>OX387423.1:44947900-46147900 GCA_947563755.1 Lochmaea crataegi | reverse complement strand
TGAATATGTCACGATGGATTGAGATCGGTTTCTAGTAAACTACTAGAATCAATGAATAATTGGAGGTGATTAATGCAAGGGTGTAATTAGATAGTCAGTTTATCAATTTTGGTTGTAATGCGGTTTGAGTTAAGGATCAAGCGGTTAAGTACGCATCGTGTATACAAAGCATTAATATAAAATCAACCGAAACGAACTAAATAAATAAACTCATTCTGAATTTTGATATTCTATTCAGAAAAATGTGTTTTAAAAATTCAAATATTGACTGTTTTCTCTCAGGCTACATTAAAAAATGGTCTCGCCTTTTCGCTTTCGGGAGAGGTTAGAAGTAACCTTTACCGGATTGTTTTGACCCTTTTCTAGTTAATTTTGCAGTAGATACACATTTTAATGGAAGTGTTAGTAGTTAGAGATACCCTTTATCGATCAAAAATTCGGAGTAGTCTAAATATTTTAAATTTGTACGCTTTTTTTCACTTTGAATATTTAATAAGCTATATACAGGCTGTCTCGCGACAAGATAGCCAGATAAACCCCGAGCCACTCGCCACAATCATTAATTTTTCAAACAAAACTTTAAGATCTTCAGACGTATTAGTTCTTTCAAAAGGATTAAATTTTGCTTTGACCCCAAAATCAATACCAAAATTAGACATCATAAGTTCAATAGAACAAGTGAGTAATGAATTTCCTGAATACGGAAGAGAAGAATATAGGGTACGTTGTAAAGTCATATTAAAAAAATCAATTAATTTAAAAAACAATATTTCAAAAGCAGAACAAAAATCAATTAAAAATGTCAAAAAAAATTACCGGCTAATAAGAGCAATTCTACTGTAATTATGAACAAAATTGATTATGATTCAAAAGTAATGGATTTATTAATAAATGGCCCTTATACTAAGCTACCAAATCAATTGAAAACAAAATGTATAAGACACTTTTCAAATTCAAGAACGAATTTGCTTACAGTGAAAGAACAATGTTAACACCTAAATACAGTGGACCACCACATTTTTAAGGTCTACCAAAAATTCATAAACAAAACATACCATATAAGACCAATTTGTAGCAATATTAATTCCCCGTGCAACAAACTATCAAATTATATATTAAAAATTATTGAACCCCTCGCAGGACAAACGGACATTTTTTAGAAAAGCCACGGCCATCCATCCCTTCAGCGACCACTTAACGTTTGGATTTGGGAGGTTATTATAGTGGTCCTCATCCACACAGGCCAGGAAATCAAGCCTAATAACAGTTATTAAGTAGCACTATCCAAAAATTTGGTTCGTCCCTCTCTATAAATAATCTACCTATTTTTATATTCTTGGAAATGTTGATCTGTTATTATCTTACAGAGAAACGTAATTTATCACTCGTCACTCAGAAAATAAGGGAATAAATAACGTCGGAGTATTACCATACATCCTTAGAAGCTATTTTTTATTTCAATTTCACCCTATTAACCTTGAAAACGGATACGCGAAAAAGGTATTTTAGACGTTAATTATATCACGTGATCTTAGTTTATGAAAATATATCGAGAGATTTATACAACAAGGTCGTTAGATTTTTCATTTTCGTTAGTTATATACAGGGTGAGTCATAACTATTGGGACAGGCTAAGGGCTGATTGTTTGGACCAAAATATGGCGATTGGACCAAATATATATTTATCAATTGTTATCAACATCGGCACAGTGGCATAATTTTATACATGGAATATTATTTTATGTACTATTTTATATTCTGTTGCCAGGGTCGTCACGTGAAGGATTTCTGATGGTGAGATAACTTTTTAGTGATTTTGATTAGAAAATTTGACATGAACATCACTTCTATATAATATTAGTACTCATATTAAATGTTCTACGTGGCCTCTTCCGACTTCTTTGCCTTTTTCAATTCTGTTAATAAAGGACATTCGGACCCTTGTAAAGTTAGCCGCATTTTGTATTTTCCTCCAGAGTTCGTCTTGAGTTACTTTCATTGGCATAAACTAAGTACTTCATAATATGTCCCCAAACATAAAAATCAAGCGGGTTATACTCAGGACTTCTTGGTGCCCATTCAAAATCACTTCCTCTGCCAATCCATCGTTGAGGAAATATGTCACTTAGATGATTTCTAACAACTAATGGGAAATTAAGTGGAGCTCATCCTGTATAAAACACATTTTCTTTCTTACAGCTAGTGACAGATTATCCAAAATATCACTGAAAGTATTTTGCAAAACAAATCAATTTGGAGGCAGAACATATGGCCCTAGTAGTTGGTCGCCAATAATGCCACACCAAATATTCAATTTAAACTCATGCTGAAAATGTCTTTCTTTCAGAGCATGCGGATTTTGTTCTTCCCAATAATGACTGTTTCGCCAATTAAATACCTCTCGTCTGGTAAAAGTCGATTCATCGGTGAACATAAAGTTCTTAATAAAATTTCAGTCATCATTATGCTTGTTGAGAATAGGTTGGCAGAACTGTAACCGTCGTAGGAGATCTCTTGGAAGCAAATTTTGAACAGGAGTGAAGTGATAAGGGTGGAACTTTTCATTTTTTAGAATTCTAATTATAGACGACTGACTTACTCCTGTTGCTGCTGAAAAATGTCGTGAACTTCCTGTAGGATTTTCATCTATTCGTACCAAAATTTCATCTTCTTGATTAGGTGTGATTTGTTTTGGACGACCACCTTGATTTTTATTGTGAAATGACCCGGTTCCATCCAAACAATGAAATAGATTTGAAAAAGTTTTGTGATTTGGTTGAATGTTGTCTGGATATAATTCATACCTTCTGGCTGCAGAGCGACCGCAAAAATGTTCTTGTGCGTATACACTAATCATATCCCGCATTTCTTCATTCGTAAAATGATTGTGACGAGGCTTTTTAATTGAAAAAGTATATGATAACTTAAAAAAATGCAACAATTGACTATACACTCGCAGCAAAAATTATTCACTATCGGTCCAAAGCATACTCTTCATAAATGAAATAATATTTGAAATCACCTTCTGATAGTCTGAACTGTTTTTCTCGAAAACGGATGAAAATATCGTGTTTAAACAAGAGTACCAATATTACGTAGAAATGATGTTTATGTCATAAAATTACTAAAAAGATTCGTCAAAAAAAGTTACCAGAAATCCTTCACGTGGCACCTCCTGTAACAATATGTAAAATAATACATAAAATAATATTCCCTGTATAAAATTATACCTCTGTGCCGATTTTGATAATAATCGGTGAATATACAGTGAAATTATTAGCAAAAAACGCAAAAAATTCAATTTTGACGTCCTTTATCTTTTTCCACAGCAATATTTTATAGAAGCATATTTGATCCTATCGCTATATTTTGGTCCAAACAATCTGCCCTTAGCCTATGTCCCAATAGTTATGACTCACCCTGTATATTTTTTTAATTGATGACGAACCGAAGGAAGACAATTAGAAAAGTTTCAAAAATAAACGACCAAAATATATGTGGGTTATATCGAAATAGAGTATGTTAAGTATTTTAGATTAGATCCACTGGATTCTAATTTTTTTCTTTTCTTGGAATTTTTTCCATTAATACTTGATATAATATCGCATGGTTTTTGTGTGGTACTTGTTAATATCTTTACATTTTTGATATTACAATTTAAAATTACTTTACAAACTTTTTCAGCATTTTGTCAGTTCACATCCCACTTAAAATTATGCCAAAATATGTAGCTCTAACTGCATGAATAGCATTCGAATTAACTGAAATTTAGTTTTTTCACTTTATTATTTCAAGTGGCACACCGAAAATGAAATACCTCGAGATAAAATTTAAAATAATCTTTTCAAACGTTAGAATTCGAATAGAAAAGCTTCAGGGAAAATAAATATTGCAGCTGAATGCCCCTTTTTGAATAATTAAATACTGAAGTGTCTTCTCTTAAACTGTTGAATTTTATATGGGTCTGTACAAAATGAAAAATTGTTTCTAGATTTAAGTATAATAAAGGTCAGCACTTTACAGGAAAATAAAAATAAAATTGGAGATTTTGTATAGATAGTAGCAGAGACTCGCCCTATTTTGTATGTTTGTATATTGGGGTGACATTCACTGAGACCTAAAAGATCTATTGTGCTCCCTTACTTATACTTAGTTCCTATGAAAGTCTCGGAGACTAGTAGCTCCTTTTGTCCTATTTCACAGAAGAATTTCAGGATATCTGCAGGCTTTAACTTCCTCTTCTAACCAGTAATCTCCTAGGTGTTGTGCACTAGGATTCTGAATTTCTGTGCAATTTGCAACTACCTATGTAAATGGAGGTTTCTTCTTCCATGCCATAGAATCTACATTCTTTTTCCTCCACTATTTTGAGCTTTTTCAGGTGCCCATTCAGGCGACAATGTCCCGTTAGGATCCCTGTTAAAACTCTCAGTGCAGCTTTACTTTGACTTATGCATTCATTTGATCTCAACAGGTTGTAGTCATCCAGGAGAACCCTTGATTGTCTAAGTCCTACTAGATCTTTCCAATGGCCAGATCTTCTCTTTTTTTCGGCTTTGCCTATTCCTTCCAATATTACATTGGAGCTGATACTGCAAAAGGGTTTCGGCTCCCAAAAGTGTGTTTCAGTCTAGTCTTTGAATTTTGGAGAGGTTTTCACTCGTCGTCAATAGGCTAGTTCTACTACTCCACGCAATGGCACTACGGCAGGGTACATCCAGCTCATGATTTTTGGGTTACAGCCCCAATTTCTCACTGCCATATTCCCGCACACCATTAGAGCCATTTTTGCTTTGTATATAATCTCCTTTACGTGTTTGTTCCACAGAAGTTTACTGTCTAGAGTCAAACCTAGATACTTGACTTCTTGTTTCCATTCAACCTCGCTCCCATCAAGTTTAATGGTTTTGAGGTTGAGTTTTATTTTCTTGGTGAAGGCTGTTAAGATGGTTTTGGTGGAATTGATGTTAAGTCCCACTTGCCTACACCAGCTATTTTCATGGTTCACACCCTTTTGTACGATGTCAGAAAGGGTGGTTTCGAATTTTCCCCTGGCTGTTATGTCAATATCATCGGCATATCCTTGGCAGGATATTCAGAGGTCAGTCAAACCACACAGGAGTTCGTCAACCATCAGGCTCCACATTGTATGTATGTATGTATGTAAATTGGGGTGACATTCACTGAGACCTAAAATATCTATTGTGCCCCCTTACTTCTACTTAGTTCCTGAGGAAAGTCTCAGAGACTAGTAGCTCCTTTAGTCCTATTTCCCGGAGGAATTTTAGGATATCTGCAGGATTTAACTTAGGTAAATGTCCCCATTCTATCCAGTAATCTCCAAGGTGTTGTGCCCTAGGATTCTGAATTGCTGTGCAGTTCGCAAGTATGTGGATGAAGGTTTCTTCTTCCATACCACAGAATCTACATTCTTCTTCCTCCACTATTTTGAGCTTTTTCAGGTGCCCATTCAGGCGACAATGTCCCGTAAGGATGCCTGTTAAGACTCTTAGTGCAGTTATACTTTGACTTATGCATTCATTTGATCTCAACAGGTTATAGTCACCCAGAAGAATCTTTGATTGTCTAAGTCCTACTAGATCTTTCCAATGGTCAGATCTTCTCTTTTCTCCGGCTTTGTCTATTTCTTCCAATATTACATTGGAGCTGATACCGCAAAAGGGTTCCGGCCCCCAAAAGGGTGTTCCAGTCCCCCTCTTTGCTAGTTCATCTGCTATTTCATTTCCTTCTATCCCTGTGTGTCCTGGAATCCACATTAAGGTGACTATATTGTTCTCGCCTAGTTCATTGAGTTTCCTAGGCATTCCCACACCATTTTGGAACTGATAACACAAGAGCTCAGTGCTGCTTGACTATCCGACATAATGATAATCCTTTGCCTTCTATATCCTTTTTCAATATTGAACTGGGCACACTTTCTTGTGGTGTGAATTTCCGCTTGAAAGATACTCGGGGTTTTTCAGAGTGTTTGGTTCCTGGCCCGTACACTCCTATCCCAGTTCCTTCTATTGCTTTTAAGCGATCTGTGTACCATTGAATGGCATTCTTTCCAAGTCTGGTAATGGTATTTGGATCTCATTCCTTCTTGTTGCTTAATTCCGTAACGAATTTCTTTGAAAGGTTATACTTTTTCATCATACCATCTTGTGGCATGTCCCAGGTTTTCTGATTTCTAAGAAGTAAGGAGGTGGTTTTTTTTAATGATTCCCTCTCTACTTAGTCTGTATCTTGTTCTTTCTGCAACACTTTCCACCACCACCGTCCACATTACTGGGGACACTACTTCTCCCAGTGGACATTCTCCGGTAGTACAGATGGAGACAATGTCTTTGTTCGTCATCGTCTCTGCTACTCTAGTGGTGAACAGTTCTGGAATCCATTTGGATGCTGGGCTGTGTACAACTCTTTTATTTATTGCTCTACAGACAGCCCCATGAGGAGTATTGTCAAAATCTCCTTCAATATACAAAAATGCGCAGACTCGCCCTTTATTTTAGTTTTTTTTTCTAAAGAACAACAAATTGATTGTTTCAGTTAAGACAAGAGCGAAAAATCATTTTTTCATATACATTTTTTTCCTCCCTATATTTATAAATAGGCTCAATAGACCTTTATTGCGTTTGTTTTGCCGACGAACTGAAATTTGAAATGAAATTGGTTTTTGCTAACAGAAAAACTTCCTTTAATAATAATTGAAATACCTTTTAGAAAGTGAATGACATAAAGGGAATGTAGAACAAGAAAGCAAGCATTCAATTTCCTGTGATATTTTCTACCGTTAAAGCTTATTTTTTAACGAAAATATGCTTTGTGAATTTTATAATACCATAAGAATAACTTCTACTTATCAAAATTCAATTTTTTATTCGAAACATGTGAAAACTTGTAACAGTAAATGTTGCTTTTAGTTGGGCGCCAATTTGTAACTGTAAATGTCTGTACCCCACAGGGCACCAGCTCGAAGGGCTCCGGCTAGAGACTCCTCTCAAGGGTGATTCGACCCCAAGTTTATGCTGCACAAGGATAACAGAAGGGTTGTAAAAGTTGAGGGCGCCACTACCTTTTTAACGATAAAAACTACAAAAAACTAAGGCGGAAAAGGTAGAAACGCCTTGTAAAATTTAAATAAAAGTTAATAATTAAAAAAAGTTACTAAAAATTACCCCGGGCGGTATCTCCCTCAACTTTTATAGTTGAGGATTTAAAAAAATGAAAGATACGAGTTAAAACAAATTTATTCTGCCACAGGAGATGAAAAACGGAAATTAATAGAGGAATTTGTACTTTTATAGGTACTTAGCTTAGATGAAGTGGTTTCCTGGAGAAGAAGTCAGGTCTTGATCTGAACTGATGTGTTCTGTTCTAGGGCGGTATTTTGGGGTTCTATCCTTGGCTTTATATCCTAGGCTATATTCTTGGGTTATGTCCTAGCCTAGGGTTATATTCTTGGGTTTATATCCTCGGCGTTATATTCTAGCCTAGGGTTATATTCTCGGGTTAAATTCTTGGGTTATATCCTAGCCTAGGGTTATGTTCTTGGGTTATATCCTAACCTAGGGGCTGTGCTTACCACAGCAAAATTCATAAGATAGGTACTTAAGATATGAAAGATAGCGAAAGATGATCTGTCACCTTAGGCGGTCGATAACAGAAAGGGGTGTTTCACGTGGCGTTGTGCAAAAAATGGAAGCGTCCGTTGGCAGACGTCAATTGTCTAACGGTCAGGGTTGAAGAGTTTGGGATCACAGAACTATAGTTGGAAGTGGCTAGTGACGACGAGCGCTAATTAAAAGGATTTATTCTGTAAAATCGAAACAGGTCGATAGATATGTTACAAACTGATTTTATCAAATTAAACGTGAATCCTGTTGAAACCTATCAATTGGTGCAGTGGCTAACGTTCGTATTTTTAACCAGGCAGTCGTGAGCTTATTGGCTTTCCTCATTTGGAACTTTTTGTAAGGGCGGAGGTGATGATGGCAATTCTTAGGCTGAAATATTATCACAAGACACTCGAAATCCGAGATTCGTCAATCTCGTCTCCATTTTCAAGACGAGACTGATTTTTTTTTCGAAACGAGATCGAGAAAAACCACGTCGAGATTTTTCGAGACCGAAAAATGTTTTCGAGATTTCTCGATTTCGAAAAAGTATGGGTGCTGCAATAACTCACATCTCTCAATAGCCAGAACTAGAAAAAATAAAATAAAAAAATATGCTAGGAAATGGATTTCATTAATTTTAAACATAAGAAAATTAAGAAAGCTAAAAAAGATATAGAAGTAAAGTAAATAACATTCTTAAAGAGAAAAGAACCTTAAAATATTGAACACAAAAATTATTTTTGAACACTTAAAAATGAATAAATCATAAGAAAAATATAAATAACATGGTTTTTAATATAAAAACAAAATTATTGTTTATATACTATACTCGTATATATACAGGGTGTCAATTTGAAAACGAACGGCATTTAATATTGCCTAAACTAATGACAGTATCAAAATTTGGCGAAACACGTCAATTTACATATCAAGGGGGACAACTGCTGAGGCATTTGTTGACGTATTACCTTCAACCCCCTGACCCCCATGGCACCTGCTCTTGCAATTTTTGGGTTTGAGCAATAATCCTGATGACTGATGATCATAATTTCGCAAAACTCAATACGTCTGTCCCGGTCATCATCCCCTAATTCTTGGGTAATTTGTAAGTTGTATGGGTGAAATTTGTGAAGCTCCAATACTTTCCTGACTGATTCATGCAACAGTCCAGTTTGTTGCGCAACTTCCCGAAGTGACGAAGTAAGAGCTATAGCAACTTGGCCAAGAACCTCAAGCTGAGTGGCCTCATTGAGCAATCTTGGCCCAGCCAATAGATCCAGTTTCTTCAAATTTAGCTACTAACTCTCCGATGTATTTGTGTCCAACATTTTTTTCCCGATGTCTTTCGTTAAATTTGGTCGCCGTTCTTGTAAAGCAACGTTCGGTTCCATAAATATAAATCATTTATACGCGTTCAGCAATAGTGTAAACCATTTTAAGAAATAAATACAAGGTGTCAGAAAATAAAGAACTGTATAAGTAGACCTAAACAATATGACTGACAAAAGAAATTAATAATTCAAAATCCGGCAAAAACTATTATCAGTGGTTTTATTCGAATAAAAAATAAATTTTATGGGTCTTAACAGGGTTGGGCTGAGATTTAAATAATTAATAATTCGAAATTTTATTTTTATTTTTACTAGTATTCCTAAAACTGAAGGGGTTGCCATTTAAAATTTCAGGAGTAGGTGCCCTAGGGGTCAGGGGGTTGAAAGTAATACGTCAACAAATGCCTCAACAGTTGTCCCCCTTGATATGTAAATTGACGTGTTTCGCCAAATTTTGATGCTGTCATTAGTTTAGGCAATATTACATGCCGTTCGTTTTCAAATTGACACCCTGTAATAATTTCATTATCAGCTAAATAAACAATAACATTAGAAATTCCCGAAATAGTTCGATTTTTGATTTTAGTTTACTATTTTTTCAAATTATAATCTAATATACCCTAATACCCCTTTTTTTCAGCTTCCGGATTTCCCTTGCTGAGCTGATTCGAAAAATGTATAACACTTTGCTTGAAATCGGTACAGGGTGGGCAAAAATACAAAAAAAAATTATGAAAATTGTTTATACGTTACTGAATGTAATAAACAAATTAAATGATATCACGAAGTTATGCAATTACTGTGATACACTACCAGAAACAAACAAACTAAAATTGTTCTCCATTGATCGTTAGACAATGAATGAACCGGGCATTACTTTCGTCTCTAACATTCTGTAGCATATAGCGGGTGTTATGTTCTGTATTTTTTGCCTAATTCGGTCTTGTAGTTGACGGATATTTCCAGGTCTCTTTGTATAGACTTAGGATTTTGAATAACCCCATCAAAAGAAGTCTAATGGGCTCAGATCAGGTGATCTAGCGGGCCATTCCACTGTTCCCCTTCTTCCTATCCACCGTTGTGGAAAAGTTCTGTTGAGTTAAGTTCTGTAAAAAATCGCGCACAGTTACTGCGAAATGTGGCGGTACGCCATCCTGTTCAAACTAGATTCTGCGGTAAATTAGTGGGTATTTGAATATCAGGAAAAAGCTGGATCAGATCAGGAATTAATGTATTGTTACGCGAGCTACTGCAATAATATTCTCACTTAGTGCCCCCAGTGAAATCCCCGTATGAGACGACTATGGCTCCTCCGCCCAATTTTCGAGAAGCATCCAGAATACGAAACATCGAGAATATCCAGTGAACCCGCCAGAACGCCGAAAGATTTCTAGAATTACGGCGCGTGAGTATAAATAGGCCACAAGCATCGCCGCAGGCAATTAGTCAATCAGTCAGTGTTGATACCGAAGGAAAGTGATCGCGCCTCGAATAAGTGTTTATTAAGTGACTCTCATATAAATTATAATTAGTGTGTTTAGTGTATGACATAAATTATTAAATAAGGACTGAATTACATATAAATCTGTAAATATAAATTAATTGTAAATATAAATTAGAATCAACGTTACAGTATTTTGTAGGAAATCCAGATAATTGTATTTCTCACAATACCAGCCCATACGTTGGTTTTTTTGTGGTCTTTGCGTATGGTACTATTGTATCCAGTGTGGATTTTTATAAGACCAATGAAGGTTGTTTTGCCGGTTAACATGACCTTTCAAATAAAACGTTGCCTTGTCCGAAAATAAAACATTATCAATGAAATTGTTATTTTGGTTCATCAGATACTCGCAGAATTCAGTTCTTCGGTCAAAGTCGTCTTCAGCCAATTCATGGATAAGACGTACTTTATAAGGATGGTATTTTACCTTTTTAAAAATGTTTGATACTGAAGACTTTCCGATACCAAAAGTAAATTAAAATGAAAAATCGACCTGTTTCGGAAATTTCTAATATTATTGTTTATTTAGCTAATAATAAATGTATGCGTTTCTTCATGGACGCACTGTATATAGCCAACAATTCAAACACATGAAAAATTGTGACAATTCGCCAATTAATCGGCTTCGATCTTTTCTAATGGTCAGTGTTGCTCTTGAACCGGTCTTTCTGCAGGCACTGAAGTAGCTTGTATACTTAAAAAAACACCAGCCATTTTTGATAAATTCGGATATATAGCCTCGTTTTTTCTCCACCGCTCCAAAATATCTTGATTCCCTTCAGCTCTCTTAGACAAACAATATTCATCTATTTCTTTTCTCCAGTTCTGCTCTCTGTTGCCGCTGCTTTTTTCAAATAGGCTTTGCAAATAAAAACCGTCGGAATTGTCATCGTCATCATCATCAATATCATAGTCAGTAAAAGGATTGAACGTTATTGGAAGTAACATAATAAAATGTCTCAATCTTATCTCGTGGATCCAATATTAATGCAACACAATATTTCCAATTGGTTTTTGAATAGTGTTTGATTATTTTATCCCTTGCTGCTTGAAGAGATTCTATAACTTGTTCGTCGGTAATATTCTTATTTGGGCATTTGTCTAGCTCAAAAGCCCAGGTTTCCAATTTATCCAGAAGCATATTAATTCCTCAGACGACCATAGGTAATGTAGAGTATTTTTCGCTTGGAAATGAATCCGATAATGATTTTCTCGATAATCTCGAATCGAGATCGAGAAATTGCCTTCAAAGAAAAACATCGACACGAGACAATGAAACCCTGTAAAATATGGACTCCGAATAAAGTTCCAGAAGGACACACTGATACAACTGTGACAAAACTAGATGAAACCATATTTCAAATGGGTTTGAATAGCATGACACTGAAGAACATATTCATATCATTTCATCTATGGAACATGTGATCAGGTAATCCTGGAGACACAATCTGGTTCATCAATGGCTCTAAAACAATCGATTGCTGCTATAGCCTGTATTGATGAAAAAATCAGCCAGGATGTGCTTAAAGCTATCAGCAATCGAACCACTAAATCTACAATCCCTTAATAGACTAGCAAGAGACATAAGGGGGTTGCAGGTAATTAATTGGCGGATCAGTTAGCTAAAGAAGGCTCTAAAGTTTTATGGAATTACGAAGGATTACGAAAGAGGGAAAATCTGGAACTGGCTAGATAAATAACACCAATTCAAATGGACGTTGACAGAAAGCAACTTTAATAAAAACAGTTTACTGAACAAGGTAGTCAAGGAACTCTCAACCAGGCTATTAAAACTGGGAAAGAGACATTGTATCCTGCATAAATGGGAAAAAATAGTGAATAAAATATTTATAATTTAATATGCCTCAAGTGACAAAATTTTTAAATATTTTATGGTTGGTCGTGACTCACTCTGCATATTATTGACATTTTTGGATTTTATTAGTCGACAGTAATAAAAAAACCCTTTAAAATCACCTTCTTATGGAGTTCGATGCGCTGAAAATGTACTCGCGTGATACGAAGCAGTAAAAAGACCCTACAGCAGTTGTAGAAGGGATAACTTGAAGCTCGATCTTTCTTTGAATATTGTTTTAACATGTGGTAGTTTTTTTTCTCAAAAAAAAATGCAACCGGCGTAACCGCAGAGCATAACGATATCGTTTTTCTGTCATTGAAAGCAGTAATTATGTGGCATGAAGTTCTGGCTTGGCTAAAAGGTTTTATTGCTTTTAACCTCATAAAGTTGCTGCGACCAGGTTTAGATATTCATGATTCGTGCAAAGCATTTGTAATTTAAATTTCACGATTTTAACAAGAACTTTCTACAGGGTGTCCTGAAATTACCCTGTCAAACGAAAACTACAGATACTAGATGTGATTTTATGTGCTTTATACAAAAGTTTCTCCAGAGGGAGCTGACGCTACCTACAAATCTAGTATCCTGTAATTTGCGTTTAGTAGGAGAGTTTTTGGACATCCTGTATATAGAGTATTTACTTTATAACGCACAATATACAATTATGACATATAAGATGGATTTTTTATCCAAAAACCTGTCAATAACACAAACCTGGAACTATGAATGAATATAAGTAACTCGACAAAGTTATCCTGGCACTTGGTAGATGCGCGAACGGAAAAGAGACGGATACTTCCTTAAGCAAGATAGAAAACGATCAAGCTCAGGGTCCTAGATACAGCTGACTGCTGGTGAACCTATCTGTTGAATATTTTCCAGAAAAACAAACTTTATTCGCAAATATGATATATATAAAATGTTATAATCCTTTTGATGTAAACTTGTCCCTAATACATCCTTATATTACAAATATTAACTTATTCCATGCGATCCTCCTTTTTTTAAGTAAAATTCTAAAATTTGTCTAAAAATTTTCAAACAAATTGCGTGTTGATAGTTGTGTTTACCCTTCAGAATATAAAACGAATTTAAAGCAAGAATGCATTATTTCAATTTCCTGTTTCTACAAGTATACATACATTCTAGACTTTATAATTTGATTGATATCCTTTTTTGAATAAACAAGGGTTATTCCATGTACTGTGTATACATTAGGGGTGGAAACATATGATTTCAAAAAGTTCTCCCTCTTCGAAGAACTTTAATTATTAAACTTATTGATGGAATTTGATGTTGGAAAACAGTACCTAGATCAAAATTCCTTTATCGATTTTAGGGCTATTCATTTTTCATTACAGGAATGATACATATTCCGAAACGGTACACACTATCCAGTTTTACCAGGAGTACCTTTTTGGTGTAAAATTGAATGATGTGTAAGTTCACTTGAAATTTTGATTGATAAATCTAACCTTAAAAAATTATGTTCAATACTACTTGGTACGAACCGTGTAACTAGCGCCCTCTATGCGAGTCAGATATAAAAACAAATTCATGGGATGTATCAGCTTCCAAAACATATTCGTATAATATTTCATTACAATGTTGCCAGGAGTAAGAAATGTGTATACATTTTTTTTCTTCATCTTGAATACGGATGGCCTTACGAAAATTTTTTACTGAACAAACCCCAATTATTTTTCAGTTTTCTACCTATCCTGGAGACGGGTCACCTTTTTTTGAAACACCCTGTATAACTGTTTTATCCACGCAAAAAAGTTTAATTTTCTTCAGTGGATAAATCGCAACTATAACACTTATACAATACAACGTTTTATCCACAATCAGAATCAGATTTCATTAAAAAGAGATTTGACATTTCGCTCTGACAGCAGCTATAACGTAAAAAATTATTGAAATTAATTAAAAAATTTGGGAGGTGTTGAATAGTTGTTATTTAGTTTCGATTGTTTATTGACTCCCTTTGTGAAAATTTGTGAAGTTTGTGAAAAATGCAAGAAAGCGATTTTGTTCCTGGATAATCGTCCAGGAAGCTGAAGAGGCAACTATCCAATTATTGCCTGCTTAGTCCAGGGAACGTTACGAAAAGGTATTTTCCGAATTTAATGAATGGAAAGAAAAGCGGAGCGTGATAACAATAAATGAGGAAGTTCTGCTATCATTTTTCTTAAATTTGAAGAAGAAGTATGCAATTTCATCCATGTGGTCGAAGTTCTCGTTGCTGAAGGCCGTTATAAAGGTCCATAAAACATAGACATTGGAAAATATAGTAAGCTCACTACCTATCTGAAGAGTGAGCCGAAATGGTACGAGGAAGAAAGCTACGGTATTGAAAAGAGCACAAGTGGAAGCATTATTGATAAGGTCTTGCGATAAAGAATATTTGATGATTGAGGTAATAATCTCTTAAGCTTTTAGACAATGTAGATAATAAACTTTGGAATATTTTGGGTTGCATTAATTATGGGGGTGTCTGGTACTTGCTGTGAATTGACGAAATTGAAAATCAGTGTGGAAGACAGGGGCGCATATTTGCTTGTTTCGATACCAGAGTCCAAGCATTTCACGAAAATTCACAATTATGGAAGAATGATTCTACCCTGTACTGATGAGTACTGATGACCGCCGAAACCGGTCTACAAGTGATATTGTCCCTTCTAATTACAAACTATAATGGTTGATTAAATCTTGTAGATCATACCGACACCGTTTGACGTAGAAGTGTGTTGAAACCACACGTTCAACAATTTGTATATTTACATTTTAGTTCCTTTGTATATTCATGTAGAGTTATGTTTTAGTCCTTTTATTTTCATTCGAAATTCCTACCGGCGCGCCACTGCACCCAAAATATTTCTACCTTAGTTCAAATCGCGTTTTTCTGTCGGCTGACTGGCGCCTTGCAATATTTACTATTATTCTTCGACAGTTGAAGTAGGCGTGGCCAAACGCACACTTCGCGCCTAAATGCATTATCTCCCTGGTTTTTACGAGGCTAGCTCAGCTAGTAACAGTCGATGTTGAGCCGATCGGTCTCCCAGCTAAGACCCACCACTCCTTTATCGGTATAAAACAGATATTTTCAGACCAAATGGGTCAAGTTTCAGTAGTAATAACCCAAGGACATTGATAATTGTTCGAAAAAAATTTATAACATTTTATAAAAATTTTTATAACAGAGTATATTTGCTTCTATAATTTCATTAATATTCTCGTCAGTATTATGACAGAATCGTGACATTTTGAAATATTAAATATTTTGCAACGTCAAAATCGAAATAAATCAAAATGGCAACATAGATTCTAGTAGATATCCAATGAAATCAGTTAATTTGAGGTCATTTGATTGAACACAACCAATCAGAACAACATTACACTGATAACAGACCATAATAATCCAGGATGTTTTTACCACCATTTTCTGTCGTCGGAAATGCGATGTCTAAAGCAATCCTTTCGAATGGGCTTTCAACATTATACTGCTTCATGGGTGCCTTTCTCTTGCGATGTGGTCCATTACACGTAGCACAAGTCGTACACTTCTTACACCAGTCCTTCACATCGTCGGTGCTGTTCATCCAATAAAACCTTTCACGGACTCGCTGAAGGGATTCCTTCACTCCCAGATGACTTCCTGATGGACTGTCGTGTAACTTCCTCAGTACCTCAGCTACTCTCGTGCTCGGGATAACTAACTGTCTTCTATTCTCAGAACCATAATCGTTTTCAAGAATTCGTTTCAACAGGACTTCTTCCAAGACAAGGGAGTCCCACTGAGCCCGATATGCCTTGGGTGTCGGTGAAAATCCTGACACTTCTTGCCAGGTAGGTCGCCGATTTTCTTCCTTCCATTGCCGGATCATCTTCAGGTGAGGATCATTCTCCTGATCTTCTCTGATCCTGGTGGGTGACCATTCTCCATTGACTACTGTAGTTCTTGAAACAGTAGCTTCCTTAGATTCCGCCTTGTTGCATGTAACAGGAGATCCTGTTTCTCTGCTAAAAATAATTCGTTTTGCTTATATATTACCTATTTTAGTACCTCTCGAGCCATCTAACGGCAATGCCTAGGAACGCATTTAACTACATTTAACTATAATGTCGACGCACGTTAGATTCCTTACTTATGTTCTCATATCTTTTCTGAGAGGGCACTGTTAAAGATTAAAAACATCCGAAAATTGTCAGAAATGATGTGCGCAGAAAAGTTTGTTGGTAATTAGATACCATTTTTGGAGACAAGCCTGCCCGGCGTTCTCTTGATTGTCTAAAAAGAAAGACAATTATAATGTGAGTTGTGTCGAAGGAAATTCTAAGTAAGTCAATACCTTTTTATACATGATTAATGATTGTCGTGTATATATCTTTGAAATGTTTGTGGGATGACTCTGTCATTCTAAATTAATTACTTTCGCCGACAGCACTTGTTGCTTGTAGAAGCTTCTAAAAATTCCTGTGTCTTTTTAGATTGCAACAACTCTACATTCTCCATTCTACGTTCTACATTCTACCTTCTCCATTCTCCATTCTTCATTCTCCATTCTACGTTCTACGTTCTACATTTTACCTTCTACATTCTACAATCAACCTGATTCGGGTTTACATTCTACAATCAACCTGATTCAACTAGCAACTTGATTTGAAAATCAATTCAGTTCGATTCTCTACTTCCGACACTACGTTATACTTGCTTTTACAAGTATGGATCATACTATGTCCAGTACTTTATTGACATAAAATTCGTTTCTCTTCTCCATGGAAGAATACAAAAACCATTGATAGATGCACAAGCCGATATATATTTCTAATATTTGATTAATCATACCATGGTAGAACCTTTAGCATTGAACTAATTTCCCTCGAAATCTTATTAATTTGTATATTTAATGTACGACGGCCAAGGGCCATATTTCTTTGATTCATCATATTTTTGTAGAACCTTTAGCATTGAACTAATTTCCCTAGGAACTTACTTAATTTGTATATTTAATGTACGACGGCCAAGGGCCATATTTGTAAAATAGTAGGGACCAAAGTCGACTTTAAGTAGGATATTCTTCATTAGATTGTTAAGTTACTTTCCCGATTTTCATTTAATGATCATCTAAGTACTTATAAAAACCTTATACTCTGTTTTTCGTCATTTGATCAGGGTAAATTATATTATTTCATTTTACAAATGACGTGGCGCTCAAACAATTTATATGCCAGACAAATTTTTATTATCTAAGTGTTATGCAACATTTAGGCGAAAATTCACGACCCATTGTTTTACCTAGAGCTTAGTCGAAGGCATACAGTAAGTAACACTAGAATTATTATCTTTTTTACTTAGAGCTTACCTGTGAAGGTACATGCAATGGGAACAGTCTGCTGGGCGCGGCCGTCTAGACAGAGAGTCGGCATTTCGTTGACTCACGCCAGCCCGATGTTCGATGAGTGGGTCTTTGGAACGATTCTTGGTCTGTGGTACTTGGTTTGCTGGAATCCTAGGGCGCTTACACGAACTTCTTCTTGTCTACCATCCTTTTTATCAAGTTGACAATCTGGTCAAATCTATCTTTGTCACCTTCTTCTTGAATGGTCCTGACTTTGTTGTACCCCGAAGCCTTCGTGACTGCTTCATATTCAAGAGCAGCAGCCTGGATGCCCAGACATTCCATCATGCTCTCCGGTGCTGATGGATACGCAAATCGAACTAGTCGAGCCATATCCACTATTACTGAGAACTTCTGTAAACTGTTTGTGAACTAACTCTTTACTGTCCGTTTCAGTAACTGTCAACTCACTCAAAAACTCGCGTATATATAGATAGTCTTTACTAACTCTCGAAAATATTATTAGTTTCCGCGCTCGTTCTATGCATGAGCAAAACGATTTGTCTGGAATGTTCTCGAACAGGGGGCGCATTCGCCAAAATTTATAGTCGAGAGACAGGGCCGGCTTTGACTTGGTGACCTCGCAACAGGGATAATATCCTGGAAAGGGGTGTGCTGAGGAAATTTTGTCATAGAAAAGACCTATCTTGATTTTATACGAGCAACCACCTCCTGAATTCTTGCGTATGATTTTAGAAACACGAATCAGAAATAAAATCAGTCGATTTATCGAAGTTTATTTTCAAAAATACCCTCCTAATATTCACACAGTTGTTCATTCGATATAAACTATTTACAACGCTGAGTGAAACAAATAGATATTTAATTTAGTATGAAAACCCTCCATATTGTAATGGAAACGTTAATTACAAATAACGGGAACTTCAGCAACTGTGCATTTTATTCTTGTGAAAACAGGGAAAACTCTTCTGCGAAAACTGTTAATTAATTTGAAATGGCAGTTACGTAAACAGCAATTCAGCTCAAAAACAATAAGCTTTTGCTAGAACTATCTACACAAATAAAATACAAATAGTTTTAGTTTCAGATTAATTAATGTGATGAAATGAGGAATTTTCACTTTTTTTTAAATCTTAAATTCCGTAGACTGTCCATTACAAAGCATTTTATAGTGCAAAAACTAGAAACATTTTATATTTTGCTCCGGTGATATCATAGTGAGAACAGGTGGTGTAGTCTAAACATGTTTAAACTTGAAAATCTTTATAGTGGAGGTGGTCGTTTCAATAACATTTATAGTATTCTTTCGTGCTGAATAAACTGAATTAAGTGATCGTAACGGTCGTTTCAGTTTGTTCGTTGTTCTTTCGACTGCTATCAGTACTGCCACCATGGCAAATAGAGTGATCGCATTTTAATTTTTCCTTACACCTGGTGAACGCATATTTTATTTGTGCTGTTAATTCAGTTCCGGTACCTAACCTCACATTCCTCAAATAATGGAAAACAAAACCTCTCGGGTTCAGTTATATGACCCTGAAAGCAAATTTATATATACAGTTTACTTGAGCGAAGAAGAGGCTCAAAGGTGTGAAACAGGTAAGACTTTGACTTTGTAATTTATAGTTTTTCACCTGTACATCTACACAAAATTACCAAAATTACCAAAAAAATATATATATTATACCCACCTATCAAATTACAAAAAACATTAAATATTTCAGTTGTTTTATTTTTTATAGAATTGGCATATTCCCAAGAAGTACATATTTTAGATAAATCTGAAATCATCTAAAACGATGACTGGAAGATTTTACGATGGTTTCAGTTGAAGAAGTCAAAGCTGTGAGAAATAATTGATTTCCAGATTTTATATTCGTAATCTACGGGGTCGAATTAGTATGTTTTTATACATAAAAATATACATATCCCTTCAAAAAAAGAGGGAATAACAGCAGCACATGCAACTGATAGGATCCATGCTCGAGCATAGGAGAATAATATCATATATGCATCATAAAACATACACCGTTAGGACAATTAAAGGATGTCCTCAAGGTGGAGTACATTGACCACTTTGATAGAACCTAATTGTGAATGACTTGATCTACAGGCTGAATCTTCATATGGAAGCAGGGTTTTGCGGACGACATACTGATTGTCACCAATAGGAAATTCTAGTGAAGTGAATGTCCTACAAGAAGCTCTACGTATTGTGGATGAATGGTGCCTTAAAGAGGACCTTTCAGTTAATCCACAAAAACTTGCACGAATAGAAGAGTTCTCCCGAAGGGTAGAGTACTGATGTTCGGAAAAGAACTAGAAATATCCAAAGAAGTTAAATATCTGGGAGTGACCCTTGATTCCAAACTGAATTGGAAAGCACACCTGGAAAAAATTACGCCCAGGCGACTAGGCTTTTCTGGCAATGCAGAGCAGTTATGGGCAAAACATGGGGAATACAACCTAAGGTTCACTGACTTTACACAACTGTGATAAGGCCAACGATCACCTATGGAACAATAGTCTGGTGGAGGAGAACAGATGTGTCCTCTGCAGTTAATATATTGCGAAATAACTGAATCGTGAAAAATTTTTATTTGACATTTCCGTACTTTTTAATGAAATTAATATAGCAACGTTTATTATATTCCCAGAAAAACTGAAGTTTTAAATACAATGTAAATCCTAATAAGATTGGCCATATCAGAAAACCATCACACATCGAAATTTATGAAAAGAGCAACGTTTCCGTAATAATCGATGCGCTCTATGCTTGAAGCGCACTCTGAATAATACATTTGCTATTTATATTATTTAAAAAAAAATCATTTAGTGTCTGCTTGGTTCGATGTAATTATCTTTAATATATACGAATTACTAGTTGATTGTGATGGATGTAGGGCAATTTTTGTAGACACTAATAACCAGTGGAGGAAAGCATTTGGGGTTAGATAACATTAAATAATTTTTGTCATTTAGTAAAGTGGTTTTATTTCTATAAAAATGTTTTCTTCAATTTTCTTTCGGGACGTTTTTAAAAAATAATGGCGAATGCGCGAAGAACATTCTAGGGCAGGGGTTCCCACTGGTGGTACGCGGGAACGTTTCAGATGGTACGCGTGAGTGATGTGAGCAACATACTATTAATAGCTTCTCCAAGTGTATTGGCTTGTGTACAGATATGGCAAAAGCTATATCAGGAAGTTTGACAGGGCTAGCAGCAAAAATAAAGGAAGTTGCTCCTGAATGCAAAAGTACGCATTGTGTTATCCATCGAGAAGCATTAACTGGAAAATCTTAACTCCGTTCTATCAGATGCTGTGAAAGTTATTAACTTCCTAAAGGCTAGATTATTCCCCTTGATGTGTGAATAAATGGGTGGCAAGTTCAAGACTTCACTCCTGCATACAGAAGTGAGGTGATTATAACTAAGATCAGTTGTTTTTATGTTTTTAAGTGACAAAAATCATGACATGAAAAAATTGTTTGCTGATGAAGAATGGTTGTCAGGATTGGCTCATCTAGCCGACATTTTTGTCAAACTTAACACACTTCAGGGACCCAACACAACAGCCTTCACAGCCAGTTACAAAATAAACTCCTTCATGAGAAAGTTGGTCCTGTTTTGTTCACAAATACAGGAGGAGAATTTATCTCCTCATTGTTCACTTGGCAGGCCTTCAATGAAGCTTTAGGAAGTATTTTTCTGAAGAGTATTCAAAAGTGGACTGGATCGGGAACCTCACCAAATGAATTGGAATTAAAAGAAAGTTTTATCGATCTTACAGAAGTTCCACGAGTGATTATTTTAAAGAAAAATCTTTAATTAACTTCTGGATCGGATGTAAAACCGAGTACCCTTTGATCTTCCGGCAAGGTCTGCTATTTTTGATGCCATTTGTTACGAGTTACTTGTGTGAGAGTGGATTTTCTGTACATAAAAAATCTTTTGTACTTAAAAAATAAACATAGAAGCAGAATACCTAAGTATTAAAGAGGAATTAAGAGTGAAGATAAGTTCCATTAATCCTAGTGTTGATATTTTAATCACAGGCAAACAACAACAAGTTTCGCACTAAAGACTATAAAAGTATATTTTGTATGATGAATAATTTTTTGCTGTCATGAATAAACAAAGATCTAACCAATAAATATGAAGTTTTCTCAGGAATTTAATTCAAAAAGCCTTTGAACACTTTTAGAGGAGTAAATATTATACGTTTATTAAAATATTTAGGTCTGGTGGTATGCCAAAATTTCTCAAAAAGTCAAGTGGTACGCAGGTGCAAAAATGTTGGGAGCCCCTGTTCTAGGGACAATTTCTCCGCCACCAAATTTTTAAATAATGGCGGGCGCACAAAACGTCTAAGGACCAAAAACTCCGCCACCAACTTTTTCAATAATGGCGAATGCGCAATGAACGTGTCGAGAACCAAATTTTCCCAAAAGAAAAGTGTTATTTTGTGTCAAAGACTGTAATTTATCGTATTTATTCTCAAAATAGCTATTAGTTTCCAATATTAATTTGTATTTGCAAGACCATTGTTCTGATGACCTAGAAACTCGAAAATAAATCGATTCAACCAATAAAACTTCACACTATTCATCAATTCTTGTAAATAATGCTCAATTTTTAGGTGTTTTAGATTGAAAAAGGATACAACTAGTAATTTTTACTAATTTTAAAATACTTTTCTTGTTGGGAAATATCTCAAATTACAATCTCTCCAACCACTCACTGTTTTCTAGTGAAAAAAAAATGCATTTTTCATCGACCTATTTTAAATGATTTATTATTTTTATAATTCAACTTTTTAACATTAAAAATCTGAACGTGTTCGATAGCTTGTAGCATTTTTTCGTGTTTTATGTAACTTTGCATAAAGCTTTCATAATCTTTTATATCGAAAGATATATCCATTAAATAAAAACGAACCATAATGGGTTTTTAATTTTATAGTTCAGTTTTTAGTTACACTACCCGGTCTTTGCTACTTTTTATTTCAACAATGAATTAATCTTTAACTGTGCGACAGATAGTTATTAGAGATATTCTTTCGTACTGAACTTAGTGAATTCAATCTAGTGATTGAAGTGAAAGTGATTTATCATTCAAATTATTTCTCAGTGGCACATTTTATGAAAAGTAAAGAAAGATTTTTTAAATAAGAAGACAACAAAGTCAATGTTTCTAGAATCAAGTTCTTCAAAAGGTATTTTCGAATGAGTAGAACATCAGTAGCTAAGTTATTCGGTATTATAGACTTAATAAATAAAAGTGATCATGGAGGTTGGCCTGAAATATCAAAAGAAAAAGCTGTTCATATGACACACCATTATTTATCCAGTATAAATACAATTAGAGAGGTTGCCGACAAATTTAGTGTTGCATGTCACATCTGCATTGTTTTGATAACCAGGTTATTTCAAGACACCATTAAAAACTATGTGAAATTTCCAAAAAGGGATGAGTATGATGACATTGCCAATTAGTTTGAGATGAATGGGGGGTTACCATATGCAATCGGAGCTATAGACGGGACTCACATTGAAATTCCCCGTCCCAAAGAAAACCTAGGGGATTACAAAATATTCACTGACGTTTATGTTGGTGAGCCAAGCAGCTTGCATGATGCTCGTGTCTTAAATAAATCTCCCTTATAACAAAGGCTTGAAACTTCAAATTAATTTGGCTCCATACTATATACTAGGTGACAGTGCATATCCTACTTCAGGACAATGGTTAGTCCCTCCTTTTAAAGATAATGGGACAGAAAACCAAAAAGATTTTATTAAGCGTCTGTCAATAAAGAGAATTATTGTTGAACATGCCTTTGGATTATTAAAAGGCGGGTTTAGAAGACTCACACGGTTCAACATCAGAAATATCGATGTAGGTTTAAACTGCATAGTTGCAGCTGTCATCCTTCACAATATTTGTATTATGTGGGATGATATTGGAGATGAGCTTGCAGAAGACATGTTGTCTAGAGAAATACAAGATGAATACTTACCTCAAGCACAAGGAGCCGCCATAGGGACCTCAAGAAGGGACCAATTATTTCAATCTTAGTATAATTAATTAGAACCTATTTTTTTCTCCAAATATTAGCGTTTTTTGTTTGTTTTTTTAAATTTAGTTTTTGTACTTAATGTAGTTAATCAAATACCTAATTATTAATAAAAGAAAATAAGTATAGTTTTATTTATATCATATTATAATACTTGATAACAAAAATAATTCTGTACCTATATGACAAACTTTAACCTTATTCTTTGGTGAGGAATTAAAAAAAAGTTCATATTTTAAAATTCAGTTTTCCATATTTAGGTGTGCTCCTAGTAATTTCAACCTTTTTTCTTCTAATTCTATCATTTTCTCTCTTAATTCTATCATCTTTTCTCTTATTAGCTCTCTGCTTTCTTGATCTTGCAGCTTCTTTTTAAAATAATTAATTTTCATTTCGAGTAATTCCTCGGTCTTCACTTTTAAAACATCATCTGTTTTCTTTTTCTTGCTAACTATTTTAATTCCTGTGGTATTATTTGTAGAAGTGCTATATTCTAACTCGACACTGGTATTATCATTATTGTTAGTGTCCAGATTAGGGACTCCGACATTCATTTTTAGGTACACTTGTACTGCTAAATGTATGAGTACAGTTAATTGCAGGCTTTTCTCCCAAAATTTCATCCATTTTGTCAAAGAACTGGAATTTTATTGTACCTCTAAGTTTTTTGTTTTTTAAATCTGTCACATTCTTGCATGTTCGCATTTGTCTGCGCTTTTCTCAAATACATTACTTAATAACTCATTGGAAATATCCTTCCAAACAAACTTTCTCTTTTTGGCTACTTCATAATTTTCATGGTGGGTTTCATAAGCATTGATTTATCTTCTCCCCTTTCCTGGGACTTTTCTTTTATTTCTTCTTTCAAGTTCAAATTCTATTGTTTGATTTAAATCTTCCTGTAGACCTTTTGCTGCATCGGCTAGTACTTCTTTACAAAAATTTCACTCCGGTTGTGTTTTGTAGAAACCTGTAATACTTTTAACGTTCCATATATCGACCGATAGAGGTCACGGAGGAGTTCTTATGATAAATAAATATTATTTTAAAGGTACATTAATTGAAATTTCACATTATTTCAAACAGTTTAACTGGAAAACATTCAAATTTCCATATCACATTTAACTTTGATGTTCAGTGACTAGTTTTAAACAAGATGTCGGTGAAAACTAGATAAAAATACATTTATAAGCAACTGAAACAAATTAATACGACAATATGAAGAAAATTCCTCGATACCGATGCAGTATAATCTCGTTCTGTGATCCTACGATTGTATATATTTCTTATCTACTATTATGGAAAACCTGCTAGAAGGGTTTGATCTTTTTTATATCAATGTAAATATGTGTTTATTCTTCCTATAGGTAATTTATGAAGATGTTGGCACGTGGTGTTTTTGCCACTGTTTTGGTGCTGATTGTTACCGGTCAAGTTTTCTCCAACGGTAAGTCTTTTCAATCTTATAACATTCTCCGAGGCGATCTTTCACTGAAACAAAAAGTAATGTGTTATAAAACTAAAGCAGATTTCGGGGATTACTAAAAAGGTTGGTATATTTCCACGCGAAAATATACAAGGTGCGTGTATCGTATGACACATCAGAGTTTCTGGGAAACGTATATTTGATTTAAAGTGGACTGTATTGTAATGTTTTTGTTATTTATTTAAATAGTTTTTACTTGTGGGATAAAATTTACACACTATTATGGCTAATTACTATCTATTTATTTAAAGAAACACACACTGTATTGAACTTTATTTATATACTCGCACTATACTTAATGTCTACTAATTTATTTACACTCGGTATAGTTGTTCTAATTTATTTTCACCACTCGAATTTTACACTATTTATCTTCACTATTTCATTCACTGTCCGATTACTAAGAACTTCTGCGAACTAACCCTTTACTGTCCGTTTCACTAATTCTCTCGAACTAACTAACTGCTTACGCACTCAAAAACCGCATATATATATAGTCCTTATCGGTTCTGGAAAACTCTAGTGCCTTCGGCGCTCGGGCTATGCACGAACGAAACCGTTCCAGAATGTTCGAGTACATTCTAACGCAAGGGGAGAATCCCGGCGCAGCCACCAAAATTTACAGTCGGGGGACAGGGCCGGCTTTGAGTTGGTGACCTCGCAACAGAATGTTAATGAAATTTATTATTAATATTATGTTCTTCTCTGAAATGTACAGTCAAGTGATGGAGAAAAGCACTCACCTTATATCTAGAAACTTTTCCATGTGGATAAAGGGTACACTCCTCTTCTCTCTTCTGTTTCTAACAAATTTAACACAAACCCGAAAAAATTGATTGTTTTTGAATATGCCTAATTGTACTAGCCGAAGGCCGCAAGCGTACTGTCTCTCCGTCCGTGTATGTGCCCGGCTTACTATTAGAGGTACTTTTCAATTTTTTACTGTACAGTTTGTCCCCAGAAATGAATAGATATTTAGAATCAATTAAAAATATACGTTTGCTTACGAACAATAAAACTGGGCTAGATAAAACAATCAAATGAATATATTATGAACTGAATGAGTTCCAGTGCGAAATACATCGAATAATTTGTTTTCTGGAAATCATATAAAAGAAACGAGGATAAAATAAAAAAATGTATTCCTTGAAATTAAAAGTAGTCTGTTTTTGCATTTTCTCAAAAAAATAATTGTTTTCAAGATATTCGAACTGTTCCGTTTTCGATGCATTACCCTATATAACGTATTGTAATGTCTACATTAAAAAAAAGTTTTTAAATCGTAGTACCGCTGATACGAGGTTTGTTTATATTTTGCATAGGCATAGGTCTACCGGAAGTAGAGATGCCATCACTTTTGAAGTAGTCAAATAAAAAAATTATTTTTTCTACAATCATTAATAAAAGTGACATTTTTTCAATCGATTTTCGTACATAAAATATGTATTTGTTAAACAGTTTAAAAAAGTGACAAGAGTGAGATAAAGTGACATTACAGTGAGATAAAGTGACGTTAGGGTGAGATAAAGTAGTTTTTTTAAAGCCAATTTTAAATATTTCCGCTAATGGCTCTGCAGATTGCACTCATCTGACATTTTTATTAGCGTTTTGACATCATGACAAACATAAATATTAAAATCGACGCCATTTTTAGTCCATTTGCTTGATTGTAGAAAAAATAGTGTATGCAACACATGCATAAAGTGTCTTTTTTTCACTCATGACTGCGGCTTATGCGTCAACTTTTCCAGTCGTGAGAAAAAGCACCACTTTATGCACTTGTTGCATAAATAACTATTTCGTTATATTTTATTAAATTTATTAACAATAACACCAAAAACAACATAACTAAAAGGTACATTAGCGTAAAAATTTGTAATTATTATAGAAACATTGTAATTTAAAAAAAATAATTAGGTTTGGCATCTCTCCCTTATTGTATGGGTGAGATGCCTATATAGATGCCAATGAATATATAGTTCATATAATAGCCTTCTTGGTGTGCGTCATCGTTTGTGACGTATATCCGGGTTTTGGGTATGTCGATATTTTATTTGTTATTTTGACATATAGCTAACCTTTAATTTGATAAATAAAATCATCAGGATCGTATTCAGCCAAATTCGAAAAGGCTATGAAAATAATAATACTTGGGATATCAAAACACTGCAATATAAACCAAATTGTATATTCAATTTACATATTAAAATAATTTAATATAGTCCTGCATTTGAATAAATAAAATGCTAACAATAAGATCAATATTCACTTTTTATAAATAATAATTTACCGTAAACAACAAAGTACAGACCTGACGAGAACTGTCAGTGGGACATTAGAAAAATACGTAAGACACATTGCCGCTACGGAACGACTGCATCGTATTTTGAACGATGTAATTTCGCCCGATTGATAGGTCGGATTTGCGCGTAATCTAAACATCAACCAATCAAATTTTTGAAAGTCAAAGATTAGGGTTAACGTTTGTAATAAATTTAAACGGTTCATTATTGTGATTAGGATTCATCACAGACCTGCTTTTTTTCCATTTCTTCCAACGTAATGTGTTAGAAGGACATTAACAATCAATGACGCACACTAAGAAGGCTATTATATGAACTTTAACTATCTACTTCTTTATAGTTAACAACATTCAACATGGCTGGCAAATGTTTCCGAATCCATTGCATCCCTCATAGATGCACTGAAGCCAATCTTCTTTTTTCTTAGTTAGACTCCACGGCTCTCCACAGCCCACGCATTCGTCATTTTCATCTTGACCAAAAGAAGACTTACTCTCGTGTGTTGAAAAATCATCTGAAGTGTCACTCGAATTATTCTCCCTTCTATTTTCGGTTTTTCTAGATGTCACCTTTGTTTTCGAATTGATACCATAAGGGCCTGCTGCACTTTCTGGAATAGGCATCTTTGGTTTCTTTATAAACTTTTTTATTTATTGTTTCCTGCCTCTGTCCTCCTCTTTCTGCTTATTTCAAGTTTCTTAACTTTTTCTATATTGTCACAAGCTGTTTAAAGTTGAGCTACCTTACCTCCTCTATTCTTAACATTACTGATAGCGTCAGGCAATGGCGCTACAGTCGTAAGCAACTTTCCTGGAGTAGTGTTTTTACCAGTTTCGTTGGCTCAACAGTGGCTGAAATTGTAGCACTATTTAACGCTACTTCCTGTACGTTTTCCATACGATTAACTTGACTTTCAGTTTCGAATTGATTAAATGCGTAATCTGGTATTTTTTGGCTCGGATCATAAGGATAGGTTCCTGTAAAAATCATATATTAATTATCTAAAGCAAAAAAAATATATAGGTATCCTTACTTGTAGATCGGAAAGCAGATACAGCTTTATGTGATTGATTGATTGGTTCAGCACAACCAGTCAGAGGTTTAGAGACCTCGGCACCTCAGCCTTTGGGCTGTTTGTGCTGTTGGTTATACCGTTAATGTGAAGAGACCAGTCAGTAGCCCTTATCAGGCTCAACAGTCTTTTCACTAGGTCCTTCTTGGAGAATTTTTCCCTTAGATACTCTAGTCCTAAGATTCTATATCTCCAATAAGACAGTGCTTCACATTCGAAAATAATGTGAGATGATGTTTCCTCCTCTCCCATGCACAACCGAAAGATAGGTTCCTCCCTATATATGAAAATTGTATGCATGTGCTTCCTTAGGGTGCTGCTGTGCTTGCTGTGTTCCTGTTTTGGCACGTGGTTCTGGTACGTCTGATGTTTAGTTTGAATCCACCAAGATGTACAACCATGTGCAGCTGATTTTGATATTCCAAAAACTTTCCATTCCCAGACCAGTCTAGATCTGATCTGGGGACATGATTTCAGTTCTACCTGACTATCTGAGAGTCTTTTGGCCTTTATACCTCCTTTCGATGTTCATTTGCAAACACGTGTCGATAGCGTAGATTTCTGCCTGGAATACAGATGCAAACTTCCCCAATGATGCGTGGACATTGAACCTGGCTCTGGCACCATGGGCTCGAGCTCCTGTTGGAGTCAGTTTCAGATTCGTCTGTGTATCACACCAACGTTCCTTCCAGACTGAATGTTTCCAACCCATCCCAGTTTAGATGGATATGGTATTGCATTATGTACAGACGCCGCTTTTCCCCATGCCTCGTTTAAAAGTTTATCAAAATTGAGCCTGGTAAGTCTACTATCTCTACTTGCTTTGACAAAAGTATAGCAGGATTGGTAATACGTCGTTTTTAGAGATTTGAAGACGGCCCTGTCTGGAGGCTGAAGATAGTGTGTGGTGTGAGGTAGCAAGCAAAGCAGAATTATATCATTCTCTTCTGCAAATGTCAATACATCTATTGCGTTTGAATGAGAGGTATAGCCGTCCAAAATCGAACGGCATTTTCCTTGAGACTTTCTAGGTAAAAAATGCTCCTTTAGCCAACGATGAAACCGCTCTGCGTTTATATATGCCAATTTTTTTGACACATAATCAACGGATCCTGGTGGCATATCTACTTCAGATTCTGATTTCTTATTAGTACCTTTGAATATGCAGGTGGGAGGTAGAAAGAAGCCTTGACCATTGCAGCAAGATAGGACCGTTATACTTTCACCCTTTTTTGAGTCTTCGGGGTTGTTACAGCCTTTGAACCTTTTTCAGGTATAACCAGCGAAGGTTTAGTATTAAGTTGTAGACCAGGCTCGTCTACGTTGCAAATAGAACCTGGTTTATCGAATAAATTATTTTCTTGCAAGACCTGATGCAATAAATCAAAATAATTCTCTACTGCCTCCTTTATCATTCTCAATAATAATCCTTCCGCTTTTCTTATTGACAGTTCTGGATTTCTCCTTAAGAATGACTTTAACCTTCTTCTTTAACCTTTAACCTTCTTCTTGTTTATTAAATTTGTGTTGTATTTGTAATCTTTCAGTTAATCTAAATGCCATTTCCCTCGCATTATCCAAAGTAAGAGAAAAACCGAACCTCTGGAGCTTCTTTATATGATCTACCATCTTCTTCTCGGCGTGCTCGCAGGACCCATTCTGCCTTTAGTTGCATCGTTATTTTCAATTCTTCTTTTCAAGGTTTCAACGGAAATATCGTGTGATGTTGGGATGTTGTTATGGAAAAACCTCTTTAATTGGTGGTCCTCCAGGTCACTCGGAGGGTCATCTGACTTGAATAAAACTACGACTTCCTGCACTGGGATTTATGCCTATTACCATACTTTAATTGAATTTACTGTTATAAATGAAACTAACTGTTTCTAATTAATTCCACTATTTAATGAAAAAATTATGAAAATTATGAAAGGATATTGATAATTATTTCGATATTGACATATCATCGTCAGAATGACAGAAGTTACATTTCATGTGATACCTACTTGATGTTTAATATTTTGGCTAGACCAAATAGTGAGTGACCTATCTTGTGATTGACTTAATATATATGAATAGAAAAAAGAAGAAGATATGATTTTACAAATATTAAAGCTTAGGTATTATTAGCCCTATGGGGATATCCTGGATATCTTTTTCCCATTTAAGATCAGTATAACTGTGCAATGATATAGGAAACCAAGGAAAACTATATCTGCTGATCTTTACAATTGTTACTTAAGGAGACAATTTATTAGTGGAGAGCTCCCTAGATTTATCTGTTCATTGACAACTTCATATTGTGGGTCTCTTAAGTGTCTTCTTATTTCTAGTTCTTCAAGGAAATCTAGTTCTTGTTTCTTATCACAAATATGCAGTACTTCTAGTTTTGTGTTGGGTGTTAATGAATGTTTTGTGTCAAGAAGATGTTTTGCATAATGTGATTTATCTGGCTGTTTTAATCTGTATGCTCGTGAGTGTTCATTGTATTTAATTTCAAAATTTCGAATTGTTTGACCAATATAGACAGCATTACATTCTGGACATTTAAGTTTATATATTCCAGACTTTTTTAATGGGGGTATTTTTGTTTTTACATTCAACAATTTTTTACTCACATTGTTTTCTGTTTTAAAAGAAATTACTGTATTTGTTGAACAAGATTATCTTTGAAATATTATTAGAAATATTACCAGCATATGTGATGGTTTTGTAATTTTGTATTTCCCCAGTTTTTCCAGAAAATATTAATTGTAATGCCACTTTTTCCTCTTTTTTTATTAATTGATTTATTTATTATATGTTATGGATAACCGTTGGATAAGGCTATTTGTTTAATTATATTAATTTCTCTATCAACATTATATTTGTTCATAGGAACTGAAAATGCTCTATGTATCATTGAATTATATGCTGCTAATTTATGTGACATGGGATGATTGGAATTATATGGTATAGTCACATCAGTATGTGTTGGTTTTCTGTAAATTGAAAAATCAAGTATATTATTGACTCTTCGAATTTTAATATCAAAAAAATTGATTGAGTTATTTTCTTCAACTTCTAATATAAATTTAATTTTTGGGTGTAAATTATTAATATGATTGAACAGTATATCTAATTGTCGTTCACTACCTACAAAACAAGCTAATATGTCATCTACATATCTATTCCAAAATAATATATTTTTTGAAATGTTACATTCAAAGATTTTTTTTTCTAAACTGTCCATAAAAATGTTTGCTAAAATTGGTGATATAGGGCTTCCCATTGGTAAACCTTTATTTTGAATATATACCTTATTATCAAAAGTAAAATAATTCTGATTAATACATACATCAAACAAATTAAGTATATCTGATATTATTCCTGGATTGATATTTTTATCCTTTAGTAATTTTTTAACAAGTGTTATGAATTCTTTAGGAGGAATTTTAGAGAACATATTGGTGACATCAAATGAAATAAGTTTAGAGTTATCTTGTAATTTGTATGTTTTTAATTTTTTGATTAAGTAGTTCTATTGAATTTTCAATTGAGTATTTAGATATACCTCCATAGCTATTAAGTATATTGTTTAGTTTTTTAGCTAACTTATTATTAGGAGTATTAACGTAAGAAACTACAGGTCTAATTGGTTTCGATACTTTATGTAATTTATCATTTTCAGTTCCTATGAACAAATATAATTTTGATAGAGAAATTAATATAATTGAACAAATAGCCACATCCAACGGTTATCCATTACATAAAATAAATAAATAAATTAATAAAAAAGAGGAAAAAGTGGCATTATAATTAATATTTCCTGAAAAAACTAGGGAAATACAAAATTACAAAACCATCACATATGCTGGTAATATTTCTAATAATATTTTAAAGATAATATCTTGTTCAACAAATACAGCAATTTCTTTTAAAACAGAAAACAATGTGAGTAAAAAATTGTTAAATGTAAAAACAAAAATACCCCCATTAAAAAAGTCTGGAATATATAAACTTAAATGTCCAGAATGTAATGCTGTCTATATTGGTCAAACAATTCGAAATTTTGAAATTAGATACAATGAACACTCACGAGCATACAGATTAAAACAGCCAGATGAATCACATTTCGCAAAACATCTACTTGACACAAAACATTCATTAATACCTAACACAGAACTGGAAGTACTGCATATTTGTGATAAGAAACAAGAACTCGATTTCCTTGAAGAACTAGAAATAAGAAGACACTTGAGAGACCCACAATATGAAGTTGTCAATGAACAGATAAATCTAGGGAGCTCTCCACTAATAAATTGTCTCCTTAAGTAACTATTGTAAAGTTCAGCAGATATATTTTTCCTTGGTTTCCTATATCATTGCACAGTTATACTGATCTTAAATGGGAAAAAGATATCCAGGATATCCCCATAGGGCTAATAATACCTAAGCTTTAATATTTGTAAAATCATATCTTCTTATTTTTTCTATTCATATATATTAAGTCAATCACAAGATAGGTCACTCACTATTTGGTCTAGCCAAAATATTAAACATCAAGTAGGTATCACATGAAATGTAACTTCTGTCATTCTGACGATGATATGTCAATATCGAAATAATTATCAATATCCTTTCATAATTTTCATAATTTTTTCATTAAATAGTGGAATTAATTAGAAACAGTTAGTTTCATTTATAACATTACCATACTTTAATGTTACACACTACAACTAATTAAAATTACTAAATGTATTATAAGTATCTATCGTTATAGCATACTTATAGTATAACTGAATAGCATATCTTGAATATAATCTAATACTTAATTAGAAAGAATCAGAATGAATATGAATTGCATCTGAATATGTTATTGTCTGCTTTTATGATATTTATATTGTGGTTCAAGTTCAGGCTGTTATTTTCTATTTAATGTTATATGTTTATTTACGTGATGAACTTGACTCTCGATATCTGTCGGCCTCGTGGGTTTTATTTATGCATTCTTTAACGTTCAATGATTTATTGAAAATAATTTTAAGGGAATTTATTTCTTATTTTATTTTATGCCAAAAGGCATCACAATTGTACATTCTCGACGCCTCGTCAACTTTCGTTCCGCTACCTGATGCTTTCCCAACTTTAAGTCTGCCTCTGACCAATTTCCACGAGTGGCAGATTTACTTTTGTAAAAAGAAGGCATATCTGACAAAATAATGTGCAAAAGTTATATTGGCATATCTACCGAATATGTTTAGGCATTTCTATACCGTTTATTATGTATTTCCATTCAGTATTTTCCAAGACTACAATGGAAAAAATTGTAAAATATTATTGCGCGAAAATTTTCTCGGCCTAATTCTATTTTACGTCTGACTCATCAACTTTGAGTTAAAATAACCCTCGTAGAGGCTGTAGTCAAATTTTTCTCTCTATTTCATTTTTCTGATGTAATTTTATGCACATTAGCTCTTACTTTCAATTTGCCAGATGTTTAGAATAGTAAAGTTTTTTGATTATAATATGGGATGAATAAAAATCGAAAAAAATCTTTTAATATGCATTATACTTTTCCACGTAGAACGTCATATAGAGTTAGTAACATCATGGTAAGACTGTAAAATCATCGAAGATTAGAAATAATTATTCTCCCACTGTCAACAATGTCAAAAGCACGTGATGCCGTTCCACGTCGTCGTCATGACACCTTTCAATTTTGTGCATGATGCGGAAGTCAATATATCAAATGGTTAATCTCTTTTCGAGGATCGAAACATCAAAAAGGGGAGCTACGGTCTCTATCTAACTATATTTCATTTAAGCCATTGTTACGCTGCATATGATGTCGTTGACGATCGAAAAAAGAGGTTTTACATGGGAACATCGAAGCAGTACAAAATATTCGGGGGGTGAATTAGAATTTATGCACTCGTTTTTAATTACTTTCACTCAGAATGCGCCATAATTTCTCCGTAATAGAAATGGGATTAATTAAATACACTTACTTCGATTGGGAGAATATCGGTGAGTTGTTTGCGTGTTTGTGTGTTTCTAATTTTTCGTCTTTTTCAGAAATCGAACACGTGTGGCCGGTTATGCTATAGATAATTATTTTCTTTTTAATAAGTAATAGATTCCATCTAAATGGAAATCAAACAGTTGAGAAGTCGATCAGATAAATTTTACTGCTAAAAAGAAATGCTGTAGAGTGTTAGTGGTCACGCAATGTCTGAAGAAAAAAAATCAGACGCATTTTGTCCTAATACAACATACAGGGTGTCAATTTTAAAACTTAGAGATTCCAAAACCGTTCCTAGGGTAGAGAGGGGGAACTGAAATGACATGAGAGAGAACAAAAATTTAAATGGCAAGTTGTGATACGTCGTTAGAAAGCCCGTAGAAAATGCTTTCTAACGGTCCAAGTCATAATTATACAGGGTGTAACAATAAAGCAGAAACATTTATTTGACAACAAAAATAATAATTATTGTGGAACGATACTTCGCTTTGAAAGTGCGTGTACGGTCCCTATTTAAGTGTTAAATGTTCTGTTCTGTTTTTGAACAACACATTTTGTTATTCTGTTTTGATTTCCTTTCTATACTCAAATTATTTGTTTATTTGATACTTACCTTAACCCTTTCAGTCACAAGTCACATTAAAGATAAAATTCTGAAACTTTAGGAATTAAATAGTACATTTTTTTGAAGATTTTTAAGAATATTTTTAAAGTTCCCCCACCCTTGATTCCGAAAAAAATACTTGCTCGTCATAACGAACATGGTGACTCAAAGGTTAAAAAGGAAGGATAGGAAAATACATTAAAAATCTTTATTCGCTATGAAAATATTTGTAACAATTTCGATCTCGAGTTATACAGAAGTGAACATTGCATTTTTTTCATATAAAATGAGTTTTTTAGAACATTTGTCATTTTTACATCTTGCTCCTTCTTTGGTTTCGTCAAAAATTGGCAAATGATCAACATTGTCGAAACGAATTTCATTTATGGATCTTACTTCCATTTTTGATTTCTTATTTGGTGCTGGTGTAGAGGGTTCACTAGGACTAGAACTACCTGATGGCCGCCCCACTCTTTTCTTGCTTGTGTTTCTAGCATGTATAAGGAATTCAGCAATATACATTATAATTTTTTTTAGGAATTTCTAGGGTAGAACATTTACTTTTGTATTCTAGCCAGCTATTTGTGCAAGCTAAGTCGATTGCGTGGGTGGAACATCCTAAGGGTCCATTTCCTGCTTCTTATAAAAGTGCGATAAATACTTACTAGGAAGTCAAGTTTGTCAACCCCTCCCTTGCAGCTATTATATAATTGAACTACTTCAGGACGCAGGATATAAACAAACTTTTTAGCAGATTTGTCCCATCTTTTGCACTGATCAGAATCACTGCACTGATCATACCATTTTGTTAGTATTACTTCTCCATCCAAACTTATGATTTCTTCTGAAGTGCCCCTAGGTTTTTTTGCCATTTCTCTGTCGAAAGTGAAAGGAATTCTTGGAAATCGGCATGCTCTAGCCGTACATGCTGCATATATTCGTTTTTCTCGAAGAAATTGTAACAAACTTGAGAAATAATCATCAAAATAAAGTTTTGAGCACAGAGCAAATATTTTTATTTCCCAAGGACCTGGCTTTCCCTTACAATATTGTTTCACGTTTAGCTGCCCTTTGAAGGGCACAATCTGTTCGTCTATACACTGATCGGATTCAAGATCTAGCTCAAGACACCTAGATCGGATACTATCCACCAATGGTCTTATTTTCCAAAAACGGTCTTTGTTCTCATTGTTTTTTCTCAGGTTGTTTACGAAATGTAAATTCTATCTAGGTTTAAAAAATCTATTTATGTTCATATTTTCGCGAATGCATGGTAGCCCACGTTTTGAATCCCAATAGAATCTAGTTCTGGGATAATGTAAATTTCCCATCAATACGTGGATACCTACTAATTTCTTTATTTCTGATACATTTGTACGAGTAAAATGATTAACATTGTTTTGGATAGCATACAAATTAGTCATATCAGCAATCGAATAGTAAAGATCTTCAGTGAAATATTTACTGAGATATGTTAGAGGAGATTCTACCTGCACTGTTTCTGACACTTTCTTTTCATGCCAACGTAAATCACATTTTGTCTTCAACCAATATTGTCTTTATAAGTCAGATTGTTATTCTCACAGAACTTTTGGTTATCTTTTTAGGAGATATATTTTTGAACTTTTATGTTGGTAAGCTGCTCTGGATTTTTTTGCTCTTTATCTTCAACGAATTCTTCTCTATTGTCTTGAGATTCATTGTTTTCCTCACTGTAGCATTCTGTAGCATTTTGTTCACTTTCACGCTCTTTTATCCTCATCCTGTAAGTCTTCATCTTAATCCGAACCTAAAAAATATTTATAAAATTACCCTTTCAATGTTTTATTATTAGTTACCTTCGCTCCTCGTTTCCTCATATTCTTCTTCGTCACTCAATTCTTGAATATCAGTCATATTTTCAATCATCTCGAGAAGTTCAGCTTCGGTTAATGCTCTTCTTGATGTCATTGTTGAAATTTTATCACCAGATATTTACCTAAAATTTACATCCGCTCAGTCACCATGTTCGTTTAAACGACCAAGTACGTTTATATCAAAAGTTTTGTTACAAAAATATTTATTTGTATATTATATTATACACACATAATATATGTATACAAACTAAATAACTAAAAAAAAATTAGTAGGTATGTTGTAATTACTTACGATTATGTCAATAATTGCACGTCAAAGTCACTAGTGAACAATAACCTCTAATTATAGGCACGCGTCTAGCAACAACTGACTAAAAGTAACAGATTTAGCGAAACGCAGACGCGTGTTCGTTTAAACCACCATGGTGACCTTAATGTCATTGTCATTTGTGATAGATTCATTATTTGCACGTTTGGTCCGAAAATATTTTGGTACGTTTTGTACGTTAATTTAACTACGATAATCACGATGGTTTACAGTATACCTGAACGTGTGGAGATACTTTTAATATTTGGCTCCCAGAACGAAAGTTATTTGCAGACAGCTAACGTGTTTAAAGAAAGACATCCTAAAAAACAAGTTAGTCACGTGCATATCCGTGATTTAGTCGCAAAATTTATAGATTCGGGTTCAGTGGCAAATAGAAGAACGAATGCCGCAAGAGTACTCGATGAAGCAACTCAAATTGAAGTCCTCGGACAATTTGGAATAGATCCTACTTTATCAACTCGTCACGACTCTGCAATAACAGGACTATCACATAAGTCGGTACGGAAAGTTTTGAAGCTTCATAGATTTCCTTGTTTATACCGGGAAATTTAAACGGTGAAATGTACCTCGATATGCTGCAGAACACTATTGAGCCGTTAATTGTTCATGAATTAGAGAACCAACAGGACGGCGATGGCAATCCAGCTCTAGATGGAAATTTGTTGTACTTCCAGCAAGACGGAGCACCTCCGTATTACGCTGTAGCAGTTAGTGATTGGTTAGACAATAATTATCCAAATAGATGGATTGGAAGGAGAGGTCCCATTGAGTGGACATCTAGGTCACCGGACTTACCGCCACCTGATTTTTTTCTGTGGGGTCACCTTAAGTCGGTTGTTTATAAAACTAAACCAACCTCAATCGACGATTTACGACGAAGAATTAGTCAAGCATGTCGTGATATTACTAAAGCAGCATTTGCCAACGTTCGTATGGAGTTTGAAAATAGGTTGTACTATTGTTTAAAAAACAATGGAAACCATTTTGAACATTTACTAAATTAATTAACATTTTTGTAGTTCGACATTTAACACTTTTTCATTTTGTTGTCAATTAAATTTTTCTGCTTTATTGTTACTCCCTGTATAATTATGACTAAGACCATTAAAAGCATTTTCTACGGGCTTTATAACGACGTATCACAAGTAGGGGGCTGCCATTCAAGTTTTTGTAGGTGGGGTAGATGGGGCATAGGGGGTTGATTGGGCTGCGTTCTCTCTCATGTCATTTTAGTTCCTCCTCCCTACCCTAGAAACAGTTCTGATATTTTTTTGAAATCTCTTTTTTGAAATAGACACCCTATTATAATTCATAGACACGTGAAACCAAAAGAAAACATGAACGCTTCATTTTGTTGAAAAACTATCAAGTTGCAAGTAATCGCTGTCAAAGTGATAATTGCTGTGACAACGTTGGTACTATCCAAATACAGGGTGTCTATAAACTCTCCTACCAAACGCAAACTACAGATACGATGGTTGTCTTTTATATTTTCAATATGGAGCTGGAAAAAAAACGGTAGATAACTTTCAAACACTTTCATTTTTCAAAGTATTCTACACGAAGAGAAATGCAATTTTGCCTCCTTTGGAACCAATTCTGGAAGCATTTATTCCACTAGTTTGTTGGTACATTCAAAATAGAGTTTTTGAAGGTATGTAACGCAGTTAACTGTTAATTTTCAGAGAAGTAAAAAAGTCGTTCGGATTTAGGTTGGGACTGTATGAAGGATGGTCCCAGCAATTCGATGTTTCCTTGCTTTAAAAACTCAACTGTTTTCCGAGCAATGTGGGAACTAGTTTTGGTGGAGGATCATACTTTTTGGAAACTCGACAAATCGATATGTACCAATCAGCAGTAACAGTTCTTTGATATTATGGAGGAATTGTTGCTACATGACCTGCTTTTGGGACGAATGTCGCCTCCATCTTTTTAGAAACATTTCGAGAACGGATAACTTTCTAAGATTTTGGTTCATCTTGGAACACCCAACCAGGCGACTGTCGTTTATTTTCGGGTTCATAACAGTAAATTCCTTACCACTGCCAATACTGTATATATTTTTTGAGTTTTCTACGTTTAACCAGCTTAGAGTTTTCTTGACACTAATTGACTCTTCTTTTTGATCTTCCGTCAACAGATGAGTTTTCCAACGAGAAACTAATCTTGTTATAGATAATTCTTCAAGTATAATTTTTTGAATTGTGGTCTCTGAAATTCCCAATGATGCAATTTCACGATATGTTGATCTTCTTGGATCAGATTACGTACAGCATCGACGTTTTTCTGGGTGACTGCCATTGTTGGTGGATCTGTTTTTAGATCGTCACTAAGATCAATCCGTCCACGTTTAAATTCTCCATACCAACGAAAAATTGTCGACTGATGTGGTCTGAAGCTTTGTCGTTAAGCTAATTTGAGATATGCTCAAGCAACTAACTACTGCGTCATCTTCAAAGAAAGTCAGCTGCCTCTGGAGGAACTTTAAGGTAAAGGACATGAAATTACATCTAGAATCTGTAGTTTGCGTGTGACAGGAGAGTTTCTGGAGACCCGGTATATCAGTGTTGCCATACAGAATGATAAAATACAAAGTTTCAGTTGGCTCCAATAGTTTAGAACGATCCATCCCGTATATACATCATGATATCTGTCATATATTTCGATCCGTAATTTACATATTCATGTTTTTATTACGACAAAATGCAAAACTAATAAAATTTCTATTTGTACGACCCAGTCGGTCTGGTTGTTTTTCGATATTGGATATTAAAGCTAAAAAACAAGTTTATCTCTTTCTAATAAAACAAAAATATTTATATTCGTTTTGTTTGTTCAAGTTTTCCAAAGTGACATTTCTATTTTTTATATTCATCGAAAAAATCGATAGTTGACCGCTTTTTATCCGTAAATCTATCAACAATGATTAAATCATGGAAAATCGTCCTTGAATATCAAACCATTTTAAAAAACTTTGGTTTTGATTATTAGGTCGTGCTTTCCAACAAAAAAATTCCTTACGAAGTTGGAGTGGGTAGAAAAAGGTATAACTGTTACAGGAAAAAGCATTGAGCATCTCAATGCATCCAGTGTAAAGCTAGTCCAGAATGATATATTTTACACTGACGTAAAGTGTCTTTTCTTCCCTTTGCGTTTTCTGGAAGAAAAGTTTCTCTTTCCTCCGCCCACGTTGGGCTCCAATTTGTAACTTATATAGCCCCCCGGTCTAGAGCACTCCACCCCAGTGAGTGGAATTCGGCACAAATTAAATGATCTTATACGTTTTTACTGGAAAACAATGAAAAAAGCAAAAGGTGGAAAGCTGACATTTCTATTTTTATTCATGATTGACAAAAAAAATCGATAGTTGACCGTTTTTTATACGTAAATCTATCAACAATGATAAAGTTTGGAAAATCGTCCCTGAATATCAAACCATTTTAAAAAACTTTGGATTTGATTATTAGGTAGTGCTTTCCAACAAAAAAATTTCTTACTAAGTTGGAGTGGGTGGAAAAAGGTATAACTGATGCAGAAAAAAGTATTGAGCATCTCAATGCATTCAGTGTACAGCTGGAGAGGAATTATATATTTTACACTAACGTAAAGTGTCTTTTCCTCCCTTTGCGTTTGCTGGAAGAAAAATGTCACTTTCCTCTGCTCACGTTGGGCGCCAATTTGTAACTTATACAGCCCCCCGGTCTAGAGCACTCTACCCCAGGGAGTGGAATTCGGCATAAATTAAATGATGTACACTTTCACTGGAAAACAATTGAAAAAGCAAAAGGTGGAAATCTGAAATTTCTATTTTTATTACTTGATTGACGAAAAAATCGATAGTTGACCGCTTTTTATACGTAAATCTATCAACAATGATAGAATAATATGGAAAATCGTCCTTGAATATCAAACCATTCCTTAAAACTTTGGATTTGATTATTAGGTCGTGCTTTGCAACAAAAAAAAATTCCTTACGAAGTTGGAGTGGGTGGAAAAAGGTATAACTGATACAGGAAAAAGTATTGAGCATTCCAATGCCTCCATTGTACAGCTAGACCAGAATTATACATCTTACACTGACGTAAAGTGTCTTTTCTTCCCTTTGCGTTTTCTGGAAGAAAAGTGTCACTTTCCTCCGCTCACGTTGGGCGCCAATTTGTAACTTATAAAGCCCCCGGTCTAGAGCACTCCACACCAGGGAGTGGAATTCGGCACACATTAAATGATCTTATACACTTTCACTGGAAAACAATGAAATAAGCAAAAGGTGGAAAGCTGACATTTCTATTTTCATTACTTGATTGACGAAAAAAATCGATAGTTGACCGCTTTTTATACGTACATCTATCAACAATGATTAAAGCATGGAAAATCGTCCTTGCATATCAAACCATTTTCAAACTCTTTGGATTTAAATATGAGGCCATGCTTTCCAAGCTTTCCACGAAGTTGGAGTGGGTGGAAAAAGGTATCACTGATGCAGGAAAAAGTATTGAGCATCTCAATGCATTCAGTGTACAGCTTGAGAAGAATTATATATTTTTTGCATTTCCGAGACTAAAGTAGTCACTTTAGTCTCGCATGCTACAGACTAAAGTGTCACTTTTAGACCCAAGGGATATAAAATCCCAAGGGATTTAAAGTACAAATAAAAACGTACATTAATCTTTATTTGTTGAATTAAAATGACAAGTAATGTTCACATTATTGCAGTTAACCAAACTAAATACACGATTATTCATATCAGAAATAGATAAACTAGTTGAACTTGAACAGACAGAAGTGAATATTGTTTATTGTTTTGGGGCTTCAAATGTAAGTAGTATTTATTTTTATCAAAATTGTGTGTAGAATTACCGGAATTGCAAAAAATAGCGAATACACCTCTCGACTAAAATGACCCATTTAATCCCGCGGGTGGCAATCCCCAAGTAGCTTGGTGCATAATATACTATTACACTTACTTAAAGTGTATTTTCTTCCCTTTGCGTTTGCTGGAAGAAAAGTGTCACTTTCCGCCGCCCACGTTGGGCGCCAATTTGTAACTTATACAGCCCCCCGGTCTAGAGCTCTCCACCCCAGGGAGTGGAATTCGGCACCAAATACACTATCACTGGAAAACAATAAAGGAAAGCTTTGTAAAAGATTAACGTTAAGATACTACTAAAAGAGTTCCAATCGACAAAATGGACAATATCTAAAGATCAAAATGGAAGGGAAATTCAATAGAAATTTTGAATGTTTTATTTTGGAATTGGCAATTTGGGAGAAAGTGACTAAAATTAAATAAACAATAGTTTCAAGGCGAAGAACGTGAAAAGCTGAATGGTGTGTTACAAAAAAACGAAAATAACTCAATAGGGTAGTTGGGGGCAAAAACACGCAGTTTCGTTATCTCCTGTCGTCTTCAGAAATTATGATAGTTTAGAACTTTTCCAATGTTATTATGGGAGAGCTTACATATTGTTTTCCCATTAAAATACAAAACGTTAATCTAAAAGAGAACTGTATTTGGCGATGTCGTCAGAGAATCCTACTGAATTTGAAAATCTGAAAGAACTGGTTTTTATTGGTTTTGAAAGCTTTCAAACAATATCGTCCTTTCGAAAAAAGGCATCTTCCGTTGTCTCACGAAACCGAAATGTTGTGGGAAGTCATTTAAAAAAACGCCTTCATATCCGTAATCATTTACTTGGCAGACTTTGGCGACAAATGATCTATATGATTTTTTCCCAAAAACCTTCACTACTACAAAGTCATCAGGTTAAATATTTGGTACAACATCAATGTCTTGCTCTTCATCGTAATCGGAAAAATAGATGTCACAAGAATCAATACTTTCTTGATAGGAGAGTGCTACTGATTCATCAGATAATGATTCGTCGAAAACTTTCCTTTTGGCAGCACGAACTTTAGCACTTTGAGAGTTGATCTTTTGTTTCTTTAGTAATGCTTTCCTCTCCTTCCCTTTTCTGCTTCCTTCTTTTCTTCTTGTTCTTGTAAAAGTCGCTCCCTATTAGGTGTCGATGTTAGTAGGGTTGACCTTAAACTTTTCCTGGCGCGTTTCCTTTTCATCTTAATTTTTGGAAAGGGAATAATGTGTGAAGTTACTGACTGTTCTGATGTTGATGACGGCTGGGGCTCTATCGAGTCAGTAACAGTTTCTTTTTCAATATTTGAAGGATCAGGTACAGAAATTACTGACTGTTCCGATTTTGATGACGGCTGGGGCTCTATCACATCAGTAACTATCTGCTGAAACTAGATGAAAACATGACCTTCATCGTCTAAATCTTCACCTAAATCTTCCGCTGGCATCAAATCTACGTCCGAAAAAATATTTTTATCAAGTGGGTAAATTCCTGTAGACTTCTCCCTCCCTCTCTTGCTATATCTACAGTAGCAGTTTTTGCAAATGCTGAGGAACAGAGACCAGCCACATGGTAAATGGGGAGAACCTGTCCTGGGTGGGAACTGGTCCAGCTGACAGCGACGCTCTCATAATAAACTTTTAATGGTTTGAAAAATGCCCGATCGAGTGGCTGGGTCTTATGGTGGCAGACTTAATAAATGGATGAAATTATCTTTTGGAAATGTTACTGCTTGAAGACTTGTGTGTGATACATTATTATCTAGAATCAGGAGAATGAGGTTCTCCTCTGTTGGACTTGTATGTTTTTTAAAATGCTCCAGGTACTTGATGAAGGTGGGAGTGTTCATGTAACCACTATCAGTAACAGTGGACCCGTCTTTGATTAGACGTTTTCGAGCAAATAAGAAAAATGGAGGGACATGGTGACCAGTTGCAGTCATACAGCAAACAACCGTAATTGTTTGTCCTTGCTCGGCAGCTACAGCTTTTGCTACATCCCTCTTTCCAACTGGGGCAACATGTTTGGGGAACAGGTTTGGGACTGTCTGAATTCCCATTTCATCGTCGTTATAGATACGGTTGGGAGGTAACTTTTTTTATAGTGTTCTCCAAAATTTCGAAATACTGATCTAGTTGCACTCTATTGAAGCCCATGGTTCTAGCGATACTTGTTTTTCGTGGAACTCGTAAAGATAGTCGGTTCCTTTTCATGAAAGATCTAGTGAAGTCCCGATTATCCAACTAATTCACAGGTTTCACGGTTTCTTACACAATAAGAGTAAATTAAAAAACGTAATGACTTGAGCGTAATTCCATAAAAACGTTTCTCTAGTTCTTTGCAATGATGAACTATTTCGTTTTCTTGGATCTTGGTTAGAACTGCTTTAAATCTGCCTAAAGACGACACCATTTCCTCTTCTCAACCGTTGCCGTAGTGTCGCTTCATGAAATGCCACAGCTTTTGCAGCCTGACGTATAGAAACGCCATTGTTGATAAGTTCAAGAGCTTCGCACTAAATATCTTCTGTCAAAGGCTGGTGCTCTGATATTCTCTTGTAGTTTCTGGAAAACAGAAACCAAGATTCAGATCAATTGAATAATTAATTCCGAAATTAGTAGAAACAAAATTAATTTAGGATAATGGGGCAAAAATACGCATTCGTCGTTTTGCTCATAACTCGGCAATGCTGTAAAAACCATCTGTTGAGATTTTAAGGACCTAACCTCAATCGAAAACTCTTCAACCTAATAACCCACAATCAATCCAAGAAAACACCCGAATAAACGAATTCAACGAAAAATGCTAATTTGATTTTATCACAAATTAATTTTGTTATGGGCAATATTACAGTGTAATAGTAAAAAATAATATTTACCTCATAGTCTGTAAACAACGCCGTGGATCAGCATTAATCTTGGAACAACACACCGCACACTGTTGCCAAACGTTTGTAACTAAAATCTTTTCAAACTGGACATTAGCGGCAAATTTAAATGAGATGCGTTCTTTTGCCCCGTGCGTTTTTTTACCCCCAACTACCCTTACTATTCATTTTTTCACCAAACAATATCTGCTTGTTTAGTATTGAAGACAGCTACAATCGGTGATGCCTTTTGGCCTTATATAATAATATTTAAATAAGATTTAAATTCCCTTGAAACTAATTTCAATAAATCATTAGAACGTTGGAATATTACATAAATATGAGTAGGAAGGTCGACAGGTACGAAGTCAAGTTCAGCACGTAAAATGAAACATAAACATTTAATATTTAATATTCACTTACGGTGAACTTGAACCGTTGTATAAATATACAGGTGACAACATATTCAGAAATCAATAATAAATCGATCAGTGGTCAGTCACCAATGATCAACCGAAGATGAGTTAATCATCAGTAATCTATCAATAATCCTTAAACTATAAGTATGCTATACGGCTAGTTACTTTTTATGGGATACAGCCAAAATGATTTGTAGTTGGTAAAGAAGACTCTTTTTTACTAATCCAAGCTTTCGATAATGTTTATTATCATGTTCAAGGCTAAAAGTATATATTCTTTGTTACAAATTTGGGTGAAGAATATATTTTTTAACACAACCTACAAGCAAGTGAGTTAATTGCTTTGAGAACGTGAATTCGTTTGTCAAACATGGAAACTAATCTTAACAAACTATTATTAAAACTTTCACATATTTAAAAAAAAATTGAAACTACTAAAACTGTTAAAAATGACAAAATCAGTCATCTTGGTTCCATTATAAACTACACAAAACCAGTAACTGACCAAGTTTTTCATAATGTAGAAATAATAAAAAAGTCATCAGCTTGAAAATATAAAATACCTGTTTTAAGAAAAATACATTATTACCAACACAACTAGTACCAACTGAAATGAAGGCACCAATTTTTGAATAATTTTTGATCTAATTTATATTATTTGAATTCAAATATTTTTGAAAATAGAAAAAAGAAAGAAAAATATTTATTACATCGGTTATTAATAAATTTAAAAATAAGAATAATGAAAAACGGAAACCCTCTCCACCGTTGATTACCCTACGAAATTCTTTGTCCTAAAAAGTTTTAATTTTGTTCAAATATGGTAGAAATTACTTTTTTTATTCCATCAATTATCTCTTATCTATCATAGATCGAGTACATTTACTTAATTTCAATTCAGCAATGAGTAATTTTAAATATTGATTTTATAATTTGCTCAAATAATATCGAACTCGCCGAACAAATAAATATTTTTGCATATTCGTGAAAGAAGACAGAGATATTTTGAAAGAGAATTCTCCTCGGGTTTTTTCCGTTGGAATATTTCATCTGCTAAAGTTAATTGCCGGAAGCGCTAGTTTTAACTCCAAAAATTAAATTAAACGATTTTTAAAAAGCATTCAGTTAAGGTAACTCATATTCAATTAGAAAACTCGGCGGTGGAAGTCAGACAAGTTTCTTGCACTGTCATAATTAAAATAGATAACCTTCGGCTATTTTATTCATTTCTTCGGTATAATTGAATGGAAAATTGGATTAATTGTTTTACGAACAATAATTTTCAAATTTTTGGTGCAATTTCAGTTTTTGAAATTATGGCGGAAGCACTAGGATCGCATCCGCCACAAACTGAAATCGGCGAAACCGATTTTCAAATTTGGGCGCGTTCGCCATAAAAGTAAACCTGCTAAACACTTTTCAATTTTGGGTGGCTGCACTGGGTGCGTTTTCGCCATAAATTGAAATCGGCTATACAATTTTCAAATCTAGGAGCCAATCTGAGTGCGCTCCCGCCATAACTTAAAATATGCATTTAAATGTCAAATGTTACATTTTTTATGGCTCTTATGATTTCCGTCGCCAGTGGCATTACACGTTATTATATTTGCAGTTTATCATCAATGTAAGAATAGATTTTTAGGACCTGATTAGCGAACCTCATGTTATACAGTCCTGCATTAATTAATATATGAATAGAGATTTTGTTACATTTAGATTGAGTACCATTGAACAACAACAAAATGTAAATCTGCCTGTATTTTTTCGTATAATTGAAATTAAATTGGTTAATTAACTACCGACATAAATCACAAACATAAAATCCCAAAGATATTTAGATCAGATTACTGCAAAAATGTACTTAAAATAATGTTTTTTTGAAACCGTACTTTCACCATTATTCATTCGAGGGTCCAAGCGATTTTTAACGAGATGAATTTTCTAATAAAATTTTGAAGAGTTCATCTCGCGTCGGCAGCAGAACAAATGAAGTTTGCAAATTAACACATTACTTTTAAGGGTTTGTTTCAGTGAAAGAGACGCCAACACGTGCTGGAACAATTCCATTGTTCAATATACCCAGGATGTTGCGGATATTATGGGGATGTATTATCTAAAACGACCAAATTGGTAGTGTATGAGTACTAAAATATTTCTTACTATAAAAATATTAATTTTAAAATTGAATATAAAGCTATTTTCACACAAGAAGTATAATGGGAAGCTCTATTTATGCCAGTCCAAGTAATACTCTCTTTTCGGCAACTTTGTTTTTATATTTTTCCATATTTAGCACTTTATAAATTTCCCTTGAATATTGATATTTTTAGATTCGGCTTTATACCAATCAAAACATGGAATCGTGAATGAATTGGGATCTTCTAGGTTGGGTAAAAATTTGGTTTCAAACTTGGGGTATTTTTTCGGTTATAACAGTATATACCGGGTGTCTGATTAAGATAGGTATCTCAGAAACTATTTATCGTACAGCTTGGAGAAAAAAATCTGTATCACAAAGTCACATACGAGAAACTGCTGGAAACTATTTTCAACTTCCTTACTCCACTGCCAAAGGGCGTAGTTCACAATAATATCACAAAAACATAATTTTCTATAATAAATATACTGTTATAGTATTTCAAATATTCGTTATCGTTAGATCATTGTACGTAAGTTTGCTCTAGTATTTTTTCCTCTATCTTGTAAAATAACTGGTAGGAGTGAGTGGGAAAGCAGTTATAATAGTTTTATTGAGTCATCTTCTCCACTCACCCCTACCAGTTATTTTACAAGATAGAGGAAAAAGTACTGGAGCAAACTTACGTAAAATGATCTAATGATTACGACTATTTAAATTATGTGGTACTATAACCGTACATTTATTATAGAAAAATGATGTTTTTGTGTTATTATTGTATTATTGTGAACTGCGCCCTCTAGCGGTGGAGTAGAAAACTTTAAAATAATTCACAGCAGTTTATCGTATGCAGGTTTGTAATACAGATTTTTTTCTCTAAGCTGTACGATAAATAGTTTCTGAGATACAGCGGGTTGCCTATATTAATCAGACACCCTGTACAATTTCTCATTATTCACGTTGTATTAAAAACCATGCCATTTTGTTACACGAGACAGAATGCGTCGAAAGCAAAATTGTATATTTCTGCGGTTAGTTCACCCATCGTCGCTCAAAAAAATAAAAGAAAAGCTGACGTAAAAACATGCACAAGACAACCGCATATACTTAATAGCCACTCCAGCGACCCAACTCCTAAAAACGCAGAGTGTTCATCCACCTGAAACGGCGTCAGGTTATCAAATATGAAAGTAGAGTATATATACGCGTTGTTTCAGACGAAGTGTTTTGCTTTGTTTTGGCAGTAAAAAGTGTGATGGTTTCACCAGGTGCGTGTTAAGAGTCACTATCGATTGACAAAAAAGAAACATGTTGCCCTAACTAGTCACGCTACACCTCTACGCCATTCTCATTCTTAGTGTGTACGTTAGCATTAGTCGAACGTTTCGATTGATTTTGATAAATGCGGAAGCTTTTACGACGTTTTGTTTATTCAATATTTTGTTTATCAAGGTTATATTTTTTGAATAACGTCCTGTCTTCACGCTTCTTTAATTATTGAGTACGAATAATAAATGTAGTATAAGCTTTTCGTAGAAAATAAACAGATCCGGTTTAATATATTTAGTTTATTGTGTTATTAACACAATTTTTGGTTGATTTTCAACACTTTAGGTTGGGCTGCAATTACTTGTTTTAACCAAAAATTATATTTTTGTTACAAATCACCTTTGCCCATATATTTAGAATTAATAGTGGCTGGCGTCACTTTGGCTTTCACATTGTGCGCGTGTGCCGTGCCGCATACCTATTTTTGCACATAACCTAACTTCAGTTAGTGACTTGTGAGTTTTATTGTTATGTTTAATTGAATTTACTGTTGGTAGGGTTATAAACGGTTCGAGGAGGGGAAGGAAAAATGGGAATATCTTAAGAATCGTGGTATATTCCCTTCCCCTTCTCGAAAAAATATCAAATAATTTGGAGGGGAATTTCCCTCTAAGGCATGCGTCCAATGTGAAAGCCAAAGTGAATTCCGTGGCGCTAGCCGCCAGTTTTAGACTTGCATATTAAATACTGATGGCTCTACTATAAATTAAACTACTTATCAATGTTTGAACAACTGATGGACTACTTTAATATAAGAGACTTCCTTTTCGTTTTTCGTTAAAAAAAAGGTGAGCTGTCGTCGGACCGCCAACAGAAACTTGCTTCTTATACACAATGGAATGACCATTTTTCGTGAATTTTTCACCATTTTTCAAAAATGTTGACAATTTTTGACAGCATTTGACGAATTTTGACAATTATTGACCGATTTTGACAATTTTTCACAAATTTTAACATATTTGGCAATTATCGACCATTTTTTCAAAATTTTGACACTTTTTGACAATTTTTTCAAATTTTAATTAATTATTGACCATTTTTGAAAAAATTTAACAATTTTTAATAACTATTGTCCATTTTTGTCAGTTTTTTATAATTATTGACCATTTTTGTTTGAACAACTGATGAACTACTTTAATATAAAAGTCTTCCCTTTCGTTAAAAAAAAGAAGAGCGGTCGTCGGACCGCCGACAGAAGCTTGCTCCTTATGCACAATAGAATGACCATTTTTCGTGAATTTTTCACCATTTTTCAAAAATTTGACAATTATTGACCATTTTTGACAATTTTTTCAAATTTTAACAATTATTGACCATTTTTGACAATTATTGACCATTCTTGACAATTATTGACCATTTTTGACAATTTTTAATAATTATTGACCATTTTTGACAGTTTTTCATAATTATTGACCATTATTGACAGTTTTTTATAATTACTGACCATTTTTTCGAAATTTTGACAATTTTTGACAATTTTTGACCATTTTTGACAATTTTTCGAAAAATTTGGCCATTTTTCAAAATGTTGACAATTATTAACCATTTTAAAAAAATTTTGACAGTTTTTTACAATTTTTCCAAATTCTTGACAATATTCAAAAATTTTAACAATTATTGACCATTTTTGACAGTTTTGGACGAATTTTGACAATTATTGACCATTTTTAACAATTTTTCAAAATTTTTCACCATTTTTGACAATTTTTGACAATTTTTGAAAATATTTGGCAATTATTAATCATTTTTTCAAAATTTTTACAATTATTGGCCATTTTTGACAATTTTTCATAAATTTTAAAATATTTGGCAATTATTTACCATTTTTTCAAAATTTTGACAATTTTTTTCAAATTTTAACAATTATCGACAATTTTTGACAATTATTGACCATTTTTGACAATTATTGACCATTCTTGACAATTTTTAATAATTATTGACCATTTTTGACAGTTTTTCATAATTATTGACCATTATTGACAGTTTTTTATAATTATTGACCAATTTTTCAAAATTTTGACAATTTTTGACCATTTTTGACAATTTTTCGAAAAATTTGACCATTTTTCAAAATTTTTTAGAATTTTTGACAATTATTAACCATTTTTTCAAAATTTTAACAGTTTTTTACGATTTTTCCAAATTCTTGACAATTTTTGACCATATTTGAAAATTTTTGTCAATTTTTCAAAAATTTTAACAATTATTGACCATAGTCCATGGATGTTGGGCTCGATAAAGATCCCTACCACTGGTTGGAACACTAGTGGATTCGGCAAAATTTCCGGTTAAGGGTAGAGTGCTCCCGGCGTCGGTGATTAGCCTAAGTTGCGCAGAAATAGACCGACGTTAAATATTCGAATAAAAAAAATTATTGGCCATTTTTGACAGTTTTTGACGAATTTTGACAATTATTGACGAATTTTGACAATTATTGACCGTCTTTGACAATTATTGACCATTTTTGACAATTTTTCAAAAATTTGAACATATTTGGCAATTATTGACCATTTTTTCAAAATTTTGACAATTTTTGACCATTTTTTAAAATTTTAACAAGTATTGATCATTTTTGACCATTTTTGATCATTTTTGACAATTTTTGACCATTTTTGATCATTTTTGACAATTTTTGACAATTATTGACCATTTTTGACAATTTTTCAAAAATTTTAACCATTTTTCAAAAATTTTGACCATTTTTGACAGTTTTTGACAGTTTTTGACAGTTTTTGACAGTTTTTGACAGTTTTTGACAGTTTTTGAAAGTTTTTGAAAGTTTTTGACAATTTTTGACAGGTTTTGACAATTTTTGAAAATATTTGGCATTTATTAATCATTTTTTCAAAATTTTGACAGTTTTTGACAATTTTTGACAATTTTTCAAAAATTTCAACATATTTGGCAATTATTAATCATTTTTTCAAAATTTTGACAATTTTTCACATCTATTGGTGTGCGAGCTCAGTGCGGCAAGAGAGATTGCGCACAGTCGCTTAAATGAGTTATCGCGTGACGAACGCTTTTTCGTAACATCACACGTTTTACGAGTTCACTAGCCTTCCCAAAAGTCCTAGGACGTGCAATAAGAAGCTTCAATTTAAATTTCATTGGATTAGTGGATTATTCAGAAATCTGGCAACACTGTTGCGTGACAGTCTTTTTCGTAACGGTTACACGTTTTACGAGTTCACTAGCCTTCTCAAAAGTCCTATGTCGTGCAATAAGAAGTTCAAAAACTCAAAATTGCTCTCAAACTCATTTAAACATTACATTCGGTTGAATTATTTCTTGAATATTCAAATAGCAACGCAATTGTGGTCTGTTGAGTTTTATAAACAACCGACTCAAGAACCGACCAACAGAAAAAAACTCAGGTGGCGGTAAGTCTGGTGGCCTAGGTGGTCACTTTTATATATTTGCGTTTAATAATAATAATGTTTTATTGTAGGTTTTGGTATTTATTTTAGTAGATAACTTACAAGCGTTTCTTTGTCGAAGCGCGGTACTGTCATTGTAAACATTCTGGCTGAGTTCACAGAAACCGGATATATAACATCTCCTTTCTTTACATAAATTATAAAATACATTTTAATAATGGTCAAACGAATATCAAATAATCTTAATACCTAATATTATAGACGTCAAAAAATAATAGTTCAATACTATTAAACGCTTTACAAAATTAGAAAAATTAATTTTCAAAGAGCAGACCGTCCACTAAGAAGCAACAACTACTTCTCGGGCTATATGCCCCGACAGACATTGAATTACACTTCTAAAGTAAACGGGGTTGGTATATCTGTTAAGATAGAACCAACCATTCTGGTTTGCGATTAGAAGGAATAACATCACTTGTGGACCGGTTTTGGCGTTTTTGTGCCTCATCAGCACAAGGTAGATGCTATTCGTCCAGAAGCTCTGAGAGCATAATCCTGGACTAGAGACTACGTTGATACCACACCAATACATTAGCCTTAGTAAAGGAAATGTTAAGAGTGCGATATCGGCGACATCTCTACATCTAATCACAAACCAAAATTCTATATCGACAAAAAACCATCTCGGTTTTGTAGGTATTTACTTAATTACAGTTACCTGTAAATAATTGTCATATAAGTAAAGCGTGATCTATAGACGTCAAAAAATAATAGTTCAATACTATTAAACGCTTTACAAAATTAGAAAAATTAATTTCCAAAGAGCAGACCGTCCACTAAGAAGCAACAACTACTTCTCGGGCTATATGCCCCGACAGACATTGAATTACACTTCTAAAGTAAACGGGGTTGGTATATCTGTTAAGATAGAACCAACCATTCTGGTTTGCGATTAGAAGGAATAACATCACTTGTGGACCGGTTTCGGCGTTGACTTTTGTCAAAATCTTAGAATATAAATTAAAAATTTTTCATTATATCTTCACTAGTTTGATAAAGCTGCTGTGTATCGAAACGCTTCACTAATTTTAAATTGAACGTTAGTTCAAATTATAATGGAGATTTAAGCAAATTTAATTGTTTTATTTCATCATTTAGTATGGATCTTCATCAAGTCTCATCTATTAAATTTTCTTAAATCTCCTAAAAATGTGTCAAATGATTCTCCAGGCCCTTGAATTCTTGTATTGAATTCATGTGTTTCTACACTTAGATGGCTTTTGGCATTAGATAGTGTATCAAATTTGTTTATTAATACTTAATAGTCCTTCTTATCATCCTCTGTTAACTGGAGATCGGTATCGTGCTGTTATAATATTGCTTCTCCTACACATACTAAGAAAGTTGCTGCTTGAACTTCTGCATCTCTTAAACTGCATCATGTCGCCACCCTGAATAATTGGAAATTATTCTTAAATTTTTTCCAGTTAGCACTGAGGTCCCCCTAAGTAGCCATTGGCAAAGGCTGCTTTAAAAATTCCAGCCTCAACACCTCCTAACCTCACTTTGATTCTATATAGTTCGTAGACTAACGTTGTTTTCTTTTCATATACAATGCGGTCCATATGTATGGAATAAATTCAATTTTAGCGTTATTAATTTACAGTATGAAAATATTATCCCCCTCCAGCACCCCCTCGAAAATTTTAAATAAGAAAGTGGGTCGTGTGGCACCTCGTTGGAAAGGGATTTTAATCCTCTGTTCAGCAATATAAAGTTTTTTTGAATTCGGTGCAATCATAACTGAGAAAATTAATTTTTAAGATGTAAAATTTTGATAATGTTTCTATCACAAAACTTTACGTAGAATGAAGATAATAATGTCGCATAATATTTAGAATGTATTTTTCAATGTACTTGTCAATTAAATTAAATGTTCAAAATAACCACCATTCACTTCTTGACAATAACCGAGGCGATTTTGGAATTCTCGTACAACATTTTGTATGACCTCAAGGGTTATTTTGTTAATTTCTTCCGTTATCCTAACTATTAAATCAGCAATATTGTCTGGTCTATTAAAATATACTTTCGATTTTAAATCAACCCATAAGAAGTAATCAAGAGGAGTCAAATAGAGATGGAGAAATTATGGAGTCAGAACATTTCATACAAATTGAGAAAAAACGAGAAAACATTTATCCAAATTTTGTAAATAATGTTCATAATTGTTTTATATGGCATAAATTATCACCTCCCAATACTAATAGCCCGTCGTCAAGGGCAATCGATACCTTTTTGGTAATTGTTACTTACGTCCTTCAAAACAGTGTCGAAATGCGTTGTTTACAATATAGGGAGGATAAATGTATTTTCAAAGTAATGTGGGAGTTATGACGATATCAGTACCTAGTTGGTGAAAATTGTAATAATTTGAGTGTGGCATGTAGAAAATTGAAACTTTCTTATTAGTTAAACGTAAATTGAACACGCTAAAAAGGTAATTAGACCGAAAAAGAAGACCGTTAACGAATAATGTTTTATGTAATAGTATATTTTCTCACTTTATATATATATTATTAAATGAAAAAATATGTTGGAATATTTCGAAATAAATTACCTTCCATGCCAAATACCTATTCTGTTGAATCATTTTCATCACGCGATCTATTGTAATCGAGCTTGGAAAGCCCTGCGAATACTCAAAAATGAAAGTAAACTGAATATTCAAAAAAATAAGTTGAGTTGGGTTCCCACACATTATAAACTGTTTTAAAAAAACGTAGACTGACAGGAAAATTTCCATAATAAAATTATTTAATTTATTATTCTTTCTTTTGATAATGGATTTATTGTTTTTAACTTGAAAAATTTCGTTTTTGTAATTTTCACAGTAACAGGTGGAGTCAAAAACATGAAGCTTCAACACTTATTTTGAAATATTAGAAATCACCTAATTATTTAAACGACTTCAGATTACTCAAGTTTTTATGCAAAAAAGTGGAAGAGTTCGTTATTTTTTTCGAAATATGGAGTTGAATAGTGAAGGTGGCATTCTACAAAATGACTGAAATGTGTAAAAATTAAACATTTCACTGAAAAACGTATTAAAAAATTTAAAACAATATCACAACAGTGAAATTTTTTCTATTTTGAAAATGTTACTCCAAAATGTATAAAAAAATTCAAATTCATAAAATTTAAATTATTTTTTCGTGAAAAAAACACGCTTAAAAGACCTATACTGTATAAAAGTTATACGGTTCAGGAGTTTAGTGTGAAAATCTCACTTGAAAACGTATATAAAATATTTAAAATAATATTAAAAACTAAAAATTCATTTTGTTTAGAAAAATATTTCAAAATCAAAGAAAAAATTTCAAATTTAGACAAAAAAAATTAATTTCTCGATATTTTGCTATGAAAACATTTGAAAATTTACTGAATTGGGTGAAATTGTACTTTTCTGGAGTTTGATGTGAAAATTTCACTGAAAAACGTATTAAAATGTTTAAAACAATATTACAACAGTCAATTTTTTTCTATTTTTGAAAATGTTACTCCAAAATGTATCGAAATATTTCAAATTCAGACAATTGAAATGATTTTTTCATGGAAAAAACACGCTAAAAAGACCTATACTGTATGAAAGTTTTACGGTTCAGGAGTTTAGTGTGAAAATCTCACTTGAAAACGTATATAAAATAATATTAAAAACTAAAAATTCATTTTGTTTAGAAAAATATTTCAAAATCAAAGAAAAAATTTCAAATTTAGACAAAAAAAATTAATTTTTCGATATTTTGCTATGAAAACATTTGAAAATTGACTGAATTTGGTGAAATTGTACTTTTCTGGAGTTTGGTGTGAAAATTTCACTAACAAACGTATTAAAATATTCAAAACAATATTACAACAGTGAATTTTTTTCTATTTTTGAAAATGTTACTCCAAAATGTATCGAAAAATTTCAAATTCAGACAATTAAAATGATTTCTTCGTGAAAAAAACCCGCCAAAAAGACCTAAACTGTATAAAAGTTTTACGGTTCAGGAGTTTAGTGTGAAAATCTCACTTGAAAACGTATATAAAATATTTAAAATAACATTAAAAACTAAAAATCCATTTTGTTTCAAAAAACTATTTCAAAATCAAACAAAAAATTTGAAATTTAGACAAAAAAATTAATTTTTTCATTATTTTGCTATGAAAATTTTCAAAAATTGGCTGAATTTGGTGAAATTGTACTTTTCTGGAGTTTGATGTGAAAATTTCACTGAAAAACGTATTAAAATGTTTAAAACAATATTACAACAGTGAATTTTTTTCTATTTTTGAAAATGTTACTCCAAAATGTATCGAAAAATTTCAAATTCAGACAATTAAAATGATTTCTTCGTGAAAAAAACACGCCAAAAAGACCTAAACTGTATAAAAGTTTTACGGTTCAGGAGTTTAGTGTGAAAATCTCACTTGAAAACGTATATAAAATATTTAAAATAATAATAAAAACTAAAATGTCATTTTGTTTCAAAAAACTATTTCAAAATCAAAGAAAAATTTTCAAATTTAGACAAAAAAATTTATTTTCTCAATATTTTGCTATGAAAACATTTAAAATTTGACTGAATTGGGTGAAATTGTACTTTTCTGGAGTTTGGTGTAAAAATTTTACTAAAAAACGTATTAAAATATTTAAAACAATATTACAACAGTGAAATTTTTTCTAATTTAAAAATGTTACTCCAAAATGTATAAAAAAATTCAAATTCCAGAAAATTTAAATTATTTTTTCGTGAAAAAAACACGCTAAAAAGACCTAAACTGTATAAAAGTTATACGTTTCAGGAGTTTAGTGTGAAAATCTCCCTTGAAAACGTATATAAAATATTCAAAATAATATTAAAAACTAAAAATTCATATTGTTTCAAAAAACTATCTCAAAATCAAAGAAAAATCTTCAAATTTAGACACAAAAAAATTATTTTCTCAAGATTTTTTTATGAAAACATCGAAAAATTGACTGAATTTGTACTTTTCTGGAGTTTTGTGTGAAAATTTAAGGTGAAAACGTGTTCCAATATTTAAAATGATGATAAAACAGAAAATTTAATCAATTTTGAAAATATTACTCCAAAAAATTTCAAATTCAGTCACCAAAAAATTGATTTCCTCGAGATTTTGCTATGAATTAAAAAATTAACTGAATTCAGTAAAAGTACGCAGATTGCTCAAGTTTTCTCGAAATTTTTTTTTCTCTATATATGGAAAAGCTTGCGAATAACAATTTTCAAAAAGCTGTGAAAAATGATTGCGAATTTTTTAACTTTTCTCTAGGATGTCTACAAGATTTTCTTTTCGTCGTAGAACAAATAAATTAATTGTAATGCCGAATAATACTTCTCGTAGAAATTGCATTAGACACAAAAAAGCTTTTACCCAAAAACCAGAACTGTAAATAGTCGACTTGATTTAAACTAATGTACTTTTTGTTTCCCGAAACAGATGGTCCTGCATTAGGTCACTGAATATTGTTGATAACATTTATATTTATGTCCTTTTTCTGGTAGATACACATATTGTAACAAAGTGAAATACACTATTCTGGAAGCCAAGTTTTTATATAAATTTTCAAAATTAAACTTTGTTCATATAATATTGAAAGTAATCTGACCTTTCCAGTCGGGATTCTATTTAAAAATCTCATCTCAGAAGATCTTAAGCTCCCATTTTTCCTTCCGTCTGATCAAATCCTTAAAGTTCAGCTAGCTTTATTGAAATTTGAGTCCGTCAACGCCTCTTCAAAGTAGAAATAAAATATTCGCGGATGCAGTTAATCTTTCACCTCCCACACAATGTTTGCCACCAACAGACAATTATTTTAACAAAATGTAACGCACGTCGCATGAAATGTCATACAGCGCCATCTACTGAATATTCTCCGAGCTTTTACGCGCAACTGAAATAAAATCCCATAAAGACTCCTTATCAGTTTGGATTTACTTGTTTCTCAAACAATAGAGTCGCTTTCTACTAAAAACCAATTAACAAGAGTTAGAGTATTTTTACGCTTTTCGTAGGGATTTCGAGATACGCGCCAAACATTCTCAAAAGCCAATATTTTCCATGTTAAATAGACTGATAAAATCGAGCCGACTGAGCTTGAAAGACTAAAGGTAGCTTTATCACTATCGCACTAAAAGTATTTCTATATATTTTTTTTTCGAATGAAAGTTCCTTTCTTCGGGTAATAAATATCGTAAGAAAATCCACGTGATGTTGCCCCCGATAAAAGAGGTTTGAATGCGAAAGACGAAGTTGCTCGCCGCGTGGGATTTCGGGAACAGAAGGCTTATTACGTATATAGACCAGGATTCTGGAATTTAACTGGAACTGATTTACTATAATGTTTCGTAGATTTTCTGATTTTGGAAAGAGTTTTCTTCAAGTTTTACTTTCGATTTTATGACAAAATCACAAGGGAATCATTTTTTGTGATTGAATTTGAGAATTTTTCTTTGTTTTTGGAGTAATATTTCGAAAATAAAACTGTTTTGAGTTATTTTCGAGTCAAGTTTTCACACAAACCTCCTGAGAAGTTCAATTTTACCTCAGTTCAGTCCATTTTTTGATGTTTTCATAGCAAAATCTCTGTCTGAATATGGAGTTTTTTGTTTGATTTTGGAGTCATATTTCCAAAATTGAATAAATTTTCACTGTTTTATCATTATTTTGAATATTTTCAAAATTGAATAAATTTTCACTGTTTTATCATTATTTTGAATATTGGAACACGTTTTCAGCAAAAAAATTTCACAACAAACGCCAGAAAAGTACAATTTCTCCCAGTTCAGTCAATTTTTCAATGTCTTAATAACAAAAATTTGAGGAAATATTTTTTTTGTGCCTGATTTTGAGGTGTTTTTTTTCTAAGTTTGGAATATTATTTCTATAATTGAATGGATTTTCACTGTTTTATCATTATTTTGAATATTGGAACACGTTTTCACCAAAAAAATTTCACATCAGACGCCAGAAAAGTACAATTTCTCCCAGTTCAGTCAATTTTTCAATGTTTTAATAACAATAACTTGAGGAAATAATTTTTTTTCTGTCTAAATTTGAAGTGTTTTTTTTCTAAGTTTGGAATAATATTTCTAAAATTGAATGAATTTTCACTGTTTTATCATTATTTTGAATATTGGAACACGTTTTCACCTTAAATTTTTCGGTGTTTTCATAGCAAAATCTCAAAAAAATCATTTTTTTGTCTGAATATGGAGTTTTTTCTTCGATTTTGGAGTGATATTACCAGAATATAATAAATTTTCACTGTTTTATCATTATTTTGAATATTGGAACACGTTTTCACCTAAAAATTTTCACACCAGAAAAGTACGATTTCACCCAGTTCAGTCAATTTTTCAATGTCTTAATAACAAAAACTTGAGTAAATAATTTTTTTTCTGTCTAAATTTGAAGTGTTTTTTTTCTATGTTTGGAATAATATTTCCAAAATTGAATGAAATTTCACAGTTTTATCATTATTTTGAATATTGGAGCACGTTTTCACCTTAGATTTTCACACCAAACTTCACAAAAATACAAACTCACCCATTTCAGTACCTAGCTACTGGCCTAGACTTTCGATTCCTGCTGATTTTTATGCCAAAATCTCAAGGGAATCATTTTTTATGATTGAATTTGAGATTTTTTTATTGTTTTTTGAGTTATTTTCCGAAAATAAAACTGTTTTAATATTATTTTAAACATGTGTACACGTTTTTGAGTTAAGTTTTCACACAAAACTCCTGACAAGTATCATTTTTCTTAAGTTCAGTCAATTTTCCGATTTTTTTATAGCAAAATCTCAAGAAAATCATTTTTTTGTCTGAATATGAAGTTTTTTTTATATTGGAGATATATTACCAAAATTGAATAAATTTTCACTGTTTTATCATTATTTTCAAATTTGAATGAATTTTCACTGTTTTATCATTATTTTGAATATTGGAACACGTTTTCACCTACAAATTTTCACACCAAAGTCCAGAAAAGTACAATTTTACCCAGTACAGTCAATTTTTCAATGTTTTCATAAAAAAATCTTGCGCAAATCATTTTTTTGTGTCTACATTTCAAGTGTTTTCTCTAATTTTGAAGTAATATTTCCAAAATTGAAAGACTATTTACCGTTTTATAATTATTTTGAGTATTGGAACACGTTTTCACCTTAAAATGTTTACACCAGAGTCCAGAAAAGTACAGTTTCACCCAGTTCAGTCAATTTTTCAATGTTTTCATAACCAAATATTGAGGAAATCATTTTTTTGTGTCTACATTTCAAGTGTTTTCTACTATTTTGGAGTAATATTTCCAAAATTGAATAAATTTTTACTGTTTTATCATTATTTTGAATATTGGAACACATATTGAATTTTCACACCAAACTTCACAAAAGTAGAAACTCACCCATTTCAGTACCTAGCTACTGGCCTAGACTTTCAATTCCTGCTGATTTTTATGACAAAATCACAAGGGAATCATTTTTTGTGATTGAATTTGAGAACTTTTTATTTTTTTTCGAGCTATATTTCGAAAATAAAACTGTTTTAATATTATTTTAAATATTTGTACACGTATTCGAAATAAGTTTTCACACAAAGCTCCTGAAGAGTATAATTTTTCTTAAGTTCAGTCAATTTTTCGATGTTTTTATAGCAAAATATAAAGAAAATCATTTTTTTGTCTGAATATGGAATTTTTTTTATATTGGAGTAATATTACCAAAATTGAATAAATTTTCACTGTTTTATCATTATTTCAAATATTTTCAAATTTGAATGAATTTTCACTGTTTTATCATTATTTTGAATATTGGAACACGTTTTCACCTAAAAATTTTCACACCAGAGTCCAGAAAAGCTCAATTTTACCCAGTACAGTCAATTTTTCAATGTTTTCAAAACAAAATCTTGAGTAAATAATTTTTTTGTATCTACATTTCAAGTGTTTTCTACTATTTTGGAGTAATATTTCCAAAATTGAATGAATTTTCACTGTTTTATCATTATTTTGAATATTGGAACACATATTAGATTTTCACACCAAACTTCACAAAAGTAGAAACTCACCAATTTCAGTACCTAGCTACTGACCTAGACTTTCGATTCCTGCTGATTTCTATGACAAAATCACAAAGGAATCATTTTTTGTGATTGAATTTGAGAACTTTTTATTGTTTTTCGAGTTATATTTCGAAAATAAAACTGTTTTAATACTATTTTAAACATTTGTACACGTACAGTTAATTTTTCAATGTTTTCATAACAAAATTTTGAGTTAATCATTTTTTGTGTCTAGATTTCAAGTGTTTTCTTGGAGTAATATTTCCAAAATTAAATAAATTTTCACCGTTTTATCATTATTTTGTATATTGGAACACGTTTTCACCAAAAAATTTCCACATCAAACGCCAGAAAAGTACAATTTCACCCAGTTCAGTCAATTTTTCAATGTTTTCATAACAAAATCTTGAGTAAATCACTTTTTTGTGTCTAAATTTCAAGTTTTTCTACTATTTTGGAGTAATATTTCCAAAATTGAATGAATTTTCACTGTTTTATCATTATTTTGAATATTGGAACACATCTTAAATTTTCACACCAAACTTCACAAAAGTAGAAACTTACCAATTTCAGTACCTAGCTTCTGGCCTAGACTTTCTATTCCTGCTGATTTTTATGACAAAATCATAAGGGAATCATTTTTGTGATTGAGTTTGAAAACTTTTTATTGTTTTCCGAGTTACATTTCGAAAATAAAACTGTTTTGATATTATTTTAAACATTTGTACACGTTTTGGAGTTAAGTTTTCACACAAAACTCCTGAAGAGTATAATTTTTCCTCCGTTCAATCAATTTTTCGATGTTTTCATAGCAATATCTCAAAAAAATCATTTTTTTGTGTGAATATGGAATTTTTCTTCTATTTTGGAGTGATATTTTAACAATAGAATAAATGTTCACTGTTTTATCATTATTTTGTATATTGGAACATGTTTTCACCAAAAAATTTTCACACCAAACTCCAAAAAAGTACAATTTCACCCAGTTGTCAATTTTTCAATGTCTTAATAACAAAAACTGGAGGAAATAATTCTTTTTGTGTCTGAATTTGAAGTGTTTTTTTTTAAGTTTGGAGAAATATTTCCAAAATTTAATGACATTTCATTGTTTTATCATTATTTTGAATATTGGAACACGTTTTCACCTTAAATTTTCACACCAAACTTCACAAAAGTAGAAACTCACCAATTTCAGTACCTAGCTACTGGCCTAGACTTTCGATTCCTGCTGATTTTTATGACAAAATCTCAGGGGAATCATTTTTATGATTTAATTTGAGATTTTTTTATTGTTTTTTGAGTTATATTTCAAAAATAAAACTGTTTTAATATTATTTTAAACATGTGTACACGTTTTTGAGTTAAGTTTTCACTCAAAACTCCTGAAGAATATAAATTTGCCTCAGTTCAGTCAATTTTTCGATGTTTTCATAGCAAAATCTCAAGAAAATCTTTTTTTTGTCTGAACATGAGTTTTTTTTTATATTGGAGTAATATTTCCAAAATTGAATAAATTTTAACTGTTTTATGATTATTTTGAATGTTGGAACACGTTTTCGCCTAAAAATTTTCACACCAAACTTCAGAAAAGTACAATTTCACCCAGTTCAGTCAATTTTTCAATGTTTTCATAACAAAATCTTGAGAAAATCATTTTTTTGTGTCTACATTTCAAGTGTTTTCTATAATTTTGAAGTCATATTTCCAAAATTGAATGTATTTTCACTGTTTTATCATTATTTTGAATATTGGAGCACGTTTTCACCTGAAAATTTTCACACCAGAGTTCACAAAAGTACAATTTCACCCAGTACAGTCAATTTTTCAATGTTTTCATAACAAAATTTTGAGTTCATCATTTTTTGTGTCTACATTTCAAGTGTTTTCTTGGAGTAATATTTCCAAAATTAAATGAATTTTCACCGTTTTATCATTATTTTGTATATTGGAACACGTTTTCACCAAAAAATTTCCACATCAAACGCCAGAAAAATACAATTTCACCCAGTTTAGTCAATTTTTCAATGTTTTCATAACAAAATCTTGAGTAAATCATTTTTTTGTGTCTACATTTCATGTGTTTTCTATAATTTTGAAGTCATATTTCCAAAATTGAATGTATTTTCACTGTTTTATCATTATTTTGAATATTGGAACACGTTTTCACCTTAAATTTTCACAGCAAAATTCACAAAAGTACAAACTCACCAAGTCAGTACCTAGCTACCGGCCTAGACTTTATATTACGGAGATTGACCAACAAATACCTTATTTTATAGACAAACAAATACAGCATTGTTTTAAAAATTATTTATTATGATTTCTAAATAAAATATTCAAATAGTATATTATGCAACGATTATGTAATGATGGTTATTAATACACAAGCATTAATGCGAGTGTATTGATAACATTTACATGAGAGTTGCATACACTATTTTTTCTACGAACAAGAAATTTTATTTGAATTCAACAACATTGCTTTTTTTAAATTTTTTAATACTTTTTATACAAACAATAAGAAATAAAATATTGAAAGAAAAATGAATTCTTCTTCAACTTAATTTTTATTCCTACAAAATAACAAAATTGATTAAAATGTAATTTATAATTTATCTTGTTTAATGTTACATGATTTCGCTTATGTTTATTGTTAATAGTTAAATTAAGTTCATAGTTATTATAGTGGTTACTTTGTGGGAATAAAAATTAAGTTGAAGAAATTATTTTTCTCTCATATTTTCTTTCATATTGTTTGTGAAAAAAAGTATTAAAACATTAAAAAAAAGCAATGTTGTTGAATTCAAATAAAATTTCTTGTTCGTAGAAAAAATATCTCATGTAATGGTAATTAAAACACGAATCTCTTAGAAACTGTCAAACATTCTACAGAAAATATTGGTTCTGCCTATTTGGTTATTTAAAAATCTAGATTTTCTATTGGTCAATTTTTCAGTTTCATAATGAAAATCAGTGTTTTAATGAGTATCATTATGAAACTGAAAATTGGCATTTAATTAACAACTTATAGTATAGGAGTAGAAAAAAGGCATAAACCATTTAATTTTTTTTCGTTTTGTACTCCACTAGACCCCATTGTACTATTCAGATAAAATTATATTAATTAGCCATTCCCGGTATAATTCACTCGTCTTATCTTGAATCTCAACAAAAAGCTCACCCGACCCTGTCTTCCCAGTATCATAGTCACGTAAAAGGAATGTAAGCTATTCATTTCATGCACCGACGATTTGCAATGCGCCCCCTGTTGCGAAAATCTCCCATTTACTCCAAAGGCGGGAAACTCGGACTTCGTATTCAAACATCTTGTGTGGCCAGTCGAGACTTTTCAAGCATTCTAAGATACATTTCCTTTGACAGGAGTTGAAACTTTCATTTGGTGTTAATAGGAAAATTATATGAGCTGTTTATTTGAAAGTTGATGTAGCAAATAAGAAAAACAAAATATACTTGAAATAGGGACATCATATTACAAGGAAGATGAGAAGGATCGGGATGGGTGCTACGCCGAAATTAAGAAAATAATTCTAGAAGTAGAAGTACACTACATATGTGAAGGATTTTCTTGAGATATGGAGCTGAACAGTGGAAATGGTGTCCTGAAAAAATGATTGAACTGGGAAAAGATTATAATTTTTTGTAGTTTGGTGTGAAAGTTTGAGGTGAAAACGTGTTCCAATATTTAAAATGATATTAAAGCAGTGGAAAATTATCTTATTTTGGAAATATTAATTCTCAGAGATTTTGCTGAGAAAAATTTGATAGAACTGGGTGAAATTTTACTATTCTAAAGTTTGTTGTGAAAATTTAAGCCGATTGATACTTTTCTAGAGTTTTGTGTGAAGACATAATGTGAAAACGTGTTGCAATATTAAAAATTATATTAAAACAGTGAAAATTCATTTAATTTTGAAAATTTCACTGCAAATTGGAGAAAAATCTTCAAATTTAGACAAAAAAATGATTTCTTCTAGATTGTACTTTTCTGCAGTTTGGTGTGAAAATTGAAGGTTAAAACTAGTTCCAATATTCAAAATAATATTAACAGTGAAATTTCACTTTATTTTTTGGAGATATTACTTCAAAATCAGAGAAAAAACTTCCAATTCAGACTGAAAAAAATGATTTCCTTGGGATTTTGGAATGAAAACATTTAAAAATCAACTAAACTGAGTGAAATTATGCTTTTCTGGAGTATGGTGGGAAAATTTAAGAAGAAAACATGTTCCAATGTTTGAAATAATATTATAACAGCAGAAAATCATCTCATTTTGGAAATATTACTCCAAACTTCAAATTCAGTTACAAAAAAATGAAATCCTCGAGGTTTTGTTATGAAAACATTGGAAAATTGACTGACTGGGTGAAATTGTAATTTTCTGGAGTTTGCTGTGAAAATTTAAGGTGAAAACTATTCAAATATCCGAAATAATATTAAAGTATTACCCAATTCTTCAAGCTACTTCAGGTTACCAACTTTTTTGGTGAAAACATCTTTGTGTGTGAAAAACTGATTCAGAAATTTTTTTCATTGAGAAAATGCAATTCTTCTTTTTAACCACTCATCTGTTGTTTCGTTTTAATATTTTCTCATGACTAAAAAATCGGTTATTCCTGACTTTATATAAAAATTCCGATTCAATTTTTTATATTAAAACCGCTCAAAAAACCACCTACAAAGATAAATCCTTTTTGTCGACAAACATAAAGACGTGGAGATCAACGAATTCGAACCCGACCCTGGTACCGAATACGTTGACATTTTAACGCATACACAATCATTTGTTATTTCCAGTTGATTCTGAAAAATATATCTGGCGATGTCATCGGGTTACGTAAAAGGCCCTTTATGTTGCGTTAGTTTTTCTTCGTCGACGGGCCTTTTGCTGTTTATACAACGAAAAACCATCTTACCTTAACAGTTGTCTCTTGAAATATCTAATGGAATGTGACCTTAAAGACATTCCCTGGAATGTCTTTTTTGGAGAACACGTTATGGATAGACAGGTTGATAAAAAAAAAAGAAGTGTGCTTGATTTTATTAGATTTGTCTTTCAGATGATTATGTATATCACTAAAACGTTTTCTCAAGTAACGTAGTATAGTTTCATATTTTATACTTTGGATATCGATAGAATTTATTTGCACACAAATAAACTCGATGTACATTTATTATTTTTCTGATGGATATTCAACGTTTTGAAATATTTGAAGAAAAATTATTTTAATCCGTATGTAATTAGTTGGAATGTCACAAAAGAAACCGTAGAAAAAATATAGTGCAGTATTCACCAAACTTTATATAATTTTTCACTAAATCGGTACGTATTATAAGCCTCCTACAGAAAACTTTCTTCTGAATCATTTTATTTTTCAATATTTATTTCAAGAATTCCTGCCAAACAAATCATTCAATATGTCATATAAATATGTTTCTAGTTCGAGAGAAAAAAATCGTTTTCCACTGACCAGGATAAAAAATTGCCACTATTTGAAAAGAATGCGTAATATTTTCTGGACCATTGCCATTGCCGAAAAAAATAATGAATTATTTATTTTACAGTAGTAAGTTATTTTTTACGATACTGCTTAGCATCTATATCTTTTGAACGTACTGAGCGTGCTAATGTTCACATCCTGAAAAACTAAAACCATATATAGGGAGCTTAATATGAATATGTCATCAATTTTTTTGCTTTTGAAATCTGATGTTATAATTTTCACTGTGAGCTATTAGAGGAAAATCAGTGTATGTCTCAAGGTACAGTTTGTTAAGCTTAACCCCCAAAAATCACAGTACATTTGTTTAATAAAATCAAGACACACATTTTGCTAATAGTTTTTTCTGTAATTTGTAAGAAAAGGACTATTTTTTCAAAATTTTTTCAGATTTAACCCCCCTTCCCCATTCCTAAACAAATTATTTCGAAATTATAAAAATGTATATTCCACACCCTCGCAACAAGTCCTTTCCATTTGATATGTTACAAGGCACACTTTACATTACAAGAATGTTTTTTTCAGATTTCGTAATTTAGCCCCCCCCCCAAAAACCTGTGCTACGTTGTAGGTAAAATAACATCCACTGAGAACACTTTCTCCTACTAAAAATTTTGCTTATAGTTTTTTCTGTAATTTGTAAGAAAAGGACTATTTTTGGTATGTTTTTTCAAAAATTTTCCAGATTTAACCCCCCTTCCCCATTCCTAAACCAATATTTCTAAATTTTATAAATGTATATTCCATACCCTCGCAACAAATCCTTTCCATTTGATATGTTACAAGGCACAGTTTACATTACAAGCATTTTTTTTCAGATTTCGTAATTTTCACCCTTACCCCCAAAAAACTGTGCTACGTTGTAGGTAAAATAACATCCACTGAACACACTTTTTCCTACTCGAAATTTTGCTAATAGTGTTTTCTGGAATCTGTAAGATAACCATTTTTTGTACTTTTTTCAAGTTTTTCCAGATTTCCCAACTTGCCTACCACCACATCTCAAATAATTCCTGATTTAATCATTTTGAATTCATAAAAAAATATATTCGAGACCCTCGTAAAAAGTTCTTCAATTCGATATGTTAATGCTACAAGGAACATTTAAAAAAACTTTATTTCAGATTGTTCAATGCCCCTCCCACAAAAATGTGCCACGTAGTAGTTAAAATAGCTTCAACTGAACACTCTTTCTCCTACTAGAAAAAAAAAAGAATATTCTTTGTATACTTTTCAAATTTTTTTGAGTTTTCCCAACTTGCCCCATATCTCAAATAATTCTTAATTTGATCATTTTAAAATTACAAAAAAATATATTTGAGACCCTCGTTACAAGTCCTCTGATTTAATAGATAGATTATATTATAAAATATAAATAATATCTATAATGATATATAAAAATCACAATTACAATTAATAAGAACGAAAATAACTTACATTGTAAAAACGGCTATTAACAAGAAACTTCTTAACTTCATTTTTGTACTTATAGTTAGAAACAATTTTTTTATGTAACATGGCAAGGAGTTATATAGTGTAATGCAATTGTAATATGGAGACTTTTTATATGTAGATGTCCTATGCAAAGGGACAACAAGATCACTATTTCGTGGACTGTTTGTTTCAAGAAAATCGTTATAGTTAGCTCTGACGTATGTAAAATATGCGACAAGGCACATTTTAAACAATTTTTTCAATTAAACGCCCCCCCCCCAACTGTGCTACGTTTTAGTTAAAATAACATCCACTGGACACTCTTTTTCCTACTAGGAGAAAAAATGTGTGAGCCGTCACGGGACGACTGGCAGATGTGGAACATCGAAATTGTCGACTTATTTATTATTGACTATTTTTAACCATTTTTTAGAATATTTATCCATTTTTGACAGGTTCTGACAATTATTCAGCATTTTTGACAATTATTTACTATTTTCAAAAAATTTTACAATCTTTGACACTTTTCAAAATTTTTAAATTTATTGACCATTTTTTCCAAATTTTGACAATTTTTGACCATTTTTCCAAATTTTAACACTTATTGACCATTTTTGACAATTCTTGACCATTTTTCAGAAATTTTGACAATTTTTGACCATTTTTCTAAATTTTTACAATTATTGACCATTTTTTCAAAATTTTGACAATTTTTAACAATTATTGTCCATTTTTCCAAAAATTTTGACTATTTTTGACCATTTTTTCAAATTTTAGCAATTATTGACCATTTTTGACAATAATTGAACAATATTGACAATAATTGATCATTTTTGACAATTTTTCAAAAATTTTGGCCATTTTTCAAAAAATTTAACAATTTTCAACATTTATCGACTATTTTTGACAGTTTTTTATAATTATTGACCGTTTTTCCAAAATTTTGATTATTTTTGACCATTTTTCAAAATGTTAACAATTATTGACCATTTTTGACAGTTTCTGACAATTATTAACCATTTTGGACAATTTTCAAAAAATGTTGACAATCATTGTACATTTTGCAAAATATTTAACAATTTTTGACCATTTTTCAAAATATTTAACAATTTTTGAGCATTTTTTACAGGTTCTGACAAGTATTGACCATTTTTGACAATTTTTCAAAAATTCTGACCATTTTTCAACAATTTTGGCAATTTTTAACAATTATTGACCATTTTTGACAGTTTTTTATAATTATTCACCATTTTTTCAAAATTTTGACAATTTTTAAAAATTTTAACAATTATTGACCATTTTTGACAATTTTCCTAAAATTTTGATAATCATTGACCATTTCTTAAAATATTTAACAATTTTTGACCATTTTTCAAAATATTTAACAATTTTTGAGCATTTTTGAGACGTCCTGACAATTATTGACCATTTTTGACAATTTTTCAAAAATTCTGACCATTTTTCAACAATTTTGGCAATTTTTAACAATTATTGACCATTTTTTCAAAATTTTGACAATTTTTAAAAATTTTAACAATTATTGACCATTTTTGATAATTTTTCAAAAATTTTGATAATCATTGACCATTTCTTAAAATATTTAACAATTTTTGACCATTTTTCAAAATTTTAACCATTTTTGACCATTTTTGACGATTTTTGATTGGTTTTGACAATTATTGACCGTCTTTGACAATTTTTCAAAAGTTTTAACCATTTTTCAAAATTTTTGACAATTTTTGACAATGTTTGAAAATTTTTGACAATTATTTACCATTTTTCCAAATTTTTGTTAATTTTTGAAAATATTTGGCAATTATTAACCAAATTTTCAAAATTTTGGCAGTTTTTGACCATTATTGACCATTTTTCCAAATTTTTGGCAATTTTTGACCATTTTTCAAAATTTTTGACAATTTTTCAAAAAAATTTACATATTCGGCAATTATTAAACATTTTTTAAAAATTTTGACCATTTTTGATAGTTTTTGACAATTATTGACCATTTTTGACAATTTTTCACACCTATTAGGTGCGGCAAGAGAGATTGCGCATGGCATCGCGTTGTCCCATCTCACACACTACTACGTATGGAATATGTATAAGTACTTTATATACCATCATATAGCGAGGCGAGGCGTCGCCACGGCAATTCTCGCCACGCCAAAAATCAGGTTTACCCTCCGCCTATAGATGTTTCACATCAAAAAGAATAGTTTTTGTATCCTTTTTTGAGATTTCCCAATTTTACCCACCCAACTCATATAATTCCTAAACTAATTACTAGAAAATTATTAAAAAAATATATTCGAGACCCTCGCAAGAAATCCTACGATCCGATATGTTACAAGACACAGTTTGAAATGAATTTTTTCAGATTTTTGAATTTACTCCCCCAAAAATTTTGCTAAAATAACATCCACCTGTACAATTAGAGTAATACGTCGAAATTCTTCCATGTTCATGCCGATAATGACTTTGCTTAGTTGTTATTTCGCCTGCGTGCATTTAAATCAAAGCTAATTTTAACACAATGTTCATTATTTCGTTTTAATTATTGTGTCGATCATAATATCTGTGATTTCACCGAAAATGATGGGGGACACCTGCGTTCAGCTATCGTTTACGTCAGCTGGACTAAACGCCTCTCTGATGGCCCGATATTTGCAATGAAAACGCATTAAGAATTACGTTCGGGTACAATTATTACACTCGAACTGTAATTATTATTATTACTAATTCTGATAATTTCCATTACGTAACACTATTATTAGTCTCAAGTTGAACAGATGTCGATACCGCAACTATAGGAATACCTACGGGATATGAAATAATGTCGGTTAATTAAAGATCCAACAACGGATACGGCAAAATGTTACCATACGCGAAAATACACACATCACTTAATTACCCAAAATAATTATAGAATGCATATTAGATTTATATTAATAAATAATTACCAATTGATGGATATTATCTCTGCCATAATTGCGGATTAAATGTTTGATTTTGTTAATGAGATATAGTCCAGTGTGAGTTTTAAAATTAACACACTTGTAACGTTTATTCTAATTTATATTTACAGATTTATATTTAATACAGACCTTATTTAATAATTTATGTAATACACTAAACACACTAATTATAATTTATATGAGAGTCACTTAATAAACACTTTATCGAGGCGCGATTACTTTCCTTCGGTATCAACACTGACTGATTGACTAATTGCCTGTAGCGATGCTCGTGGCCTATTTATACTCGCGCGCCGTATTTCTAGAATTATCTCGACGTTCTGGCGGATGCACTGGGTATTCTCGATGTTTCGTATTTTGGATGCTTCTCGAAAATTGGGCGGAGGAGCCATAGTCGTCTCATACGGGGATTTCACTGGGGGCACTAAGTGAGCATATTAATGCAGTAGCTTGCGTAACACACTCTACAGCGTGTCCCAAGTTATCGTTTACAGGCAATATCTCCCTCAATTTAAAAGATAATCCAATACTGTGAAAACTGTTGTGAATGGCATTAAAATTTCTTCCTAATAACGTATCAGAAACTTCATTTCACTTAACAGTCCTTTGGCAGCCACCCCTCAGTTTCTATTTTCAAATGGCACCCACTGTATATTTTTTTATTATTAGCAAAAATTAATATTTTGTAATTTCCTTATTAAATAAAATACAAATAATGAAGAAAAAAATACAGTAAGTGTTCAAAATTATACGCAGTATAAGGGGGCGTCCATTAAGCCGAATTTTACCAAATCTCACTTGGCGGTGAGGGTGGTCTTGGCAAATATCACGTAATTTTTTTCTAGCAGAAAACGATGTAAAATTGCGACAAAGTTAAATTAAATTAAAATAAAAAACGGGTCTTGAATAAAATCTGACACATGATTATTAAATAAAAGTAATTAAGCAAATTGTTTTTTTTAAAATACATCCAACGCTTTTACACCCAAAACACAAATTTTGAAAAATCTCACGTAAAATTAGGGGGTTGGGAAGGGGGTCGAGAAAAATCTTACTATATCTCACCAACGGGTGGGGGGTTTTAAAAAATCCTCAAAAATGCCTCACGTAATTAATAGACGTCCTTTATCTGTAAATAGCATATCAGATTTCAAAAAACATGGTAATTCATGGTTTCAAATATTTCATAAATAAACTTTTAATACTTTTTAAAATTAAGAGATGGAAACCGTATTGCATGAACGTTATCTATTCGAAATTTTAATTATAACTTTATATTTGTCTATAAAGTGTTTATTTCGAAATAGTTTTATTAGTTTCCATATTATATGCGAGAGGTGTAATGAAAAAATCGACTTTAACGTAAAAGTGAGTAACGTTAAACAAAGTTTAATTTGAGTTTTCGAAGACGTGCCTTATATAGAACGCCTTTCATGTTCTATATTAATATTCAGTAGTTGAAAACGAGTTTTAAGTTATACCGTTCTTCGGAAAATGTTACACCTTATCGGATACAGCTTAATACAAAATATTTATTCGTAATTTTCAAGTCGGAATTGTCTATAGAAGTTTTTACATTAAAATATCTTCATGCGAATTTATCATTAAATGTATTGAAATTTTGTTAAAGGTATAAAAAATATGAAATAAATCCTTAATAGCCTAGAAACCCTATAATGTACTGTACCTACATAGGACGAGGAAGAGCATATTTTTGATGGAATCTTTTTAGCATCAGCTCGTGATAAATTTCGCGATAATTTATAATAAATTTGATATATTAATCTGAAAGATTGAATAGTAAGAATAATCCTTGGCGCCTTTAAGACATTTTTCAGTGTACCAATCTCAATTTATCTTCGGCATATAGTGCCGAGACATAAATCTAACTAAGAAATTCCCTTTAACAGCTTCCCGGCAAGATGGATCCAGTAGACTCCATTTAAAAGGGATGAAACTCACCTAACCTGAAAATGCTCTTCCTGAAATCCTTATCTTTACCGGAACAATTTTGTTGCTCGCTGAATTAACTGAAATAACGTTTTGTATTCATTCTGGTTAGTTCGTAGACTATAAGGTTACCCCCCGACATACTGAAATTATTCGGAGTTCATTTAAGAGAAAATAAGCTGTGAAATTGAATAGACTCTGCTCTGACACCTTCCAGCTATCTTTTGAATAATTAGCGAAGAAAAATGAACGTATTAAACACGTATACACCAAAGCAGAATGAAAAGAACCAAACTTAATGAGATAGTGTAGTATTTTTTTGTAAAATGTTTAAGTAGTTGATTTGTCACTACAAATAATAAATAACTTGTTTTCTGGGTGTATCTTCAATAACATTGAAATGGGACCACTTTGGAGCTATACTAGTACGATCCTGATCATAATTAGGTACCTATATTGTTTTGGAATTGTTATAAATCTAACATTACCTAAATCACTATACATTTTCTATTTGATTTTGATTGTTTTATAGGGGCTTCTTTAAAATACAAGGTCGAATAGCAATAAAATTGAAATTGTACCACTTTGGAGCTATACTAGTACGATCCTGATCATAATTAGGTACCTATATTGTTTTGGAATTGTTATAAATCTAACATTACCTAAATCACTATACATTTTCTATTTGATTTTGATTGTTTTATAGGGGCTTCTTTAAAATACAAGGTCGAATAGCAATAAAATTGAAATTGTACCACTTTGGAGCTATACTAGTACGATCCTGATCATAATTAGGTACCTATATTGTTTTGGAATTGTTATAAATCTAACATTACCTAAATCACTATACATTTTCTATTTGATTTTGATTGTTTTATAGGGGCTTCTTTAAAATACAAGGTCGAATAGCAATAAAATTGAAATTGTACCACTTTGGAGCTATACTAGTACGATCCTGATCATAATTAGGTACCTATATTGTTTTGGAATTGTTATAAATCTAACATTACCTAAATCACTATACATTTTCTATTTGATTTTGATTGTTTTATAGGGGCTTCTTTAAAATACAAGGTCGAATAGCAATAAAATTGAAATTGTACCACTTTGGAGCTATACTAGTATGATCCTGATCATAATTAGGTACCTGTATTGTCTTGAAATTGTTATAAACCTAACTATACCTCAATCACTATACATGTCCTAGTTGATTTTGATGGTTTTCTAGGGGCTTGAAATCCGAAGTCAAATACCAATAAAATTGAAATGGGACCACTTTGAAGCTACACTAGTACGATCCTGAACTTAATTAGGTACCTATATTGTCTTGGAATTGTTACAAACCTAATAATACTTCAATACATTTCCCATTTGATTTTTATTGTTTTCTTGGGGCTTCTTCAAAATCCAAGGTCTCATACCAATAAAATTGAAATAGGACCACTTTGAAGCTACACTAGTACGATCCTGAACTTAATTAGGTACCTATATTGTCTTGGAATTGTTACAAACCTAATAATACTTCAATACATTTCCGATTTGATTATGATTGTTTTCTTGGGGCTTCTTCAAAATCCAAGGTCTCATACCAATAAAATTGAAATGGGACCACTTTGAAGCTACACTAGTACGATCCTGAACTTAATTAGGTACCTATATTGTCTTGGAGTTGTTATAAACCTAACAATACCTCAATCACTATACATTTCCTATTTGATTTTGATTGTTTTCTTGGGGTTTCTTTAAAATCCAAGGTATAATACCAATAAAATTGAAATGGGACCACTTTGAAGCTACACTATAGTACGATCCTGAACTTAATTAGGTACCTATATTGTCTTGGACTTGTTATAAACCTAACAATACCTCAATCACTATACACTTCCCATTTGATTTTGATTGCTTTCTTGGGGCTTCTTTGAAATCCAAGATCGAATGCCAATTAAATTGAAATGGGACCATTATGGAGCTACACTTATATGATCCTGGTCATAATTATAGGTACCTATATCGTCTCGGAATTGTTACAAACCTAACAATACCTCAATCACCATGAATTTCCTATTTGATTTTGATTGTTTTCTTCGGGCTTCTTTAAAAGCAAACGTCTAATACCAATTAAATTAAAATGGGACCATTTTGGATCTATACTAGTATGATCCTGATCATAATTAGGTACCTATATCGTCTTGGAATTGTTACAAACCTAATAATACTTCAATACATTTCATATTTGATTTTAATTGTTTTCTTGGGGATTCTTTAAAGTCCAAGGTCTAATACCAATAAAATTGAAATGGGACCATTTTGGAGCTATACTAGTACGTCCTTGAATCATAATTGAGTATCTATCTTGATTTGAAATTGACATAAAATTAACAATACCCAATCACTACACGTTTCCTATTTGATTATAATTGTTTTCTTTGTATATCTTCGAAAATCTTGGTACAGTACTCATAAAATTAAAATAGGACCATCTTGGATCTATACTGAATCTAATGCGGAAAAAATAATTGTAAGCGGTTTATAAACTAAAAAGTTATATATACTCCGAATTGAGATCCACTTTATTCAGAAGTTGTTTAAAAATTAATGGTTAATCAGTTTTTAATTGGATCAAAGTGTTTTATTTATTAGAATAAAATTATAGGGTAATCCCGGGAATTAGGAAGTTCTACTCTATAATTTATTAACTCCATGTTTTCTGAGATACATCGCGAAACTCGGTTTCAACAACTAAGTTAGGACAACCTAACGAATTTTGCTTCTTAGTAAAGTTTACTCAGGTAAAGGAAATTACACCTGTTCAGGATCGTACTTTAATGAAAGGACTGTTAAAGTTGGAACTTGTGTTTTCAACAAAGACAAACCCACTAATTAGTGTTGGGTATTTTGGAAAGAAAAGATGGAAAATCTAATAAAATACAAGTGATAAATGAAGGTACATAATTTTCCACCAATGCTTCTTCTGCTTGTATTGCATTTTTTTGTAGGCAACAGTCACTGAGACTTAGAGGATCTATTGAGGTGAAAGGATTGCGGTCCCCAAAAGGGTGCTCCAGACCCTCTTCTTCTATTTTTACTGTATGATCAGATGAAAAAACTACTCCTATTTTCTCGACTATAAATAAATTCAAAAAATCATAGAGCCGATATTAATAGGAATTTCTAGCTGAAATCTTAGATACACACTCTCAAATATTGAAGGAATATGGGAAAAAATCATCAACATCTATCTACGATATTTTGTATACGAGGGTATGCGAAAGCGAGCAAACCTGAAATTCGAAAAAAAAATTATTATGGATCTTAGAAACTTTTTATGGGCATTTTTTGCTGCTTAATTACAGTTACCTGTGAAAAATTGTAATTTTTTAGTGAACGGTTCTTTGAAAAATATTTTTCAAAAACTTTGTAAGGCATTATAATGGTATTAAACTATTATCTTTGACTTCTATTTTATGGGCATTTTAGTAATCTACTGGGTTGAATCAGTGAATTTTTATATAGTGTTACGTCGGACCTGTACTGAGGGAGGATATGTAGAGGTCCACAAAAAAAAAGAAGAAGACATACATCTAGAATCATCTAGAACCGTCATCGAAAAGTCGAGAACTGTCTGGAACAGGTGAAAAGTATAAAAAGCGGGACAATTGACATTAGAAGTTAGTTTTTAAGTTATTAGAGATTGAAGTTCTTTGTGTTTAATATTGTGAGATTAGTGTTAAAGTTATAGAAATAAAGAAAGTTTGAGAAAGTGGAATGAGTAACATTGGTGAAAGCGGTGGGATATAAAAATTATCTGTTCATGGTAAATACTAGATTCACCAAATACGACAAAGACATGGATACTTCCGGACCCCCAGCATGGTTTTTGAAGATGGGAGAAGAGAAGGAAAGACGTGAGGAGGAGAAGGAAAAACGTAGAAACGAAGAAGAGGAAGAAGAAGAAGAGAAGGAAATATGCAGAAAGGAGGAAAAAGAAGAGAAGGAAAGAGGCACAAAGGAGGAAGGAGAAGAGAAGGGAAGACACAGAAAGGAGGAGGAAGAAGAGAAGGAAAGACGCAGAAAGGAGGAAGAAGAATAGAAGGAAAGACGCAGAAAGGGTGAAGAAGAAGGGAAGGAAAGACGCAGAAAGGAGGAGAGGCGTAAACAAGCAGATGTAGAAATTATGAATGGCCTAACACAAATATAGGTTTTCTTTTTGATCAGTACTTGGTACCTGTAGTATAAGATTGTTTTTTTGAATATTTGAAGACTTTGGTGATTTTTATTTTGGTGAAAAAGTTTGTAGATAATATATTTTTGGTTCGTTATACAACACTTCCGTTTCCTGGACAATGATGTGTCTACGCTCATTTCTCCTACAGCCGTAACTGGTCCCTCATCCCCTCATCAATCTCTTCATTTTCAGATTGTCGAGGGACAAGAAATGTGATCTGTGCAATAGTAGAAAAGGTCCTAAAACAAGAAGACGATGAAAAATGGCACAGTATCTATCTTTTCTTAGAGCCTTTTGACATACTTGCAATTGATATTCTAGATCCATTTCCTTTGACAGAAAGAGGAAACAAATACCTGATGGTAGTAATGGATTATTTTTCCGAATGGCCCGAAATAGCACCTCTTCCTAATCAAGAAGCGACGACAGTAGCAGAGACTTTTATAACCAACGTTATTGCGAGACGCGGAGTCCTTCTGGAATTGCATCCTGATCAACGACGAAATTTTGAATCCAAATTATGGTAGGAGTTGATGAAGACATCAGACATTAAGAAAACACGCATTACGCCTCTCCACCCACAGTCCAATGGAATGGTAGAAATACACCATAGAACTATTTGCCAATATATTCCAATGTTCGTCTCTGAAAACCAAAAAGAATGGGACATTTTAGTTCCTCTATTTCTGCTATCCTATAGGAGTTCTAAACACGAATCAACTGGTTATTTACCATCTATGCCAGTCTCTATCAGAGAAATGAATTTTGCCCGCGATCTTCTTTTCTGAAGACTTCCTCCTTATAAATAAACTGAAGAACGTACACCTCCTATGTACATAGAAAGCTTGAAATAAAAATTGGAAAAGGTCCACAATTTAGCTCGTGGACGTTTGAAGCTCTGCAACGATAAGGTGAAGGCCAGATGTGCATACTACAAACACAAGTTTCTCGAGAGGTGACCCTGTATGGCTCTTCAATCCCAAGCGCAGAGGGTAACGGTAACGAAACTGGGTAAGCCTCTACACCGTTCTCAAGAAAATTAACGACCGCATCCAAATGTCAGCGAGGAGTAAGCCCAAGATGATTCATGTCGAAAGGTTAGCCTCTTACTGCGGACCCGATCCACCCTGTTGACTTCAACCAGACCCTAGTAGTCAGATATATTATTCGGGATGAATAACTAGAAAAGAGGGAGCAATCTTACGTCGGACCGGTACTGAGGATATGTATAAGTCCACAAAGAAAAAGAAGAATACATACATCTAGAATCATCTAGAACCGTCATCGAAAAGTTTAGAACAGTCATCGAAAAGTCGAGAACTATCTGGAACAGGTGAAAAGTATAAAAAGCGGGACAATTGACATTAGAAGTTAGTTTTTGAGTTATTAGAGGTTGGAGTTCTGTGTGTTTAAATTGTTGAAGTTAAAGTTGTAGAAAATAAAAGGAGTAACAATACTGTGATTGATGATATTAAAAATTTTACCAGTGTTATTATCGCTCTACATCAAATATTTAATAATTTGCAAAATATATTAGCCGTTAGGCTGTTGCCGAGAGTATAGTCTACAATAAAATCCAGTACACTTAAACCGTGTGCTAATTTCCACATGTTACAAGCGTAAAAACCAAAAATTCCAAAAAGAGAGCAAACCCTTCGTGGTAATTCCGTGTAATATAACTCTATTATAAAATTAAATTTTGCTTCGCCGCTGTTCTCATGAGCAGTATAGTTAAGAACACGACGCAACTTTTCTCTTTTAATATGTTGGATAATTCAATAACGCCGAAATTTCGAACGAACAACCTTGACGGATCCACTCTAAGTAATGTACTTCAATTTACATAGAAATGTATGTTTTAGTGAGAATACACAATTTTATTATAACGGCCAGAGCCGCAAACGTTTTATAGGTTACGGATTTTACTGCTTGTTTTAAAATGTTTGCTTTTTATGGATGGAGATTTGATGGCTCTTTTAACGGAAATGCAGAGTCCACGGAAAATCGTTTCCTTTCATACTATTCCACGTAAAAGTAATTAACAATGTTAATTTAGTGCCCTAGTCATTTTTGAAAACTGACTCTGGGATCTGGTTTGGACTAGTTTTGAACGTGTTCTCCTAAATTTTTAGCTCCTAAGATACATTAGGGGTGCAGTTTGTAACGAAAATATTCACTTTTTTCTTTTTTTTTTAATTTAGAGCCGGAAGCAGCTCCCGCGCTAACTTGAGACATATTCTGTCCGATTCCTGTGTGTTAGAAAAAATGTTTATTAAAAAGTTTAAAAATCCAGCCGCCTTTTGGACTCTGATCGATTATTCTATACAAATTTACGATTATTACTGATTTCCCCTGTTATATTGCCCAGCATTAGCTTAATATTAGATCTGACGTATTATAACTATATTATTGTCGACTTCTCATCAAAAACTTCATGATATAACATGTAATTTTTTTGAAAATTTATTTCGTCTTCATATGCACTTTGTATGTGCGAAGACCAGACGCCAGGCGACGGTCACTGCAATTTTTATTGATATATATAGTTGGAAAGCTCATAAAAAATGTCCCGAACAATTAACGGCTCAAAAGTGTTCCCCATATCGAGGTAAATTTCACCGTATAAATTTCTTGGTGTAAACAAGAGACTAACCACAGTATCTCTTAACAGCCCTGTCCAAACAACTTGCCCTAAACTTAAAAACTCATCAACTTTATACTATTCTACCATTAATATTCAACCATTAACAGATGCATGAAGATTCCCCTTGTTCATGAACCCTTCGGAATTATGAATAGAAACATCCACCCTGCATATTCGTAACACAACTACAATATCATCACTTCACCTTTTTGATTTATTAAGTTTCTGTCTTACGGTGGAAATGTAAGGTTTGTTTGGTGGTAATACGGTGCTTTTATGCCATACATCAAAACAGAAATTTTGTATGCTTCACAACGTCTTAAAAACCAAATAGAGCGTGAAGGGAAAAATAATTATAACCAGTGGAATTTGTGTTTCCTTTGACAGTTTTATGTTTTTTTTAAAAACCGCTACGTGTGAATGTGAGAAATGAATTTGTTCTTTTGTGTTTGTTTTAATGAAACAGTGGATGCTCATGTGGTCTATGATGAAGTGAATTTTTCTAAAACAGTTCGTCGTTTATCAACGAAAACTTTTTTTTTGCACTCAGTCTATTTTATTGAAAAAATTCTCATCGCCGCCGTTCAAAAACAAAGTTTTTCTTCAAACGACAAATAAAATCTAATAGATCTGCGAAGTGTCTGGAGATTGACCTGAAGACAAAGTACTTTAATTAAAATAGAAAATCGAGATGATTTCTCATTCAGTAGATTTACAAACGAAAGCACAAAATCAATGTTAGTCGAGCTGAGAAAGCAATATCGCTGAAAGGTATCTTTTACATACGTATCGCGACTTAATATAAGCAATTTTGATAAGTTTATTCACAAGGACTCTAATTACATTAATTAAATCTGAATAAACAATCGTCAATTACCAAAGACTTGAAGTTTTTCGACAAACTTTTCAATAACGTTATTATCGCAAACTTTTTATCATAACACAATTATTTTATTTGATACATTTAAAAACAAACTATCTCCTTTCCTTCGAAAACGTTAATGTCTCTCTCGGGGCGTTGAAATACAAAGTTTCGCTTTAAACATAAACAAATTTGAGTTGCAGTAACTTCTTTTCCGAAGAATTGTATAATATTCAATAAGCACTCGTTAAATATTCATGTTAAGGGAGGGAAGTTTATATGTAAACATCTAAAGATTCTATAAATATGGTGGGCTTACCAGGGCTTACAACCTACTTGAACCGGGTGGCTGATTAAAAGAGGTAACTACTTATCGTACAGAAAAAAATCTGTGTTACAGACTTGCATACGAAAAACTGCTGGAAATTATTTTCAAGTTTTATACTCCACCGCTAGAGGGCGTAGTTAACAATAATATCACAACATCATTTTTCTATAATAAATGTACCGTTATAATACCACAAAATTAAGTAAGTTTGCACCAGTAGTTTTTCCTCCATCTTGTAAAATAACTGGTAGAAGTGAGTGGAAAAGCTGACTCGATAAAACTGTTATAACTTTTGTTTCGCTTTATGGATTTTTACAAACTTACAAAATATTATATAATCGTTTCATTCCAGTGGTTTTAACGGTCGCTAGGTGGCGATGATTGAACAACTTTTTTTTTTGGAATCTTCAAATGCGATGCTATATTTTTTAATAATTCACTTGAAAGAGGATGGAATTTAAAAAAATGTCTAAGCGAAGAAAAAATAGGTAGGGTAAACTGGTCCATAGAGGGGCGGTTTTTTTCAAAACTGTATAGCACCCCATCCATACATGGGTATGGATGTGAGGAAGCAAACTAATAATAATTTCAAGTAATCCTTTATTCATAATAAATGTTATTTAGCAAGTCTCACTATGAACCACTACATTTTTTTTTTTTTTTTTCGGGCCGAGATGGGAAACTCATGTTCGAATGGGTCCAGGACCCAAACAGTGTTGGACTAATTCCCAAGGAGATGCCTACCAACCAAACCCACCTCAAACTCGCCGTTACCCCCGCCTCGGAATCACTACCCTAGCATACTTCGAGACAGGCGGCGGTCCCTCGCACACTCTCCGCTCACACCGTCATCTTCTCCCTCCTATCACTCCTGCCTCTCATGCCATATCGAGTCCTTTTCTCCCCCTTACCATGCTCTCTACTACTCCACTCACCTCCATCCATTCCTCCTCCCCCCTCAACATTATCTCCACCATGTTTTCCCAGTACACTGCCTCCCCTAGTTTCCTCTCCAACTTCTTCAGCACTTCCTCGTTCCTACAGCATCTAAACACATGCCCCACATCATCCTCCACTTCACACCTCTCGCACACACCAGTCTCTCGTTTCCCAATCTTGTGGAGGTACCCTACTCTCGACCCATGTCCAGTGAGCACTTGTGTCAAGAAGTAGTTCACCTCCCCGAATTTCCGGTCCATCCAATCTCTCCTATTCCCAATCGCTCCTTTTAGCGCGCCCTCATACTCCTCCCACCTTCTCTCCATTTCCTCCTCCATCCATTCCCGTACCTCTTCTTTGGTCGCACCCCTCCAGTGTTGGCTCCTAGCTCTAGCCAACACGTCCAATGGGTAGGACCTTGCCAGCACCGCTGCAGCCAGTCCACCCACTGTCCTGTACCCCTGCACCACCCTCAGCAGTATCCCTCTCTGCACCCGCAGAAGTGGCCTAACCCTCGCATTCACCCCCGCTCTTTCACCCCTCACCTCCGCAACGTACAGCATACTCTGCTCTACCGTCCTACCAATTACCCTCCTCTTCCACTCTCCCGGCCCTTTCACATTACACATCAATCTCCCCAGCCATGCTGCCCTCACTTTACCCTTCTCTGCCGCCTTTACCATATGGGATTTGAAGGATAATTGGCTATCCAACCACACCCCTAGGTATTTCACAGACTCCTCCATGCGAATTCTCCTTCCCTTAACCATCACCACCCCTTCCCTTGCCCTGCTCCGTCCCTTCACTAGCAACCCCACCGTCTTCTCTTCCGCCACTTCCAGTCCGCACCGCTCTATCTTCTCCACAATCTTCCTGCACATTCTCTCCGCCTTTCTTTCTATCTCCGCCTCTCCCTTTGCCGTACATACCAGACACACATCATCCGCATACACCGTAATCTCACATCCCTCTTCACATACTATCCCACAAACCTCATCAAACACACACTTCCAGAGCGTCGGTCCAAGAACCGAGCCCTGAGGCACTCCAGCCTCCATCTCATATCTCCTCCCTCTGGAGTCTACAATCACACGCCCCGTCAGGTAGTCCTCCACCAGGTTAACCAACCCCTGCTCCACTCCAAGCCTCAGCAACGCGCTCAACACTGCCCGTTTGCTGACACTGTTGAACGCGTTCCCGACGTCGAAGAACACGAGTAGGGCAAATTTCTACTTCCTCCAGCTGCCCTCCCTAGCTCTTTCCACCAAACCCATCACCTTGCTCAGTGCCGAGATGCAAGATTTCCCCTTCGTGAACCCATGCTGGTTTACCCTAAAACCCCCATTCCTACCAACTTCCTCCTCAATCCTATCCCTTATTATCCCCTCCATGAATTTACCCATACCACACAGCAGGCTGATAGGCCTATAGTCCCCCGCCCGCTTCCCCTCTCTACCCACCTTCTTCATCAGTATCACCCTGGCTACCTTCCATCCTTCCGGGAACTCCTCCTTCCTCAGCACCCTGTTGAATAGTTCCCAGAAGTACTCCCTATTGTCATCCAACAGCCTCTTCACCATATCACCCCTCAGGCCATCTATCCCTGGGGCTTTTCTCACTTTAATATTCCTCCCCCAATCTTCTACCTCCCACTTCTCTACCGGCCTTATCCCCCTCATTCTCACTACCCCCTTGCATCTTGGATTTCCTGAATTCTGCCACCCACTCCTCCTTCTCCCCCTTTGAACAATTTCTCTATAATCTCCTTCTCCCAATCCTCCTCTAGAACCTCGTTCCTATTTCCACCCATCCTCTTCACCGCTATCTCATACGCCTTTCCCCATGGATTGTTTTCCAATTCCCCCAGTAACTCTTCCCACTTCCCTCTTTTTTTCCCTCTCCACTCTACGCTCCAGTTCCTTCTTCTTCTCTTTATATCTCCCTCTTCCCTCTATCCTTCCTCTCAGCATCCGTCTTCGTTCTTTCTTACACTCCCTCCACAGCTCCTCTATTTCCTCATTCCACCAGTAATTGGCCCTCCGCTCACGCCTATTGCCCCTCTTTCCCTCTCTTTTGCAGCCCTGTATCACATTGCACAATTCATCTGCATCATGTCCAAGTCCCCTTCCTATCTCTTCTCTTACTTACTTACTACATGGTTCATTGTGGGAATCACAGTGGTCCATAGTGGCATTTTTAATAAAAAACACTTAGTCTATTTTAAATTGGAAAAAATTCACAGGAAACTTAAACTGGTGAGCAGCCCTAGTTGTACTTCCAGTAATGGAGGGAGGGGGCAGCTTTAGTGAAATATCTTCTGCTACTACGGTATCTTCATCGGGTTTGTCGGGGAAAATAAATTTGCCGGCCACAATTTTCTTCATAAAGGAGATATTATATTCATCTTCAGTTATCTTAATAACCTGACCAACAAAATCTTTAACAGTTTTTTTGTCATGTATCTTACCATAACATAGTCTTGCACTTGAATAGACAAATCTTGATATTCTGATGTGAAGCTTTCTAAATCGCTAGAATCGTTGCAAGTCTCTTCACTAACATCACTTGACGTTTAACTTTTTTAGCCTTCAGCTTTTTCTTTTCTGAAAGTGCCAATCTTGCTTTATGCTGTTCCTTTATGGCATCTTTTACGGGGGTATCTGTTATTATTGATGACTGTAGCTTCTTTCTGCTTTTCCTAAGGTTTTTCCTAGGAGCAGCTTTAGCATGTGGCCTGATTTGCTGAGGGGTTACTATATCGGACGGGCCAGGAATTGGGCTGACATGTCATGGTTCTTTTACATCCTGATTATTTTCTAGGTCCTGAACATCTTCTACAACCTGAACATCCTCCATATCCTGAACACCGTCGTTATCCTTATTTTCATCACCATTTCCATTTTCATTTTCTTCGGGCCCATCAATGACATAAGATGACATAAAATCACTCTCTGAAAAAAATTGGGAATTCAGGGGTGCTATGCCTGTTTTTTTTTAATCCGTTGAGAATGTTGACAGGAGTAAATGCTTTAGGGTACGCAGTACCAACAACACTACAAACATAAATGGTCATAGGTACGGCAGGATGTCTTAGCATCCAGTCATCAACTCCTTGATTGAAATAGCTTTTAAATGGGAAGAAGCAGGTCACGTCCAGCGGCTGTAATTTATAGCTGCAGTGGGGCGGCAATGTCAATAAAATAATCCCATTATCTTTACACTTATTCAGCACACGAACATCGTAACGGCTGTCATGGCTGTCAAGAATTAATAGAACTTGGAATTCTTTACTGCATCGCACGTGTTTAATAAAGTGCTCTATATACTTCAAAAAATTGTCTCCAGTCATCCAACCAGAGGGATAAGCTGCACCGCCTGATCCTAGAGGAGCTCCAGTGAGCATGAAAGGCTTAAATATTTTCCTTGGGAATACAAAGAATGGAGGCACAAAAGTTCCGTTAGCGCATATTGCGATGCACAGTGTTATTAATGTGCCTCGTTCAGCACTTGTCACTTTTCCAATTTGTTTTTGTTTAATGTTTGCAAGTACCTTCCCGGGCTTATGCACATTAGTGACACCAGTCTCATCCCAATTGTATATTTGGTTCGACTGGATATTATGTTTCGTTATCACATTTCTCAAGTTGTTGAAAAATGTAGCCACATTATGCTTGTTGAAGCTGGTCGCCCTACCAAGGCAAGTTGCTTCTGGTTTTAGAAGCGATAACATTGGGTGACGTTTCCTGAAATTATTCATCGATTCGACTCCAGCTCGTTTCTTCTCGCACCAAGCTCGAGGCACCGTTTTATTATTAGTAATGGCATACTTGTAAGCTAATTCACGAGTATTTAATAATGTTAAGCCGTAGCACATTTCACAAGCTTCAATTATATACTCGCTTGATAGCTGCTCCTCTCTACTTGTATATATTGGTTTGAAACCATGGCTTCGTCCAAATTCCAAATCATTTGTATTTTATTAATTACCTTCATTAGCTAATTTGAACTTCTTCACTTTCCGCTGTAAAGCTGACTTGCTTACACCATGCTTTTTGGAAGCACTCATCAATGTCATTTGATTTTCTACAACATCTTTCACTGCAGAATGCTTACACCTTGCATATACTTCATGATCTTCTCTGCTTTTTTAAAAAACTGCTTACAGTTGGGATCTTGTATGTCTCAGTATATTATGTTATAATATCCCAGTATGGACCACTTATTTTTTCCCACTATGGACCATGATGCATTAAAATACAAATGACCAAAAATTTTATCAAAGTGGTGGAGCTAGGTATAAACAGAATAAGACAATATTGAGGTTATGAATGTCTTAGATATCCATACAAAATTCTTGTTAAAAAGGGTACATTTCGGCGGATTATTCGAAAAAATCTGAACATGGAAATAAAAATTTTCAGCTGATCACTTACCTGAATTTCCAAAATATCGAAACGCACCGTACCAATTGAAAAACCAACAAGAGATTCAAAGGCGTCACTGTTATGATAACACACACAATGACACATAGCTCTACCACAACGATAAAATAGCCAGGAGAGTGAAATTCCCAGTATGGACCGCGTCCCACTATGGACCATTCACCCTATACATGAAAACAGGATTTTGACAAACTCAGTATCATTGTAACAATAACCAACAATTAATTACGTAACAAAAACAGCAAAAATAAACTACATTGACCTAGTAAAGTAACCTAAAGATACTGCTCGAAATGCTTTTCATCTTTTTCGATGCCGATATTTAATCTCTGCGTGGTAGAAAAGACAGCAGATATAGCATTGCGTTCGAAGATTCACAAAACAAAACAAAACAATTGTTCAATCACCGCCACCTAGCGACCGTTTGAAAACAATTAAAATGAAGCGATGATATAATATTTTATTATGCATTTAATTCCCTTTCAAATGATACTAAATTTGTTAAAATCCATAAAGCGGAACAAAAGTTATAACAGTTTTATTGAGTCAGCTTACCCTCTCACCCCTACCAGTTATTTTGCGAGATAGAGTAAAAAGTACTGGAGCAAACTTACGTAAAATGATCTAATGATTACGAATATTAAAATTTTGTGTTACTCATTCGGTCATTCATTCGTTTGGGTTGCGCTCAACAGCCCAGGCACTTGAACTGAATCTTTGTACCATTTCCCATATGTTATCTACTTCCATTCCAGAAGAATCGTGTCTATATAGCCAACTAGTTTGACTGGAGGGATTTTCAGTAGTTGTATTGTAATGGTTGTATTAATGCCTCTCCAAAATGCTTCCGTCTGTCTGTCTGTTAAGTTCTCGCAGAAGCAGAGTATGTGAGTAGGAGTTTCATCATGGAGTTCACATTTTATGCACATAGGTTCACTAACTTTGCCCATTTTGTGCAGATGTTTCCTCAGGGTGCAGTGTCCAGTCACCAGGTCGGTAACTGTCTCTTAGCCAGTTTCAATAGTCTGGTTGAGTGTTCATGGTCTACCGTGCTCAGTAAACTCTTAGTGTATATTTTAATTTTTTGTCCGGTATATCCTCTTCTGATGTTTTCATCAATACAGCGGCAATCGTCTCTGCTTGAAACACAGTCGTATATCGACCAAGGCCAAAGAACATTATCTTTATAGGTCCTTTCATACCAGCCCCAGTGCCATGGTTTGTTATGGAACCATCGGTGAACCAGATAATTTCTCCAGAAATACCTGGGTGCATCACCTGTTCACTAGATGGGTTGCTCAAGCTCTTCTCGAACATTGATGAGGGCCATATGTCTCACGATTTCAGCCTAAGAATTGCCATCATTGCCACCAACCTTACGAAAATTACCAAAGGAGGAAGTCCAATAAGGGCTTCCATTGATGCCGTCTCCGTGCTGTTCATTGCCCCGGTAATACCAAGAAGGGCTTGTCTTTGGATTGCAGTTAATATATTAACTGCAGAGGACACTTCTGTCCTCCTCCACCAGACTATTGTTCCATAGGTGATCGTTGGCCTTATCACAGTTGTTAGCCAGTTAACTACCTCAGGTCGTATTCCCCATGTTTTGCCCATAACTCTTCTGCATTGCCAGGAAAGCCTAGTCGCCATGGTAGTAATTGTTGTGGTACTATAACGGTACATTTATTAGAAAAATGACGTTTCTGTGATATTATTGTAAACTACGCCTTCTAGCGGTGGAGTAAAAAACTTGTAAATAGTTTCCAGCAGTTTCTCGTATGCGAGTTTGTCATACAGATTTTTTTCTCCGAGCTGTACGATAAATAGTTTCTGAGATACAGCGAATTGCCCCTTAATCAGACACCCGGTATAACCGCTAAATATAGCAATTTTTTCAATTTTGTATTACTTCAACAAGTTTACAGAGTGACTTGATTTTATTTGTAAGCTCTTCCACCGCAAAAGTTGTGAAATATAAAGGAACATCTATCCATGAGGCTCTATTACGTCTTTCACTAACTTGCATGGAGATAACACCCTGCTAAACATAAAAACCTGTGAAACATTAATTATTGTTTCTTACATTAACGTTAGAGTGGTATAGTAGACATTTCCAGGGAAGTATTGATTTTGACATGTGACATATGCGCACTAGTGGTTCTGCGCTAAGCCTGCGAGAGGAAAGTGTAAAGGCTGTCTGCTGTCTGGTCTCTCTGAATCTATCGCTAAGAAAGGGCGGAATAAAATTTCTTTGAAGCCGCAGAGATAATGAAGAATTATTATTTGTAAACAATAAATGGTGTTTAAACGATAATTCTTATCTCTGGTAAGTTTTGTTACATTAATTAAAGACATATTGATTAACTTAACTGTCGATGTGTTTGGATTTAAATGGAACGATATAGGTATTTATATTTTAACATGGCGAAAGCTTATAAAAAATGAATATCTGTTCTTCCTATTGAATTTTGCAAACTATACTACTATTCACTTACCTGTTGTTTAATTCCTAAATTCTCATATTTCTATTATCTAACATATTTGTTCAGAATTCAAAGATAATCAAATTTATAAAACAAAAAACTTTCAGGGGCCTGTCTGTTCACTTTTTTCTCTAGTTGAAATGTAAAATATTCGATTGTAAAAATACCTTTTTTTATTGGAGGATTTGATGTAAATGATGTAATTGTAAAATTATTATTTTCTTGGAGGTTTAACTTATTGTGTATTGATGGAAACTGTTATTTTTTTATATCTTTTAGCGGTTTCTATGAGGTTTTTTATAGGGTTTTTACGAGGTTGATACGAGGCCTGTATCTACAATTTAAGTATACCTGATAGTTTCTAAGAGGTTCCTGCAAAGCCTGCTGATGATTATACGAGGCTTGTGTGAAGTGCATACCTCTAGGTGTTCCTGTGTGAAGCTTAGTTCACAGCTTGCCTGAACTTACCCGAAGATATCTGCAACTTATCGAAAGACTTATCTAACTAAACAGAAGACTTATTAAATGCTTAACTGGAGGTTCATCTGACCAGACAGGTTACCCACCATCCATCGAAGAACCTCAACTATAAGCAATCACTTCAGATAAGTAGCTTAAGAGTAGATAGTGATTTTTTTTTACCGCATTTATATTGTTCACTATTCATCCCACAGATTTTCATTAGACTTAGTAATCATTAAGACTGTATTTCATTTTGAACTCCAACTACCTACCTGCAGTAACCAAGTAAACTTCGAAATAGCTACTACCTAGAGTCTTTGTAGGTCTTTTAAAAGTTTTTGAGAAAACTTTGTGGCGCCCTTGGTCTTTACTTACAAGGTATTATTATTTCAATAGCTCTAAATCATGTTATCCGATTAGACTATTCTCTGCCATTTACTTTAGGTTCAGAAGAACCCACGTTCATAAAGTCAACCCTGAGAAGTGAATAAATATTTTCTTAGTGTCATATTTTTGGCACCCAACTTTAAGTTAATCTTATATTTTGGCAACAACATCTTTTTTAAGTGTTTCACCTGATTAGACTGCGACGAGGCATGCTTTACTTATTTATCACCTTCCAGGATAAGACATCACGTTGGATCTTCTGACAGTCCAAATCTTGTTATATTGTAAGCAGGTTTGTTGAGCAGCGTATGCTATTGTTGTCGCAGCCTTGGACTAATCAAATTTTGGTAAATTTTGCCAGAAGTCCGAAAATTTTCTAAAGCAATCTCCAGTACCCTACTAAGAATAGAGGGGTTGGAATGGTCAGGGATCCAGATTTGCTGAGTCTTCTTCTTGAAAATAGTATTTCGAAGAATATTTGAATGGTTGTATGTGGTTAGGGTGGTATATATATTGGGGTGACATTCACTGAGACTTAAAATATATATTGTGCCCCCTCACTTCTACTTAGTTCCTGAGGAAAGTCTCAGAGACTAGTAGCTCCCTTAGTCGTATTTCCCGGAGGAATTTTAGGATATCTTCATGCTTTAACTTAGGCAAATGTCCCTATTCTATCCAGTAATCTCCTAGGTGCTGTGCCTTTCTTCCATGCTCCAGAATCTACATTCCTCGCGCTCCACTATTTTGAGCTTTTTCAGGTGCCCATTCAGGCGACAATGTCCCGTAAGGATGCCTGTTAAAACTCTTAGTGCAGTTTTACTTTGACTTCTGCATTCATTTGATCTCAACAGGTTGTAGTCACCCAGAAGCATTTTTGATTGTCTAAGCCCTACTAGATCTTTGCAATGGTCAGATCTTCTAATTTTTTTCGGCTTTGCCTATTTCTTCCGAAATTACATTGGAGCTGATACCGCAAAAGGGTTCCGGCCCCCAAAGGCGTGTTTCAGTCCCTCTCTTTGCTAGCTCATCCGCTATTTTATTTCCTTCTATTCCAGTGTGTCCTGGAATCCATAGTAAGGTGACTATATTGGTCTCGTCTAGTTCATTGAGTTTGCCTAGGCATTCCCACACCATGTTGGAACTGATTAAAGAAGAGCTCAGTGATTTAATGGCTGCTTGACTATCCGACATCATGATAATCCTTTGCCTTCTATATACTTTATCAGTATTGAACTGGGCACACCTTCTTATGGCGTGAATTTCCGCTTTAAAGATACTTGGGGTTTTTTCCAAGCTACCGGACTTTTTCATCATACCATCTTGTGGCATGTCCCAGGTTTTCTGATTTCTAAGAAGTGAGGAGTTGGTTTTTCTTTTTAATGATTCCCTCTCTACTTAGTCTGTATTTTGTTCTTTCTGCAACACTTTCCACCACCACATGTAGTGGTGTGAGGTTGATAATCACTTTCATGTGTTCCGTTGAGCATGTTCTCATTGCTCCTGTAATGCACATACAGGCTAGTCATTAAATTTTGGAGATGTTTTCTCTCGTCGTCAATAGGCTAGTTCTACTACTCCACGCAATGGCTCCATAAGTGATAATTGGTCTCACTATGGCAATGTACGTACAGCTCAGGATTTTTGGGTTACTACCCCAATTTCTCCCTGCCAGATTCCTGCACACCCTTAGAGCAATTTTTCCTGAAGATGTTAGCCAAACGGAATAAAGTCAATGCCGCCAAGTCACCAGGGTATCGAGGACAATGATTAAGCTGATGAACTTGCATAAAGGGGGTCAGAAAATATAAAGCCTGGTTCAGGACAGATATTTGGTATACCAAAATCCGTAGTAAGAGAAAATGCTTGAAAAAATGAGCTAAACTGGTTGCCATGACAAAACACAAGCAAAAATACAATAAGCCATTTGACTACAGCATTATGGAAGACTTTGTTGGAGAGGCTCAGGAAAAAAATGTGGGAAAAATGTGGGAGATTCCCATTATTTTGCCCAGATGCTGACTCTATCACTAGCTTCACCATAACCCCCTGGGTTTTTTATGCCTGGTCTGTGAGTCACAACCCATTACATTATAAAGTAATATTTTGCAATTGGGGAGTCAAAAGTTAAAGTTTTTTATCCATACTTTCATATGGTTTCACCTTGTACTTGTGTAGTGAATATCCTTTGCAGTGTAAATGGCACATTCTTCCGCCTTATATGCGTTAGGAAATGTATAGTAATGAATATTCATTGTACCGCTCAGGGCGGTTGGTCTTGGGGTTGTGGTATATAATTACACCGATACTACTGCTGTTGCCGCTGACGATGTTAGTGTGTTGATGCCTATGCGCATCCGCCGTATATCAAAAGCGTAGTATGAAAGGTGTTCCTATACGTGGTCCGCATCCAAAATCCTTCAAATGTAAATTTAATTAATATCGGTAATCAAATACCCCTATTTATAGGTGCAGATTGTAGGCCAGAACACTAAGCGTATTATTTATCAAATAATTTTGAAAGAGAAACATCATCAAGTACGTTTAAACTAGATTGTATCAATTATTTTATTCTAAAAAACAGTAGATATCGAAAATAATGATTTTTAAGATATTCTAGAACATAAACTTTACTTCTCTGTCTTCCAGTTAATCCAAAAAAAAACTAGTTGCTTTTACGAATATCTCTCTTGCACGGTAAAGTCCAACTGTGACACTTGTCTCCAAGCTGAATTGGAGGACGAAGGAAACACCTGCACAAAATTACAACCAGGGCAACTACGCTTTTCTGGCAATGCAGAAGAGTTATGGAGAATACGAGCCGGTTCATTGTGTTGACACAAATGTGATAAGGCCAACAATTACCTATGAAACGATAGTCTGGTGGAGGAGGACTTCTGCAGTGAATATACTAACTGAAATCCAAAGACAAGCTCTCTTTGGTATTACCGGGAGAATGACAGCACGAAGACGGCATCATTGGATGCCTTTATGGACTTCCTCCTCTGGAACTTTCTGTAAGGGCCGAGGCAATGGTGGAGATCGGGAGGCATACGGACCCTAGAAGGACCTTGGGACAATTCTAATTAACTGTTTCTCCTGTATTTGTCCTTGGAAAATTCCACAATTCCAGATATTTTCTTGTCGCAATGTCAATTTTATGACACCGCTGAGGAGTTCCAGCCCAATAACTCGCTTATTCTGGCCATTTCATCAGTCTTTTTGTTCACACACTTTACAGTGTCTTGCCATTCTTTCAATACAACTTGAACGAATAAAAAAAGTTACCCTACCGACGTGTTGCATACAAATTACAAATAATCGAGTTGCTTATCAAATTTTATAACAAAAACTAATTGTAATAAGGTTACATTTTGTGAACGGAACGAACTGGACTATTATTTATGGCATCGTGTAAAGTCATATCGCGTAGTTTGCCTTTGCTGTTGCCTCTAAACACAAATCGTTAGAGTGGAAGATAACTTGTTTCTATTTCATTAAGGACTATTTATTATGCTATGCGTAACTAGAAGCAGCGAGCCATAATAACGTCAAGAAAAAGAATAGTTCATAGATCTGCAAAAATCTACTATGGAAAATGATCTATACCGGGACATGGTCCAAATGTAAAGATTGAAACAATTTCCTTTATCATATCGTAGGAAAACTCGTTCTGTACTTACATTTTGGGGGCTGGGATGCTGCTCTACCAAACGCACATAACTATTAGACCGGTAGCCCATGACACATGCAGGCTTCTTTATTTCGAATGGAAGTCGTTATCAAACTCCAGTTATGCGTCGGAGCTGACACACACAGTTTTTCTTTTTACCTTTTTATCAATTCGTAACCCTCGCTTATCCACCCTTAGTATCACTTGGATTTGTGTGCCATGTTGTTTATGATGATAAAGTAGTACCCAATGATTGAATCCAATTACACGGCATCCAAAGTTAATTGTTCTTGTTTCGTGAAAATTCTAAGATTTTCAATGTCCACTGTAGCGTTGATTATCCAGCTTAGGTCCTTGGGAATAGCCTTAGTCTACTTGTTTTTCACATGAAACTCGATGATGAAAACGGCATCCATCCAAAATAATGGAGCCTACATGTGTCATGGGCCACTGGTCTATAACTGCTCCACTCTCAGTTACAGTAAAATGACGAGCCTTCACTTATAAGATTATCACTAGCTCCGCATTTTTATAGAATATCCCATAGCTTCCTGCCTGGAGTTTTATCGAATGCTTTTTCCAAGTCAATAAATGCTGGATATATCTTTTTGTTTTCTTGACACTTATCAGCTCCTGTTTTTATGGTATTTGTGACATACTTATATACTGGATTTATTTACGTGCTAGTCATGTCCTTTTTCTTTCGAATGCTACTAGAAACTGGAAAGTTTGGTTTTAGAAGCATCTGAAAAACAAATTTTGTCTCTAACAGGAGATTTTACCCCAAAAAAAACCTTCCACAATAACAATTATATTATATAAACCCATTTGAATATCTATCAAAAATCTATTTCCTATACATCGAAAATATCCCCATCCATTCAACTATTCTTTACACCGTGACAAATCTCCGTGGCGCTTCTGAAGATTTTTTCCCGTTTGGTATATTTTTATTTTGAAATGTCTACACATGATATGGAAAATTTGTCTTTATGGGCAAAGGGAGCAAGAAAAATTGCGTCCGTTTTATATAAAGTGTATCGAAGGCGGCTATAAACGAAAATTATTTGATTTTTTTCCCTATATTTAAGAGTATTTATAAGCAATAGAGTCGCAAAATATTTTAGGGTTTTATTAAGGTTTAAGGACGGTCAAGTTTTGAATTATGTATAACATTTAATTCGGAATAAGATAATAATATAATAACGTAGCTGAGCACTGTTTGAAGAGTTGTCAAATTTAATAATTTGGTTTTTCTGTGATAAAATAAATAAAATAGCTGCCATAACTAGGTAAATTGTGGAAAGCAGGGGGAACCGTTCAATTTAATAAACAATATTAACAAAAAAAAAGTCGGACAGCAAAAGTCAATTAACTTTGTTAGTAAGAAAGACAAATTATATTAATTTTCACTCGGTATACAACTGAATAACTCCTTATCTGATAGGAGAATTTTTTTTTTGTAAAGTTTCACACAATGCTCAAAATCATTGCCAGTTTCATTTTGAAAACACGAGGTTGAAGTTATTATGATGCAAAACAAGTTCTTTTAGTCGAACAATCAAATCTGATATGAATCTGAATGAGCCTAACGAGAAAATAATCGTCGAGCAATTCTAAAAGTGACATTTTATTGCGTACCGTTCAGCTTTAACAAGAGTCCCTCAAATAAAGAAAATACACTGTAAAAAGTGTGCGGAAAAATAACAAGAGAGTTAAAATAACACTGTAAGGGAGAAAAATAGAAACATTTCAATGGAATTAATTGAGAAACTATTTGCATTGTAGATGAAACCGTGTCCAGTATGCTAATCCGAAGGGTCACTATATGGATGAAGGAGAAGCTGAACTCGACAGAGAACTAGAACATTTATGTTTGACTGGACAAATGTTGATATCACAAAACGAAATTTCGAGGTCGAACTAAGATCCTTTAACGACCAATTTGAGGACGTTTACGTAATCGCTTTTAGGACATTTATCCTTCTCTGATGTTTTCGTCAGAAGGGCCAGTTAATTAAATATTCAAATAGATCAAAGCTATATATATATATATAAGTTCTTAAAATTTTTCTTTGTCAAAACTGGATATACATTGTGTCGTCAAATGCAATATTATTCTGATAAATTGTTGACATATTATTCATTGAGACACTATTAAAAGATATTCGTGAAAAAAGTGACTGTTACATCAAAAAATACTGAAAATTGAGTAATAATAAAATGAATATTTAATGCTACATCCTGATGGAGAGATAAAATATTTTCCCAGGAAAAATATTTCTGTAGGAAGTCTTTCGACATTAAAGATTTGTCACAGTAAAAGTAACAGACAGCAACCTTTTTGACATAAAAGGCTTTTAGATGGATAAAGTAACAATTTGATAAAAATGTCAGACAGCGTTGGTTAAAAGTTGGGGTCTTGTTTTACTAAAAGAAAATAATTAAGTTGGTGTCGAGTTACTGAGAAATACGAACGACGTAGCGGTTTATGCTTTCTCATAATATCACTAGAGGTTAAAATTTCCCCTCCATATTTTATGCTCGATTTGATTTCTTTAAGAATAACAAAGACAATTATACCTAATAAATACGAGGGTTGTCTTTTAAGTGTTGCATTTAACAACATACTTGGCGTCTGTCAACAAATATCCACTTACCACATCTGTAGACGGAAGAACAGAAAGAAATTACAGTCGGCTGTTTGGGTGTTCCAAGATGAACTAACACATTAGAAAGTTATCCGTTATCCGTATGTTTCCAAAAATATGGTGGCGACATTTGTCTCAAAAGCGGGTCATGTAGCAACAATTCCTCTGCAAGATCAAAGAACTGTTACAACTGATCGGTACATATCGATTTGTTTGCTGAGTTTCGAAAAACCAGACCCAAAATGTTGAATGATCCTCCACCAAGACAATGCAAGCTCCCACACAGTTCGAAAAACAATTGAATTTTTAAAGCAAGAAAACATCGAATTGCTGGACAATTCTCCCTAATGTCCCGAACTGAGTCATAACGACTCTTTTACTCTTCCACAAATTGGGAATTCACTTTAAGTGAAAGGTTCCAATCCCCAGAAAATGCAGTCAACGCCTTCAAAAGACTCTATTTTGAATGTATTTCTCTCCGTTTAGAATACTTTGAAAAACAATAGTGTTTAAAAATTATCTACTTACTGTTTTTCTCTAGCTCTATATCTATGAAAAATATGTAAGACACCCTCGTACTTATAAAAGATTGAAGTATTATTATTCCACACCGTATATGTTATTAGGAAATTGATGGATTATTATGAATTATGCCATGTGCTTGACACATTATGACCACGTAAATAAAAGCCATTAATTATGTTAGAGTCGTGGACAAACAAAAATTCTGAATATAAAATTATTACAATAATATTTTTCCGGTTATTTGGTTTATCGAACAAATAATACGAAGGAATAAACAATGTGTCATATAAATTTTGGTCCTACACATATACACATATATTGCTATATTACAAGTGGGAAATTTTGATCAATAAAAGCTACTAGATTTGGGAAATTATTAATCGACATTAAAACTTTTGAACTGTCTCAAACATTCTATCCGAATATATATGTTGATATAATTTGCAAATTTGTACCGTTTGCAGCAATAGAAGAAAACAAAACATTATTCAAAAAAGAGTCCCTAAATAGGTATGATGACTGATTTTGACAAACTGCTCCACGATATTTGCACGAATGAGCTTTATCAAAAAAAAAATATTGTTTTTTGAAAAAATAATGGTTTTAAAGGAGAAATTCACGTTTTTAAAATAGAATTCAAATTTCGCGCCAAAACGTTAGAATAGTAATGGCGTCTCTATGACATCACACATCTGTAAATACTTCAAAAATATTTCACTGTGTGCCACTTGCAGTCTAACTCATATACCTATACTGTACTGTGGAGAGTTTGCGCCACTTGCGGTTTGTCCATTCCTGATACAGGGTGACTTCTCACGTCACCCATATCTCCTTTCATCAATTTTGGGGATTTCAACTATACTAAGCGTTAGTTAAATAATTAATCATTATTTATGGCAAATTGAATACTCAGAGTGTTTTTCTATCTAATTCCAGGTACGTCATCTCGGTTGTTCAACCTACTTGGACCATGTCCACATGGACTGTTCAATTAAATCCAGGCATCACGTCCAGTGTCTTGTAAATAGTTATTTTCAACATTTAGATTTGTTATATTATCTATATTATAAACAATATAATGTAAGTACACAGTAAGTAATTAAAAGTTAAATTCTAATTAAATATATCAATCTTTACAAATCACTCATTCTCCTCAAGTCAAGTTTTTCCCTCCTTACATTTATTAGCTACATTTCCAGTCTCTCGAAATTTTTTCACTAATTCTAGAACATACTTCCCACTGATATTTTTCATTAATGTGATGTATACAGATTGCTAATTGTATCACCCTGTATAATCATTTTATATTTAATTTAACAATGTGTATTGCTTATCAGTTTTGGAACTGAACAAAAAATAGTTCTTTTACTTTTATATGTGTTCTATTGTATTTGTCCTTATTTTACATCAGTAGTTAATAAACCTCGGAAATAAGAAGTAGTAATTATTTAATTCCTACAATAATTTTATGCGATATATACCATCATATTATGATCAATATGTTACAATTAAATAACCGAGCCGTTAGATTTGCATACTTGTTGTTCATAAAATAAAGCGAAATGATATCTACCCTATCCGCAACGGAATAAACCATGGGTTTTAATTTTCAAAAACACAATTAAACAAAACTTCGCTTCGATTACAAAAACTATGCAAAGCAAGAAAATCAACATTTGAAGCATTGACGTACTCAACGACTCATGTGTCATTTTGACAAAAATGAAAATGATTCCAGTTTTAAAAACTCATTAAAAACTAAACAAGTAAATAATTTAAATTTTGGAATGTAATTTATTAAAAAGTATTAAGCCGAATTTTAAAATTTGACTGTTGTAAAGAGAATTAAAAGGGCTTCAAAATGATACCTTACTCGACCCCTAACGTCATTTAAATATTTTGATGTGGTTCCTCACCCCGCTCGGGGGTGAAAGTAGCGAAGTCAAAAATACCGGAATAAAGTATCCCTTTTTGATCAAAAATCGCCGTGTCTCTGCGTTTTTTTGCGTTGACGTTACGATGACGCAGTTCCTGATAATGGCTCTGTCTCGTTTTCGTCCGGCCACCCTGTATATATACAAACAACTGATTGTTTATAGTGAAAAAAACATTAACGTACTTATGGGCTTGAGAAAACAATTTTGAAAGCTATTCCGTTTAGAATCTTATCCACAACTTTTTCTGCATCTCCGAAGCGTCATAATTACAATTTCTGTATCATAAAGTTAATGCTAGCGAGATTAATGGTGTTTGTTGAAAACTAAGTTTGCTCGTTTCAAAAGCAGCGACATCTATCTCCAAAAAAAAGCGTCGAGATAATTATTAATTTTAAGGTTAAGAGAAAACTGAAATAAAAATTTCCCGTATTTTGTAATGTTTTAATTTTATTAAAAAATACATTCAATGAAAGAAGAGAGCAGATTTCTCCTTTTTTTTTCAATAATGTCTGGAATATTGATTATACAGGGAGTCTTGTGATGTGGGCGATTCGTCATTCTATTTCAAGATTTTCTAGAAAATGAAGATATGTATCATCGTTGAATCGTTGTGGAAGGAAAAATGGTCCTAATAAATAATCCTCGATAATACCAATCCAAACATTGACCGAAAAGGAGTGTTGGAACCGTGCGACAATTGTGGCAAGTGGATTTACATCAGCCCATGTGTGGTTATCATGAACATTCATACCATGTCTTGAGAAGTTGGATTCATCTGTAAACAAAACAGTGGTAGCAAAATTGGGATTGGTTGCAATTTTTCTTAAAATCCATTGGCAGTACTGCATACGGAGTGGATAATCATTAAGTAGCAAATGTTGAAACACTTTGGACATGATATGATATTCCAAACAGTTTTGTCACTAGCATTTACTTTACTTTCTGGATGTTCGTCAATAATTTTAAGAACCTTCGATCTTCGAAATGTGGAGATCACTTACAGTCAGAGCTCGTTTATGACAAAAAAGTCAACACCCTGTACCTTATTAACTTATCACACATGTTTATAGAAACTTTTGGTCTCAAAATTGAATGACGAATCGCCTACAAGAATTTTTCAAATTAATTTGAAAATACTCTGTAGGGGGTGATTCAATAAGGGTAACGAGGTACCATATCTCGGAAACCGTATGTCCTAGAATTTGGGGAAAAAATTCTTATGAGAAAACCGGCACAAAAAAAAGGATTAAAAATGTTTTTGAGTCCATCGTTTTTTGATAGGTGGCGCAATCTATAACTTACAAAAAATAATTGGATTTTTTACAAAATATTTCCCAATTTAGGTTGGTAAAAAATATCAACTTTAGAAACTATCCTGTCCTTTTTCTACAACTTTCATGAAAGTCATTTTTCTGTATCATCTCTTTTGAAGTGGTGGGGGAAGTGTTCTTTCGGTGACATGAAAAAGACTGTAACTTCCAGATGCTTGAACCGATTTTCAAAAATTCAGACTCCATGCATAGAGCATTAAAAGTAGATACCAGAAAAAAAATAACAACACTTTTAATTTTTCAATCGGCAGCTAGAGGGCGTTATGTAACACCTAGCTCAATTTATGTTTTTTTTCTGAGAAATTTCAAATGAAATGTTATTACTTTAACTAGCATGCAAAAGGGCAAATAATATGACTTATTGATCTGTCAAAAACGCGATATCTTTTGTCATTCCACAGATATTGGATTTTTGGTGACTGTTGATGATTGTTGGCTCACCAAGTAAGTTGTAAGAGAAATTATGTTGCTGAAATATTTTGAAAATAAAATAACAAGTAAAAACATATCAAAATATTTATTAACATTACATAAGAAATAAAAAAAAAACCTAAGGGAGCTACTCATAAGAGAAATTTACAAAACGCACCTACTACCTAATTATTTTAAATACTCAAAATAATGGAATTAATACTAGCCTTAATTCCAGCAAGGGAAATATAATAATAATAATAATAAATTTATTCATACCTTCAGATCATATTTTACATGATAGGACAAGTCATGGAAAAAACAAATAGAACATAATATCTACAGTTGACAAATAATTAAGTAAAAAAGGAATTTGTAACATACACACAGTGGTCAATAAGATATTTTTTTAAATGATCTTTGAAACGGTTAAAATTGACTATGTTTTTGATGGAAGACGGAAGATGATTATAAAATCTTGTTCCAGCATAGTAGGGGCTAAGTTCATAAAGGTTTGTTGAATGCCTAAGAATACAGAACCTATCACCAAATCTGGTAGAGTAGTTATGGAAATCACAGTTCTTAGGAAACTCCAAAATGTTTCCCCTGACATATAAAATACAATTATATACATACATTGAAGGTGGCGTTAAAATATTATATGTGTTGGAAGGTTCCTTGCATGACTCTTCGTAATTCAAATGGTTAATCAATCCAATTTTTGTTTTGTTTTATGAAATCCCTAGAGGAGCTAGATAAACCATTCCATAGGACTATATTATAAGATATGATGGAGTACACCAGAGCATAATACACTTGCATTAATTGCTCGTGATTAAAAATGCTGCTTAATTGTGTTATATCATAATATGCGCTATTCAACTTTTTATTCTTTGGAGAAAATTGCATAAGCACATTTTTATTAGGATTCACTATTAAAGAATTCCTACTACACCACTCAACAAAATTATGGGAAAGCTTACCAAGTTTGTAGGAAAGTTCCGAAAGAGATTCAGCATCTGCTGCTAGTGTGGTGTCATCAGCGCTTAATACGGTGTAATTGGCTTTTGTGTATAAATGAAGGTCACTTACATATAAAAGAAATATTAACGGACCCAAAATAGAGCCTTGTGGGACTCTATGATCAACATTACGTAGTTCAGATTTGTTATCATCAATCTTAACCAGAATTTTCCTCATTTTTAAGTAAGATGAGAGCGAGTTTAGGAATTCCCCTCTAAATCCTAATTCATATAATTTTGCCTCTACTATCGAAACATCAATACAATCAATATTACTACGAACTGCTTCCCGAATACTATCTTTCATACCCTCACGTGTGGCCAGCAAGGTCACCAGACCTTACGGTCTTAGATTTTCACGTATGGGGAATTACAGAAAGACTGGATTTATCTGGCAAGCATTTTGAGTATTTAAAATAATTAGATAGTAGGTGCATTTTGTAAATTTCTGTTATGAGCAGCTCCCTTAGATTTGTTTCATTAGGTAATGTTAATAAATATTTTTGTGATACGTCTTTACTTGTTATTTTATTTTCAAAACTTTTTTAGCAACATATTTTCTCCTACAACTTACTGGATGAGCTAACAATCATCAACACTCACCAAAAAATGGCAATATCTTTGGAATGACAATAAATATTAGTTCTACGTTTTGACAGGTCAATAAGTCATCTTATATGCCTTTTTGTAAGCTAGTTCCATTCGAAATTTCTCATAAAAATTTATAAATATAGCTAGGTGTTACATAACGCCCTCTAGCTGCCGGTTGAAAAATTGAAACTGATGTTATTTTTTTCTGGAATCTACCTTTAATACTTTATGCATGGAGTCTATAATTTTGAAAATTGGTTCAGGCATATGGAAGTTACAGTCTTTTTTCCCACCACTTAATAATAGGTGACACAGAAAAATGACTTTAACAAAAGTTGTAGAATAAGGACAGTATTTTCTAAAAACGATATTTTTTACCAAACTAAATTGAGGAATATTTTGTAAAAAATCCAATTATATTTTGTAAGTTATAGATTGCGCCTCCTAGCGAAGAACTGAGGACCCAAAAAATGTTTAATAATTTTCCAGGACCGATTTTCTTATAAGAATTTTCTCCCCAAAACTAGGACATAGGGTTTCCGAGATATGGTACCTCGTTACCCTTATTGAATCACCCGGTACAGATTGTTGTAGACGATTCGTCATTCAATTTTGAGACCAAAAGTTTATAATATAAACATGTGTAAGGGTGACGAGTTACCATCTCGTTACTTTTATTGAATCACCCATAATGTTATCAAATTTGCAGTTTGCATTAATGAATAATATTTTTTTTCAATCGATAACCTTTGAAGGGGTTAAAAATTAATACAAAAATATTGTGTTTCTTTGCAGTGTATTTAACGATAATAAAACAGAATAATAATGAAGCCTAAGGAGTTTGTTATTATATCATTTTTGTGTTTATTTTGTACGCATTTTGGATATGGTAAGGTGACAATAAATATAATTTGATTAAAAAATGGTTCTATTTAACTCGTTCATTTTAAATAATTTCAAACATTCAGCTAGTGAAATGTACATTTTGTAATAAATCTATTTTATATAATTTTAAATGTTTACTGTCATTCATACTGCATTTGAAAAGCGAAATAATTTCCCATAGGAGAGGATTTTCCATGCATTGAATATTTCGATTTAATGGATACATTCCCTTGATATTAAAGGACATACAAACAGGTAGAGTTGGGAAAGTATCAAATAATATTTAATCGTCAAAATATTCACATCTTTTATTCTTATTAGACATTTGGAAATATTAAACTTTTTACAAATGGTAAATTTTTGAACGTTATTTGGTATTAAAAATAATTTATTTTCCATATTTTTATTTTAATCTATTAATTTAACGGTAAAATGAATTCATTTAAAACTTACTTTCATTAAAAAGAATTCCACTTTCATTTCCCTTCATAATTTATCAATCGAAACAAACGATTGGAGTTATTTGATTTTTTTTAAACAAATCATTCATTTCGAATCAACGAAAATTGAAATATTTGAATAGAATTATTCTTTTATTATGAGAATTTGGAATGCTTTTAGTAAAAGGCATTGTATTGTATTGTTTCGTTTGTGAGAGTTAATGATATTTTTTTTAAATAATGTTTTCGGGAAAATGGAAACGGAACAATGGATCCCAAGAGTGTTAGGCTTTATCTCGATATCATGACAGAGATCGATTATGTAACGAAAAGAAATTTTTTAGATGAAAAAAAAGGAACTTATCGGTATGGTACATGAATAATCTTATTGAAATGATTGAAAAGTATTATAAAAAATGCAAATCATCACGACTTTTAATCATCTATAGATAAACTGGTCGATTTTTTACTTTAATTTACTGTTCTTTGGAATAATAAACATACAAGTACAATATAATTCATCATATCGTATTTAACGAACTGTTTTGTTAAGATATCTTTAACTGAAAATGGGAGATAATTGGTGTTGGCGATAGAATGCGGACTTAACAAAAGCTATGCACATTATTCCATGAAATGCACCCACATTTTAAAACCTAATTTACACTAAGCAGAATAGAGTACTAGGGCACGTTAATGAAGCAAGGTAAACTTACAATTAATGTAAATATTCAACAAGATGTAATTGTATATAGGGGGATTGTGCTCTGGTGACCTTGGAGGCCATGGCTGTGGAGATCTTCGTCCTATCCAAGTCAATATCTCTAATGAGACAGTGCTTCACATTCGAACATAATGTGAGAGGCTGTTCCTCCTCTTCCACGCACAATCGACAGATAGGTTCCTCCCTATATATTCCAATTATATGCATGTGCTTCCTTAGGGTTTGCTAGGGTTAAAAGTTTTTGTGGGCAGTCCCAGACCAGTCTAGATCTAAAGATTTCAGTGCTGCCTGACTATCTGAGAGTATGAGGATATTTTTGCCTCTATACTCCCTTTCGATGTTCATTTGTAAACACGTGTCGATAGCGTAGATTTTTGCCTTGAATACATATGCAAATAGATGCAACGATGCGTGGACATTGCACCTGGGTATGGCACCATGGACTCCAGCTCCTGTTCCTATGTCAGTTTTAGATCCGTCTGTGTACCACACCAACCATCCTTCCTGAATGCATGCTTCCAGCCCATCCCAGTTTAGCTGGATATGGTATAGTTGGTTGTCGTTAATTGTGGCGTACATGTTATCATCTCTCATTCCAGGAAGCGAGTTTGTGATAACATCTGAGATTCTGGAATGACTATGGGAGTTGGGTCCTTCATGCCGATTCCTACTGCATTTCAGCTATTCTTGCTTCCGCCTTAACATTCAGAGCAAAAGGCTGAATATTGAGAATGGCTTCCATTGCCGCAGTCGAGCACCCATTATACACAGACAGGAAAGCTTCTGAATTTTTAATAGCTCCAGTTCGGCTTTCGTCTGATCTGTTTTTGGCCACCAAACTAAGGCTCCATAGATAACCATGGGACTCACCACAGTTATGTAAAGCCAGTGAACTATCCGTCGATTTAGTCCCCATGTGTTTCCTATGGCCCGTTTGGCAGCCATTAGGGCCATCTTCCCTTTACTGGTTTTGTCATGTAAATGTGAATTTCAGGTTAGTTTTGCGTCCATAATTATGCCCAGATACTTGACCTCCTGGCTAAGACACAGCTACACGTTGAAGAGGCTTGGCAGTTTTAGTCTCTCAAGCTTCATTTTTCTAGTGAAGGGAATAAGCCCAGTTTTTGCGGTGTTCACCCTTAGGCACTAAATCTCCACCAACGGTTTGGAAAACGGTTATTCAAAAATTCCCTTACGACGACTGCAAAATACGGAGGAACACTGTCATGTATGAAGCACATATATATATATATATATATATATATTGGCTTAACACCCCCGAGGGGGTAGCGCCGCTTCAAAAAGCTCTCTAAATCCTTTTTTCGGGGTGGATCATCCCCTTTTCTTATTTTTCTTCCTTATATTTTTTCAGCAATCTGCCTCCATTTCTTCCTATCCTTTGTTTTCTCCTTCCACTGCCTTATTCCTATGCTATTGACGTCGCTTATAACCTCTTGTAACCACGTTGTTTTGGGTCTTCCTCTCTTTCGCTTATGGCAAGGTTTCCATTCAATCATTGCATATATTGTTGACTTTGTAGCTGCCCTCCATATGTGCCCCAACCATTTTATTCGCTGTTCCTTAATTTTTTGTACTATATCTTTTCCTATTTCAAGTGCTAATTCTATGTTTGTTCGTTTTTTATAATCATCTCCTACTTTTTTCGGTCCTAATATCATTCTCAATATCTTACGCTCTTGTATTCTCAAATCTTCCTGGTGTTTTTTGGTCATTGTTAAAGTTTCCGATCCATACATTAATACAGGTCTTATAATTGTTTTATATATCCTTATTTTCGTCTTCTTACTTATTAGTTTACTTATTAACAGTTTTTTATTGGCATGGAATGCTCTATTCGTTGCTGCTATTCTTTCCTTTATTTCAGTTTCCTTGTCTCCGTCATTAGATATTGCTATTCCCAAGTATTTTATTTTATCTACCTCTTGAAACGAACAGTCTCCAATCCTGATATGCCTGTACTCACACTTCTTTTTCAATCTCAATAGCTTGGTTTTATCGGCATTTATTTTAAGACCAATTTTTTTCCCTTCTTCTACTATCTCTTGTAGCATTTCTTCCATAATTTTTCTATTTTTTGTTACTAGTGCAACATCATCAGCGTATGCTATTAGTTGACCTCCCTTTGTTCTCAAGTTTCCTTTACTTATCTTTTTTAATGCGTAATCTAAGGCCAAATTGAATAGCGTCGCCGACAATGAATCACCTTGCTTGACTCCTTTATTATATTCAAATTTTCTTGTTGTTCCTTTCTGGGTTTCTATCTCCGCTACTGTTTTTGCCAGTGTCATTTTTATCAATTTATTCAGCTTGTCGCATACCCCCAGTTCTTTTAATGACTTTATTAATTGATTTCTCCGTATTGAATCAAATGCTTGCTGGAAGTCTATAAATAGCATTTCAAAATCAATATTGTATTGGTTGGCCTTTTCTATGATCTGTTTCAGAGTATGTATAGCATCTGTCGTAGATCTTCCTTTCATAAACCCACATTGGTATTCTCCTGCTATCCCACCTGTCTCTTGTAATCTCCTTTGTATAATTGTTGATGTTATCTTATAAACTGTGTTAAGTAAAGTAATTCCTCTGTAATTTTTGCATATTTGTTGATCACCCTTTTTATGTATTGTTATTATTTGACCCATATTCCATTCCTCTGGCATTTCTTCATCATCCCATATTTTACTTATTATTTGATATATTTTTTCTATCAGCTCGACTCCTCCATATTTTATAAGTTCTATATTAATTCCATCACTACCTGGTGCCTTTCCATTTTTACATTTATTGATTATATCTGTTATTTCTTCTATTGTTGGCTTCGAGATTATTTCCTCGTTGTTCACTTTTTCTATTTCTATTTCCTCCGTATCTTCCGTTTCTGTTAATAGCTTTTTGAAATGCTGCATCCATATTTCTTTATATTCTACTTCTTCTTCTATTATTTTACCTTCTTCGTCTTTTATTCCGGTTATTTTACTCTTGTAAGATTTAGTTTGGTTATCTATTTTACGATAAAATACTTTGGTGTTTTTATTAAAGCTTTCTTTTTCTATTTCGCTGATGTAATTTTCAATTGCCGTCTTCTTAGCTATTTTCAATATTTTTTTTGTTTCTTTTCTCAGTTTTTCGTACTCCACTCTATCTTCAGGACTGTTGGTTCTAACATATTTTATCCAAGCAAGTTTCTTCTTTTCCACCATATTTTTACATTTGTCATCAAACCATTTCTTTTGTGTTGTATTTTCTACAATACCTATTTTTTCTTTTGCTGCTGCGTTTATACATCTTTCAATAATTTTCCATCTTGACTGTATTTCTGTAACTTCTGCTGGTATTTCTCTAATTTGCTTCCCTATGCTTTCTCTGTACTGACTTTGGACTTCCTTCTGTTGTAGTTTACCAATATTCCATTTCTTCAGATATGTCTTGTTTTTACATTTTCTTTTGATTTTCTGAAATAGTGTGGCTGTGACCATGAAGTCGTCGGAATCTGCACACGCTCTTCTGAACGTTCTCACATCTTTTATTGATGATTGTCTTTTCTTTGATATTGAAATATGGTCTATTTGTGTGAATCTTTTACTATCAGGTGATCTCCATGTAAGTTTGTTCCATTTGTTATATTGAAATTTCGTACTACTAATAGTCAATTCAGATGTTGCTGCTAGGCTGCAAAGTCTGTGTCCATTGTTATTTGTTACTTCATGTAATGTGTGTATGCCGGCTACATATCTGTTATATTCTTCTTTCCCAATTTATGCATTCAGGTCTCCTAATAATATTATTGTTTCTTGTTTTGGTAGTTTCATCAATTCCCCTTCTATTTCCTCATAAAATATTTCTTTTATTTCATCCGATGCCACTTCTGTTGGGGCATATACATTTAGTACTGATATATTAAAAGGCTTTGCTCCGATTTTCATATAAGCCATTCTTTCATTTATTGGTCGGAACTCCAATATATTTCCTACCAATTTTTCTCCCACGATAAATGCTACTCCATGCTGTCCTTGTTTTTCACCACCTGAATAATATACTCTGTACTGTTTTCGTTCTATAACGCCATTTCCTTGCCATCTGATTTCCTGTAAAGCTGCTATATCAATTTTATATTGCATCAGTTGTTCCGCTATCTGCTCCATTTTTCCCGCTTCCAACATTGTTCTTACATTCCATGTACATAATCTTATTTCGCGTTTTCTATTCCTTTTCCTCTTTACCATATTTCTAAAGGTTTTCGAGTTCTGTTTTATCTTCAGTTTTCTTCTCCTTGTTTTATCTTCTTCGTCTGCTTGTCTTTCAGTAAATACTTTTTCATGTCCTTGTTCGAGCCTATTTGTCATTCCTTGTTTTCTTTTTTCAGTTTCATCTTCATTTGCTAGTTTTTTGGATTAGATTTCTTTATTTCATTCTCTTTGTTGTCCCATCTCCATTCTTCTCCATTTATGATCATCTTGTTATATCCAATTTTGACTATGTTTCCTTTTTGTCTTTCTTCTCTTGCTATGTCTCTCATTCGCTTCTCTTTGAATCTTTCATTTTTCGTTAGATCGTTGTTAATGTAAACTCTTTCATTTTTGTTATCCTTTAGTTTGTTTTTATTTTCTCTTTGTCTTTCTCCTCATTGAGTTGTATTAGGCATGTTCTGGGTCCTAATTTAGTAGCTGCTTTCACCTGTATATTGACATTCAATTTCTGTCTAACAAAATTCTCTACTGCATCTTTTAATATTGCAGGATTTTCATCATCTATTGTTAGCCCACTCATCACCACGTTGTTTTTCTTTTTGTCTTTCTCTATCCATTCTAGTGTTGTTTTCATTTCAATCAAATTTTCTTTGATTTTTTTATTTTCTTGTTTTATTAGCTCATTTTCCTTTTTTATTGTTTCATTTTCTCTCATTATTTTTATCATCTCATCTCCAAATCCTTGTTGATCTGCTCTGATTTGCTGTATTTCCTTCTTTATTTCTTTTTGATTATATTTCATTCCTTCTAATCCGGTATTTATTGTTTTTAATTCTCCCTAGATGTCTTCTTTAAATCCCTGTAATATTTTCTTTAATTCATCCATTTCTCTTTGTTTATCTGATTTATCTGCTAAGTGATCTGTTAATTTACTTTTTCTAAATATTTTTGCTTCCTCTAATGACTCGTCGTGAAGCACATGCGTTTTCTGATTATAAGAGGTACATAACTGAAAAATGAAGATATGTATCACTTCTCTACTTTGGAAACACTTTGTATATAAATCTGTCGCAGGATAATGATATATTACAGCTTTTAGACAATATGGATTGAAAAAAAAAGTGAAATTCAATACGTAAATAAAAAAAGAACGATGCTTCTATGAAATTTTTCATTACACTAAAAGTATTGGATGAAAAATGGCAGTACATTTTTATATTGTCATCCACTACTTTTCCGAACACGTAAAAACTTGAGATAATATAAGTTCGTCATTATTTCAAGGCATCAGTATCGCTCTCTTCAAGTACGTGTAGAACAGATGAGTGTGTAGGGGGTCGGAGGAACGTACAGAATGTGATACGTTAATGTAAGCCGTTGTTACTGAACAAGAGGATAAAATGCAGTATCTTCCCGTGAGAGTTGTTAGGAAAATGGCGGAATGCCTTTAAGTAATACGATCAACAAAAAGAACGAGTTGTTCGTGCACAGTATATATATATATAAATCTCTAAAGAAACAGACTGTCAACAATCTCGATGGTTTTATACAGATTGTCTTTTAAAATGTTCTATTTATGTCAGTTGTTATGTATTTATAATATATGTATCTTGATCAAAAAGTAGGTCAATAATTTTTTATTTAAACAAAGATGATTCAAATATAATTGACGGTCACACGGGAGTTTCTATTATTCATCAATACGTTAGCTTGATGTAATGTCTGCAGTATGTCAAGTATTGACACGTGAGTGCGGGGCTGCAGGGGGTTGTATGTTTGGGTATGGATTTTGTATGAAAATTCGTCCCCCTCCCAATATAATTTGACGTGTCTTTTTTACAATTTAAAGAACCTTTTGGTTTCTAAGTTTCTGGAGGGGGGGGTAAAGTTTTTGTTGGAACACTCTTTATAGAAAATTGACAAGCTGTTTATAACAATTTCCATGATTTTTTAAATAATTTTCTTTTCTATGTAAGTAAAGAAATTTCTTTCGTGAGTAACTCATCGACACTGAACACCTTTAACATCGGTAATTCGAACGCTTTTCGACCCGATGTGCATTTTGGCCTATAAAGTTTGTAACAAATGGTAAACTTCTTTAGTGTGCATTTCCGTAGAAATTTACTTTACTTTGCCAAAACTTGTTTGAATACAAATGCATCTATCAAATTCAGAGATTCACTGGAAATATTGAGTTTATTTCTTGGCTAAAGAGTATTTTCAGACCGAATCGTACAGAGTGTTGTTGACGTGAAGTTCTCAAATAACACCGATTTTTCGTTCAAGTTTATTTTATACGAGTTTTAACTAGTTCGAATAACTTTCAAATCACGAGGATATCAAGTGAAATCTGGTGGTTATCCACTGGAAAGGTAAATATCTAGTGCCAGTATGATAAATCGATAGTCTGAAATTCTCATTATTATGGCCTCTACGATTATTTGAATTAGCGCATGTACTTGCGATTATAACTCAACCTTTGTTTTTAAAATTAGAAAATTTCCATAATCGGAGTGTTATGCGTTGATTTCTTACCTAAAAGATTTCAGTTAATCCCGGGTCGAAAGGCGAAATCGTGTCCAGAAATTAAAGACTATTTTAAATCTTGTCAAATTTATTGACAATACAATGACACTTTATTTTTTCTTGACATCAATCAGAACAAAAAATAAACTGATGGCAAAAGACAGCTTGAATCAATTACAAAAAATTCCGACAAATACAGCTCTCATAAAGAACAAGCACCAACACAGAGGTCGCTTTGACATTTTAATATATCATTACAATATTTTGTAATTTTAATTTTAGAAAGAGTTATGGTGACAATTGTAACAATATTTTGAATTAAAAAAAATTAAATCAGGGTTGCTATTAGTTCAGTTATTGATAAAGTTTAATGTTTTTATTTTAAATGAAATTATTAATTTTTGTTTCGGTCTAGCTCAGATACACAATAGTGAAAAAGAATATGAGAATTATATTTCTATCAGGGTGAACAGGTAGTAATATTATAATCTTCAAATTCGAGCAATTTTTCTTAAAAATCCTTTATACTATTCATGGTAATAGAGTCTCCAGCATAAATAAAATACCAACAAAACTTCAAATGACAATTTATTTTTTTAGTTGCTCTCTAAATGAATATAATGACGTCAGACGTGACGTAAACAAATTAAAAGTAAAATTGAACAATAAACGTAATATGTAAACAGAACTTATATATCTTAATTTAAATAAGACATACTTTATACTCGTGAAACAAATATGAAATAATTCTCAATAACACACTAATATTGGTTCTATGGTTTATGTCATATGTCAATTAAATTCTGTGGTTAGACACACAACAAATACCTTTTTTTTTTTAAATTAAATACAATCACCGACGAAATGTACCCACGGAGCACTATTCAAACCTTCCAAGGGCTTAGTGAGAAAAACTTCACCAGCAACAGCACACGAAGTACAGGGAAAATTGTGAAAAGACCTTCAAGCCTCACAACAAGAAGACGACCCTTATATCTACTTTGGCATCAAGTAGATAACCCAATGTTATTTTTTCTTAACTGGAACAACCAACTGCAGACGACGGCACTTCTTTTGAAATGGATACAAATTACCAAAAATATAATAATGAGAGGTATATTTACCAAACACAAGTTTGTTCAAACTCGTATAATTTTTTTATCACGAACTCTGCTACATTTCCTTGATAATACCAAGGAAAACTCGCTGTGGAATCTTTTCTTTTCAAGATTCACCAACCTCACCAGTTTTTGCTTTTCGCGAAATTCAACAACCCTCTTTTTTTATTTTCTCCATGGTAACAACACTAAAAAGTTCTAGATTGGATTACAACAATTTCCATTGGTAAGTTTTTTACTCTTAATGTTTAACTTCTGCCCTTTCACAGATTTCAATAGAACCCTCAAATTTCATGTTTTATTATAAAATTAATTTAAAAAAATTGTTACTTGTGACAGAATGCTACAGGATGTTACAAACTTGTGAATAAATTTAACTGTTGTACTAAGTACAATCATACTTTTACAATCCAATTCCATCAAATGTAGTCTATTATGAATTTGTATAGTTAGAGTTGTCTTAACAATCAATTCCATACAGTTACTTATTTAAAATTTAGGTTGTAGATACATTCTGTTACAATATAGAATTCTACTAATTCGACCCCGTAGATTCCAAAAATTCCCACAAAACTAAGACTATTTCACTGAAATAAATAATCAAAAATTTTTCTTCACACCAATAGAAGCCCCTTCAGATGCTCTTCAACCCCCTAAAAAAAAACATATTTCCATGTTAACTGTCTCTTCAATTAACCACCCACCGTACACCGCAATAAGTACACGGTACATTCTTAGAGCCGTGCACTTTGAGTCTCTAGTTTAATAAAGGACATTTACAAGCATCGGTAGCATCATCGACGCATACGTTATATCATGTCTAGCTTTAATACTTGGTAGTTCTCCTACTATATACATACAGGATACACACAAAGCAACCTTCTATATATATAACGATATTGAACCAAAGACATGTTATGTCAGTAGCTAATTAACGGTAAGTACATCGTGCGAGAGTGGGAAATTAAATAGACTTGGGAAATTTTAAACCATAAACTTGATAGCTTACATTTCAAAAGATGTAGCCTGGTGGCTGTTATTAATTGTGTATTTAACTTTTAAATGCCTATGCTTATAAAATTAACGTAAATGCCGATTCGGGGTCTTCTAAGGATCCCATATGAAATGTATGGATGGAGATTAAATTAAAAGCTAATTCGATTTAAAAAATTATACTAACATATCGCACACATATTCCTAAACCGCCACTATCTCAAAAAAATAATTTAATCAGAAAAAGCATTTTAAAATTTTCAGTTGAAATGAAAACGAAATAATGTTGCTTTATGTGGATGAAGTGAATACATCAAACAAAAGTGAAAAAAGTTGTCTATTACTTTATTTATTTATTATATAATGTCACTTTTCCGTTTATTTTTTACAATATTTTTAGGACTTGCCAAATTATTTAAGAATTTGTCAAAAAGCATTTGCAGTTATCTCTAGCAAGTTCAGTTATTGTAAAATTGAAGGCGATAATTTTGGACTTATAATAGAAGGTAGAGACATCGCCTTTAGGTAGGGGTAATACCGCCTGTAAATCGTAGCACGACGCGACAAAATTATTTTTGACTCCTTTTGGCTTCTTTCTCCTTTCGGCTCATTTCCTTCTCCAATAGATGATTTTCGTACTTCTCTCTGAGCTCCAACTTGTGATTCTCATCAACGATACCGCATGAAGTGCACAGCTCACACTGGTCCTTCTTCGGTACAAAGAAACTAATGTTATAATCGTCTTTAAATATTTTTCTATAACTATGAAATTGCTCTGGCTGACGACCATCTTTTAAACAATCCTCTTTGTAATCCCTGTACAAATCCATCAAATTTTCACCACCGTCTATGAATTCCCGAGTTGTTTGTTTCCTTAAATAATGACTTTCAATTCGCGGCACCAATTCGATATGTTTCTTTATTCCAGCAATTGTATCTTGGCTAATCTTCAGCTGTTTTCCTCGCATTTCGGGCTCAACAATATCTTGGCTGTTAATTTTGTCAATAAGAGTTCTAATGGGACTGTCATTTATCCCAAGAGTATTCTTAAAGAATATTTTACATACCCTCAATTTGACTAAGTCTACCGTCAGATAAAAGGCTTACGATTACTGTTGATCATTTTATATTGATATTTTGGACAAATGACATTCATACAGCCCAAAATAAAATCCCTCTGCCTTGAGAAACAAGCTCAACCCCAATAAGCCTCAAATATGTTTGCTCTCTGCTCTTCAGTAATTTTTCCGAACATTTAATACGGCATTTGTAACCACAAGTGGGGCCCATTTTTTTTGCAGCAATGGCTTTCTTCGATTTTGTTAATGAAACATAGTCCTTGCCAGAATCCCGAAGGGTTTTAGCCATTTTCTTCTTGGAAATCTGCCACTTTCGTCTTTTTTTGGGAGATATTTCTTTAGTTCCTTGCTCCGAGGCAGTTGATTCACTACCGGACGACTGATTGCCTTCTTGCTCTACAACTGCTCGAGGGGAAAGTATTCTTCATCTTCATTGGTCTGAAATGGCTCTGTTTCGGTTGATGAAGATTCTGATGTACTGCAGCTTGAAGTACTAGAAGCGCTCGATTAAACTAAAGTGGATGATTTTGATACTCCGGGCAAATAGTTAGATTATTTCGGACAATTTCCTATAGAACACGTAGGACAACTAGGGGGGTAGATGATTCAGAAGACCTGTTTATATTAAATGAAAGTACATTCGGGTTATCACATGGTGTTAAAGGTGCCTTCGCAACAAAACTATTACAATCATGCTGTTCTTGGTCATTAGTTTAAATACCCGAATTTTTATTTTCAAGCGCAAGATTTAAAATGATATTCTTTCTGCGCATATTGCCCTGGAAATAAAAAAAATCGTAAAGCCTTAGCGATTTGACGCAACAAAACTGGTCCCAAAAAGATTGTAATTCACATAAAATAAATAAATCTCCTATATTGAATGAACCTTAAATGATTAATGTACGTTAAAATAGTTTTTAAACACAAAAAAAATATTTATCATAATTTTTCTTAACTCAAAATATACACCTTCTTATAGGACAGTACCCAATGGACAGCAAACAAAAATAAGCCGTTTGTTAAAAGTAAGGTCATCGAATACTGCAAAAATAAATTATATTAAACGTTCTAGGTATCAAAAGTAAATATTCAATCCCTCGTTACGAAATGAAGCCTTTCGATCGCCAAAACCTAGGTTGGAAAGAATATTATATACTAGAACAATCTTAGACGAAATATTATTTAATAAATAAAAGGTCGCTATAAAAAAACAAATGTCTCTAAACAAAATAATGTTATTTTTCCCGAAATACCATTCATTTTTTGTATTTTAAAATACCTCAATACTGCCACTAAGCCGAAAATGACGCTGTTGCATACTAAAATAACAATTTTTTCCTTTATAGTACTGGCTAAACTGACACCAAACGAAAAATGTCACTTTTGCACAAATTATAGCATACAACTAGCTCTGCAGACTTGTCGCTATTGGTTTAATGTCACTGTTGCATGCGGCTAACCTGTAGATTCCACAAAAGCTGTAGTGACACTTGCGCCATCTAGTATAATGACGTTATTGCCGGTAGGGTTTAGGATCTTTTTATTGCAAAAAGTACATTTACGAAAATTTTTGTATAGTGACACTTTTGGAATACATGTGCGATATAATTTAGCATTTTCACAAACTTTGCAAACAGGTTTTTTTTAAAATGAAAACCTTATCTAAGAAAAAGGGAACAAAAATAACACAATATTCGGAATTCTAACGCATAAAATATGTCTAAAATATGTCTAAACGACACATTCCGCACAAAAATGTTTGCTCTTTCTTTCCATGAATTGCATACACAAACTTTTTGCAAATGTCACATCTAGTGCTGACTTTCTTGTCACAGTTATGTGGAGTGGACACTGGTAACATCTTGCTCGTTTTCTAACACCTGCCGCACCTGCATCCTGGAGAAGATCACCTTGCTGCCCTTCAGCCTCAGATACAATGCCACAATCTTGTAAAGCTGTTCTAACGTGTACTTCATGAAACTTGTATTTCCTTCGTTTTTCCATGTTGCTTTTGGCAAGGCTATCGCCTAGTTGTAGAAGAAATGAACGTCGATGTGATCTATTTGTCTTCTGATAATCAGGATTTTTTTCGATGTATAATGCAAAACAGTTTAGAGCATCAATATCAATCGTGTTCATGAAAAGCCTAAATGGCCAACGAACCGTTCTTCAAGCCCTTGGTTTTATAATAATCTAAAATTATTTGTGGCTTATTTTTAACTTCAGAACAAATTTGGTCATCGTCATGTTGATTAGAAAGAAGATGAACCATTTTATTTTTTTTCGGGATATATGAAACAATTGGTTAGTAAACACAAACATTGATGATTCCGGAGGACTGGAAGCAATACTAAGCTGCAACGGTGTATCTAGTTTATTTTTATGAAGTGTTCCCAAAAGCGTTAATTGTTTCGTTAGCAGGACATTTGCAAGTGGGACGCTTGTAAAAAAAATATCAGTTGTGATACCACGCCAGCTGCCGTGGTACGGTTCAACCATATCAGATACTACACGAAACCCTTGATTTTTTTCTGCGTGTTGAGTCAACAACTTCCCAGTGTATACTTGGAGATTACAGAGATACGATGTTTTAACATCTACAGTTGTCCAAATTTTAATGCCACAACGGCTCGGTTTTGATTTGATAAACTGTCTAAAGGGGTACTTACCTCTAAAAGAAGCTAGCTGCTCGTCAATTGTAAGGGTTTCATATGGCTCAAAAGATTTTTTGCAGTTGGAAACAAACATATCCCAAATAATTCTAATTGCCGCCAATTTGTCATTCTTCTTCCTCTCGTAGAAAGCAACGTAATCGCTCAAATCTATCTCTAGACATGGCAGCTGTAAAAAACTTTCGACTTATGGACGTATCCGTGGTCCACATTTCTCGGGTTGATTCTCTTCTACATCTCAATGCCCCAGCTTTTATAAGAATGCCAATAAAACTATCTAGTTCGTCCCTCTCGACCGATGACCACTGTTTTTGTTCGTTCGGGTGTTTTATGTTTCAGTTATTGTAAAATCTAAGAGCTTCTTCGTTGGTGTGATGACAAGTTAAGTCTTTGATTTCTTTTGTAAAAAACAAATTTAAAAAATCCAAAGGTGTACTTGCATCTATACTGTATTTTTTAAGACCTGGATGTGCGCTTACAATATTTCTTCTCTGTCATTTGGAACGGACAAATGGTACAGTTTGCCATTTTAGACCAGATTTTGACGTAAATTCGGGCAATTTCATATCTGGAACGTCGACGAGAGTCATCTGAATATTCTTCACTTTCTATTTCCAAATTGTCTTCAATTTCTGAAATAAGTTCATGTAAATCTTCCTCATGTAACTCATCTGATTCATAAATTTCTGAGTCGGAACTGTCAAAATTGAGGTTTTTAGCGATCTTCTCAAGCTCGCGTTGCTTCAGTGGTTTACGCCTTTCAGAACGATCCATTCCAAACTAAATCTGGAAAAAATCATTATTTTTACTAGTATATTTGGCACCGCTTGATGCCGGTTAGGGGTCTCAGCTAGACCCCATTTACCTCATCACCTAATAACTAGACACTCTCGTAACGACGTCTCAATTCACACTAACACATGATTATTCTTGTGATTTCAAGCACATAGCTAGAGGCGCTGTTGCCATTTGTGTTTAGTTTGGCAAATATTAGGAAAAATATTGTAATGGGGTTCCTCGAAGACCCCCAATAGGCATTTAAAAGTTAAGACGTTTTTAATGATATTCTGGTTGGATTTTTAACAAATTAATATTAAATAGGCACAAAGGATAGGACAATACAACTGATAACCACAACAATCAAACAAAATCCTTAACTCTTGCTTTCCAAAGGACCCTTTTTAACTCCTCTGGTCATAAATACTACTAATTTAACACGCCACTTCCCTTTATGATAAAACTTCTTGCTTCAAAAATATATATTGCATCAAAACTTTCTAGAAATTTCAAACTGTCAAACCAACCAATCACTGGCTTGTATCCTCTTCGTAAACACCAAAAACCCCACTGTGCGCCGGTAGCTGATCAACTCACTTGCACAACGGTACGTACCACGCAATTCAAGTTTCAAATATGATTTTCCACACATCATCTTCAAGCCTCTTGCTTATTCACATAGTTTCCACCCTAGAGGGGTATTATTACTTTCTGGATGTCTTGAGTAACGAGACAACAAAATACCCTTCTCACTTACCTTTATCACCACAAGTATGAGGGTTGTCTTTTATATTTTGCATATAGAGCTAGGAAAAAACAGTAGATAACTTTTAAACTCTATAGTGTTTTTCAAAGTATATTGTAATGTTTTTGTTATTTATTTAAATATTTTTTACTTGTGGGATAAAATTATACACACTATGGCTAATTACTATCTATTGATTTATTTAAAGAAACACACACTATATTAAACTTAATTTATATACACACTCTACTTAATGTCTACTAATTTATTTACACTCGGTATATTAGTTCTAATTTATTTTTGCCACTTGAATATTACACTATTTGTCTTCATTATTTTTAGCACGGTTCGATTACTGAGAACTTCTGTAACTAACTCTTTACTGTCCGTTCACTAAATTCGAACTGTTTTCGCGCTCAAAAACCCGCGTATATATAGTCCTTATCAGTTCCTGAAAGTTCTAGTATTTTCTGCGCTCGTTCTATGCGTACACAAAGCGCCTTTTCGATAATGTTCTCGAACGGAGCGCAGCCACCAAAATTTACAGGCCCTCTCCACAAAGAGAAATGCATTTTTTCATCCTTTAGAACCAATCCTGGAAGCAGTTACTCCAGTCGCTTGTTGGTACATTCAAAACATAGTTTTTGAAAGCGCCGACTGCATCTTCTGGGTACTGGAATCTTTGACCACGCAGTTCATTCTCAATTTTTTGGAAAGTAAAAAAAGTCGTTAGGACTTAGATCGGGACTTTTTGGAGAATGGTCAAACTCAATTGGTTTTCGAGCTTTGTAAGAGCTTGCATTGTCTTGGTGGAGGATCATTCGTCGTTGGGGGTTGGTTTTTCGAAACTCAGCCATTACTTACTGCAAACAAATGGATATGTACCAATCAGTAGTAACAGTTCTTTGATTTTGCAGAGGAATTGTTGCTACATGACCCGCTTTTGAGACAAATGTCGTCAGTGAAGTAAAGGTAAAGTTATTCAAATTCGCTATTACTCATAGGGTTGAATTTAGTTTTCGCCAGCAACAAATTACATTTGTCACTGGATATTCTAAACGTCAGACTGGTTTGAGTTTTTTTTTTAGTAAAATAAACTTTAAAAGCTCCTCTCTCTTTCCAGACTGTATTATTATCGATGTTGAAATATCGATCGACTGAAAAATAATGAAATATTATTTGATGGCTACTGGCTTTTTGTGATGTGACACATGACAAGGAATCCCTTTCAATTTAATTTACTTTATATCATACCGAGGTCGGAAGTGCCAGTTTGGAAAATCTGTCATAATACATTTGTTCGTCAACGAATAGAGATTATGATTCTAGATGAACGCGAATTTTTACGTGCAAAAAATTTGGTGTTGATACAATAAGGAGTTCATAAAATATTGATTTCGGTGCAGTCATCATTCGGTGGGTGGAAAATGTAGAAAAGGGAAATACTAAGGTTGCATGTATAGGTTGACTTTTGAGAATTTATTTAGAGATGGGAAGATCGGAAAATAGTGTAGTCTTCCTGGAAAGTTTACGGAGAGATAAAGGCATGCGAAAAAGTTGAATTAAGATAAAATTAGTAGCTACAAACTGGGGACAAGAAGAAAAGTGAAAACATGATGCGTTTAGTGTTAAAATCTTAAACTTCTTATCGGTGGAGGAATTTCCTGTAAGTATACGAAGTTTCGCATAATTTTTGGCAGCAATTTCACTCTCCTCACACACCGACACTTATTAAATATCATTAAGAGAACTTTATGCTCTAAATCATGCAAGTTTTATCAAAACTAAGATTCTATCTACCGCCATAATTACCGGTGTTAGAGGGGGTCATAGTTTCAAACTTCTCATGGCAATAGGAGAGAGACTTACTTCCTCCAGGGACGGATTACGAGAAGTTTATGTAGAAAGGAAATGTTATTTTTTTCTAAATAACAAACTTTGTGAATTATAGGATAGTGGAAATATTCGATTATTAACGAGATTAGATGCTTGGATCGATTATTTTATTCTTAATTAAGAATAGCAATAGAAAATATTACAACCGGGAGAACTATGCTGTTCGTATAAATGGGATTAAAATGATACATTTCTAAGGTTTTCTCTCGTGCTTACTTTAGAGTGTATCACCTTTCTATAAATTCAATTTGAACTTAAATATTATGTTCAAAAGTATCGACTTGTTGGTTTATTTTCCACCGGCTCTGTTTAAAAACTTCAAGTTATGCCACTCAGTAACGAAGATTGTTTAAATCACCTGATTAACAACAAGCTACTAAAAAAATTTTACTGCCACTTATCACGCACGCTAGTTGTCACAATGAAAATAAAGACTCAGTGGCGTGGGCACACGGAAAATCGAAAAGGTGGGGTTGACCCCCTACCCGAATTTATTGACCATTTCTATCGGGTTCAATTTACAGTGATAGTGAGGAAGTCTTGAGATGTGACAGCACATAAAAAAAAAAGAAAACAATGTAGTAATGACTGGCCTCAAAAGCTGTTAGAGGAAGGAATGCAAAATTTCATGGAGCAAAACCTGAAAATTGAAGTAAATATCACATCTGTCAAAAAATAGGCCTCAAAACTCAAGTAGTACAACTCGATAGGAAAGAAGACAAAGAAAAAGTTATGAAAATTAAATTTATGTTAAAAGATCTAACTTCGAAGAAAATATACATCAATGAAGACTTAACAAAAAATGAGATGAGAAAACAAAAACAAATAAGAGAATTTGGACAAACCGAGAGAAGAAATGGAAAAGATGTAAAAATAGGATACAATAAAGTGGTTTTAAACGGCGAGGAGTGGAGATGGAATAAGACTGAAAACGGGCTAGAAAAAAAGTAGTAAACTATATTGCAGAGGATAACTCGAAACAACAGATAATGACCCGGCATAGAAAAGGATTTACGCAGATTGTAGTTAAGAAAGAAGAAAAAATTAAGAAAAATATGTAAAAGACAAAAAAACAAAAAAAATTTATAGAAGAAATGGAAATAAGGAAATAAAAATATGCACATGGAACATTAGAACGCTGCTAAGAACGGGGAAGAAGCAAGAGGTGGGCTCAGAACGGAAAAAATACATAACAGACATTGCTGCAATACAAGAAATAACATGGAAAGGGCAAGGAAGCATAGAAGATAAACACTTTAGTTTAAGATACTCAGGAAGTGAAAAACAAGGACAACATGGGGTAGCATTCATGATCTTTGGCGATCTAAGACAAAAAGTGTTGGAGTTCAAACCAATAAATGAAAGGTTCGCATATTTAAGAATTTAAGCGAAACCATTCTACATATCTCTGTTAAATGTGTATTCCCCAACAGAAAGTAGCAGTAAATAAGACAAAGACGAGCTGTATAAAAAATTGGAAGGAGAGTTAGAAAAAATACCTAGACAAGACACTATACTAATATTAGGAGATCTCAATGCACAAATAGGGAGAGAGGAGTACATAAGCCAGGTAGCAGGAAAAGAAACGATACACGAGAAAACGAACGACAACGGACAAAGGTTATGTAATCTCGCAGCGAGGGAAAACATGGTAATGAGCAGCACCAAATTCTGATACAGTAAAAATCATAAAATGACTTGGATATCACCAGACCGAAATGTGTATTCCCAAATAGACCACATACTGGTGAACAAAAGAAAACAGACATCGATAAGAGATATCAGAACATACAGAGGAGCGTGTGCAGACACCGATCATTTCTTGGTAATGGCTAAAATAAAGCAAAAAATAAGAAAAGCAACTGATAACAAGTGGAACGTGGATAAGCTTAAAAATGAAAAAATAAGAGAGGAATATACAATACAAATAGAGAACTTTCTATCACAAGACGAAAGTCATCAAGAAACAGTAAAGTCGTGATGAAGCAATATAAAGATATGTTTGGAAACAGCAGCGGAAACACAGTTAGGTGTGAAGAAAAAGGGGAAAATACAAGAGTGGTTTGTCACGACATGCAATAGTGCGGTGGAGAAGAAAGCCAAAGCAAGATTAAAATGGATAACAACTAATAATCTAGAAGACAGAGAAGAGTACGAAAAGAAAAGAAAGGAAAGCAATAAAATAATTAGAAAGAGAAAGCGAGAGTGGATAGATAATAATATCAGGGAAATTGAAACAGAAAAGTCGAGGGGAAACACGAAAGGTTACTATAAAAAAATTAACGAAAAAAACAAAACATATAAGGGCAAAACAGGAAGGAATAAAAAAGAAGAAAGGAAGGCTGACAGAAGAAGAACACCAGTATAAACAAATATGGGTAGAGCACCTTAAGGAACTATTAACTGAACCATATTACTTGGATGAAGATGAAAAACTAATAGAAGATAATAACCAAGAGACATTAATAGCAGAACCAACAATTGAGGAAGTTAAGGAAATAGTAAATAAAAACTGAAATAGAAAAGCCCCTGGAAAGGATGGAAAAAGCATAGAGCTAATTAAATATGGAGGGAATACTCTACATGAAAGAATATATCATCTGATTAAAAAAATATGGAACGAGCAAAGGATGCCGGAAGAATGGGAAATTGGACAAATTGTCACCACACATAAAAAAAGGAGACCAACATGAGTGTAAAAACTTCAGAGGAATCACATTATTAAACGTTGTATATAAAATACTATCAACATTAATTAACAGAAGACTTGTAAGAAGTACAAAGAAGGTGATAGGGCAGTACCAATGTGGCTTCACAAAGGGCAGATCAACAACTGATGCTATACACACATTAAAACAAATAATGGAAAAAGCCCATGAATACAAATTAAATATAGAAATGCTCTTCATCGATTTTCAACAAGCCTTCGACGCAATCAAAAAAAGACAACTCATGACTGCATTAAAAGAACAAGGAGTAGACGCAAAACTAAGAAGGTTAAACAAAATGACAATGAATCGTAGAAGGGTTACTATAATAACACAAAAAGGAGAAACAAATGAATTTATGATTAATAAAGGGGTAAAACAAGGTGACTCATTGTCCACAACGCTATTTAATCTAACATTAGAATACACAATGAGAAAACTACACAAGGGTAGCTTAAAATCAGGTGGCAGCCAAATAATAGCCTATGCGGACGATATCGTGCTTGTAACCAAGAGAAGAATTATCATGGAAAATATGCTGAAGGAGACAGTAACAGAAGGAGGAAAAATGGGGCTAAAAATTAATGAAAGAAACATCAACGCTTATGAAATTGAAGAAGTTGAGAAATATAAATATTTGGGGGTCATGATTAGCAACACAGGAGATAGAAGCACTGAAATTGAAGAAAAGATAATAGCTACAAATAGTGCCTACCACGCTAATAGGAAACTACTTAAAAGCAAAATGTTAACAAAGCATACAAAATTAAATATATATAAAACGATAATAAGGCAAATAAAGATGTACTCAGCAGAAACAATGACGTTAACGAAGAAGGAAGAGGAAAAATTAAGAATAACTGAGAGGAAGATCATGAGAACAATATTGGGGCCTGTAAAAATGGATGAGAATGAATATAGAATTAGAACGAATTGTGAAATTTTGGACGAACATAAAGGAGGAGACATTGTAAAAAGAATAAAAGTACAACGAGTTAAATGGCTAGGACACGTATTATAGAGAGAAGGAGATAAATCAGTAACCTACAATATCTTGCAGTGGATCCCAGGAAGAAGGAGGAGACGCGGTAGACCCAGGTGAAAGTGGCAAAATGAAGTAGAGGCGGACCTCAATAGAGCAGGAGTAGCAAACTGGAAAGAAAAAGCAAAAAATAGGAAATTATGGAGGAACATGAATGAAAGAATTTAAATGTACAAGGGGGACTGATCCACCCCAACTAAGCGGATCTAGAAAGCATACGCGGCGTAACCCCACATGGGGTGTCAAGCCATTGTATATATACATTTCTAATGAAATGATTGGCGCTCCTTTTTGGAGCTCTTATGATAGTGGTGAATCACTTCGCTTTATTCTCTGATGAATTTTTCTTTTATAGCTTGGTATGTTTTTTTAGTATTGTCTACGATTTCTCTCCATTTTTTCCTGTCCTGTTAAAGTTTATTCTAGTTTCTAATTTTAGGTATTTTAATATCTTCGATTATTTGATTCCTCCATTTTTCTTTCGGTCTTCCTCTTGGTCTTGTTCTTTGTGGGATTCATGCGGTGATTTTTCTTATTAGTTCCTCTGGTTGTCGACGACGAATGTCCCCCCACCATCGTAGTCGAGGTTTACGATATCCCATCCTTCTAGAATATCTTCAATCTCTATATTGTTTAGACCCCTATACTGATCGTTATTCATTCTCTTGGGGACGTTAATTCTTTTGATTTTCCTTTCAAATATTTTTAGTTGTTCTCTGTCTTTGACTGTGAGCCACATTGTTTCCTCTGCATATGTTACAATTGGACGTATTGCTACGTTATATAGTTTCAGTCTTGTTTAAATGCTTGTCTTTCAATATTTTTCCAGAATATCTTGTTGTAGTATTCGCTGGGCTATTTCCCTGCTTCGATTATTATTGCTGGTGATAATTACTCCCAAGTATTTGAAATGTGTGACTTTTTCGAAACTGTATTTCCCTATCTTTATCGCTTTTATATTCGGTTTCTCTCGTCTTGTGCATATGAGGTATTTTGTCTTGTCCTCGTTGATTTCTGATCCTCTCTCTCTAGCCTCTCTTATGAGGATTAACACTGTGTTTTCCATGCTTCTCTTATCTGTTTCCATTAACGCTATATCGTCGGCAAGTGCTACTGATTGCGTTGAAGCTTGTGCAATTGTTCGGCTCATTCCAGTCTACCTCACTGCTTCGTCTAAGAAGAGTGTAGTCGATATGGAGTCTCCTTGTCTTACTCTTGTTTCAATCATGATTTCTTCCGAGAGCCCCTCGCTTGTTAGTACTTTTGATTGTTCCATAGACATTTTAGTTAAACTAATCAACTTTGATGGTATTGTCCCAGCTCTTTCATATTCTGTGATAGTTTCTTTCGTGGAACACTATCAAATGCCTGTTTAAAATCTATATTTTTCTATTGTTTGTGTATTGCATCTAAGGTCGAACGTGGCAACGTGGCGCTGAGTGTAGAAACATTGGTTGAATTTTACTCCTACATTAAACCCGAAAATTCGAGTGGTGTAGAGGAAATCAATCACAAGAAAAGTTGTTTAGCGTAGTGGAAGTGTTAGGCTCAGCTGACCAAAAAAAAATCCCGACGTAAAAACACGTATTTTATGTATTTACCCAAAAAACAATATAGTGAATGTGAAAAGATATTGATATAAATAATTAACTTGGAACATTATCTACAATAGAACCTGAATCGATAAAAAGCGATGTTGCCAGACCTTCAAAACTATCAGTGAGGCAAAGAAATATTATTTGAAATAAACTTCAGATCGATAAAAGTTAGACTTCCGACGGGTTGACCGGGGTCTTCTTTTTCCGCGATAAGAAGTAAAAATGGGAGATATGGCTAGAATAGAACAAATGTTCATACAAATCGAGACAAATATGAAAGAAATGACCCAGAAATTGGATAACATCGTGCTAGAATTGCAAGAAGTAAAACAAGAAAACAATAATCTAAAAGAAAAAATGAAAAACCAGGAAGACAGAATAGAAAAATTAGAACGCACGGTCAGACATAAAAATATTATAATAAAAGGAGTTACTGACGTAGAGAAGGAAGAAGAAACCGAAACAAAAGGAAAAATAGAAGTAGTGATGCAGAAAATTGGATTAAATATTGATATGGTAACAGAGGTCGACGAAATTCGGAGACTAGGAAAATATGCAGAAAACAGAACGAGACCGATAATGATAAAATTATTGAAAGAAAGTACGAAAATTCAAATTTTGAAAAATGCCAAATATCTTAGAGGTACTGAAATATGGATTGATGAAGATTATCCAAAGAATATCCAAGAAGAAAGAAGAGCACTAATACCCCAACTAAAGGAAGCAAGGAGTAAAGGACACAAGGCGATAATAAAATATAACAAATTAGTAATAAACAACGAAATAATTGAGAAAAATAAACCAAATAAAGAAGAACACAAGGAGGAACAACAATCTACTACTGACAGACATAAAAGAACTGTAGGGGAAAGATCACCGGAAAACATCGACGATAGGTACCAAAAAATATTTAAAACAACAAAAAAAACTAAACAAGACAGATAAGGAACGAAAAGAACAAAACAAAAATGCCATGAAAACGGACAGGAGAAAGGGAAAAATGAAAGGAAAACAAGCTGAAAATGAATCAACAACATGGAGACTAGGGACTTGGAATGTTAGAAGCCTACAGGGGAAGGAAGTGGAATTAATAGATGAATTTGAAAAAACAAATTTACAGATACTAACAATAAGCGAAACAAAAAAGAAAGGGCAAGGACAAATTCGAATGCAAAACGACCACATTCTAATATATAGCGGAGTAAACTTAAATCAGAGAGCAGCGGCAGGAGTGGGATGTATAATACATGAAAAACTAACAAAACAAATTGTAAGGTATAGAGCGATATCTGAAAGAATACTACTTGTAGAACTAGGAAACGGAAAACAAAAAGTTAGAACGATCATAACAGTATATGGACCGGATGAAAATGGTAAAGCAGAAGAAAAAAAAAATTCTGGGAAAATTTAACAAGTACGGTAGAAGAATCAAAAAAGGGAATTATATATATTGCAGGAGATTTTAACAGTAGAGTAGGTGAACAGGACAACAAATACAAGAATGCACTAGGAAAATATGGAGAAAAAACAAGAAATAACAACGGGAAAAGACTGTTAGACTTCTGTCTATTACAAAATTTGATAATATGTAACACCTCATACCAACACAAAGATATCCATAAATACACGAGGGTACAACATAGCAGAGGAGAAAAATCAATTATCGATTATGTTTTAACGCAAAAAGAAGAAAGAAAAAATATACTTAACGTTAAAGTTAAAAGAGGAGCGGAAATTAACAGTGACCACTATTTACTGGAAGCAAAAATTAAAGCCACATATCAATAAAAACATACAAACTAAGAAACAAAACGGTTGCAATAAAATATCAACTAAAAACAGAAGAAAAACTAAAAGAAAAATCCTCTGGAACATATTTAAAAACGTAGTCATTAACACTGCCACTGAACTATGCGGGACTTACAAAACAGATAATAGGAAAAAACAAACAGCATGGTGGAACAATGAAATTAAAAAAGAGGTTAAAAAGAAGAAGGAAGAATGGAAAGAATATTTAAAAAGCAACACACAAGAACAATATGAAAGATACAAAAACCAAAGAGAGAAAGTCAAAGTTCTAGTAATAAAAGCAAAACAAAATGCCTGGATAGATTTTGGCAACAAAATGGAAAAAGATAGTACGGGGAATCAAAAACTATTTTATAAAGTTCTAAAATCGCTAAGAACAGAAAAGCAGGGAAAAGAACAGTACATAAAAGATAAAAATCAAGAGATACTAACAAATGAAGCAGACATTATAGAAAGATGGAGAGAGTATTTTCAAGAGATGTTAGACCAACAAACTCAAAGAAACCCAAATAACGAACAAGAAAAAGAAAACCAAAACGAAGAAGTCGAACGAACAAATCAAAACGAAGAAGCCGAAATACAGAGTATAAAATTGGAAGAGCTAAAAAGAGTTGTTATAAAATTGAAAAATGGGAAAGCGCCGGGTGACGATAGAATTACAGCGGAAATGATTAAGAATCTAGGAAATATAGGACTGGAAGTTCTATTAGAAATTATCAACAAAGCTTGGTGTGATGGAAAAATCCCAGAAGAATGGGGAGTAGCCTTAATCACACCTATACACAAGAAAGGAGACCAGAAACAATGTCTTAACTATAGAGGAATAACATTGCTAAATACCATTATAAAGATATATGAACAGCTTATAAACAACAGAATTAAACCAACTCTAGAAAATCAACTTTCAGAAGCACAAAGTGGATTCAGACCAGGAAGAAGTACGCAGGATCACATCTTCACAATAAAACAATTAGAAGAGAAGAGACATATAGAAAATAGAAACACATATCTAGCGTTCATAGATCTCGAAAAAGCATTTGATACTGTACCTAGGGAAAAAGTATGGATGGGACTGAAAGAAAAGGGAATACACAAAAAAATAATCGGAATCATTCAAGATATATATGAAACAAACATAAATTATATCATAAAAAACAACATGAAATCAGCAGGATTTAGAACCAACATAGGATTAAGACAAGGAGGGGGACTGAGCCCAACACTATTTAATATACATATGGACAGTATTATTAAAAAAAGCGAACAGAAGGTGAAGAAAATGTTCGTTGGGTATAAAAATTTAGAAAGAGTAGAGATAGCCGAAGGAGTCTTTGCAGATGATGTGGTGCTAATGGCAGGAAGTGAAAACCGATTACAAGAAAACCTGAACATATGGAAAGATGTTATGGAAGAAGAAGGCATGAAAATCAACAAAAATAAAACCAAAATACTTGTAATAGGAAAACAGAAGATCAACAAAGAAATTAAAATAGATAATGTACAAATAGAACAAGTAAAAGAATTCAAATACTTAGGAATAACTTTTGACGAAACAGGAAAACAAGATGCAGAGATAAATGAAAGAATAGAGAAAACAATACTATGCCATGAACCAAAAATTTATAAACAAAAAAGAAATCACCAAAGAGACAAAAGTAAAAGTGTATAATACAATATACCGACCAGTTTTAACTTATGGATGCGAATCTTGGACTCTTACAAGTAAACAAAAAAGCAAAATACAGGCAGCAGAAATGAAATATTTGAGAAGAACATTTGGAGGAACAAGAAAGGACAAAATCAGGAACACAAAAATAAGAGATGAATTAGGTGTCCAGCCCGTACTAAAATTTATAGAACAAAGACAACTCAGCTGATGGGGACATATTCAGAGAATGAATAACAATAGACAAGTTAAAAAGACATATGAGGCAAAAATACAAATAAAAAGAAAAAAAGGAAGACCAAGACAAACATGGAATACAATAGTGGGTAATATACTAAGAGAGAGAGGTAAATCATGGGAAGAGGCGAGAACATTGACAAGAAACAGGAAAGAATGGAAAACATTTATATACGAGAATTAAATACAAACCCGACACCTAAGGGTATAAGGGTATATGATTATATATATATATATATATATATATCTAAGGTCGATCTATTTTCTCGAAATCCTTGTTGGTTTTGTCCGATTGATAAGTGTAATATTTTATAAGCTGTATTAATCTATAGCTTTGGTATTTTGATGCATCTCCTCTTTTTCCAAAATTATTATCCTAAATAATATCACTATACTAGTATAATAATAGAAACACTTTACTAAACTGGAGGAACAATGACTGTGTTGCCGAACAATGACTGTGTTTCCGAAAGTAATAAAGTTATCATGAACGGGTTGTAAGGAAATATTTATACATTTCGGCATTGCACATACCACGATATCGTATTGCTCGGAGATATTTATCTTTTTAAAGAAAGGTAAGAAATTCGTGATGAAATAGATGTTTACTAAACCAAATTTATTATTCAGGCTTTCACTCAAATATGTACATTTGGAAAGCCTTTAAATGCATTCATGTGCTCCGGAATATATTAAAACCCTCTTTAAATATTATTTACCTTAATAATATTAAAAAACAAATATTAGCTAAGTAATACGAATATAGTTGGGAAGTGGGTATATCGATAAAGTGTTGAATAATGCACTATATTATTTCGAATAAACGAAATACTTGAGATATCTCATTTGAAGAATCTTGGTGGCGTGTTTAATGAAAAAATAATATTTCATAAAAATCAAATAACTATAAAATTTACTATCCTTAGTTAGTAGTCTTTCGAAACTCACACGGAAATTACTCATTTCATTAGCGGTTATTACTTTTTTTATGTTCGAACCTTTTTTAATTAACTCCGGCCATCTTGAAGTATGGAGTCATAAAAAGGTTTTATTTACAGCTACAATTTTCACCGATGTCATGCGATGTCGGTACATTGTCGCTTTCATCGAAAAATAATTCGAAATTTACCATACTATCGATCCAATTTTGTTACTAGCTGGACTTATTTCACCACGTTATTATTAACTCGCTTTCTTTTACCTCGTTTTATTTAGCTCGCTATGTATGTCTATCCGGGTGGAACTTTGTACATGATTTTAAACTTATTTCCCGATGTCTTCTGTATATTCCTTGTGGAGATATGTAGACGACATTTTCGCAATATGGCCTTATGACTTAGTATCTCTGAATGATTTTTAAAAAAATATAAATGAAGCAGAAAAAGCTATAAAATTTAAAATTCAAATTTAAAATTATTTGCCATTTTTCTATGTCCTTATCAATAAAACATCTACAGGGTATGAATCCAATCACTGTATAGGCGTAAAAAGAGGGATAGTATAGTTATTTACACTATAAGGGATGTAAAAAGTGAATATACTTTCATCCCGTGAAGTATACATATAAGTATGTTTGTCGTGTTAAAAATTTAACCTTAACTCGCTTTCTTGTATGTCTGTCCGGGTGGAACTTTATACATGATATTAAACTTATTTTCCGATGTGTTAGAAACTTAAAATTTCCAACATAATGTTACGCGAGCTACTGCATTAATATGCTCACTTAGTGCCCCCAGTGAAATCCCCATATGAGACGACTATAGCTCCTCCGCCTAATTTTCGATAAACATCGAGAATACCCACCGCACCCGGTGCATCCGCCAGAACGTCGAGAAATTTCGAGAATTACGGCGCGCGAGTATAAATAGGCCACGAGCATCGCTGCAGGCAATTAGTCAATCAGTCAGTGTTGATACCGAAGGAAAGTAATCGCGAAAACGAATTGTCGGATATAAAAAACGAAATTTCATCCATGGAAAATAAAATTTCGACGGATATAAAAAACGAAATTTCATCCATGGAAAACAAAATGTCGGACATGGAAAATAAAATTTCGACGGATATAAAAAACGAAATTTCATCCATGGAAAACAAAATGTCGGACATGGAAAACAAAATGTCGGACATGGAAAATAAAATTTCGACGGATATAAAAAACGAAATTTCATCCATGGAAAGTAAACTTTCGGCGGACATGGAAAACAAAATGTCGGACATGGAAAATAAAATGTCGACGGATATAAAAAACGAAATTTCATCCATGGAAAGTAAACTTTCGGCGGACATAGAAAACAAAATGTCGGACATGGAAAATAAAATTTCGACGGACATTAAAAATGAAATGACATCCATGAAGACTGATATTTCTGCCGTGGAAGAAAAGGTTAAAAGTATGGAGCAAGAAATGAAACAAAAAATCAAAGAAATCGAAAGGAAGACTAGTAATAAACCGGATATTACAACTAGGCAAGCCCCGAATAACGACGAACTGGCAGAAAAAGTAGAGTTGAAACCGAAAATGGAAAACGATATTAACAGCCGAGTGAAACTGCCAACACTCGATGGTAAAACGTCATGGCCGAACTATCTTAAGCAATTCGAGGCGGCATCAAAGGCAAACAACTGGAGTGAGAAGGAAAAAGCGTTAAATTTAACTCTCGCCCTTAGAGGAGACGCTATGGATATCCTCCAGACCATTCCAGTGGAAGAGGCTGAAGATTTTGAACAACTCAAAAAGCGATTGAAATGAGTCTACCGGCCAAACACCAGCAAGAGTTCTGTTCGGACGCGAAATGAGATTACCCTGCGACCTTGAATTTGGATGCCGACCCGGAGAAGACATAGCTGGTGAAGATTACGTGACCCAGCTGAGAAAAAGAATGGACGACGTACACGAGCTGGTTCGATCGAATCTTCAGATCGCTAGCGATAGGATGAAGAAAAGGTACGATACGCAAGCTACGGAAGGAGGTTTCCACGAAGGAGACAAAGTCTGGCTGCATAACCCAAGAAGACAAAAGGGTTTTTCTCCAAAGTTGCAGAAAGCTTGGGACGGTCCGTACCTCGTAAAGAAAAGAATCAACGATGTCATCTATCGTATCAGCAAGATCCCAAATGGAAAGCCAAAGGTGGTACACCGTAACCGATTAGCGCCATTCAAGGGTGACCACGATGAGGAAGTAAACCAGCTTCAGCAAGTAGCCGATCCTGCTTTTGTAGAGTTCATGGGTGCCTATGGTGGTACCGGAAAAGCAAGATTCGGCGTCACCACTGAGAGACGACAAGACCTGCTTACCGTTCCGGAGGAATACTCACTGGCAATAAACATCCCTGCCAGCGTAACCGATGCGCGCGGACTGGCATCTCTGTTTATAAAGAAGAGTGGCGCACGACTTTTGGTAAACCAGTTACCATTACCAGGTAAAGCTTTGAAGCTGCCAAATGGCTCCCGCTACTATTTCCACCTAGTGACGAGGAACACCTTCGACGAAAGATCAACGTACGAGGATGTCTGGGAAGCATTACGAAGCCTGAGGGAGCATGTGCTTGAATTGAACGTGTATAGGCTAGCCATGCCCAAGATTGAATGTAGGCATTTATATTGGCGAATAATCCGTAACATGGTAGAAGTAATCTTCCGAGATACCGAAGTGCAGGTACTGGTTTGCGGCCATGCTCGGGAGACACAGCCAACAGAGAAGACGGTCGCATGTTACTTCCATACAACTGGAAAATGCAACAAGGGGACCAGTTGTCGATACAGTCATCTCGTTCCAGTTTCCTAGCTAGTTCCAGGAGGAACTGTCTCTTAAGGAGGGGGCAATGTTACGCGAGCTACTGCATTAATATGCTCACTCAGTGCCCCCAGTGAAATCCCCATATGAGACGACTATGGCTCCTCCGCCCAATTTTCGAGAAACATCGAGAATACCCACCGCACCCGGTGCATCCGCCAGAACGTCGAGAAATTTCGAGAATTACGGCGCGCGAGTATAAATAGGCCACCAGCATCGCTGCAGGCAATTAGTCAATCAGTCAGTGTTGATACCGAAGGAAAGTAATCGCGCCTCGATAAAGTGTTTATTAAGTGACTCTCATATAAATTATAATTAGTGTGTTTAGTGTATTAGATAAATTATTAAATAAGGACTGAATTACATATAAATCTGTAAATATAAATTAATTGTAAATATAAATTAGAATAAACGTTACAATAATTTAGAATTGGATGACAATAAAACAAAAAAATATGTAGAGAATTTAAAAAAATGGAGACCATTTTTTTGATGGATTGAGAATAGGATCGATTGTTCAGTGGCAATCGAAAAGTCACAATGACCAATTTTTAAAGGCATATGTAATAAGTTGAAACTCGTTTTATCCGACAAATTATTTTTTACTTTTTAGTTCGTTTTAAAAACGTAGTCTTAAATTTTTTTTATTCCATTTATATTAGTCCTCATGTTTGCAAAAAAGGTGCCGTTAATTAACATAAATACTGTGAAGTTTGAATTTCTGTTTGGATTTTTACTTTGTGGAATCTACTCATATTACTACACTGCGCGTCAGGGAAAACGGGCCACCCCAAAAATTTGCGAAATTATACAATTTTTCAAATTTAGCTCATTTTTGTTGTAATAAATGTATAATGTATTTATTCAATAATGCTTTTAGCATGTTATATGATGTTTATACAGGTTACAATCAGAAAGTAAGCAACAATTCCAGAATTTATAAATTTATTAAGAAACAACACTTTCAGTTGACACTACAATAATTGAACAAGGCACACCTACCCCTCCTCGAATTGAAGTAACCTATAGAAACCCCAAAGAGACAAACTGGGATAGATATCTATTGTCGCTCAGTGATGCTCTCGAAGGTGATAGGATTGAAATAGAGGATGACAAAAGTCTTTCAAGGTCAGTAAATCTAGTAAGCAAGGCAATACTTGCAGCTTACGAGGTGAACTGCCCTGAAAAAACAAGACAGCGTAATAACAAAACGGTCTGTTTAAAAGAACACTTCGAATCCCTAAGAAGGGAAGTACGTAGGCTTTTTAATAAAGCAAAAATCAATCAAGACTGAACCGAATATAAGGCTACGATTACGCAGTACAACAGAGAGATTAGAAAGGCAAAAAGGCAATCGTGGAAGAAGTTCTGTGAGGAGGTTTTAGATACCCCCACATGTTCTAGAACTCACAAGCTGCTGGCAAAGGGAGGTACTGTGAATAAAGTAGGGTTCCTAAAAAAGGACGACGATATCTACACAACAACATTTGCGGAAAGTATATCAATGCTAATCAAGGCACACACAACAACTCTGAATGACCCTGTAGCGGTGGATAGTTTGCAAAGCAAGCCAAAAAGGTCAAATGTCTTGGACTCGAAACTGGCTAGAGAGATAACAAGGCCAAATAGAATAAGGTGGGCCATTAACAAGTTTCAACCATTTAAATCCCTGGCGGAGGATGGAATATACCCCATCCTACTCCAAAAGGGACAGGAAATATTAATTCCACATCTATGTAGGATTTTCAAGGCTTGTATAGCTATTCAATACATACCTACGGAAGCAATTTTCAAAAAGTTTTAGAGAGTACATACCATTGAACAATCAAATTATTTGAAGAGCACATCATTTTAATGTTTTTGCTATTTATTTTAATTTAATTACCTCGATGATGTTTGGTTGATTTTAGTTAATTAAATGTGAATTTTGGACACATAATATAATACATAAACGGTTATGGGAAAATATCGTTCGTAGGATAATAAATGTCAACCGAACGAATTAGTTAATGATAATTCAAATATAGAACTACAACAATTATTAATCATAAAATGAGTATATATTGTTGAGTATATTGTGATGTTTTTGTTATTTATTTAAATGGTTTTTACTTGTGGAACAAAATTATACAGAATGTGGCTAATTACTATCTATTGATTTATTTACTAACTTAATTTATATACACTCTACTCAACGTCTACTAATTTATTTACACTCGGTATAATAGTTCTAATTTATTTTTACCACTTGAATATTACACTATTTATCTTCACTATTTCATTCACTGTCCGATTACTAAGAACTTCTGTGAACTGTCGGCGAACTAACTCTTTGTCTTAGTTTCACTAATTCTGAACTAACAGTTAACTCGCTCAAAAACCTTCGTATATATAGTCCTTCTCAACTCAACAGTACCGTACTATGCACAAAGAGTTTTGATTCGAATGTTCTAGAAAGGGGTACAGCCACCAAAATTTACAATCGAGGGACAGGGCCGGCTTTGAGTTGGTGACATCGCAATAATATAATCACCTGATTGATTTTCAGTTTCAATTAGCATTTATTAGAGTTAGAGAGTTAGTTAGGTTAAGAATGCAACAAAGCCTTTACTATATGGATTATGCATCAATATCAAATAGGTAATAGTTATTTATGTACCAAGGACGAAAAAACAGCCGATTCTAGCAAGCATGCGAGACAATTGACTATTCTTCGCCGAGGTGCATATTAGATTTTTTCGTAGACCTTTACAAAAAAATTACTAATTTCCAAATTAAAAATCGACTATTTTTTATTTATTTTTTTTCATTTTATTAGCAATCAAAACATATACAGTTCTTTAAGCTAATAGGATGGCTTCGGAGCATGTAAGCTCTACTATGGAGCGATGAGGTCTTCTGCAGCGACAAGTCCAGTTTTGTAGGTCTGCTGGCGAATTTCTTTTTAGTCTTCTACCATCTTGCGGTTCTAAAAGTGGATGGAGTAACGTGTTTTCATGGTTAGCCAGTCGTTCATGATGTTTCGTACTTCGTTCTTTTATGACATCTTTGACGAAACTGACGAAACTGACGTCTTTATGTAGGGTTCGGTTCGACACATACCATGGTGCATCAGCTATCATGCGAAGTATTTTGGAATGGCTTCTCTGTATAATGGCTATATTTAATTTATTAGCACAATTCCAGAGCTCGATACCATACATCCAGATTGGCTTGATAGTAGCTTTATAGAGTAGGAGCTTGTTTTAGAGTGTTAATTTGGATTTTCTACCAATTAGCCAGTATAGACCTTTTACTTTCAGGTCGATTTGTTTGCGTTTTTTGATAATATGGTCTTTCCACGTGAGCCTTGTGTCTAGGTGCATGCCTAAGTATTTCGTGTTAGTAGCTTGTGGTATTTGTACGTTGTTCATATAAACAGGAGGACACTGGAGGGTATTTTCTTAGAGTGAAGGTCACTTGGGAGGCTTTTGTTTCGTTTGTCTTCATTTTCCATTTGCTCAGCCACGTTTGGATTGCATTTAAATGTGTCTGCAGAATCTTAGAAGCTGCAACTGGACTTTCATTGCTTACTAATATGACTGTGTCATCGGCGAAGGTGCCCATAATGGTTTCATTATTTGCTGGTAGATCTGCCGTGTATAATACATATACTAATGGCCCCAAGACGCTGCCCTGTGGTGCGCCTGCTTTTATTGGATGATTATCGGAAGTGCTTTCATTAATTTTTGTTCTGAACTCTATGTCGCTTAGATAAGATTTTAACAGTTTGAAGTATGTGATTGGAAGACAGTTTTTTATTTTATATAATATGCCTTTGTGCGAGACCCTGTCGAATGCTTGACTAACGTCTAAAAACACTGATGTGCAGTATTTTTTTCTTCTAGTGCTTGATTTATTGTGTGACTTATCCTGTGGATTTGTTGTATAGTTGAATTTTCCTTTCTGAATCCAAACTGGTGTAGAGGTATCCATTCCTCGGTGTTTCGGTCTGAGTTTATTCTTTGTAGTAGTAATCTTTCAAGGTCCTTCGACAGGATTGGCAGTAGGCTTATTGGACGATATGAAGAGAGAGTGTTTGGGTTTTTGCCTTGTCTTGGGATCATTATTATTTCTGCAGTTTTCAGCAGTTTTGGCCAGTAATTAAGACGTGAAATAGCATTGAATATGTAAGTGATCATTTTCTTTCTATTTCAGGATTAGGTACGTCGTTGTTCCGCAAATAGCACTGTTTTTTCTTCGTCGCTTCTAGCCCATTGTAGATTATGTCCTAGTTCGTTACGAATAGGAGGCACATGAGTTTTGGGTTTCCTAGAATTTTTGACCGGTTGCCAGATCGAGTAGTAAAATCGGTTAAGACTGGTGATGTAATCCGTAAAAGATCTTTCTTTTGCTTGTTATATTTTTGTTTTCAGTTGGTTACTTATTCAGTTAAGTATTGTTTTATCTGATGGTGCATGAGTTCGATGCTATCGGTTTTTTTTATTTCAACTGGAATATAGAACGTTTTACTTCCAGTTATTGTTTCTGGTGTGGCATGCTGTATTGCCTCTTTAGGCGTACTGGCTAAAGTTGTTAATGCTTCATGTATTTCCGTTGCCGTTTTTAGTCTTATTTGAAGTTTATTGTCTTCTTCTAACTTGTATTGATATTCAAACCAATTTGTTTTGCTGTTGTGTAGTCTTCGGTTTGGTTTTTTATGGATGATGAAGCAGCTGACTGTTGCTATTATAGGAGAGTGGTAAGACGAAAGGTCATAGCTTGGGACAACTTCCCTATACTCAGATGAAATACCATTGGTAATAAACAGGTCTAATAAATCAGGAACCTTGTTGGGGTCCGTCGACTATTTTTGAAGGCAAGTACTTCTCGTTCGCAAATACTTGCCGCTGCGCAAAAGATAAGTTTCATATGGGGCATCACGAAGAAATCTGTATATTTTATCTCAACTCAATACTCTGGTCCTTTCGCTTTGTACCCTACGCTTGGTTTTTTCAAAAATGTAATAAGTTTCGGATATTTGGATATTATGTTAACGTTTTAGCGGACGAAAAATACTTGCCTTCAAAAATGGTCGATTTTTCATCCGGAAATTAGTACGTAAAATGACATTTTTTGTGTTGGCCGTCAAAAAAAATTATTTATCAATAACTTACATTCAAGTATTGAATTTACATTGGAAAATAGGTGAGCGGTCGTTGGACCGCCGATAGAAGCTTGCTTCTTATGCACAATAGAATGACCATTTTTCGTGAATTTTTCACCATTTTTCAAAAAATTTGACAATTTTTGACAGTTTATGACGAATTTTGACAATTATTGACCGTCTTCGACAATTATTGTACATATATGACAATTTTCCAAAAATTTTCACATATTTGGCAATTGTTGACCATTTTTGCAAAATTTTGACAATTTTTGACAATTTTTCCAAATTTTAACAATTATTGACCGTTTTTGACAATTTTTGAGCATTTTTGACAGTTTCTGACAATTATTGACCATTTTTGACAATATTTCGAAAAATTTGACAATTTTTAATAATTATTGACCATTTTTGACAGTTTTTTATAATTATTGACCATTTTTTCAAAATTTTGACAATTTTTGACAATTTTTCGAAAAATTTGACCATTTTTCAAAATTTTTGACAATTATTGAAAATATCTGGCAAATTATTAACCATTTTTTAAAAATTGCGACAGTTTTTGACAATTTTCGAAGATTTCTCCAAATTCTTGACAATTTTTGACCATATTTAAAATTTGTTGACTATTTTTCAAGAATTTTAACAATTATTGACCATTTTTGACAATTTTTCAAAAAATTTAACATATTTGGCAATTGTTGACCATTTTTTCAAAATTTTGACAATTTTTGACAATTTTTCCAAATTTTAACAATTATTGACCGTTTTTGAGCATTTTTGACAGGTTCTGACAATTATTGACCATTTTTGACAATATTTCAAAAAATTTGACAATTTTTTATAATTATTGACCATTTTTGACAGTTTTTTATAATTATTGACCATTTTTTCAAAATTTTGACAATTTTTGACAATTTTTCGAAAAATTTGACCATTTTTCAAAATTTTTGACAGTTATTGAAAATATCTGGCAATTATTAACCATTTTTGAAAATTTTGACAGTTTTTGACAATTTTCGAAGATTTCTCCAAATTCTTGACCATATTTAAAATTTGTTGACAATTTTTCAAGAATTTTAACAATTATTGACCATTTTTGACGAATTTTGACCATTTTTAACAATTTTTCGAAAATTTTAACATATTTGGCAATGATTGGCCATTTTTCAAAATTTTAACAAGTATTGATCATTTTTGACAATTTTTGACGACTTTTGATTGGTTTTGACAATTATTGACCGTCTTTGACAATTATTGACCATTTTTGACAATTTTTCAAAAATTTTAACCATTTTTCAAAAAGTTTGACAATTTTTGTCAATGTTTGACAATTATTAACCATTTTTTCAAAATTTTGACAGTTTTAGACCATTTTTCCAAATTTTTGACCATATTTAAAAAATTTTGACAATTTTTGACAATTTTTCACACCTCAGGATGAACTATTTTGTCCTAAAGTTAATTGGTTTGCCCCAAAATCAATGTAATGTTATCAGGAAAAACTGATTTGTCCTAATCTACATACAGTTTCAGATTGCAGCTTATAAGGAGTTGATCTATTTGAAAAAATTTCCTTTTAAGAGGTTCATTTATTTGTGTTTTCACTTTTCTATTTTATTGTATATAATTTTTCATTTTTAAAAATCCTGCAATCGATTTCAATCACCTACAATTTGTATTTATCCAGACGATGTAACCAGAAAGCTGGAGAGGCTTTTACGGGGAATCCTCGATAATTAATGGTTTCGTTTACAAATTAATACATCATTCACTGGATGCGTCGGGATTAGTAAAGGATATTAAGCTTAATGAACCAGTTGCCAATATCAGGAGCTCGCTGTCGTTTCATTTACCAGTTTTCAAAACCACGATGTCAGTAAAACTGCCAGAGGTGGAAGATACACATTTTACTGTAACGATTTTATTTCCCAACACATCATTATTTTTGCTAAAATATTGGAAAATAAAACAATAATGATATAATTCTTATTATCCTTAAAATATTTTTCAGTTCCAAATCCTGTGCCTTACTAGTTGGATTCTTTAAGAAACGTTTTCTGTCTGACTGTTCAGCAATTCTTCGCAGTTTGGCTTCAGGTGAATTTGCAAATTGTTTGGTGATAAGGTTGACAATTTATTAGTATAGTATAACTAAACCTAATGTAATAATTACCATAATAATTCCATTGATGGCAAATGCCGCCCAATGGCTTGCATATAAATTTTTTATAAATTCGTTTATTGTGAATAATGTATTTCATTCAAATTAATATAGTAGAATAAAATTAACCTGCATATAAAACTCATAAAATTTGTAATATAATTTTCTATAAATAATGCTCATTTAGCCAGACAATTTGAATCCGATTATCTAACTTCTTATAGTATATTTTTATCATATTGATAGCTGAAGATCTCATTATAAATTCAAAAAAGTCTGAAACACTTCAGGGTAGTTCAAAGAACTAAACAGAATTTGAAGCGCTTCTTCATGTAAATAAGTGTTCAGTTAGCAACTTTCGCAAGATCCTTCCTATATAGTGAACCGCAGGTAGCGAGGACAATAGAACCCTAATACCATTACCATTCAAATGTATTTAGAAGTGATAAATTTGCCGTGACAGTGCAGTGTAGTTGGGTAAGAATAATATTCTTATAGGTATTTCATTATAGATGTATTTTATTACAATATTTATTTCATTAATATAAGTAGCACAGATATTTGATCAATAACTTTCGACGTATTTACGCTATTTAGTGAACTCCAGGTGGTGATAACAATAGAAACGGAAGGCGCAAGATGCTATTGGGCGGAGCCTATGAGAGTACTATTTTATACTATAAGTAGGTAGTATGTGCGCGTAATTTTCATGTTTAGGTTTTAGGTTCCCACGTTTAAATATTCTACTCATTGTCCATATTTATTCGCTTTTGGAGAATTGAGATACAACTGATTTATTTTATCTTGCCTAAATTCTAATGTCCACCTATGCCACCGGAAATCGTGCTCTCAATAAATATGATAAAAATATATTATATATACATTATATACATCATCTTGAACTGTTTTTTTAAATGGTCTTCAAAATGCCATTCTAATTAATTACAAGTAAATTATATTTGTAAAACTCACCCTAATGTCAACGAACAAATGAATATTAATAACAATTCACTGACGCCACTTAATCAACTAACCTTACTAAACCAACAAATAGTTATTATATTAATAATACCCTAGATTAATTACACTTTTCTACAACACAATTCACTAACGCCAGCTGAAGAACTAAACTCACTCAACCAACAAATAGATATTATATTAATAATATTTACAATTCACGCACACCCCTGGATGAAGTTCCGTGAGGACAAAGTGAGGTTGGATTATTAGAATCCCCATTGCACTGTTGCTACGTTGCCAGCTATTCAAAATTTTCCTAAATATAGTAACATACATAAAGTGGTTTTAATCAATTTTTCTTTTTCCATCAATTTTAAGCGACTCATTTTATTGCTTACTAATAAGTTTATATTATGTATATTTTTTTTAATACTTCCAAACTAGCTCTCTGAGAACATCACGAACTAACAGTTTACTGAAATAAGGAGAACATTCGTATAATGAGACTAACAATTTTAGAACATATATATCTGACAACATTGCTTTATTTTAATGTCATTACACTGACTTAAGAACAACTATTAACGTCTAGCAGACATGGAAAATGGGATGACCACCTGAGATCAATTATTCTAAATCTTCTAATAACCGTTGTTAAGCTGGTGATAGATCTGCTCTTAGGAATGGGATGAAACTTATAATAACTGTTGTCGCTTTTCTTTCAATATTCTTTCCAGAATTCAATAGTGTTCATTAGGGTGATGTTATTGATGATAGCTTCTTTGACATGTAGATCTGTAGTTTAATTTTTTGTTATTCCGAGGTGAGATGGTAGTCAAATTAGTTGAGCATAAAGAATCTAATATAGGTTGTGGAAGTTTTGCAAAATAGACTGTTTTAACGGAAGACATCTTGTGGTTGCAGCGACGGTTGTCCACCTATCAGTATAGTAGCTAACTGTAATTTTAAAAGGAAACTGTAACTTAGAGCTTGGGCAGGTGTACCTAAGATTACGGCAACGGTATATTTTTTCTCTTTTTTTAGGGACTCGTCGAGAGAACGAGGACACATATAAAGTTTGGCAAACATAACTGAAGCTGTGAAAGGAATGCGGTCGAAAACATTCGATATTGCTACGTTTAGCTATGAAAAAGCTAAAGTGCTAAGTATGTAGTGATAATAATTAGATAATGGACTTTTTATTATTAACAATATGTCGATAATGATTAAACGTTAGTTCTTTGATGTGCTTGTTTCATAGGATTTTGTCTATTAACAATATTTTTTCAATTTCTGAATATTAAAAGATGAACACTTTTCCAAATATGTTATGGGTTTCCTTCAAGCCGGCAACGTCGTGCGAAAATCATAATTACCACGCTCTTCGGACTAACTCAATTGGTGAATATTCATCGAACCTCCGTTGCTAAGTAACCACGTGACTTCCTATTGGCGAGCGCGTGCGTCTTCCCTCTCACTTCCCTCTCACTTCGACAATTGACTGATATTGATTATCCAGTGGCGTTGTCAGTGTTTACCTTTGTATTTTCAGTTTTACTCGGTATCTTATTATTTCGTATCCATATTGAATTCAAGTACGATTTTTAACAATATTTGTTCTCAACAAATACCGTGTTTCGAAAAATACCTTACCTTTTTAGCAAAGCATAAATCAGTTTCTATATATAATTATTATATAATAATAATTATTATTTTTAATACTTTTATAAAATAGGTACCGTAAAATAGGTAACGTACGCCCCTTACCGATTCCGCGTAGCTTCAGATGGACTTGCCAAACTATAGGTCTCGTAGTGTAAACAGTGACAATTGTAGCGTCATCTTCTTAATATACCAGTTCTGTGAGTACAGTTACCATTTAAGATCACAGTTAGCTTCTATTAGTTCCTATATAAACCTATAGGTGGACAACGGTCACCGCAACCACAAGATGTCTTCCGTTAAAACGGTCTATTCGATGATAGGGAGTCAGAAAATGCTTGTAGATGTATTAGATATCGAAATATGTTTGGTCGAAAAAGAAAGTGGATTGTCAAGGACAGGTCTGGCATTCGGGAGCATGTTTTATTGATAAAGGTATTAATGTATTGATGTATTGCTGGACACAGCGAAAAAAAGAGTGTTAACTGCAGTTAACTGCGTGGTTAATTTGATAGAGGGGTCATAGGTGATAGTCCCCCTGAGGCCCCCGGAGGCCTATCCACCCTCGGTGGAAATTTTTCGAAAAACCACTCCCAATTTCTGCCCAGAAGTCGTTAAAATCATTAAAAAAGCAAAATTTGTGGAGCTCCTTTCCAAAGCCCCAGAGGCAAAAAAAAATTTTGGGCCACGCTTCTTTTATATAAAAATAATGCTCTCTTAAAAAACAACCATATTTTATTCATTTCTATACATATTAAATATGACAAACTTGAATTAAATGATAATTAGTCTGAATCTATTTAAAATTTAAGTGAAGCCTTCGATCTTTTGTATTTGCAACAACTTATTACGTCAAAACACAGCTCACTATTCTCATTATTTTGCTTCAAACGCTCTTCTCTAAATCAAAATATAGCGCGGTCTGCTAACCCCTCTACTCATCTCTTTTATAAGCTTGTAATAATCAGCCAACGCAAGTCGATTCATCGACTTTTGACCCATCACATGTAAACTTCGGGCGTGTTTCTTTCACGCCGCGAAGATCGTCAGTGCTCGGCAAATTCCGTTTCCTTATAACACCTTGAGGTCAACGGTGGACATCAGCCCGCTTTCCAATTTTGGTTTTCGCCGAGTACTTGATGCTTGATGCGAAATAACGTTTACACGGGGGTCTTGAAACGTTTTAGGTAAATTTTATTTAGGAGGAATACTATACTATAAGTTTGTATAGTAGGTATATTTTATTTTTTTAAATGCTTATTCAATTATTTTTTAATGGGAGGTCACTGATCCAATGACCTAATGGTTAACTGAGTTGGACGGATATGACGATACTAAGGCAGCGTGTGACTTTATTTTTGATGGTCGTTGGATAAAGAGAGGCATAGGCGAATAAAAACAATTTAAATATTAGACATTTGAAAAATCTTACTTTCTTAACATCAAAGTGCTGAATAAGATGACGCGTACGTAGTAACTGAAACTAAACGAAAAGTAGAAGAAAAAAAAGATGTTATTATATAAATTGATTCCTTACCTCATTGACTGCAGATTTTTTATTCATGTCCCGATTATAATGTGCCGTCGTTTTTCTTCTTTCCAATACTTTTAGTGTAATGAAAAATTTTATGGCGTCATCCGATATTGCTTTTCTATTTCTATATGAAATTTTACTGCTTACTAAATCCCGATTCCTATCAAAAGCTGCGATAAAACGAAATTTCTTTCTTTGTAACCCTTTATATTACACGTAAGTGTGAACTGGTGATAAGATGGAAATTTATCAAGTAGAAAAACAAGTGATGAGGGATTTTTTTATTGAAGCAATTTTTATAATAGGAAATATCGTTTAATATTTCTACATATTCTGATAACAAATTCTAAAATACTTAGGTAGAAATAGGAAAATCTGAAGATTGAAATGGAACTTTAAAGGAAAAAATTAAATAATACCGTAACCAGCGAGGTTGTAATGGTTGAGTCTCCAATGGAAATGTTGGTAGTTTAAAGGTGTGGAAAGGCCTCTGAATCGGTGGTGTTGCGGGTCACTTGGAGGATCATCTTAGGGGAATAAAACAACTACTTCTAGCACTGGGATATGTTCGTTTTATTACACTACTTTACTATGATACATTACACTACTTACGATTACTAACGATATGTATAAGTACCTAGCCGTATAGCATACTTATATTTAATGATTATTTATTACTGAGGGTTAAGTCATCTTACTGATACCTTACTACTGAACTATATAGAATGTTCTCTTGAATTATATTGAATGATTCCATAATGAATATTGAATGTATATTTATACAGCCGGTCAAGTTCAAATAAAGTAAATAAACATATTACTGTTTGTGTTTATTTCACGCTCTGAACTTGCCTTCGTACTTGTCGACCTTCTTACTATTTATTTATTTAATATTAAAACGTTCGAATGTTTTGTTGAAATACGATCAAGGGAATTTAATTCTTATTTTGAATATTTATTGTTATATTATTATATTAGGCCAAAAGGCATCACAAGGTATTCATTTTATTGAATCAGTAAACTTTTCATGATGCTTTGGCTTACTAGAACCAGCCAATTTCCATTCTTCTTTTTTTCGTAAAGAGTCACTAACAATGTATTCAACATTGTACATAAAATCCTCTAAACTAACGAAAAAAAGAAGGTTTAACTTTGCCGGATAAATAAGTAGAGCAATTTTTGACGTAGTCGCCGAGAAGGATTATTTTAATCTTTCAAATCCTTGTGCACTGACGTCGACGAAGCTAGATTAATCCGAAGCAAATACCCAGTTAAAAGAATATTATATGCAAGCGCTTGCCATTTTGATTTTGTTGTTGATGAAAATGGCTTTGTTAATGTATTTTGGAGGTACAAAGGATTTGTCTAATTACACTTTTCTTTCCATCTCATTATTTCGAAAAATGTGCAAACTTTAATATACACTGTGACACATTTAAGATCAAAACACCCTAACCGTTTCGGGGTGATATCTCGGAAAAGTGTGGACTGAGGAAATTTTGTCGCATAAAGGAAAAGGAAAAAATTTTTCATAAACTTATAAACACCTTGTATATAAGAATCTAGGTGAAAGTTTTGCGATCGAAAACAAAAGGAAAAAACAATGATAAATTTGCAATTCATTTTATAGTACGCATGTATGCATGTATGGCCGCCTGTCAAATGTCAAACGTTATGTACTATTGTTTTGGTTTTAATTGTTCGGAAAATGTGATTCCTTTGAAAGTTTTTCATTTGAAAATCATACTGTCCATTATCACCTATTTTACTAAAATTATACATATTTAAAATCTTTATCAAGTGTCTGGTATCAATAATTTTACATAATTTGTTATTTTTTCCACTTCTAGTCAATTTTCCACGCAACTGAATTGACGATGGAAAAGCCTGCTTCGAAATTTTTATTCATAAAACTTTCTGTGGATTCCAAGAAAAACCTCAATAACTACCGACAACACAATCGATTTTTGTAAGAATTTTAAAATGCATCAATTTAATCAAAAGCTCGAGCTGTCGACTCACAAAAAAACGAAATTTTCAAACATGTCCTTGGTAACAACGGCAACTTTCTAAAAATAAATTCCACCAGAACGAAGCACGACAGTTGATTTAGACGTTCGGAAATATCCATTTTCATTTCACCCTTTCCGAGTCCGGGAGTGATTTTTGTTTGTTTTGATCATAAATATTTAAGGGTTACCCGACAGATAAAGTTCAACAGTGACCTGGTCGTCGTGTGCTTTGTTCTTTTAAGAGATAAATATCAGATAGGGCGAAAGGAAATCCCGATAGGTCCTGAATATTTCGGTATCACAGTCAGTTGATAGATTCTATTCCGAGCCGTCACAGACTATTTAAATTTTAGATAAGAGGAAAATGTCCGTCATAATTAAGATTTTTTCTCGTAGTTACCAAAAAATATACACCAATTGTAAAAATGTTTTAAAAATATGTTGGGCAAACTAAATAGTATTTTTTAGTTCGACATAAGCACCATTTATCCTTCAAATGCCTATGCTTATAAAATTAACGTAAATGCCAATTCATTCGGGGTCTTCCAAGGACCCCATATGAAATCTATGGATGGAGATTAAATTAAAGGCTAGTTCGATTTAAAAAAATATACTAACATATAATTTAGCATTTTAACAAACTTTGCAAACAGGTTTTAAAAAATGAACAACTTATACAAATATGTGTGCCTATTCTAAACGGCACATTCCGCACAAAAATGTTTGCTCTTTCTTTCTATAAATTGCACACACAAACTTTTTGCAAATGTCACATCTAGCTGACTTTCTTGTCACAGTTACGTGGACACTGGTAACATCTTGCTCGTTTTCTAACACCTGCCGCACCTGCATCCTGGAGAAGATCACCTTGTTCTCCTTCAGCTTCAGATACAATGCCACAATCTTGTAAAACTCTTCTAACAATGTACTTTATGAAACTTGTATTTGCTTCGTTTTTCCATGCTGCTTTTGGCAAGGCTATCGCCTAGTTGTAGAAGAAATGAACGTCGACGTGATCTATTTGTCTTCTGATAATCAGGATTTTTTTCGATGTATAATGCAAAACAGGTTAGAGCATCAATATCAATCGTGTTCATGAAAAGCCTAAATGGCCAACGAACCGTTTTTCAAGCCCTTGGTTTTATTATAATCTAAAATTATTTGTGGCTTATTTTTAACTTCAGAACAAATTTGGTCATCGTCATGTTGAGTAGAAAGAAGATGAACCATTTTATTTTTTTTTCGGGATATATGAAACAATTGTTAAGTCTTTAGTAAACGCAAACATTGATGATTCTGGAGGCCTGGAAGCAATACTAAGCTGCAACGGTGTATCTGGTTTATGTATACGAAGTGTTCCCAAAATCGTTAATTGTTTCGTTAGCAGGTCATTTTCAAGTGGAAAGCTTGTAAAAAAATTATCAGTTGTGATACCACGCCAGCTACCGTGGTACGGTTCAACCATATCAGATACTACACGAAACCCTTTACTTTTTCCTACCTGTTGAGTCAACAACTTCCCAGTATATACTTGGAGATTACAGAGATACGATGTTTCAACATCTGCAGTTGCCCAAATTTTAATGCCATAACGGCTCGGTTTTGATTTGATAAACTGTCTAAAGGGGCACTTACCTCTAAAAGAAACTAGCTGGTCGTCAATTGTAAGGGTTTCATATGGCTCAAAAGATTTTTTGCAGTTAGAAAAGAACATATCCCTGATAATTCTAATTGCCGCCAATTTGTCATTCTTCTTCCTCTCGTCTCGCGCGGATTTGTGGTCAAATCGTAAAAAGCAACGTGATTGCTCAAATCTATCTCTAGACATGGCAGCTGTAAAAAACGATCGACGTATGGACGTATTCGTGGTCCACATTTCTCGGGTTGATTCTCTTCTACATCTCAATGCCCCAGCTTTTATAAGAATGCCAATAAAACTATCTAGTTCGTCCCTCTCGACCGATGACCACTGTTTTTGTTCGTTCGGGTGTTTTATGTTCCAGTTATTGTAAAATCTAAGAGCTTCTTCGTTGGTGTGATGACAAATTAAGTCTTTGATTTCTTTTGTAAAAAACAAATTAAAAAAATCCAAGGGTGTACTTGCATCTAAACTGAATTTTGTAAGACCTGGATGTGCGCTTGCAATATGTCTTCTCTGTCGTTTGGAAAAGACAGACCAGATTTTGACGGAAATTCGGGCAAATTCATATCTGGAATGTCGACGAGAGGTGTAGGCTCTTCATCTGAATCTTCTTCACTTTCTATTTCAAAATTGTCTTCAATTTCTGAAACAAGTTCAAGTAAATCTTCCTCATGCAACTAATCCGATTCATAAATTTCTGTCAAAATTGAGGTTTTCAGCGATCTTCTGTTGCTTCAGTGGTTTACGCCTTTCAGAACGATCCATTCCAAATTAAATCTGAAAAAATAGTTATTTGTTTAACTAGGCAGAGAAGTAACAGATTTACTGCCGCGGCTAGCATTTCATTGTCGAGGCGAAGCCGAGACAATGAAACTAAATCTGATTCTATGCCGTGTGAAACATATAATTTTTTCTCCGATTGTTTTTACAGTGTGTTTAGAAAAATCAAATTAAAATGAAAACTTTTTTATGCCGGATATAACTCACAATTTTTTATATTTTTTCTTATCGTATGTTATAGGTAATAATGAAATCGTATTTTTTAATTATTATTATCGATTAGACCTAAAATTGTATACATAATAATATCTACCGAAAGATAATGAATATAATGTTAAATATCGAGAATAATAGTGTGCACAGCGAAGTTATCCTATGTATGTGTGATGTGGAAGTGATTGTTTGATTCCGTGGGCCTGCTTAAATCACATTATCATTGCCGTTGCTGAGTAAAGTCTGGGAGATTCCAAAAATGCCTAGGCATTAAAAATCATTTTTACTTACTAGGCAGTAAAAGTGTTACTTCTATGATCGATAAATGTCACTGAAACTGACGTTTAATGTCAATCGGAGAAAAAACACAATATTTCTACTATTATATTTGGCACCACTTGATGCCGGTTGGGGGTCTCAGCGAGACCCCACTTACCTAATCACGTAATAACTAGACACTCTCATATGGACGTCTCAATTCACACTAACACATTGTTATTGTGATTTAAAGCACATAGCTAGAGGCGCTGTTGCCAATTGTATTTAGTTTGGCAAATACTAGGGGAAATATTGTAATGGGGTCTCTCGAAGACCCCCAATAGGCATTTAAAGGTTATACATGAAAAATAAAAAAGTTATGTAGAAAACTAAAAAGTAACAGATACATGAAAATGTACGTATGTATGTATGTAAATTGGGGTGACATTTACTGAGACCTAAAAGATCTATTGTGCCCCCTTACTTCTAATTAGTTCCTGAGGAAAGTCTCAGAGACTAGTAGCTCCTTCAGTCCTATTTCTCGGAGGAATTTTAGGTATATGCAGACTTTAACTTAGGTAAATGACCCTCTTCTATCCAGTAATCTCCAAGGTGTTGTGCCCTAGGATTCTGAATTGCTGAGCAGTTCGCAAGTATGTGGATGGAGGTTTCTTCTTCCATACCACGGAATCTACATTCTTCTTCCTCCACATTTTGAGCTTTTTCAGGTGTCCATTCAGGCGACAATGTCCCGTAAGGATGCCCGTTGAAACTCTTAGTGCAGTTTTACTTTGACTTATGCATTCATTTGATCTCAACAGGTTGTAGTCACCCATAAGAATCTTTGATTGCCTAAGTCCTACCAGTTCTCTCCAATGGTCAGATCTTCTCTTTTCTTCGGCTTTGCATATTTCTTCCAATATTACATTGGAGCTGATACAGCAAAAGGGTTCCGGCCCCAAAAAGGGGGTTTTCCAGTCCCTCTCTTTGCTAGTTCATCTGCTGTTTCATTAACTTCTATCCCTGTGTGTCCTGGAATCCACAGTAAGGTGACTATATTGTTCCCGCCTAGTCCATTTAGTTTGCCTAGGCATTCCCTCGCCATTTTGGAACTGATATCACAAGAGCTCAGTGCTTTAATGGCTGCTTGACTATCCGTCATTATGATAATCCTTTGCCTTCCATATCCTTTATCAATATTGGAATGGGCACACTTTCTTATGGCGTGGATTTCCGCTTGAAAGATACTCGGGGGTTTTCCCAAGCTTTCGGAGCATTTAGTTCCTGGCCCGTACACTCCTATCCCAGTTCCTTCTATTGCTTTTGAGCCATCTGTGTACCATTGAATGGCATTCTTTCCAAGTCTGGTAATGGTATTTGGATCCCATTCCTTCTTGTTGCTTAATTCCGTAACGAATTTCTTTGAAATGTTATACTTTTTCATCATACCATCTTTTGGCATATCCCAGGTTTTCTGACTTCCAAGAAGTAAGGAGGTGTTTTTTTTTAATGATTCCCTCTCTACTTAGTCTGTATCTTGTTCTTTCTGTAACACTTTCCACCACCATATGTAGTGGTGTGAGGTTGAGAATATCCATGGCTGCCGTTGGGCATGTTCTCATTGCTCCTGTAATGCACATACAGGCTAGTCTTTGAATTTTTGAGAAGATTTCTCTCGTTGTCAATCGGCTAGTTCTACTACTCCACGCAATGGCTCCATAAGTGATAATTGGTCTCACTATGGCAGTGTACATCCAGCTCAGGATTTTTGGGTTGCACCCCCAATTTCTCCCTGCCAGATTCCTGCACACCATTAGAGCCATTTTTGCTTTGTATATAATCTTCTTTGCGTGTTGGTTCCACAGAAGTTTACTGTCTAGAGTCAAACCTAGATACTTGAATTCAACCTCGCTCCCGTCAAGTTTAATGGTTCTGAGGTTGAGCTTTCTTTTCTTAGTGAAGGCTATTAAGATGGTTTTGGTGCCTATACCAGCTATTTGTACAGTTCAGACCCTTTTGTACGATGTCACAAAGGGTATTTTCGAATATTCCCCTGGCTGTTATGACAATATCATCAGCATATCCTTGGCAGGATATTCCGAGGTCAGTCAAACCACAGTTCGCCAACCGTCAGGCTCCACATTAATGGGGATGCTACTCCTCCCTGTGGACATCCTCTGGTTGTCCAGTTGTCCAGATTTCTTTGCTCGTCCTTGTCTCTGCTACTCTAGTGGTGAGCAGTTCCGACATCCATTTGGATGTTGTGCTGTTTACACCTCTTCTATTTAATGCTCTTTTGACAGCATCTTGAGGAGTATTGTCAAAGGTCCTTTTATATCCAAAAAGACACATACTACGACTTCTTGGTTGTCGAGAGCACCTCGGATATCCTCCGTCAGTTGTACCAGTGCAGTCTCCGTAGATATGCCTGTCCGGTAAGCATGCTGATGCGGGTAGAGAGGTAGTCTCTCTAGGAATTCCGCTCTAATATAATTGTCATTAGTTTTTCCCATCGTTTTGAGCACAAACGATGTTAGGCTAATTGGTCTGAAGGATTTGGGGTTTGTTGTGTACCTTTTTCCAGCTTTTGGAATGAAGGTTACTATTGCCCTTCTCCATGCTTCTGGTATATAACCCAGTTCTACGCTGCTTCGACAGGTCCTAACCAAATGTGGTAGAATTTCGTCTTGTCCTTGCTGGAGGAATGCTGGGAAAATTCCATCAGCTCCCGGTGCCTTGAATGGTGAAAAGGTGTTCATAGCCCATTTTAACCGTTCGCTACTACAAATGTGCTCAGCCATTGTAGTATTTTCTCTCGAAGGTCTGTTATGACCTTCGAGAGGACTATCTCCCCTTTTTGGGCTACTCCCAGAAAAATGAGTTTCTAGTAAGAGATTCACTCTTTTTTCCTCATTTTCGGTATATTTACCGTCTGGCTTCCTCAAAGCCATATCCGTGTTGACCCTACTTTTTGCCATGACTTTGTAAAGTCTTGCCGCAGCAGGTGTTGTGTTTATATCTTCACAGAATTTTCTGAAGCTATTTCTTTTAGTTTTTCTAATTTCCTTATAGTAGGTGTTTCTCACCTCGGTGTATCTCTGCCAGTCTCCGGTGAGTTTTGCTCTATTAAAAAGGTCCCGGGTTTGAGATCTTAATTCTGATAGAGGGCAGCTCGATTCAAATGCATCGATTATTGTCCTGTTCAGGTCCTCAAGCTCATTTTCCAGATCGAGATGGTGCTTAGCCCTCCCTTTTCTCTGGATATGTGCTAGGTTTTCTTTCAGTCAGGTGTTATAGTTGTCCCAATCTGTTTTTCTTGGTTTTCTTCTGAGGCTCACCTCACGTTTGCCTAGTTCTAACTTGAACGTTATGATGCTATGATCGGAGAGAGATGGTTCGCCCGAAACTCTCCAATCTTTTACTATATGTCTTAAATCCTGTGTTGCCAGTGTGACATCTAAAACTTCTTGCCTCACCCTTGTTACAAATGTGGGGGTATTCCCTATATGAAAATAAAGGACCTTTTTATAATTGCAAATAAAATGGTTATTACCGTGTGAAAGTCATTTTCTGACGATCCATAACACCATAATTGGTAGGTACATACAAGAGAGACTGACAGTCAATGCTCAGAAATCACAAAAACTACAGCTTTTCCAACAATAGTTCATTTGCCGAAGAAACAAAGAACCAATAAGTACATATTGATTAGAGTTTACATGGAGCTCTCACCTTCAGAAGACCGCACAGAGAGATACCATAGCCCTCGTCAAATAAGGATCTCAACCAAAAAATAATCCAATATACGCAAGGGTTGTTAGACCAATAATAGCCTACAGATCATGGGATCAGAAGGGAGCGGACTGACGAAATTTGGCCATCAAAATTTTATATGGCAATCACCTCCTGAACTGCTTTCTTCCCATGTCTTCACATCGACTTCAGAAAGAGTTAAACTCGAAGAGATTTGAAGATAAGAATCACATTTTCACGTTGAAGAATGTCAATCTATAATTTATTTTTTCTACAAACGTCAAAAAATGACAAGGTTTGCGCATTGATAACAATATGCGAAGTGACACTTTTTTTCGGATTCTTGCGTTACCATGACACTGCATGTAAATTAATAAGACTTTTGTATTTCAATCTTTGAAAAAATGAAGCGGAACTCCAAATTATTATTTATTTTTAAATGAATAACAATTAAATACTTTCAAAATAATTATAGAATTTTACAATAACTTTAGTTATTATTTACAATATTAACATTAATCAGTGAAAATTTGATTAGGAAAGACATTTTAAGCCAGCTCAACACTATTTTCTATAATAAATTAGGCATTTTACTTATTTTTAATATTTTTAAAAGATAGATTTTGACGTTTGTAGAAAAAATATTGTTTGCATTTCGCGCACTAGATACAAAAATAACTATTCTATAAATATGTAACAGGTGTCTGATTAAGAGAAGTAACCCGCTGTATCTCAGAAACTATTTATCGTCTATCTTTACAGCTCAGAGGAAGAAATCTGTATTAAAAACTCGCACACAAGAAACTGCTGGAAATTATTTTCTCAAGTTTCCTACCCCACCGCTAGAGGGCGCATTTTTCTATAATAAATGTACCGTTGTTGTACCACAAAATTTAAATATTTTTAATAAATAGATCATTTGAGGTAGGTTTGTTCCAGTACTTTTTCCTGTATCTTGTAAAATAACTTGTAGGGGTTTTGTTTTCAACTTTTATTGAAAATCTTCAAATGCGATGCCATATTTTTAATCATTTACTGGAAAGAGAGTGGAATTTCAAAAAAAAAAATGATAAAAACCGCATCTCAATATCTATTTTCTTAGCGAAGATACGAGAAAAAATAGGTGTACTAGGGGATTATCTTCTTTATATATAATTCTACTGTACGTGTGTATGTCACTTAACTCTTCCTAAACGGCTGGACCGATTTTGATGAAATTTTTTGTGTGTGTTCAAGTGGATTCGAGAATGGTTTAGATTCACAATTGGTACCGGTAGGTGCCACTGTAATCGGGTTAATACTGAACTTTTCCTAAAAGGTTCAATTTTTATGAAATTTCGTATGTTTGAGTAAGTAACTGGATGGTTTAGATTCACAATTAATCCCAGTAGCTGGCGCTTCAAGTTTCCATAGGGCCGAAAAATGCTCTTCTATTTTCAACTCTGCGGTTATGAACTAACCTCTTACTCTTCACTTTCGGATAACCCTGTACACGAAATATAATAGATACGATTCTCCTGATTGCTGCAATCGGGTTTATACTGAACTTCTACTAAACGGTTGGTCCGATTTTGTTGACATTTTGCATAGGAGTTTTTTTGGTGCGATCATTTCAAAAAGCGGGTCAAATTTGAAAAAAAGTATTTTTCTGCTCTTTAATATGCGTATTTTTTATATGAATAACGTTCGAAAATCACTCATTTATTTTCACCTCTTCGCAATATGACACCCTTCACCCTTCCATACTTTTGGCGATAACTTTCGAAAGTTTAGAAAACAGAAACGTCAATGTATACCCTGATAGAAGAAACATGATTGAAGACGTTACCGATGAAGATTCCATAGGGCCGAAAAATGCCCTTCTATTTTGAACTCTGCGGTTATGACCTAACCTCTTACTGTTCACTTTCGGATGACCTTGTATACAAAATATCATAGATACGATTCTCCTGATTGCTGCAATCGGGTTCATAATAAACAACTCCTAAACGGTTGGTCCGAATTTAATGAAATTTTGTGTGTTTGAATAAGTAACTGGATGGTTTAGATTCACAATTAGTCCCAGTAAGTGGCGCTGCAATCGTGTTAATACTGAACTACTCCTAGACGGTTGGTCCGATTTTGTTGACTTTTTTCAAAGGAGTTTTTTTGGTGCGATAATTTCAAAAAAAAACGCGTCAAATTCTCACAAGAAAATATGTTTGCCCGTAAAAATGGAAGAAAAAAAATCATGAAAGTCGAATTTTCAGGAAATATATTCCTTCTATCAAAAAGAGGTTAGCACATGACAACGTCTGTCGGGTCCTCTATTGTTTTATACTTAAGTCAATTGAAAATTTTACATAATGTAGTAGGCGTTGAGATGTCATAAATTGTTGTCAACTTAAATATAAAATTAATGTAGAGTAATCTTCCAAGTAAATTATTAAATAATATGCCATCTCATTCGAAGATTCCCAAAATGAGTTGAAAACAAAATAACTGTTCAATCACCTCCACCTAGCGACTGTTAGAACCACTGGAACAAAACGATGATATAATTTTCCAAATTTAAAATTAAAATAGTCTTTCGTATATAAAATGTTTTAATCAGATTCCCTTTTAATATTACCGATGATTTGTAAATAATCAAAGAGAAAACAGTTTATAATCGTTAGTATGAAAACACAACAGCAAATGAGCGGTAAATTATAAGCCACCTAAATTAACATTTGTAATATAAAATATGTCGGTTTTGTTTGAGATTCATTTTACCACATCAACTACCAAATGTATAAATACATAAATTGGTAAATACGTGGAGAACGGCGTTTAGACAATACGATTCGTTTGTTGATTTGTACTGTCGGATTTTCGGTATTCGAATTGTTCGTGTATTAAATATTACATTTCAAGTACGGAATATTATGATTACGGGTTAATTGTGAATGAGATCTATTTATTTATTTGGAGATTTGTAGCAGAGGATTGTTTTTAGTTATTAAAGATTAAAGGAATTAAAAGGTACATGCACCGATGCCAAGCTACCCCCGAGAAATGGGGGGATGAAAAATGTTTTTTTCTTTAATTCCCGTGACAACCTGTTGATTGATTGATTGATTGGTTCCGCTCCACCAGTCAGCGGCTTAGAGACCTCGGCACCTTTTGCTCTTGGTTATACCGTCTATGTGAAGAGACCAGTAGCCCTTATCAGGCTCAACAGTCTTTTCACTAGGTCCTTCTTGGAGAATTCCTCCCTTGGATACTTCCTAGGAATCTATATCTCCATTGAGACAGTTAACGGTCATGTGTTAACTTAACGCCAAAGTTTTAGACCGCTTCATTTAAAGCTGTACCCCAACGAAATTTTTAAAGTTAATGAGTCAGTCGAAAAATGAATTTAAGCCGAAAAGTTCAAAAAAATTTTGAAGTCGAAATATTGGGACGTATTCATAAAACTGAAGGATATCCTTGTAAGTATAAGGTTGAAGTATAAGGTTTTGAGTTATAGCTAATGTTATTCATTTTATGAGAAAAGAGGCTGTAAGTAATCAACCATTAAAAGACTTTAAAAAAGTTCAGGAGCGTGTCGTTTTGGCAACGGGTGTCAGTTTAAGTAGTGTTAAAAAAATTGCTCGTGAAATGAAGTTGATTGAAGATGGTGAATGTGTATCAATTGTAACACCAAACAAAAAGATAAAAACAAGTGCTGCAAAAACTAATTTGGAAGATTTCGATATAGGACGTCTTAGACGATACATTACAAATTTTTAAATAAACTGAAAAACAAGTTCCAACTTTGAGACGTATGCATGAAAAATTTACAGAGAAATACATTTATACAGGTTCCCGAGAAAACCTACGCAAAATTATGAAAAAGATGGGATTCCGTTGGAGAAAAACCAGAAACAACAGAAAGTTATTGATGGAAAACCTGAAATCCAACACCTGAGACTCAATTTTTCACGCCAGATGAAACGTTATAGAAACGAAAAAAAGTTATTGATGGAAAAACCTGAAATCCAACACCTGAGACTCAATTGTTTATGCTTGATGAAATGTTATAGAAACGAAAAACGCCCAATTATATGTATGGACGAAACATACATCCATTCATGCCATACAAACCAGAAGGGTTGGGCTGATAGTTCAAACGAAGGACTACATAAACCACTGTCAAAAGGACAGATGCTAATAATAGTGAATGCTGGCGGTGAATATGATTTCGTCAAAAATGCTTACCTTCGCTATAAGCCAACTGTAAAATCGGGAGATTATCATGATGCCATGAACTACGAAAACTATAAAAAGTGGCTTCAGGATATGCTGATACCAAACTTACCACCAAATGGTGTTTTAGTTATCGAGAATGCGTCGTATCATAATGTTCAAAGTGGAAAAGTGCCTACTACGGCTTCGAGAAAAGCAGAAATGCAGGAGTGGTTAACGACCCGAAATATTGGATATACAGATGATATGTGCAAAGCCGACTTATACCACCTTATAAGGTTAAACAAATCTCAGTTCAAAACTTACGAAATCGACAACATACTTGCGGATAAAGGACATTCGGCTTAACGATTGCCTCCCTATCATCCGGACTTAAATCCCATAGAGTTAGTGTGGGCTTTTCTGAAGCAGTATGTCGCTGAAAAAAATGTCACTTTCAATTTTAAATGCGTGGAAAACCTGTATGATGTATTTTTCAATTCATTTTCGGATGTTCAATGGAAAACTCGATGTGAACAAGAATATATGGCAACGGAACCAGCTTTCGATATTGTGTTTGATGTTTTAATAATTAATTTAGGATCGAATAGTGGCAGTGAATGCGAGACTGAAAAAGGTACCTCGGATTCAGAATCAGATATTTCAGGAATCTTATGAGTAAACATATTTTTTAATATATACTTATTGTAAAAAGATATGCTTTCTCAATTTATAAATGAAAACCGTGTATGCTACTATAACATTATTTTTATTATTATGTAACTAACGAATGGTTTAAATATGCATCAAAAATAGATAAAGTATGCTTTTATACATACAAATAAAAACAAGGATTTTATTAAAAGTTTTTATAAATATAGGTTACAAATAATTATAGTTAATTATTGATCAGGTAAATTTAAGGAGCTATCATCTGCTAATATCTTTTTTTAATCCAGGTACAATTGAAAAATATTGCAATGTTGAAGTTGCTTCAGTTTAAAATGACAATGACATTTTGCATATAATCCAAGTTCTAGTTATAATAAATAGCTACCGAAATTCTTTTACATAAGTTAAAATTACTACTTAATATTTGTGCCTCCGATTGTACCTTTAAACAAGCATAGACCGAGCGAAGAAGGTTATTCTTCTCGTGCCGAATGCGTTTTCACTCTACGGTACGCGCATGCAGTGAGAATCTCACACTTTCAGGTGAATTTGCCAAACTGTAACAAAGGGGACAAACAGAGCGACCCAAACAACGATAGATGCGTGATCGAAGTATGATCACCATGCGCCTTTGCATCTATTGGCTAAAATAAACATGCCTCCCTACGCTGGCCAATCGGATTTAACTGCAATCGGCCGGCAGAATTCTTTATATTTGGTACATTGGTACAGAGTCGGAGAGATCACGTGCACTATGCATGATTCTGTTTTGGAACACTCCGTTGCTTGGATGGACAAAGTATAGCATACTACAATATGTAAACAATTCTCCAATTTTTCTCGTACAACGTATTATAATGACAATATATTTTTCAGGTGCTTCAAAATCGATGTTTTCCAAAGTTTTTACCACGTTATGAAGCACAATACAGGCAACAATTATTTTTGGTACATTCTCCAATTTCACTCGACAAACATGTTGCAAAATAGGAAATCGACGTTTCAGTTAACCAGAACAACAATCAATTATCATTCCCTCTTTTTCAAAAGTTTATTATAATTTAAATCAGCACCTGGAGCGGGAAGTCTGAATGGAGTAATGAGCCACGACTCTATGCCATATCCATCATCAGCAAGTAGCACGACGTTGTTTTTATTTTGTAAATGAACCCTTATTTGTGAATTTCTCCATATTCTTGAATCGTGGACCAATCCTGGCCAACTAGCATCCATACTAGTGAACATTTCTCGTGCATCACAAGTGGTTTGCACATTTAGTGTAGGGTGACTTTCTCGGTTGACATACTTATCACCACCATGACGATTTCACTAGACGACTGAGTCTGCTACTGACCACACTCGAAATTATTGAAGGATATCCTTTTTATTTAGAGTAAAAGGTAACGTTTATGGATAACCACATACTTTTTGTGAAAGACATGCCCATACTTTATAAGTATAAGGTTTTACTCGGCATATTACGAATGCGAGCTGAATGATTTCCTTTGAATTCTGCAAGTATAAGCATAATCTTTTTTTTATTAATACGGTCCTTGAGTGGTCTCCCAGAAATTTGTTCAATGACCGAAAAGTCATTATACTAAACTTCAATATAATATGCGACAATTTTTATATCTATCGTGATTAAATATTTATCCTGGCACGCACGTTTTTTGCCTAAAACCCCTACGAAGCAAGAAAAGTTTACTTTCGATTTCGATTAAATACAAAAAAAAACCGCTTGAAAACAGTGTAATCATTATACACGCTAGTCTATTTTTAAAAATATATTATCATTATAAAGGAAAAAAATAAGTGAAGTCGATACGTTTTTTCATAGTTACGACATATTGGGCTTTAGTTCCAAAAACTGTGACAGCTTGTAATTTATGAAGGTTATCCATTACCTTCAAATTGGATACTATCAATCAAATGACAAAAAAAATATACATAGGAATTGATCAAATGATACCGAAGCAATTAGTAAAATTTGATGTATTCACTATCCATAACTACCAGGTAGAAGAGAGTTTTCAGTATGATTAATCGCGAAGCATCCATTTTTACACAAAACTCTTCAATAGTCGTGTTTTAAGATTTCTTGTTTAATTTTCCCTTCTCCAACGACCGTGGTCAAGTCCATATTCGTTTGTGATAATTATCGATACGATTTTTGAATAATTCTAGCATGATTATGTGTATTACATAACATAACAATGGAAAGTTAATAAGTGATTCCGTAAACAAGAACTCTTATTATACAGGGTTAGTCATGAGGAACTTTACATACTTCTACCCTATGTCCCTCAGGGAGGATATCATGTGGCTACTAAAAAGTGTCAACTCCTCTTCTTTATTAATTTACAGGGTGATTTGTAAAATTGACCATACATTTTAATTGGCTATAGTGTTTACACGGCTCATTTGATTTTTCTTTTTTTTTTTCATGATACACTACACTACTATCAAGCATTCGACTGGTATTAGCTAAACTTAGAAATTCCAGGAACTGGAAAGATTAATTTAGGGATTCTTATTAAATATTTCACCCTGTATATAATTAATGCAATAAGTGATTTTCAAACTACATAAAAAGCCAATGAAAATGACATATGCGACAATGTTGTCGCACTTTTATTCAATTTTTAGCGAACGATAAAATCTTATCAAAAATAGAAAAGTATTAATTTAAACAAATGTTATATATTTCAAGTATTTTAACTAAAATCAGTACCTACAACATAGTCTAATACGAATAAATTTAACTACATCTTGTTACATGTCTATCGACCTGTTTCGATTTTACAGAAAAAATCCTTTTAATTACCGCTCGTCGTCACTAGCCACTTCCAATTATAGTTCTGTGATCCCAAACTCTTCAACCCTGGCCGTTAGACAATTGACGTCTGCCAACGGACGCTTCCATTTTTTGCACAACGCCACGTGAAACACCCCTTGTGTTATCCTTATGTGACATAAACTTGGGGTCGAATCACCCTTGAGAGGAGTCTCTAGCCGGAGCCCTTCGAGCTGATGCCCTTTGTGAGGTACAGCATTTACCGTTACAAATTGGCGCCCAACTAAAAGCACACTTTTACCGTTACAATGTTTACTGTCACTTTATATTATCTCTAAGGGCAGATCGAATCAATTGTTTTTCAATTTTTAATTTTTAGACAAAAATCGCGTTGGGGCATTATTTTCGATAAATAATAAATCGAATTGATTAAAAAGCCAAACCTCATGTATGTGTTGATTGTAAATGATTAAAATTTTATTTCAGATAATAATACATCGAATCAACTGTACCAAATAAAAATAACGAAACAGCTCTAAAAAGTTTTAAAATCAAGATTGGCGTTGACCGTTTGACGTTTCTCGATATTTTATACTCATTGTCATTATTGTCATTATCAATCGTTATTTATGTGTACAAGAATATATATTCCTTCTTTTATAATTGTGTTAGCTTTGGTAGAGCTTTTGTTACTTTCTTTCAAAATGCCACATCAGTTTTCGACCATAGAATAAGCCGACATAATTTTTGTTTATGGGTTCTCTAATGGGAATGGAAGAGCTGCTGCTAGAGAATATCAGTCATCCAACACTTGGGTCAGTTTTTAATTATTTGCGAGAAAATGGCATTTTTCCTAGTGGAAGAACAGAACGACATGTAGATGAATCGCAGAAAGATGACATTATTGACGCTGTTACTATTAACCCTACAATAAGCACTAGACAAGTAAATCGAGAAGTCAATGTTACTCAATCAAAAGTAAGTAGAGTCTCAGAAAAAATTTATACCAATATCATATTCAAATGGTTCAGCGACTTTATCCTGGAGATGAAATCGATAGGTTGGAATTTTGTAGATGGATTGACAATCATCGACCAACGCTGTACGGGATACTATTTACATGTGAAGCCCAATTTACAAGAGACGGGATAAATAAGTTCCGTAATTCACATGTGTGGGCAGAAGAAAATTCCCATGCTATTCGAGAATGTCGTTCCCAGTTAAGGTTTTCGGTTAACGAGTGGATTGGTGTCATAAATGACCAATTAGTAGGTCCTCACTTTTTTGATGGTCCTTTGGACTTTCTACAAAATATTGACCACTTTTTATTATACATTTATTTTGTTTACTTAATTTATTTGTAATTATTGGTAAATTTTTATATTCTATTCGAGCTATATAGGTCTTTGACCTCGGCTCGTTTAAACTTTTATAATAATAATAGTAATAATAATTTCAAAGTCCCTCAACGAGTTACCTTTTCAAGAAATGTTTTTCCAAACCTACACTCCTGATCACTGATAAAAAAACACGCGGCTATACCAAACTAGAGATTGGAGAAGTCTAATTCAATGCCTGTCGAAGCATGGAATCGTTGAATAAAAAAAATATTCTACTTGAAAGATTCAAGCAACAAGAAAATAATTTCGTCTCTTCAAAATTTCCTCTATTAACTCCGCTAAACGTATTTTCCTCTTAGGAAATAAAACGTTACACGTTGTAAGTGTATATATATACCTATATATATATATATATATATATTTCTGTAATTACTTCACGTCAGTTCTCTATTTTATAGCCCACCTTCTACTCGGTGCGCATATTTATTTTATTTCCGACATTTCAGTCATTATTCACATGTCCATGTTTGAATAGCAACCGTTCCGTTTTAACTTTTATTTCCCAGATTTTTAAATTTATCACGTTCAGAAAGTAAATTCCGATATTCGTCACTTCACTTCAAACACAGTCGCACACGAATACAAACCATCACCTTAAGCAACCTGGAAGAGTAGAAAAGAGATTTTAATCGAGCACGTACAGATTACATCATGCAGAGTCATCACCATGCCGATTTGATAAGTGTCCTTGATCCTGAAACAAACCAACCGATTGTGAGGGAGATCTTCCAAACAAGTAGGACGAAGCCAGCCTCAAGTGTTACTAGCTCGAGAAGAGAAACGATGTCCCAATTGTCCCATAGTGCTAGAACCGTTCTGACGAAATCGCTCATATCCCACTAATATCACCAGGACAATGGAAAGGAAGAGTCACTAGCCCGAGAAGGGAAACGATGTCCCAATTGTCCCATAGTGCAAGGACAGTTCTGGCGAAAGCAATTATATCCCACTAATATCAAAAGGACAATAAAAAGGCACAGTCACTAGTACAAGAAAGAACAAGATGTGCGCATTGTCCTATTGGCCATTGAACAATTGTGCCAGATCCTCTCTGAGACCTAAGAGATCTATTGTACCCATTTTCTTATACTCAGATCACGAGGAAAGTGTTTGTTTCCTGGCCCAATCCTATCCCAGCCCCTTCTATTGGTTTTGAGTCGTTTGTATACCATTGACTGGCATTCTTTCCAAATCTGGCAATGTTAAGATCTCACTTTTTCTTGTTACTAAAAACTCAGTCACGCACCATTATCAGTGAAAAGTACGATCATTTGAAATGGCACATTTTGCAGCTCGTAAATGTCCAATTGCTCAAACTCTAATGTTATCAATAATTGAAAAAGATGCATAAATCTTTGAGTAGAAAATCCTTCGCGATCGAGTATTTTCCCACGTGACTATCCTCTTTTTGCCTGTTTATCATCGGGAAATTTTTTTCCTCCATAAATACATAATTTATGTTACTGAAGAGTATCGTATTTCAATACATACCACCCCTTCCCTACTTGAAAACCGGTGCTAAAGATAAATCGTTTTCCGCAATAATTTATTATTTTTCTTCCATTCGTTCCGTTCTCACATCGTTCAATTTCTAAAGAGAATTTCCAAGGTGTACGTTTCATATTTTCTTCAATTATGCTCGATAATTGTCGTGGGTTTGATGTTAATTAATAAACTCTCAGCTGGTTACTTTTTAGTAAACATCGTTGCAGAGACGGGCTTCGAGCTGGACGTAAAAGTGTCTGCTTGTTAATAGTGCCTTTGTGGCATTATTTTTTCATCTGTATATTATACGACAAGCCTGTACTAACTCTTTTTCTAATAATTAGTTAGAAGCCCATTAGTTAATTATCAAATTTCAGGTTCATGTTTATAAAAGCAAGGAAAACTATTTTGGTCTTTCGTGAATTATTATAATTTTCTTTTAATTAACTTTGGGATAAGAGAAATATGATGCCACAAAGCATATGCGTAGGTCTCTTTATTACCACAGGATCACAAATTCTCCTGACAACAAATAAAAACAAAAACATTTATATAAGATTAACTCTTAGGCGCAGTTCACAGTAAAGGGACGTCGGGCGAGAACGTGGCACTGACGTATGTCTATCTTGCGTCTTTTCTATGTAATTAAACGATCCAATGTACACCAAGCAACGTGGCGCAGGCCACTGCCACTCCGTCCTGGCTTAAAGTCGCAATTCTATAGGGATATCGTCGGGCGAGGTCGTAGCACTGACATATGTCCATCTCGAGTCTTTTCTATGTGATTAAATGGACCCATGATACACAGAGGCATCGTGGCGTGGTCGATCGCCACTCCATCCTTGCCACGTCTCTTTGAAATTGCTCGTGACGTACAGAAAGAGGCACGTCCGTATGATATGAATATTAAAAATTGTGCAAAAATTTCGTAGAATTTTAGAATAATCAACAAGTCACTTGATCCTGGCGTACGCCTCTGATAAAAACCTGAAGCGATTACTTAACATAAATTAATAGTGTGTATAGCTTCGATCATTAAGCAGATTCTATGAATAACCCGCTACACTGACAACTCACTTTGTTCGAAGCCAACATCTAAATCGATTGTAAACATTCAATATAAGCGGTTTTGTCACATTTACTGAAAAATGCAGAATTACATAAACCTTCAAATTGACATCCTGTTTATAAACATTCACTCATGTATCAGTGAAATTGGGGAACCACAAAAAAATTGAAGTCATTGGATGATTATTACATTTTAATAATACGACATGGCAACATCGGTGGAATCAAACAAAATAAATAAATAAACTTTGACATTGTTTATGTTGGCATCAGATAATACGTCTGTTAACTCTTCTAGTACATTCATTCTTCGGAGTCGTATAGTACTTACACTTCCCGCGGAAAATGACAATAAAAGTTTTAAAGTTCTGGGCTCAAGCAATGTTCGAATTTTTTAATAAAACACCCTGTAACTCAGACAGGAGACTCAATTCATTTGGGTCATTTGGGACAAATGGGTTAATTTTGTAAAATTTGGCTTTTTTTTCATTCAATAACTTCGTCAAAGGTGATTGATTGATTGATTGATTGATTAGTTCGGCACCACCAGTCAGAGGCTTAGAGACCTCGGCATCTCAGCCTTTAGGCTTTTTGTGCTCCTGGTTATACCGTTTATGTGAAGATACCAGTAGCCCTTATCAGGCTCAACAGTCTTTTCACTAGGTCCTTCTTGCAGAAATCCTCCTTAGGATACTCTAGTCCTAGGAATCTATATCTCCAATGAGACAGTGCTTCACATTCGAAGATAATGTGAGAGGTTGTTTCCTCCTCTTCCATGCAGAACCGACAGATAGGTTCTTCCCTATATGTGCCAATTGTATGCATGTGCATGTGTAATCCCGTCACTTTCCTTATCTGCCCCCTGCTGAGGTTTAATATTTCATTAGTCAGCGACTCCGAGGGTTTTTTGACTAAGAGTTTGCTGTGTTCATGTTTTGGCACATGTCTCCAGTACGTCTGATGTTTATTTTGAATCCACCAAGATGTACAACCACGTGCAGCAGATTTTGATATTCCAAATACTGGTTCAGGACCAGTGAATGCATTTTCAGACCCTAGTTTTCTAGTTTTTCTGCCTCTTCACTGCCTACAATACCCTTGTGCCCCGGGACCCACTCAAGAGTTACTCTATTGTGGTTTGCCAGGGTTAAAAGTTTTTGAAGGCAGTTCCAGATCAGTCTAGATCTGATCTGGAGACTTGCTAAAGATTTCAGTGCTGCCTGTCTATCTCAGATTATGAGGTTCTTTTGGCATCTATACCCCCTTTTGATGTTCATTTGCAAACACGTGTCGATAGCCTAGATTTCTGCCTGGAATACCGATGCAAACTTCCCCAATGATGCGTGGACATAGCACCTGGGTCTCGCACCATGGACTCCAGCTCCTGTTCCTATGTCAGTTTTATATCCGTCTGTGTACCACACCAACGTTCCTTTCTGACTGCATGCTTCCAGCCCATCCCAGTTCAGCTGGATAAGGTATGGTTGGTTGTGGTTAATTGTGGCCAACATGTTATCACTTCTCATTTCAAGAAGCGAGTTTGTGATAATATCTGTGATTCTGGAATGAGTATGGGAGTTGGTTCCTTCGTGCCAATTCCCATTGCATTCCAGCCTGTATGGGGCGGTAGATTGAAAATGACCGCAGTTGGGCTGCTTCTCATCGCACCCGTTATGCACAGACAGGCAAGCCTCTGAAGTTTTGATAGCTCCACTTCGGCTTTCCTCTGATCTGTTTTTGGCCACCAAACTAAGGCTCCATAGGTAACCATGGGTCTCACCATAGTTGTGTACAACCAGTAAACAATCCGTGGATTTATTCTCCATATGTTTCCTATTGCCCGTTTGGCAGCCACCAGGGTCATTTTCCCTTTCCTGGTTTTGTCATGTAGGTGTGAATTCCTGGTTAGTTTTGCATCCAGAATTATGCCCAGATACTTGACCTCCTGGCTAAGACACAGCTTCACGTTGAAGAGGTTTGGCAGTTTTAGTCTCTCAAGCTTCCTTCACAGAAGCTGTAGGTCTAGTGAAAATCTATAACTCTTGCATAGAACACATTTTACCACAACTCTCAAAGGTAGACATAGAAACTTAAAAAATAATATCCAGGTTCTTCTCGAAGCTAATTTTGTCATATTTTTTTTCCATTTATGGTTTCTGATGTATGACTGAGACCGTTTTCAATTTTCACATCTTCCTACCGAAATGCAAAAGGAATTTATTCAATTTAATTTCAAATTTATTCATGAAACACGTTACGACATTTACTAGTACTTCACACAACTGAACTCACTCTAATTATTCCCTAATAATGATTGAAAAGTAGGTCGCGTAAATATTTCTTGGAAGCTCGTTTCAAGGTCTTCCAAGTAAAAAACAATTGTTTGTTTCAAACATGCATTCCTGTGACTCGTTTTTTCAGTAAATTCGGTAGTTTTAGCGGTGTAGGTAAACTTTCATGTGGAAAGAAATATGAGAAAGTATGAAAAATAATGATACATCTCAGGTGACTCGCGAGTAAATGTTGTGAAAATATATTTGAAATATAACACTTTTTGTTAACGTCGTAAAAACCGTGTAATATTTTTCGGGCAGTTTGGTTTTTTCCGCTGTGGTATTAAGAAAAGACCGTAAACTCGGTAATTTTAATAAGTTTCGGGATAAAGTTGTACATTCCAACAAATAATAGTCGGGGACAAAAGGATTTTTAAGTGTGTGAGTGACAATTCCGCGAAAAAGACATTTTTTTGTAGTGAGTATATTTCTGTATCTATAATTTTAAAAAATGTGTTAATTTTTGTAATAGCTCATTAAAATATGGATTCGGAAAACGACTAGAAAAATTAAGAATGCTTTTAGTTCTTCGCAAATAACTATAAAACTATGAAAGTTAATTGAAATCTGAAAAAATAATATGAAAGTTGAGGAGATTTACAATAAGAAAGTTTATATTTCGGTGCTCTAACTTTATTGCTAATAATTTTAAATTAACGCTGAAAATAGGCCTCCGCGTGGTAGTTTAAAGATGCGCGAGAAGCGAGTTCGTCTCATGAAATAAGTATTAAATATTGATTTAAAAAAGTGATAAAATTATTGTGTGTTCTCAGCTCTTGAAGGAATGAGGATTCTCGTTGGAAAAATCGATCTAATTTAATTTTTCAACAAGTTTAGCGATTGTTAATTATTATAATCATATAATTAGCTAAATTTCTTAAGACATTTCGATGGCAACTTTTTCTTCTCTTCTCTTCTTGCCGATATTTTCATTAAACCACAATATTTTTTATTTTTTTTTAACACTTATTAAAATTAATTTAATTTAAAAAAATTCTGTGAATTATGAACAAAATATCAGAAACTTGAGTCAAATTCATCATAATTTAATAAAATAACAAGTTAATTATCAATAACCGCACTTTTTTTAAATCTATTTTTCAAATATCGTAAGTTCATTTCTGAAGTAAATACTTGTAATCATAACCAAATAACAATTGTATATATTTTTCACTTCATTATGACATTTTAGAAAATAAACATTTTGAAAAAGCTTTCAAACGAAAGCGAAACGTCAAAAAAAATTTTTAATTTATTTAAAATATAAAATAACCACACCCAAGAAATAAAAATCAAACGATTATTATAATAAATGGTTAAAGAATATAAAATAATATATACAGGGTGTTTCATAGTTAAACCACCATAGGTTAACTGCAAGTAGAGGACACTTTGGTGGTTCCAAATAGCCTTGGTTAATTGGTCTAACATAATTATTAACAGAGATACAGGGTGTTTTATTCATTTAGTCCAATGCTTTTGAAGGCCATAACTTTAGAACCACCCTACATATTTCTTTCATTTTTGGTAAGGATATATTGCATTGATAACACAATAAGATAGTGTAATAAAAATAATTATAATCCAGGTCTAGTTTGAGAAAAATTTGCAAAATTCGATAATCTCCAAAACAACACCCTGTATATCAGAATTTTTAAAATCCAATAGATTATTCGAAGAGAACAGAAAAAATAGAGGGACACCAAAATATTTTTCGAAGTGCACATCCCGTTCTACTGCTTAACTTTTAATGTCAAAGTTATTTAAATGTATCATTGACATTTTCGTACGTAATAACTTTAGAACCACCCGATAGATTTCTTTCATTTTTGGTAGGTGTAAGTTACATAAGCATCAAAATCTTATCATGTAACAAAAACAGTTATAATCCAGGTTCGGGTTAAGAAAAAAAAATTTTTTCAAGATTTTTATAAATCAATAGTTTATTCCAAAAGAACAGAAAAAATTGAGTTACACGGAAATGTTGAAGTGCACGCTTACTAAAATATTCAAGTCAAAATCATTAACAATTATCAAGTAGGTCTAATATTCTAAAGGAACAGAAAAATTATCAAATAGGCGTAGACTGTTGAAGTACGGAAAACTTTGACAGTTCGTTTTGTTATTGGTAGTTAATCGTTTGTTATTAGTAAATTTCGCACGAAATAATTTAGATCATTTTGAATAATAATTAATTATGCCTCATAAATTTACAAATGTAGAATATGCAGACATACTATTTGTGTATGGCTTTTGTAACGGAAATGGTAGAGAAGCAGTAAGGGAATATGAAAGACGCTTTCCTAATCGTCGCACTCCTCATTAGCAGACATTTGCGAGAGTATTTGATTACAGTCGGCAACATGGTAGATTTCCTACAGCGACAACCAATGATTATGGTGAAAGATAACACTTGAATGTTGAAGATGATATACTAGGTAAAGTAAAGATATTAAATTTGTAACGGTAAAAGTTGTACCTCACAGGGCACCAGCTCGAAGGGCTCCGGCTAGAGACTCCTCTCAAGGGTGATTCGACCCCAAGTTTATGTCACACAGGGATAACAGAAGGGTTGTAAAAATTGAGGGCGCCACTACCTTTTTAACGATGAAAACTACAAAAACTAAGGCGGAAAAGGTAGAAACGCCTTGTAGAATTTAAATGAAAGTTAATAATAAAAACTACTAAAAATTACCCCGGGCGATATCTCCCTCAACTTTTATAGTTGAGGATTTTAATAAAAAAAGAATTAAAAACAAAATTGCAATTTATTCTGCCACAGGAAATGAACAACGGAATTTACCAAAGGAATTTGTACTTTTATAGGTACTTAGCTTAGATGAAGTGATTTCCTGGAGAAGAAGTCAGGTCTTGATCCGAACTGATGAGTTCTGTTCTAGGGCGGTAGTTTGAGCTAGGGCTGTATCCTTGGGGTTATATTCTCCGGTTTAAATTCTTGGGTTCTATCCTAGCCTAGGGTTATATTCTTGGCTTATATTCTCGCCTAGGGTTATATTCTTGGCTTATATTCTCGCCTAGGGGCTGTGCTTACCACAGCAAAATTCATAAGATAGGTACTTGAGATATGAAAGATAGCGAAAGATGTTGTGCCCTCTTAGGCAGATGATAACAAAAAGGGGTGTTTAACGTGGCGTTGTCCGTTGGCAGACGTCAATTGTCTTACGTTCGGGGTAGAAGAGTTTGGGATCACAGAACTATAATTGGATGTGGCTAGTGACGACGAGCGCTAATTAAAAGGATTTATTCTGTAAAATCGAAACAGGTCGATAGACATGTTACACCCCCTCTCCTCCGGGAAAAAAATGATTCGAAGAATTATTTTTTTTTTGTGAAAAATGGGCTTAATAAGATAAAAGGAGGGGTGAAGTATAATAGCAAAATCTATGTATCTTAGGTAAGGTAAGGCAATTGTCAAAGGTAAAGGTAAGGCAGTTGTCAAAGGTAAGGTAAGGCAGTTGTCAAAGGTAACGGTAAGGCAATTGTCAAAGGTAAGGTAAGGCAGTTTTGTCATCTTGTGATTATCATGTAGTTATGTCATCGTATAACACAAAGCATACACTGAGAACGAAAGGTAACGATAGGGTGCGATAATTTCTCAGTGCAGGCGAAACGATAAGATAAGGTACGGTAGGGTCTGTTTTGATAAAACGCTGGGATCTCAGATACGCAGAGCGAAAAATTCCAGGAAATACCAAACCAATGTCTCCGGGAGGGACAAAAATAAACACGGTGAGTGATGTCAGCCTAAAATTGATTTAGAATGCAATTCCGTCGGAATTATAATTAATTCGTAAATCAGCCTAATTTTCACCGAGCAAAGAGTAAAGATTTGTCATAATGACGTCACCAGGGGTGAAATACTACTTGACTTAGCAAAGATTATTGGCAGGGCGACAACACTTATAGTGTTCCACAAGGAACGGTTCTAAAATATACGATAACGGTAGGTAGTTCACAAGTATCACAATACGGCAACGCAAAAGGTATGTTAAGGGAGAGAAAGAAATACATAGATACTTACTTTGAATGGTTTAGGGTAAAAGAGAATTGAAGATAAATAGGGTGATTCTGAAAGGTAAATCGTGGTCGAAATAATGGTATGTGTGGTTAGGAATAGTTTGTGGCGACATTATAAAAAGAAAGACGATAGATTCTTATCACGTGATCGGACAAAAAGGTATTCTGGTTTATACGCCGAGAGCACAGGAAGAGGGCAAAAACAGCAGCGCGATCGACATTCGGTGAGGTTGCCAGTTAGCGTCCACAGTAGCCATTGGTCATCGATCCGAAAGTCATTCCAGCTACATGCATTCAGTCCGTTGATATGATCTCTTTGTTAAATCGAACAAAGGTATTGTTACTAAAATTACACCCATGACCTTGTCAGGGAATACGGTACATAGGTCCAGAACTCTACAAGAGTGTGGCCAACCTGGTTAAAGATAAAAAACGACTAAAAACTAAGGAAGAACTGCCATTGAAGGCAAGAGAAAGAGAAGAGATTGCTATAGGAGACAAGGTGAAGAGAAAGAGCGACTAAGCAGTCATTAAGAAAACGGAAAGTAAAAGAAAAAACTCCAGTATATCGTTTTTGTAGGAGAACGTTAGCGAAACTCCAAGAGAATGGCGCGGTTGCCTAAAGTAAGGAAGAAAACGAAAACGATAATGAACTAAAAACACAATTGTACCGTTTTTTTAGGAGAACGATAGCGAAACTCCAAGAATGGCGCTTTTGCCTAAAGTAAGGAAGAAAACGAAAACGATAATGAACTAAAAACACAATTGTACCGTTTTTTAGGAGAACGATAGCGAAACTCCAAGAGAATGGCGCGGTTGCCTAAAGTAAGGAAGAAAACGAAAACGGAAATAATAAAAATAATGGTCAACTAAAACTCGATTGTACCGTTTTTTTAGGAGAACGATAGCGAAACTCCAAGAGAATGGCGCTTTTGCCTAAAGTAAGGAAGAAAACGAAAACGGAAATAATAATGATAAACTAAAACTCGATTGTACCGTTTTTTTAGGAGAACGATAGCGAAACTCCAAGAGAATGAAACGGTTTCTGAAGTAAGTGGCTCTACGTTAGTTGTAAAAAGCAAAACTTTCATATGCTAGTTCAAGTGACTTTAAATGATTGGCCTGCATCTTGAAAATATTTAAAGTAAGAGAAAAAGAATAAGAGCCGGTATCTAAATCAACAGTACTAATCAAATAGCACTAGCGGAAGCAAAGGATCTAAAATCCGAATGAACATAAATGCCTGGCAACGAGGTATAGATATGGAAACTGTATGTACGTGAATGACTGTAGATATAAAAACAACAAATATTTATTGCCGATAGATGTCAATTAAAATAAACAAAACCGTACTATATTTTCAACAAGTCATACGTAGTAATGAAAATGTTGCATAATAACTCCATAAAAATTATCAGTATATAAATGTATAGCTAATCAAGATCAAAAATGTATCATAAATTGATATTAAAATTTTTGTAGCACATCACAATCTCTCTGTCGTCAAAAAAACTGAACTGCAAAATATTTATAGTTAACGGTAAATTGTTAATTTGGCAACACTGCACTTTATATTAACAAGATTAGACAAGAACAAGTAAGAGAGTTTAAAGATAAATTGTTACTTTGGCAACACTGCACTTGATTAACAATAGGTAAGATAAGATATTTCAGTTTGTGTAACTCGACACAATTCAACTGAACAAGATACAAACGGTAAGATATTTCAGTTTGTGTAACCAGACACAATTCAACTGAAAAAGATAATTTTACTATGCAGCTACATAAAATATAACAACTTATCAGAAAACAGACACCTTAAGAATTTACTTAAAACGTGGCAACATTGCAAACAAATCAGATGTAATTCACCTTTCCTGAAAAAATCAATAACAAAATTCCGTTTCGGGACAACAAAAGATTGTGCTATACTTCGTTATCTCCTAAAAAAATAAACCCAGAGAATATTCGTTATCGTAGACCAAAATATATATTGTAAATAAGGCAGGTAGTTAAGATAAAATTAAAAAAACGTCCAGGGTCGGTACAAGATAGTTACTTGAAAAAGTGAAATTTTTTTTAAAAAAGTTAGTTGTTGGAAGCAAAAATTCTGAATTGAACGATAAGAAAAATTTTAAAGAGAATATGCAAAAATAAAAAAACTAAAATCCTTCCAACCCAACTGTTACACTGTGCAACAAAAACAATGGGCGCCAATTTGTAACGGTAAAAGTTGTACCTCACAGGGCACCAGCTCGAAGGGCTCCGGCTAGAGACTCCTCTCAAGGGTGATTCGACCCCAAGTTTATGTCACACAGGGATAACAGAAGGGTTGTAAAAATTGAGGGCGCCACTACCTTTTTAACGATGAAAACTACAAAAACTAAGGCGGAAAAGGTAGAAACGCCTTGTAGAATTTAAATGAAAGTTAATAATAAAAACTACTAAAAATTACCCCGGGCGATATCTCCCTCAACTTTTATAGTTGAGGATTTTAATAAAAAAAGAATTAAAAACAAAATTGCAATTTATTCTGCCACAGGAAATGAACAACGGAATTTACCAAAGGAATTTGTACTTTTATAGGTACTTAGCTTAGATGAAGTGATTTCCTGGAGAAGAAGTCAGGTCTTGATCCGAACTGATGAGTTCTGTTCTAGGGCGGTAGTTTGAGCTAGGGCTGTATCCTTGGGGTTATATTCTCCGGTTTAAATTCTTGGGTTCTATCCTAGCCTAGGGTTATATTCTTGGCTTATATTCTCGCCTAGGGTTATATTCTTGGCTTATATTCTCGCCTAGGGGCTGTGCTTACCACAGCAAAATTCATAAGATAGGTACTTGAGATATGAAAGATAGCGAAAGATGTTGTGCCCTCTTAGGCAGATGATAACAAAAAGGGGTGTTTAACGTGGCGTTGTCCGTTGGCAGACGTCAATTGTCTTACGTTCGGGGTAGAAGAGTTTGGGATCACAGAACTATAATTGAAAGTGGCTAGTGACGACGGGCGCTAATTAAAAGGATTTATTCTGTAAAATCGAAACAGGTCGATAGACATGTTACAAATTTTATTTAATAGATATTAAGACTAAGAGTCGATTAGAAATTTCCCTTTTCTTCATTACATTAATACATTAATATGTGATACTAAATTAGTCTCCTCCAGTGCCATAATTCATTTTGTTCCAGATATGGTTAACAACAACCCAACAGTCAGTACAAGAAGGATTGGCCACTCATTAAATGTACCCCAGACTACCGCTTGGAGGAGATTAAAAAAATTTAGCTTCTACCCTTATCATGTTCAACAGGTTCAAAGACTAGAACCACGTTATTTGGAACCGCGATTAGACTTTAGTCGGTGGATACTTAGAAGGAGAAGAATAGTTAGCAGGTGCCTATTCACTGATGAGGCCACATTTACAAAGGATGGGGTTTATAATCCACGAAATTCCCATGTTTCGGATTATGAGAATCCTTTTGCTACAAGACAAACACATTCGCAGTATAGGTTTTCGGTTAACGTTTGGTGTGGAGTTTTAGATAATCACCTTATTGGACCATATGTACATTAACAGGGGACGACTATTTTGCTTTTTTGCAAAATATGTTACCAGTGCTATTAGAAAATGAGGAAATTGGAGGAATGTATTTCCAGCACGATGGTGCATCGCCTCACTTTAGGGTAATTGTGCGAAATTTTCTAGAAACATGTGGATAGGGAGGGGCGGGCCCAATAATTGGCCTTGCCGGTCGCCGGATTTTAACCCAGTGGACTATCATATTTGGGGATATCTGAAGGCCAAAGTATACTCTACTGAGATAAACATCTTAGAAGATCTTATTCAAAGAATTGATGATGCTTACCAGGAAATCAGGGCAAATCCATTAATGATAAGACGAGCAGCACAAAACATCTTAAAAAGAGCTCATAAATGCATAGAACAAAATGGTGGGCATTTCGAACAATTATTAAAATAATTTGACATTCCGTGTAACTCAATTGTTTCTGTTCTTTTGGAATAAACTATTGATTTATAAAAATCTTGATAAAATATTTTTTTTTAACCCAAACCTGGATTATAACTGTTTTTGTTACATGATAAGATTTTGATGCTTATGTAACTTACACCTACCAAAAATGAAAGAAATCTATAAGGTGGTTCTAAAGTTATTACGTACGAAAATGTCAATGATACATTTAAATAACTTTGACATTAAAAGTTAAGCAGTAAAACGGGATGTGCACTTCGAAAAATATGTTGGTGCCGCTCTATTTTTTCTGTTCTCTTCGAATAATCTATTGGATTTTAAAAATTCTGATATACAGGGTGTTGTTTTGGAGATTATCGAATTTTGCAAATTTTTCTCAAACCAGACCTGGATTATAATTATTTTTATTACACTATCTTATTGTGTTATCAATGCAATATATCCTTACCAAATATGAAAGAAATATATAGGGTGGTTCTAAAGTTATGGCCTTCTAAAGCATTGGACTAAATGAATAAAACACCCTGTATCTCTGTTAATAATTATGTTAGACCAATTAACCAAGGCTATTTGGAACCACCAAAGTGTCCTCTACTTGCAGTTAACCTATGGTGGTTTAACTATGAAACACCCTGTATATATATAAAGTTTGATATAACGACTGAGAAATGTTATAGAGGCAGGGATAACGAGGATATTCAGTCCAAATTTCAATGTATACTTTTATTTATTATACAAGGGAAAAAATTATTAGATTTTAGCTCGAGCTTAGCTTCGCGTTGGGAGACAAAAAACCGAGAGCTAAAATCTAATAATTTTCCCGTGTATAATACACTATTTTTTTCTGTGACGGGAAAAACGACGATATCATATTGAAAAAAAATATCACTTTTTACGAAATTACTTTTTTCCCCAGAAAAAAGTGAGTACTTTTTTCCCGCATATATAAATATTCACTTTTTTCCCGGGGAAAAAAGTAATTTCATAAAAAGTGATATTTTGTTACCTGACAACAGTGATAAAATGTCAAACTTTTTTCCCGTCACAGAAAAAAATTATTTATTGATTTGTCTGTATGAAGTATGTCACCATTTATGTTAAATTATAATTTTTATATTTTTTTTCAACATTTACAAGTTTTTAATAATTTTATGTATCAAATTTAATTAATTTTTACAGGTAAGTACTTGAATTTATTTTAAATCATGTTATTTTTCAATATTATATATTTTAGTGCCCCGAAGAAGTGCCAAAACGACAAGAAAGCTTGGCTTTTTGTAAATAAAAGACTTTACATTGAATTTTGGACTGAAAATTCTCATTGTTCATCTCTAGTCATATAATAACTCTGATTGTGGCCTATTGTGGCTTTTTAGAGAAAAATACCTATTTTCAAAGTCCACACTTTATTTCGTTGAGCTTTCGTTACACTTCGTCAACTTCATCGGACTAAATTTAATTTACTCTAACCTTATATACTTAGACTTGAAACTAAAAAAGATAGTTAGGTGAAATAATCAAAATTTGAACGTGTTTTTCATGAAATTATTCTGTATTTTTTTATATAATGGAGATTTTTGATATTATTTTTTAAACACGAATTTTGTTCCGATGAAGTTGACGAAGTGCGATGAAAGCTCAACAAAATAAAGTGTGTATTTTGAAAATAGGTATTTTTCTCTAAAAAGCCACAATATATAATCAGTAGTAATACTATAAGTACTTCAAAATAATCAGGTTATGCATCGATAACTTGTTGCATAATTATTACAAAGACTGTTTGAGAAGTTTGAGATGAATAACCGTATTTATTTTGAAGTACGTATTGTATTTGAAATGATTATTTATTGAGTAAATTAAGTAAATATAAACAATTTATTAATTTAAATACAAATTGGTACAACGGAAATGATAGACGTCAAAATTTGACGGTCCTGTTAGTTTGTGTATTGTTGTATATTGATGTCGATGTGGTTACTATAGAAATTAAATTATTGTAGAATTTTCGATTGGTAGAGCTACTCTATGTATAATCGGGTATTATCAAAGGTAATACCACGACTGCTTCAAATTTTATCGATAATTTTTTCTTTTCCACGAAAACTTGTTTATTTGGCAAAAATATGAAAACAAACCGATTGATAAAATCACGAGTCCGTCAGGACGAGTGATTTTATCTAAATTCGGTTTGTTTGAATGTTTTTGCCTCAAATAAACAAGTTTGAGTGATGAAAATAAAAAATTATGTGATAAAATTTGAAGAACGAGTTGTATTTGGGAAGATTATTTTTTTCAACAATTTAAAAGGATTTTGCTTTATTTTTTCATTTCAATATTCTCTTGGGTGATGGCACTGAATCGGTTTGTGTTCATTTTTCAATAAACTTAGAAGCACTTTTAGTTGTCAATAATGACAAATTCAAAGTAAAATTTTGACGTTTCAATGTAAACAAGGTATTATCGATGAGGAAGCAGTTTTATCAGTATAATACCGAATGATTGGCTAAAATAATGTATTGCTATTGTTTAAAACCACCAAAATGTCAGATTTTGACAAGCGAAAAAAATAATCGAAATTATACAAGGTAACTTAACTAAATTGATCGTTCTAATTGGTTGAAAATTATACGAAAAAAATAATCAGTTATATAATAATATATAGTAAAAGTAAAAGATAGTTTCGGCTGACTAGTTAAATACAAAATAGTTTTAAATATAGGGATTGTAGATGTCTATAATTTAAAATATATTTTATATCTTGCTCTATATCAAGAAAGTTTCAAGAATTTTCCTTTTTTTTTCATTATTCAGGAACTAGTTTCTAATTTAATCGCAAAAAAGATGATACTAATTAAATATTTTTCAACTAATACATGAATATCTCGTTATTTTATTTATTTATTTCAGGTGAAGAAGGTGAAAAAAATTTACCGAAAGCTTTCACTAAAACTTTAGAGTGTACTTTTATAACTACTGGCTGCAATCCCCAAAATCTAAAAATATTTAGTATATACAGTATGTCTGAAAAAGTTGACAACATATGGGAAACTTTTTTATTGTAAGTTTTCGAAAAAAAGATTTTCTTTATGAAAATCTCTGCTTTCGAAAATAATAATATTCACGTATTTACATTTGACTTTTATCTTGTTTAACCTCAAATGTTTATTTGTTGATTAGAAATATTTTAGCAATGAACTTAAATTAGTAATAAATAAGTAGGTAATACCCAACAGAATAATGTATTTTCTACTGTAATACACAGAAAGAAACGAAATAATTAAAGGTGGCTCTGACAATGACATTTCTCTTACCGAAAGTCAGTCTAGTTAGTAAAAGCTTTCGAGAAATGAATAATAAATCCCATCTAATTAGTGTGCATTGAAATGTAATTGTAACTAATGTAAACAAAATTGAAAACGTCAGTGTGTATTAATTATTGTACTCCAAGAAGTAGCAAAAATGCCGTTGAAATTGACCTTTTGACGAAAAAATTGAAATTGTACTAATTGTCGGAGATAACTACAAAACCTATAGGGAAGCTGCAGTTATATTCAATAACAGACATCCCGATAAAAATGTACATTTTGCAACGATTAGTAAAATAATGAAAAAATTCAGGAGAGATGGAAATGTCGATAATAAATTCAGAAAAAAACATCAGTCATGGATCGCGACTGAAAATATTCAAAACCAAATAATGTTCTCAGCACTAGAAAATCCTAAAGATTCGATAAGCAAAAGGTCGGCCACATTTGGTTTAAGTAAAGATATTAAGCGAAGATATTAAAATCTAACAAATTAAGATCTGAAGATTTTGATAAAAGGTTTGGATTTTGTGCTTGGTTCCAATGGGAGTTAAAAGATAATCATTTTATGGAACGGTGCATACTTTTTTCGGACGAAGCAACGTTTACTTCTAATGGGATAGTTAGCTCACAACATTGCCTCTGGTGAAATGACACTAATCCGCATTTTACTGTCGAATGTCGCGACCAATATTATTTTAAAACAAATGTATGGTGTGGAATATTTAAGGATAGAATAGTTGGGCCCTTTTTTTCAGGAATACTATGAATTCTGAACGTTACTTAGAATTTTTCAATCATAAAATTTCCGATTTTATTAATAATCTACCAATAATAGAAAGACAACGCATATGGTACCAACATCATGGGGCACCATGTCATAGTACCAAAAATGTTCGAGAATATCTACTGCAAACGTTTAATGGACGAGCATTAGGAATATTTGTGGAATTTGCTTGGTCTGCAAGATCTCCAGACCTAGACCCACTAAACTTCTTTTTGCGGGAATACCTAAAGCAAAAAGTGTACCTTAAAATACCATTCGACAATATTGATCATTTGGAAAGAACAATTCAGGAAGCATGTGACGATATTACTCCTACTGTTATTAGAAATGTAATAAAAGCATTTTCTAAAAGAATAATTAAATGCTTAGAAAGAAACGGTGCACAAGTTGAGATTCATATTTAGTGATGAAAAAGTTAAAACGGATATTTTTTGTTGATGCACATAAAGTTTGATGTTACGTTTTCGAAATAAATAATTCTAATTACGCATTTGTCTATTTGAGATTAACAGGTAAAGTCAAAGTTTATCAATTTTGAAATGAGAAATTGAGTAGGTAAAGTAATCATTTTTAATTCCTATCGACGCCATAAAATTACATTTAATATTTTGAGAACAATTTGTAAAAATAAAAAAAATTTTTCAAGTAGTATGATCTAATTCCATATTAAAACATAGTTTTTTGTTTCTAAAAACTTTTGATAATTAAAGTTTTCGATATTGTAAAAAATAAAGGTACTTTACTCTTGTATCAAATTCATATTTTTTGACAAACCTCGTACACCATTTAAAAAATTGACATCTGACATTTGCGTTTCACTTTATGGGCCATGCAGAACTCTTTATAAAGAATAACTTTTTTTCGTAACATTACAAATAAAAAAGTTTCTCATATGTTGCCAACTTTTTCAGACATACTGTATATAATATTTTTTAATAACGCGCTCCTGCTACCGTTATCGAGAACAATAATCAAGTTTTTAAAATTCAGTCCCTATCTGACACTAACGAAAGAATTCGACAACTAGACAATCAATAATATTTTAAAGTTCAAGACTGAAAATTTTTTTTGCATTTTTAAGGACGATTCTCAGTAGATCCTTGATAAAATGTGAAATAAATTTTTTTTTTACATTCTAACAATACTACAATCCACTATATAGGAATGGTATCTAGTGGAGTGCATACTCCAGGAACGGTTTTATTAACGGTTTTTGCTTATTTCGGAAATCTTGTTAATAAAACGCGTTGGTGTTACTTTTTTTGTGATATGATTATTTTTGTTTTAAATATGTCTAAATCAGTTTTGTGATTTTGTGTATTGATTAACAACAATTTAAATGATAAATCATAAGAAAACCTGGATAAAAACTCATGATACCATCCTGATAACGCAGGTAATTGATTATTGGTTGATAAATTATTATGTCTTCGTAGACGAGTGGTATAGAGGTTTTGCTGCAAAAATTATGAATTTTAGGCGTAGGGTTCGAGTCCTGGGCCGTGAAATGTTTATTATCCACACCTATTATTACCTAGAAATATAAATAATGGTTTGAAAAAAGTTATGAACAAAAATACACACCTTATAGTAAATCGAACTGAAAGGAAAAAATAAATTATAGTTAAAAAAAAACTAAAAAACACGCTTTATAGAGTAATCGAACTAAAAAGTAGAAAATAATTCCTAATTCAAGAATAAAATGATTGACGAGAAAATGAATGTCATTGTGGTAAAAGCGTGGAGTGCTCGATATCAATTATTGTGATAATTTCTTACTAGTTTTATTCCGAAATGCAGAGTTAGCGTATAAATGTAGTACAAAGCACCCCACGGTTTTACCACAATGACAATAATTTTCTCGTTAATGATTTTATTTTTAAATTAAAAATTATTTTCTACTTTTTTATTTTTCACGTATTTTCATGAGTTAGTAAATGCTTAATTCTAATGGTGGTCGTAGATAATATAATTTTCCTACGATCACTACCCAAAGTAGGCTTTTGCTCACTCAAATCTAACCGCAAAGTTGATGTTTTCCGCGAGCTGTCATAATTTGACATTATTGGCGCTCTTAAGCAGAAAGTAACTTTGGCGCACGCCTAATTTTATTCATAGATAAAAGAGAGCTAGTAGTTATTTTAATATAAACTGTAGAATAAATAAATATTTTAGTTGATTTTCTAATATGTTAAAGCATCCAACAGTATTTTCCGTAATAATTTAATGAGAAATGGGAAAATCTAAAAAATATCTGACATTATTGTAGTAAATATCTGACATTAATGTAATAAGTGTTGCCTACGTACATAGGTACACGAAACTGCAATCAACACAACATACTTGCAAATAACTTACGGATTATAAGAATCAAGTATGTCTATGTCAAAGAAAGAACCTAGTGCATTGTCACTGAAATATGTTTTGAGATAGTTCTGTGCTGTGTAATTGAATTAATATTTTACTATAAGTCAGTAAGTACTTAAAAAAACAAGAAAAATGGATACAAGTGATACTGATTTTTCAAATACACCGCCAGATATTGTCGAGGCGGCCAAAAAAGTCACTTTAAATCTACTTCCGGAGAAATCCAAATTAAAGTACGAAAATGAATATAGTCTATTTATAAGTTGGTGCAGATCCAAAAAAATTAAAAGATATTGAGAAAATGTGTTATTAACATATTTTGGGGAAAAAGCAGCAACATTAAAGTCGTCAACCCTGTGGTCCAAGTATTCAATGCCAAGGCAAACATTGAAAATAAAAAACGACATTGACATTAGTCAATATGCAAAATTAATGGCATTATTAAAAAAATATATGTAGGTTATAAAGCAAAAAAATCTTTAACTTTATCCAAGGAGCAGGTGGAGGAATTTATTCGCATTGCACCCGATGAAGACTATTTATTGAAAAAGGTAATAAATAATTATTTCTGTCTCCAAAAAATATTAAATTTAATTTTCTAAATTATTTTATAGGTTGTCTTAGTATTGCTGGTGCGTGTAGGAGAGATGAATTGGAAAAAATGAAATTAGATGATATTCAAGACAAAGAATCCCTTTTGATTGTTCATATTCCAGATTCGAAAACAAAGCAGAGTCGAATGTTCACAATTGTTAATAACAACACACCAGAAGAAAACGACATTGATTACGTTGCGTATTGTAAAAAGTATATTTGCATAAGAAAGCAATGCCAAAATAGTTCAGAAAATCGCCTATTTTTCCGATATTCCAAAGGAAAATGCGCAAATCAGGTAGTGGGATTAAATACGATTGGTAAAGTACCTACTGATATTGCCAAATATTTAAATTTGCCGAATCCTGATTCTTATACAGGACATTGTTTCGGGCGTACATCTGCTACCTGATTAGTAAATGGCGGAGCCGATTTAATTCAACTAAAAAAACATGGCGGATGGAAAAGCAGTAATGTGGCAGAAAGGGATATTGATGAATCCATAAACAATAAAATAGAAACTTTTCAAAAAATATCTGGTCAAGTTTCAGCTCAAGTGCCAAAAAATACCCTATCTGTTTTGTAACCCTTCAGAGCCATCAACATCTGGAATCAACATTAATACTTGCCACCAGAAAGATTTGACATTCTCTAACCTATCAGAGACATCTACCTCAGGCATAAACATAAAAAATTGCCAAAATTGTACCTTTAATTTTAATTTAGTTAATAAGTAAAAGGTATGTTTGTTTATTATCGTTCTGTATTCCGTTCAAATAAAATTTAAAAAAGTTGTATTTATTTAATGAACTATAATATTCATACAACCATAAAATAATAAATCTTTAAATCATAAAGTCTATTGATATAATTAGGCAACACAACATACACAAGTAATCTTTTGTCTTCAAATAGTAGGCTTAATATGTCAAATAAACTTCCAATATTGTAATGAAAGTAACACGTTTTTAATAAAAAATTAATTTTATTTTGGTGTGATCGTAGAAAAAATCTTGTGTGTATTTCGAGCAGAAAGTCCTTTGGTAGTCTCGACAGATTGTCTCGACTTTCTGTCTCGACTGCCAAAGTAGTACTTTCTGCGCTTGATTCACAAATAGCTATTTTCTACACCCGTACTGTAATAATACACTTATATGCCAATAATCTGTTTCATAATGAGATCCATTATGATACAGATTTCTCATAACGATACAGATGTTTAATCAATAGAAACCCATAATTTTTCAATAAGCATGCTGTGCATTTGACGTTTGCCCTAGATTCCTATCTAATTGTTTTATTTATCAAAATCAGTAGGTATTAAATTTTCGTAGAATATAGCTAAACTTTGATAACTATATTATCAAAATGTCTGATATCAGCGATATAAAAGAATTATTCCATCGACTCCTCCACATATATCGGAGACAGCAGAAAATGCAGTACTAACCATTTTGCCCCAAAAATCTAACAAATTGTACGAAAAACTATATCAACGGTTCATGGACTGGAGAAATACAAATAATATTTCGACATTCTCCGAAAATGTTTTGATTGCTTATTTTCAAGAATGAAATAAATGTAAATATTTCTTCCACTTCCAGATCAGTGGGACCTGGAATAAACTTTTCAAACTGCACAATAAATAATCTTGATATTTTCAAGAAATACCCGAGGTAATACCATCAATTATAATTTTGTAGAATTTCTTATAGAAATACGAGTAATTACTGTTATTGTGTTCAATACAAATATAAATGTAATATTTATATTTCTCCATCATTTATCGGGTGTGGAAAAAATAGCGTATGCAACTCTCATGTAATGGTTATTAATACATACTACGTTTTTTAAATGTCGGGATAAAATACATGATTCGAAATCGTAATCACGTAAGTCTTCCAGAATTATATCTATAAATTAAAATATTCAAAATAACTGAACTAGAATGTGCCCACCTCTAGTTTATTATTTTGTTATAAACTTGTAAATATGTACTTAGAAAAGTGGTACTTTTAATTACATTTTAAAGAAAATAATTGTTTTTTTTTTCATAATTCAAGAGCAAAAATCTATTTCATAGTTTTACATACAGTGCGACACATTTAAACTCTTTTTTGTATAAAATATCGGCTGAAATGTTGAGGAAAAATTTCTTGGACTTTTCTCTGGAAATTTACCGTAAACTTTTTGACCGATAATTTTCAAAATAGATAAGTACTATCGATATTTTTCAAAATCAGTTAAAAACTCGTAGTTCTAGACTTGTGAAACCTTCTCTTTATTCGGATGGGTACAGAGTACCTACGTCGAAAACTTGGTAGAAAGAAAAAATAACAAAATCAGCATCCTGCAAGGCAATTCAACCAAATAAAAAATAAAACTATTCTCTTGTTCTTGACAACGTAAATATTTTCACCGCTGAATACAAAATATATCTCAATATTTACTATTTTCTTTCACCTTAAAACATGTCATTATTTCCCATATTTCGTAGATTTATACCGGAAAGCTCTCTAAATGCAGCTCCGGGAAGTTTGAGAATATATTTCTCCCCAATGAATTGAGAAGTGTAATTTGTAAATAGAGGCTCAAAGCGTATACAAAGAGAAAAAACTCGGGACCTTGAAAATGGCTAAAATACCTCGGGACGAATAAAAAGAATAAACGGATAGAACCATAAATTTTCATTTCGATGAAAATGCATCCTGCGTAAAGTAAAGGTGAAATCTTTACATAACTTTATTTGTATGCGGGGTGTTATTTAAATATTAAGCTGAATTTTTGTAATACAAACGTTGACTAAAAAGTCACATATACCAGCGTGTGAGCGTCTTTAGATATTCAAGGTCAAAGGTCGCAAAAGTCAGTTTTTTGCGAGTTTCTCTGCCTCCAATCATATTTGCATTAATTATTCTCCATGAATTTTGTTCAAAACCTTTTTTTATGCGTCGAACCGTTTAGTGTGGAGCGCACAGCCATACGTATATTTATATAATTTATATGGATGCCGTTTGATATACAAAGCATTTCAATGGAAACTATCCACCCCACATAATTCTGAAGGCGCCACTTTTATGAAAAAATGAAAAAACACGTCAAAAATCATATAAAGGGGGACGTCTTTTTGCTCATATGTAGACGGTATAACTTTAATCCCCTCCCCCTATGGTCACCACTCCCAATTTTTCAACTGGAACACCCTATACATTATTGCATTGTTGGATTCTCCTTTACAAGAGGATTACAAACATGTATAATACATAAGTGAAAAGTCAATCAGTTGGAAGTTACGGACAATTCCAATGTAAACTATGCCTCCACTGCGGCACTAACTCTTAACACTTTATTTAAAAAACGTCAAACACCAGTTTTCCGGTCACTATCTTTTTGTCCCCAAGCAAAACATCGTTTACAATTGAGTCAATTGAGTTAGTGCTGCAGTAAAGGCATAGTTAACATTGGAATTATCCGTAACTCCCAACTGATTGACTCTTTTCTTATGTATTGTACATTTTTGTAATCCTTTTGTAGATGAGAATCCAACAATGCAATAATATATAGGGTGTTCCATTTGAAAAATTGGCAGTGGTGATCATACGAAGGAGGGGGTTAAGGTTATAACGTCTACATATGAGCAAAGTGTGGTGTGGTGGATAGTTTCCATTGAAATGCTCTGTATATTTCTCATGAATCCAATAGTCACTTAATAGTACTCACCTTTTTCAAACAAATAACTGAGTAGTGAAGTGAATCATTCTGAATATCGACAAAATTAACTAAACCTGTACGGTTATCACTTCTACCACCAAACAAGTGTTGCAGTTAAATCGTGTCTACTTCCAAATTCAAACTTGGAATAGGGTTGGGTACTGCAAAATGAAGCCCTAGAGCCAGTAACAACACTTTTACCAGATGAACTGATCACTTGAATATTCTGCAACTGCAAGTATGGTTTTGGTTCGAGCTGTAGATGCCGTATGTTCTTTAGCTTGTGGCCAATTCAATGGAGACGCCTCAATGCATCATAATATCCATCATATGTCAATGATGACAATGAAATTTTTGAAGATATGATGAGGAGAGTGATAAGAAAGACTTTTCCGAAATTATATAACAAATAAAAAAAATCATATAAAAAACAACACATGGTTGTTAGGTATTTACTTTTGAATTTTTTTAGATATTTCCATTCAGTTTAATGATTTTTTAAACAACTACCAACTTATAAATTAGGTTTGAACTAAAATTTTGCTTCGTTTCGAAGAAAATCTACAATTGCTTTACAGAACGTGACTCCATACAGTTTAGTTTCAACTAAAACGAACAAATTTCACAATAATTTAGAATCTGGAAAATTCCTAAATATATCTATTATTTACAGTTTTCTATAGCAAATTAATAATTTATGTATAAATTATTTATCTTAGTGTCTTAAAATTGTTTATTTTGGAATTATCACTTTATTTTTATTTTCTAGCACATCGATCTGGACGTGGTAAGTCTACTTTTCCGTTAAAGCAGCCTATACATATAAAGGTAGAATCGTAAGTACTAATAATCACCTTTTAAAATAAATAAAAATATTATACCACTTTATAATAATGCCAATCAAAAAAATTATCTAGTGATAAGTAAAGGGTTTTTTTTTTCGGGTCCAGATGGGAGAATCATGTTCGCATGAGTCTCGGAACCACTACCCTAGCATTCTTCGAGACAGGCGGTGGTCTCTCGCACACTCTCCGCTCACACCGTCATCTTCTCCCTACCTATCACTTCTACCTCTCATGCTATATCGAGTCCTTATCTCCCCCTAATCATGCTCTTCACTATGCTACTTACCTCCATCCATTCCTCCTCCCCACTCAACATTATCTCCACCATGTTCTCCCAATACAAAGCCTCCCCTAGTTTCCTCTCCAACTTATTCAGCACTCCTTCGTTCTTCCAGCATTTAAACACATGTCATGTCCCACATTATCCTCCACTTCACACCTCTCGCACACTCCAGTCTCTCTTTTCCCAATCTTGTGGAGGTACCCTAATCTCGACCAATATCCAGTGAGCACCTGTGTCAAGAAGAAGTTCACCTCCCCGAATTTCTGATCCATCCAATCTCTCCTACTCCCAATCGCTCCGTTTAGCGCGCCCTCCTAATCCTCCCACCTTCTCTCTATTTTCTCCTTCATCCATTCCTGTACTTCCTCTCTGGTCGCACCCCTCCAGTGTTTGTTCTCTGCTCTAACCATCGCGTCCAATAGGTAGGACAGCACCGCTGCTGCCAGTCCACCCACTGTCCTGTACCCCTGCACCACCATCAGGAGTATCCCTCTCTGCACCCGCAGGAGTGGCCTAGCCCCCGCTCTTTCAACCCACACCTCCGCACCGAACAGCATACTCTGCTCCACCGTCCTACCAATTACCACTCACCAGGTCCTTTCACATTACACATCAATCTCCCCAGCCCTGCTGCCCTTACTTTCCCCTTCTGAGACGCCTTTAACATGTGTGTTCTGAAGGATAATTGACTATCCAACTACACTCCTAGGTATTTCACTCCTCTATACGAATTCTCCTTCCCTTCCCTCCTCCATCACCCCCACTTTTTTCGTCCTTTCCTAGCAACCCCACCGTCTTATCTTCCGCCACTTTCAGTCCGCACCGCTAAATCTTCTCCACAATCTTCGTACATATTCTCTTCGCCTTTATTTCTATCTCCGCCTCTCCCTTTGCCGTACATACCAGACACACATCGTCCGCTAACACCGTAATCTCACATCCCTCTTCACATATTATTCCAACAAACCTCCAGTTGCTCTTCCTAGCCCTTTACACCAATCCCATCAACCTGCCCATCGCCGAGATGCATGATTTCCCCTTCGCAAACCCATGCTGGTTTACCACCCTGAGACCTCATTTCTTACAAACTTTCTCCTCAATCCTATTCTTTATTATCCCCTCCATCCGACACCTTCCATCCTTCCGGGAACTCTTTCTCCCTCAGCACCCTATTGAATAGTTCCCAGAAGTACTCCCTATTGTCACCCAACAGCCTCTTCATCCTATCACCTCTCAGGCCATCTACCCCTGGGGCTTTCCTTACTTTAATGTTTCTCCCTCCTCCTCTACTTCCCACTTCTCTATCATCCTTATACCCCTCATTTTACCTACCCTCCTATTATCCTAGACTTCCCGAATCCTGCCCCCCTCCTTCTTTCCCTGTGAACAATTTCCCTATAATCTCCTTCTCCCAATCTTCCTCTAGCACCTCGTTTCTAATCCCATCCTTTTCACCGCGATCTCTTACGCCTTTCGCCATGGATTGTTTTCCAATTCTCCAGAAACTCTTCCCACTTGCCTCTTCTTCCCCTCTCCACCCTACGCTTCAGGTCCTTCTTCTTCTTCTTCTTCTTCTTGTATTCCTATTTTCCCTCTATCCTTCCTCTTCCCCTCAGCATTCGTCTTCTTTCTTTCTTACACTCCCTCTATTTCCTCATTCCACCAGTAATAAGCCCTCCTCTCACGCCTATTGCTCCTTTTTCTCTCCCTTTTACAGCTCTGTATCACATCGTACAATTCATCTACATCATGTCGGCCTTCGTCCACTTACATCCCCATTCTTCCAATAATTCCTTTCTCCCTTTTCTTATATCCGTCTCCACTTACCTATGTAAACTAAAGCTTTCCTCATCCTCCAGCACCCTCCAACCACTCACTCTTTCCCCCAGTCATTCATCACATGCTGTTATATCAACGAATGACGAACCCCCATCACCCCTCACGAAGGTGGGTAGTAGTCCATCATTTAGCATCTAATTTACAGGGTGAATTTTTTCGATACACATTATGCTTTTGTCTATCGAATGAAAATATGCTCGACTTTCGTTGACTTCTGGTTATATCGGAAATATGCAATCAACTTTGTAATTTTGAATGAAATACCCTGTATATTTCTTTGTCATTTATACTTTTTAAGTTGCTGACTTGATTACTACTATACCTGAGTCTAATTGTTTTCGGGATAATAATAATTTTATTAAAACCCTTCAGTGGTGTCGTGCTTGGTTAGTTCGAAAACAGTGACGCCGGTCTGACAGACCGGAACTATTTTTTTTACGAATTTTCACTTTTTACTATGAATATCATGTTTCAATGAAACAGCAGATAATCGCAAATATTTTACTTAACAAAAAGGAACATTATTACTCTTTAAGTTTAGAAAAAATGGTATACAAAGTATTAATATATAATGTATAAATTAATTTATTAAATGTATTAATAAAATATATTAATCTGTAACGAATAAATATTGGTATAGGTTGCCAATAAATTATCGTTTATCTGAATGAAATAGACTAAAAAAAATAATTTCCATAAACTAATAACCATACGAAAAATTGGCTAAATTTTTAGGACATAAGAAGTGACGTAGGGTCTGAGGCACCGCATTATAAAATTTGTAAGGCACACTGACGCACTACTCCATACCAACACTGCTAACAGACTAAGGAACTAGGGATGCGCGATACTATCCGATATTCCAGTGTATCGATACTTTTACTTCCGATACTCGATATTTTGTATCGATACTATGCTTTTCGATACATTACAATTTTTAACGAAACCAAAAATAAAAAACGAAAAATGCAGTTTTTTGTGTTTTTCGAGCTAATTTTGAGGTTATGTGGAAAAGTCACTAATGAAAAAGTTGTAGATTCTCTCAAGATCTACAACTTTTATGATCAACTTTTTATTTTAGAACCTCAACTTTGGACGGAAATCGCAATAATGTCTTTTTCCACCCCCCAAAAAGGTGTTTTTTACCGAAAAAACGTCAAAATTAGGAAAATCTCGGATCGTTAGCGTATCGATAAATTAATATTCGATATTCTACTGTATCGATACTTTACGTTCCGATACGTATCGATACCTAATATCGATACTTCCTAGTGTATCGCGCAACCCTATAAGGAACACATATTCGGAGTGGCGCGTGGCTCCCCCACCCAGTACAAATAATACAGAGCGAATTGAATCGTTGTGGTCCGTCAGACCGTAGCGTCAACACTGAAGGTGATCAATGATAAATGATGATGCTAGCTATATAATATTATCGAAAAAGATTTTCGAATTTTTGTACAGGGCGAAAGAAAATTAACGTTAAATTTGGATAATGAAAAATAACAATAAGCAAATAGCTGGATTATGGAAAGATATTTTTGTTAAATGCACTGACAATCTGGCCCCCAAAAATATGATACATCTTCAAAAGAAGTTCAGTTTATTAAATATTTCTAATTAACGGTTTATTTGCTACCATCCTGTATATATTTATACCTGCAGAAAATACATATGAAATAGTGCGCACATTGAAATGCAATTGAATTCTTCTGCACCAGCCCCCGACGTTTTGGTCTCATTTAAAAACCAATATCAAACAATGTATATCCTCGCGATTTTTCAATCACGAAATATATTCACTTCATATATCACAAAAACCTGTTCTTTTTGCGAAATTCGATTTCTGGCGACAAACACACCATCCAATAGGGAAACAAAAAAAATCAAGAAAATGGAAAAGTAGAGAGATGCAAATACCCAGGAGTTATTTAAATAAGGAAACACGAACGGATGAAATAAACCAAATATTCCGGAAAAATGGCTGATATGTCTTATACATAAAACACACAAGAGCTTCGGCAAATATACAATTTTCGAATGTTTTGGATATACAGGGTGTCTCAGGACTTCGTTACGAACTAAAGTACTCTAAAGTTGGGAATTGAAAATGGTTTTTTATTTATAATTATTAAATAGCTTATTAGAAATTAGTGAACTCAGGTACGGACTAAGTTCAATGGTTGATGCGGCCATTTTCTGTTAAATCTAACTTTTTTCAGTTACAAATGCAACAATTAACTTTTCAAAACATTTTACAAGAAAAAAAGTCCTCATGTGAAATCTCGATAAAATTAGCGGATTAAGAGATACGGGAAATTTTCTGTCGCACTGCACACCTATTGGCGCATTCACTTTTTTTAAATCTACGATTACAGGAAGTATAAATTATTAATAAATCGGTACAGTTTACATTCATCGAAATAACCTTTTACATTGTTTTTATGTATAAAAACCTTTAATCAAAACGAACATTAATTTATCAAAAGTAAAAATAGTAGCAAAACCCTGAAAAATGAATAACAACATTCGATTAACAGATTAAAAAAATGAGTAACAAAATAATTTACCATAATAAAAAAGTCAAACCGGTTTAAAAAAATTTGTTCAATATAGGCCAATATAAGTAAAGGCCAAATAAAGTTGTGTTTACGTCACCAAGGTTGTAATGTGTGGATTTCTATCGATAAATGTATATTCTTATGTTAGCTAAACAATCGCTTCTAAAGATACCAAATCAATAAAAAAACTTTTTTCTACAGTCGCGCTTAAAACGAGGATTGTTACTTTACACTAGCGCAAAAAAGGAATCTTTTTCGCTCGCTTATTTAATCAAACCACGCCCTCCGAATTAACTCAATTGGTGAATAATTAACAATTGATCAGATTAAAAATTAAATAAAATTATATGAAAATTGTCAAAAATTTTGAAATATGGTCAAAAATGGTCAATAATCGTCAAAAATTGTCAATTATTGTCAAAAACTTTTAAAAATGGACAATTTTCATCAAAAACTGTTAAAAATGGACAATTTTATCAAAAACTGTTAAAAATGGACAATTCTTGTCAAAAATGGTCAATAATTGTCAAAAATGGTCGATAATTGTCAAAAATGGACAATTATTGTCGAAATTGGTCAATAATTGTCAAAAAAATTTAAAATTTTGAAAAATGGTCGATAATTATCAACTAATACCAAAAATGGTCAAAAATTTTGAAAAATTGTTAAAATTTTTGAAAAATTATCAAAAATGTTGAAAAATTGTCAATAAAGGACAGAATTGTTAAAGTTTTTGAAATATGGTCAAAAACTATCAAAAATGGTCAAAAATTGTCAATTATTTTTAAAAACTGTCAAAAATGGACAATCATTGTCAAAATTTTGAAAGATGGTCGATAATTGTCAAAAATTATCAAAAATGGTCAATAATTTTGAAAAACTTCCAAAAATGGTCAAAAACTATCAAAACTGGATAAAAATTGTCAATTATTTTTAAAAACTGCCAAAAATGCACAATTATTGTCAAAATTGGTAAATAATTGTTAAAATTTTGAAAAATAGTCAATAATTGTCAAAAACTATCAAAAATGGTCAATAATTTTGAAAAATTGTCAAAAATGGCCAATAATTGCCAAAACTATCAAAAATGGTCAAAAACAGTCAAAAATGGACAATCATTGTTAAAAATTGTCAAAATTTTGAAAAATAGTTTATAATTGTCAAAAATTGTTCAAGTTTCTAAAAAATTGTCCAAAATTTTGAAATATGGTCAAAAATGGTCAATAATTGTCAAAAATGGTCAAAAATTTGGAAAAATGGTCTAAAATTTAAAAAAACTGTCAAAAATGGTCAAAAACTATCAAAAATGGTTAAAAATTGTCAATTATTGCCAATAATTGCCAAAAACTATCAAAAATGGTTAAAAACCGTCAAAAATGGACAATCATTGTTAAAAATTGTCAAAATGTAAAAAAATAGTTTATAATTGTCAAAAATTGTTAAAGTTTCTAGAAAATTGTCAAAAATTTTGAAATATGGTCAATAATTGTCAAAAATGGTCAAAAGATTGGAAAAATGATCTAAAATTTTGAAAAACTGTCAAAAATGGTCAAAAACTATCAAAAGTGGTTAAAAATTGTCAATTATTGTTAAAAACTGTTGAAAATGGACAATTATTGCCAAAAACTGTCGAAAATGGTTAAAAATTGTCATCATTTTGAAAAATGGTCACTAATTTGAAAAACAGTCGAAATGGTCAGTAATTGTCAAAAATGGTCAATAAGTGTTAAAATTTTGTAAAATGGTCAATAATTGTCAAAATTTTGAGAAATGGTCAATAATCGTCAAAAGTTGACAAAATTTTGAAAAATAGTCAATAAATAATACGAGCCGTTTCCGAAAATCGATTTAAACACGTAATTTATAAAATCGACTTACTAAAAATCGATTAATATTACTATAAAAATCGATTATTTTTTAACATTCCTAGTCAGTAGATCTTTTAAGGTTAATCATGATGAATAGCGAAAATGACGATTATTCTAGCACTCCTATTATAACCTAAGATAATATAAAAAACTGTATTAATTATTAAAAGGGCGATTGTAGAAAAAAGTATGTTTGTTTTTCGAGCGTAAAGTAACATTGCCGCTTTCGAAAGATGGCAGCGCTCCGCTCCGCGTCGCGCGGCAACATTCTTTCTCAAGCGGCAATCTGTTACTTTACGCTCTAAATACGAAAATAACTATTGTAACAAAATAATGTATATGCAATAATATATATTTTTGGTTTAGACGTCCCTCAATGTAAAATTTTGTGTTAAAACTTTCAAAATTAATGACAATAAAATAGTCATTGCCAGAAATACTGTGATGTTGCCGCGTCGTTTGTGACTTTTCTAGTCGTAGTGTCATCGATTTTTGAGGTTTGAGAAATTAGTCCGATAGTTATAAATTTTAATAGCGAAATATTTGGTAACTCAGTAGTAACCTTACCACTTTTAATTAGCGATAATATCGTAGTTTTCATTTAATATATTGTGAAATTTTCTACATTTATGTTTTTTGTTTATTTCAGTTATTTTCTGTTAATTTCCATATTTCATGAACAATCTGACAACGCTGCAAATGTTCACAATGATGACGTAAACGCAACTTTATTTGGCTTTCACTGTAGGTTAAATTATTAAGTGATTGAAATGTAGATAGCTGGCAATGCTATTGAAACTGGGTAAGAGACATTTGAAGACAGTTACCGACCTGGTAACTGGACACTGCACCCTGCACAAAATGGGCAAAGTTAGTAAACCCATGTGCAGAAAATGTGAACTTGATGATGAAACACGTACTCACATACTCTGCTTATGCGAGAACTTAGAACTACTTAGACGGAAGCACTTTGGAGAGGAATTAATACAACCATCACAACTATTGAAAATCCCCCCAGTCAAACTAGTGGCCTATAATATAGAAGACTCGAAGTTTCTGGAATGGAAGTAGATAACATGGGAAATTGTGCAAAGATTCAGTTCAAGTGCCTGGGCTATTGAACACAACCCAAACGAATGAATGAATGAATGTAGATAGTTCCATACTAATTACACTTTCTGGTTACCTATTTTTCTACAATACGATCCATCGCAACAAGCAAAACCATAGAATGTTTTTGCCACTACGAGTATCTGTCAAATCAGGGTTAATCAAAGTATGCCAAATATTGACAATTACGTCGTGACAAAACAAATAGATTAAAACACTGGGGTGGGCGGAACAAGTAAAAACGAACTGTACTAGGATTTTCTATTGCACCGAAATATCCCCAAATCAACTGATTTTTTCACTGTACCACCAAAACCTTTCCAGATTTCATCACTTTTTTCAGAGTATCCGGGTAAAAATGTTATCAGCTAGAATTCTGTCACGAGTACATCGAGAACACAGACACCAGTTTTTATTATGAGCCTAAACGTCCTCTAAAATGGGATATGCATATAAACATTATTTTTATATCCGACATATTTTTTTTATGCGCCGTAGTTTCTGAGGTTTATGAAGATTCTAAAAAAAGATAATACCCATCGAAAAAAAAAATAAGTAACTAAATTCTCTACAGCAACGTGAACATTTTGTATTTTCCGAATATTTACGTTGAAATCCAATGAAATACCTCAGCGTGAAGATTTAATTAAAATGTTAATTTATATTTTGCGGTCTACAATCGTGACGGCGACGAAAGACAAGTAACGTCCTCTCTATATTCCGCTGTGAAAATCGTACTATAAAAACGGATATTAATATCTAGGAAGCGGCGGGCGACCTACCGAGTTGTTGTAAGGCACTACAAGCATTATTACGTGCAGGGGGTGTGTTCGTGTTTGATTTATGTCCGTCAGTATATTGTGCCTACTGTGTGGTGATCATAACCCGCCCAAGAAGGACTTATACGCCGTCGTCTCCTTTTGTTCTTTGTTTAGAGTATCCTTCACTGCTACTCCTCCAAAGATTACACAACAAAAATTATCGTTTCGAGTGTTTTTACAATTTTTTTTTCAAATTGTATTCTGAATCGACAAAAACGAGAATATTTTCAGAAGAAGCATCGGAGCTTACCTGGTTCCAGTCTCTCTCCACACTTATTCAGTATCTATTTTCTTCATCAGATGAGCCAAAATCTACTGAAAACCTTCTGGTATATATACAGGCTGTTCACTCTTGTCAGAGTGGTGGCCGCTATTTTGAGCTCTTCTTGTTTGCGGATAGTCAGTCCACCGTTTTATCTTTTTTTCAATAGATTGTCGTGTCTTTTAGCTTTTTCTGTTATCTTGTTCCATTTTTTTCCGGTCCTGTATATCTGTTTTCCGATCTTTTATATCCAATTTTCTCATATCCTCTTTAACTTGATCTTCCCATCTTGTTTTCGGTCTTCCTTTTGGTCTTCCTACTTGTGGTGTCCAATTACTTATTCTTGTTACCCGGCTCTCTTCTGAGTATCTACGTGTTCGTACCATTTTAATCGTTGGGCTTTTATGAACTTTTCGACATCCTGTCCTTCCATTTTTTGTCTAATTTCGTGGTTCATCATAATTCTGAAATCATCCTCTTCTGTTCTGACTGACGCAAAAATTTTTCTTATTATCTTCCTTTCGGCAATCCTTAAAGTTTCTATCAGCATATGTCATTGTTGGTCTAATAGCAGCGTTATACAACTTCAATTTAGTATTTCTGGTTAGATGTTTATCTTTAAGAAATTTGCTATATTTCCAGTACGCTTTGTTTCCTGATTCCACTCTTTCTGCTACCGCTATATTTCTGTCATTCTTCTCGTTTATCGTAACACCTAAATATTTGAAGTTTGCTACTTTCTTAAACTTGTGGTTCAGTATTCTGATTTCTTTTAAGTTCTCTGTTGTTTCCCTGCTGACCAAAATGTATTTAGTTTTTTCTGGGTTTGTCCCTAGACCTCTGGTTTTCGCTTCTTCGATCAGGTCACCTAGCATCTTATCCAAATTGCTTTTGTTCCTTGCTACTGGTGCCAGATCGTCAGCATACCCTATTATTTGTGTCATGATCGGGGCTATTATTGTGCTTGTTTCTATCGCTTTAATTGATACATCGTTTTCAATATCGATTTCCTCTGTATATCCCTCACTAGTTATCACTCTGGTTTTCGAGTTGTTCATTTACTTCTTTATCAGTCGAATTAATTCATTTGGAATGTCCGTTTTCCCCAGGTCTGCTATCAGTTTAGGCCTGCTAATACTGTCAAATGCTTGCTTAAAATCTACAAACAATATGTAAGTTGATTCCATATTCACAGCTCCTTTCTATTGTCTGTGTCAGTCATTACGTGCTCTATGGTTGATTTTCCAATTCTGAAGCCATATTGGTATTCCCCTAGTTTCTGTTCGATGTGTTTATTTTCCTTCTTATGAGAGATGTCATGACCTTGTATACTGTATTAAGCAGGGTTATTCCTCGGTAGTTATAGCACATTTCTTGGTCTCCCTAAGTCCTAAATTCCATTCTGCTGGCATCTGATCTTCCTTCCATATGTTTATTAGTAATTCGAATATTTTTTTATTAAGTTCTTCTCCGCCCATTATTATCAATTCATTAACTATTCCATCTGGTACTGCTGCCTTTTTATGTTTGAGATTTGTTATTATTTCTTCGTATTCTGCATATGTTGGAAGATTCTCCTCTTCCTCTTCTTCTGTTACCTCATAATTTGCTTCTATAACCTTATCCTCCTTTAGTTGGTTTTTGTAATTTTGTTGATTCTGGCCATTACTTTGTTTTCTGATATTGTTATATAATCTTTTATTATCTTGGCTATCACTTTCTATTCCCATCATCAATTCCTTTATCCACTCTGCTTTTTTCTTCTGACAGCACTTATCTGTTACTTTCTTTTTTTATTGTATTCTGCCAATTCTGCTTGCCCTCCTGTATTTAGCCATTTTTTTCGCGCTTGATCTTTTTGTTCCTTTTTATTTTCACATTCTTCATCGTACCATTCTTTACTTTGTTTTTGATTTTCTGTCCTAGTATTTCGTCTGCTGTTCTTGTAATACTGTTTTTTATTCTCTCCCATTTTTGTTCTATATTTTCGTCTGAATTTTGTATTAATCTTTCTCTCATTACTTGCCTATACTTTTGTTGTGTCTGCTCTTCCTTTAAATTTTCTATGTTCCATTGTTTTTTACATTCTTCCGTCTTTATGTTTATTAATATCCCCATTTTCTTTTTTACCACTACTAAGAAATGGTCCGAATCCGCATTCGCGCCTCTGAATGAACAAGTATCTTCTACTGTTCTTAGCCATTTTCTTGATATTAGTGCGTGGTCTATTTGATTGCCTTAATTTGAGTCTGGTTTGATCCTTGTCACTTTATGCTCATTTTGATGTCTAAATTTGGTACTTATTATGAATGTGTCGGTAGTTATCCCAAAATTGCAGAGTCTTGAGCCATTGTCGTTTGTCCTGTCGTGTATTGTTTCTTTACCTGCAACATTTTCGTTAAATTCCTCTTTTCCGATTTGTGCATCGAAGTCTCCTATGACAAGTTTTATGTCATTTCTACTTATATTTTCCCAAACCTCATGTAGCTTGTCTTAGAATTCTTCTTTTCCCTCACTGTTTGTGTCCTCTGTTGGTGCGTAAACATTTATTATTGTTAGATTTGCTTGTTTGTTTCCAATCCTTTTTGTTGAGATTCTTCCATTTACTGCTTGGAATTTCATTACGTTGTTTCTTATCTTTTTATTTACCATAAATGCTGTGCCATTTTTCCCTTGTTTTTTTTCTCCTGCGTAATAAAGTGTGTATCCTTCTTTATCTATTCTTCCTTCCATCTTATTTCTTGTAGTGCTTCTATATTCCATTTCTCCAGCTATCTCTTTCATTTTACCCGCCTTCAGCATTGTCCTTATATTCCATGTGCCCATTTTAACAATTCCTTCATTTCTCCTTTGTTTTAATATTTTTATTGTACCTCTCTTGTTTAACTTTTTATTTCCCATTTGCGTCGCCATTTTCATTGCCTGGTCATTAAATATACTTTCTATTCCCTTGGGTTTTATTCGTTTTTTTAATTTATCAATTTTTCCGTTATTTTGTCCCATTTCCATTTTTCAATTTCAATTATTTTTCTAAAACAAATCTTCACCGTTTCTCCATTATTTCTTCCACTTTGTGCTCTGTCTCTTATTACATTTTGTCTCTCCCTCTCTCTCTCTCTCTTCCTTGCTCAAGTCATGGTTTATATAATATTCTATCGTTTTTTTTATTTCTTAGTTTTTTTTTATTCTGCATAATCTTCTCTTTATCTTCTGCACTACTTAGTTCTATCAAGCAGGTAATTTGCATGCTGCTTTTACTTGTATTTGGATTTCCAGTAAATTTTCCATGAAAGTATTAACTGCTTTTGTTAATTCCCTTGTATCCGCAGTATCTGTTTTAAAACCCGTCATCACAACGATATTTTCCTTTTTTTTTCTTCTTTCTATCCATTCTTGAGCAGTTTTGATGTTTCTTATTTCTTTCTTGTTATCTTCATTCTCCTTCTGTATTTTTTCATACATTTTCCAGAGGTTCTCGTTCTCCTGTTTTGGATTATTTTGGTTTAATTGGTTTATTTTGGCTTGTTTTGGTTTATTTTTGTTCATTTCGGTTTAGTTTGGTTTATTTTGTTTTATTTTGGTTTATTTTTGTTTCTTTTGGTTTATTTTTGTTTATTTTGGTTTAGTTTGGTTTATTTTAAAACCCGTCATTACAACCTTATTTTTCATTTTTTCTTTTTCTATCCATTCTTGAGCAGTTTTGATGTTTCTTATTTCTTTCTTATTATCTCCATTCTTCTTCTGCATTTTTTCATACATTTTCCTGAGGTTTTCGTTTTCCTGTTTTGGTTTATTTTGGTTTAGTTGGTTTATTCTGGTTTATTTTAAAACCCGTCATTTCAACCTTATTTTTCATTTTTTCTTTTTCTATCCATTCTTGAGCAGTTTTGATGTTTCTTATTATCTTCATTCTCCTCTGTATTTTTTCAAACATTTTCCTGAGGTTCTCGTTTTCCTGTTTTGGTTTATTTTGGTTTATTTTGGTTTATTTTGGTTTATTTTGGTTTATTTTGGTTTATTTTGGTTTGTTTTTGTTCATTTTGGTTCATTTCGGTTGATTTTGGTTGATTTTGGTTGATTTTGGTTGATTTTGGTTGATTTTGGTTGATTTTGGTTGATTTTGGTTGATTTTGGTTGATTTTGGTTGATTTTGGTTGATTTTGGTTGATTTTGGTTGATTTTGGTTGATTTTGGTTGATTTTGGTTGATTTTGGTTGATTTTGGTTGATTTTGGTTGATTTTGGTTGATTTTGGTTGATTTTGGTTGATTTTTGTTTATTTTTGTTTATTTTTGTTTATTTTTGTTTATTTTTGTTTATTTTTGTTTATTTTTGTTTATTTTTGTTTATTTTTGTTTATTTTTGTTTATTTTTGTTTATTTTTGTTTATTTTTGTTTATTTTTGTTTATTTTTGTTTATTTTTGTTTATTTTTGTTTATTTTTGTTTATTTTTGTTTATTTTTGTTTATTTTTGTTTATTTTTGTTTATTTTTGTTTATTTTTGTTTATTTTTGTTTATTTTTGTTTATTTTTGTTTATTTTTGTTTATTTTTGTTTATTTTTGTTTATTTTTGTTTTTTTTTGTTTATTTTGGTTTAGTTTGGTTTATTTTAAAACCCGTCATCACAACCTTATTTTTCATTTTTTCTCTTTCTATCCATTCTTGAGCAGTTTTGATGTTTCTTATTTCTTTCTTAATACCTTCATTCTTCTTCTGTATTTTGTCATACATTTTCCTGAGGTTCTCGTTTTCCTGTTTTGGTTTATTTTGGTTTAGTTGGTTTATTCTGGTTTATTTTGGTTCATTTTGGTTCATTTTGGTTTATTTTGGTTTATTTTGGTTCATCGTTGCTTCAAGATTTGAGGACGTTTGATCCTAATAAATACACATACGGGATCAAGGTTGCTTCCGCTTGTATGTCAACACCCTGTATCTCATTAACGACAAAACTGATCACACATGTTTCGTCTTAAAAATTTGTCGTTTAGTCTTTTAGGCTTTTTGAAGGGACAAATTTCATATAAAGGACTATCATCTCTCTATTTTCTGATACGAACTCCTGCGACACTCCCTATAGCACTATTCCAGAAGAATTTTTGCAAATTTGGACTTTTTACAGTGTAAGAGTTTATGTTGGTTTATTTTCACATTCACTTCGGGCGTAGGAGAATCACCTGTAATTAATTTCTTCACGCCTTCCATTCTACCGACCAGAGGGCGGCCTAGTCTTATATAGCCGAGGGGGTGCGAAAGTTATCGAATATGTTCTCGGTTAAACGACCGCTTTTATTGCGTGATTAAAACTTAAATTGGATTGTTTCACAGCAAATGAACCACCACAAAAGTTGCAAATATTAAAAAAAGTGGTTTTTAATTTTTCATTTCAATCGCAATTTTAGAAATTAAGAGCTTTTGCAGGCTATGTAGATATCAGTACCTCATATATTAGGACAAGTAGTTCAATAGTATAAATAACGTAACTTAAGTTTTTTATGTGGTTGTAAAGTCCGGTTTTTTTCATTGTTAATGCCTTAATGTTTTTCAGTTATAAGTAATCAGTTATAAGTGTTCTTTTTGGGACGAGAAATCGACTAATACAGTTCGTTTTTTGATTAAATCATTCTGTCGCCTTCAAATAGAGATATGAAATTTTCGAAAATCCACAATGTAGATAAACGTCAAATATCTGCTGGAAGAAGTTTATGTTATAACTGCAAATCTCAGATGGTCATCCGACCCGAGCAAAACTTGTAAACTTGTGAATACGTATCTGTAATTTATGACTATTAAATTCGCCCGAAGATTTACGATACGTAGAAAGTCATAAAAATTGGGTATACTTCTCTAGTTCTTTCAAAACTTCTTCCGCCTCTTCCAAAGCTATCTATTAGCCGAAAAAAAAAACTTTGGAGTGTGATTTCATTAGAGATTCCATTTGACATATAGAGTGTCCCAGAAATTTGGAACAAATAAAGCTTGGGAGATAATAGAGAGGCTACATAAAATTGGTAATATATCGCTTTAACCGTCACAAGAGGACGATATTTCTTAAAAAATGTTTGAGGAATGTAGAGTCACAAAGTTTGTGCAGATATGTTTATAATGCCAGCAAGCGTGCATTTATGGTGTTCATAAGAAATATAGGGGAGAGTCGGCTATATTGTACCAGCTCCTAAATTGTACCATTCCCGAATTTTAAAGAAAACGATACCTTAAGCACCATCTTTTATTGCCACGAGGTACTTTGATGTATTTGAAGGTTAGTAATTAAAGAGAGTTTCGTTTCGCAACGGTTTCGAAGAGCAAAGAGTGATTAAAGATTAAATAATTTATTATTAAGGTTCGATTTTCTTAAGTTTTAAAACAAAGTCTATGATATTTAGGATGATTTGATTAATATAAGTCTAAAAGTAACTATATTTAGCACCTTTTCGTACAAATATAACCTCAAAAACTTACGAATTGTGAATGAATGTTTCCAATTTTGTCTAGTTACCTAATGTGGACAACTAAGGTGTTTCTTAATTTGTACCGGTACAATTTAAACGACTCGTGCATGTTTTTTTAGAATGCCACCTCTTAGAAAACGAAAGGGAAAATATTGTCAGTGGTCAAAAGAAAAGATGAAAGAATCCATTGCGAAATATAAAACAGGAAATATGTACCATGTACGAAGTTCCTAAGCCTACTTTCAAGAGACATCTAGCAGCAACGAATAAAAGGGCTTTAAACGGTAAAAAAATATTAGGTAGGTCTACAGTTTTCTCTGTTGAGGTGGAAGCTTTAGAGGAAATATTATTTGGTCTTATCATTAAGGACACCAGAAGAGCAGCATTTCAATTCGCAGAAAAAAATTCTATAAAACATAATTTTAGTAAAAGAATGGGTATGGTTGGGAAGAAGTGGTACTACAATTTTATGAAACGCCACCCAAACCTTTCATTAAGGCAACCAGAATCAACATCATTAGCACGTTGCAGAGGATTTAGCAAAACAAATGTAACAGATTTCTTTAATAAACTTGAAAAAATCATCGATGACAATAAATTAGATGCCACAAAAATATATAATGTAGACGAGTCAGGACTCTCGACAGTCCAAAAAAGTAATCAAAAAATTCTAGCCAAAAAGGGCGAACATCAAGTTGGTACTATTACCAGCGAAGAAAGAGGTGTCAACACTACGATGGTTGTTTGCGCAAGTGCCTCAGGTCAATTTGTCGCACCAATGATTATATTTAAGAGAAAACGAATGTCAGCAGAACTAACCATTGGAGCACCACCAGGCTACATTAACTCTGAGCTATTTGTAACTTGGATAAAAAAATTTATAGGAGTGGTTAAGCCTACAAAGGAAAATAAAGTTCTTTTGGTATTGGACGGTCATACTACCCATTTCAAAAATTATGATGCTATAGTTTGGGCCCGTGACAATGGTGTAATTATTTTACAATTATCAGGCCACATGACCCATCGGCTTCAACCCCTAGATGTTTCGGTTTTCAAGCCTTTAGAAACATACTATAACCAAGCCATTGAAAAGTGGTTAAGACAGCATGCTGGAATGGGAGTTACGCAATTTCATGTTGCTTCTCTTCTTAATGAAGCTTATGGCAAAGCTGCTGCTATAGTAAATGCTACGAACGGTTTTCGCAAATGTGGGATATGGCCTGTAAATAGAGATGCTTTTTCTGATGCTGATTTTGCACCTTCAGAACTATTGACTGATAAAGAAAATATTTCAATGCCAATCGAAATTTTGGAAGAAAATTCCAATATTAGAGAGACACCACAAATTCAAGTTTTGGTAGATGTTCACAGAGCAGCTGACGACGTTAACACTTAAAAATTCGATACACAGGCAAGCAAAAATTTAAATGTGTCAATTGTAGGTATTCTTCCTTTCCCTGAAGTTAGTGAAGCTAAAAAACAGAAAATGGGTAAGAGCGCACAGACGGCTGAAATTATTACATCCACTCCCTATAAAGAGCAACTGGAAGTGAAACAAAATGCCGTAGAAGAGAAGAAGAAAAGAGCTGTTTAACAAAATTTTGGGGTTGAGATGTCACAGAAACCAGCTAGAGGAAAATCAATTTCTAAAGGAAAAAAGAGGCCCAAAAAAGAAAATTCTCAAATACAATCCGACTTACAACAACCATCATCATCAACAAATGAAGATATTTTAGTATCCGTAAATTATGACAAAAGTGAATGGTACTGCAAGATTTGTAAGGAATGCTTAATAGAAGATATGATTCAATGCATAAGATGTGAAGAATGGGTCCTGGAATCATGTGCAGACTGCAGATGCTTCAGACAATTACATATTATGTGATATGTGCTTTTAAACATATTGCGGCATTTTTTTGAAGCTTGCTTCTTATTGCACGACATAGGACTTTTGAGAAGGCTAGTGAACTCGTAAAACGTGTAACCGTTACGAAAAGTCCGTCACGCAACAGTGTTGCCATATTTCTGAAAAGGCTAGTGAACTCGTGAAACGTGTAATGTTACGAAAAAGCGAATAAGGGTTCGTCACGCAACAGTGTTGCCAGATTTCTGAATAATCCACTAATCCAATGAAATTTAAATTGAAGCTTGCTTCTTATTGCACGACATAGGACTTTTGGGAAAGACGAAGACGAAGAAGCGTTCGTCACGCGATAACTCATTGAAGCGACTGTGCGCAATCTTTCTTGCCGCACTGAGCTCGCACACCTATAGGTGTGAAAAATTGTCAAAAACGGTCAAAAATTGTCAAAATTTTGAAAAAATGGTTAATAATTGCCAAATATGTTAAAATTTTTGAAAAATTGTCAAAAATTTGGAAAAATGATCAAAAATAGTCAAAAACTGTAAAATTTTGAAAAAATGGTTATTAATTGCCAAATATTTTCAAAAATTGTCAAAACCTGGTCAATATTTGTCAAAAATTTTGAAAAATGTTCAAAATTTTTAAAAAATTGTCAAAAATGGTCAATAATTGTCAAAGATGGTCAATAATTCTCAAACCAATCAAAATTCGTCAAAAATGGTCCAAAAGGATCAATAATTGTTAAAATTTTGAAAAATGGTCAAAAATGGTCATAATTTTTAAAAAATGGTTAATTATTTGCCAAATATGTTAAAATTTTTGAAAAATTGTCAAAAATGGTCAATAATTGTCAGAGACGGTCAATAATTTTCAAAATTCGTCAAAAACTGTCAAAAATTGTCAAAATTTTTAAAAAATGGTGAAAAATTAACGTAAATGGTCATTCTATTGTGCATAAGCTTCTGTCGGCGGTCCGACGACCGCTCACCTTTTTTTTTATACCAAAGAAGGTCGTTTATATATTTTTTTATTTTAACAGAATTTATATTTGTTTTAAGTTTTCTTGTTGTTCAAATCTTGTTTTATTGTTAATATTACTAACTAATAAACTATTAAATATATAACAAAATAAAATATTATGTATGTAATAAAGGATAGTACAATTTAGGAAAACATCTGGTACAAATTAGGCAACCGGTTGCCTTAATTGTACCACTTGTTTTAAAAAAGTTAAATCATTTTCTAAAATAATCATAAATAAAAGAAAAGGGACTCCCTGTATAATATATTAACGATTCCACTGGATCATTGTAAGAGTTGGTACTGAACAAATAGAACTAATGAATAGATAATGCCGAGAGTCTGCCTCAAAAGTTATGCATTGAAGAATTATATGAAAGGCGAGACAAAGAAAATGAAATTAGAACCGAAAATAAGATATTTCTATCTCATTAAGTAATAAAAAGTTTTATTAGAATATTACTCGGGAGAAAAACATGAAAAATGTTTTAAGGAACTTTCATCTTACAAAGGCGACAGTGTTGAAGGACCTATTATAAAATTAAATTTTAATACCAGATATTTTTATTTGAAAAATAGAGACTTTGTGTAAGCGGGAACTTTTTTAAAAAGGTGCCAGATTAGGATCCTGGATGTGTATTAATAAAATAAAACGTTAAGAAGATTCAGGAAAAATGAATATTGTTAGATTTCTTGATGAAACAGTAGGAGGATGTTTTTGTTGAGAATGAAAAATTGTAAAAAGAAGTACAAAGATGAAATTTTATTTCTTTTTTCTCTATTTACAGGAGAAATTATGAAGGATACATTTTTCAGGTTAATATTTTGAAAAATATTATCACTTCAACCGTTCAAATAGCCAAATTTACATACTTGAGAAAGAATATGGAAACTGTAAAATGAAAATTAGTAAATGGGAAGAAGGAATTTCATTCTAAAGGGTCACTTGTAACAATTTACCTTGAATTGGATCTAAGACAGATTTTTTCTCGGGAAATTTCCGGAAAGCCAAAAGGATTATCGTGAAAATAGGATGCTATGTGTAGGAAAAAGGAAATGCTCACACTTATTGTGGAAGTGACATTTGTTAGAGGTATTAGTGTCGAGATCACAAGTATTAAATTTGTGCTTTACCTCATTAGATTGCTGCAGTTATACTCAAGATTAATGAATATTCAGCAAACAAAATTACGTAAATTGTCTTAGGATATTTACCGAAGCTTTTGTTGAGAAATAAATACTTCAAATACAATTTCCCATCTGATTCAGCCACATGATGTTCCCAAGTTAAATTCCATTTCCAAAGAAACAACTCTTAAAAGTCCGACCGATCTTTCGACTCTTCCTAATTGACTAGTATTTCAGTCACATAAATATAGAATTTGTTTTATTATTAAGTTTTCCATTAAAGAAAGTGAACCTTTTTCCGTACGACGGATATCTCGTTTAGTTCTCCATTTTCTAAATAAACTTAAACATACGATTAGATTTTCTTCTCGGAAAGAGAGTAGGAAAGACGGTTGTAGAGAGCAAATGGAAGTGGGTAATTGTTTACCTGCTGTCTTTGAGTGCAAAATTGGAAAAAACACGACGCCTTATTTTGTGTTAATTACATTTTTTCCCGTTAGTTGTTTTTTCGCTGGATAAGTTCACCATTATCAGATGCGTTTTACGGAAGCATCCATCCGAATATATGTTGGAGGGTTGTCTTTTATATTTTGCATTAAGAACTAGAAAAAAAAGCACTAGATAACTTTTGAACACTATTGTTTTTCAAAGTATTCTCCACGAAGATAGTCATTTGGAACCAATTCTGGAAGCAATTATTCCACTCGCTTATTGCTACATTCAAAATAGAGTTTTTGAAGGCGTTGACTTACTTGAATTACTTCCGGCAAACAAATCGATTTGTACCAATCAGCAGTAACAGTTCTTTGATCTTGCAGAAAAATTGTTGCTACATGAGCCGCTTTTGAGACAAATGTCGCCACCATTTTTTTGGAAACACGAGAACGGTTAACTCTCGTCGGTTTTGGTTCATTTTGGATCACCGAAACAGCCTACTGACATTTATTTTCGGGTTCATAAAAGTAAATCCACCACTGGCAATACTGTATATTAAGGTGAGCCAAAAAAATCAACCTATCGAATTTATGGCTTAGAACAGACTTATATACCGAGAAAACATTTTAGCTCAATTTTAAAAGGTGTCGGTAGCCATTTGAAATTTCCCATTTAAGTATTACTTACGTAAAAATGTACTTAATTACAGTCATCTGTGAAATTGTCATATTTTAGTAAAGCGCATTACCAATAGATCGAAGATAATAGAATTAATACTATTATAACACGTTACACAGTTTTGAAATAGTAGTTTACCTAACAAGTGCGGAAAAGTCACTTCACGCACATGTTAGGTACACTATTTTTTCTACTAGCGTTCGGAAAAAAACCCAAAAGTTAACATAAAGAATAGTAGTTTACGTAACAAGTCCCGAAAGTGGTCTTTTACTGGACGAGTGGGCAAATTGCAGGGCGAGCCGCAGGCGAGTCCTGCAAGCCTGCGAGTCCAGTAAAAGCACTTTTGGGACGTATTACGTACAATATTTTTTTTAAAACGGGCATTGTTGTACCATAAACTTCATATTATTCAGTTTACATTTTTATAACAAGAACTCTTTATTAACTAATTTTAACAATTTTTTTTAACAATCGTTAATTTTTGGTTTACAAATATGAACATTATTTTTGAATAGTTATATTAAACGTACAATTATTAGCTTTACCTATCTGTAAGCACGGTATTTCAAAATTATTCGTTGACGTGAGATTTTTTGAACTGCTTACATTATAATGAGTTTCTGAGACAATTTCTGTGTTTGAGTTACCTGCTTTTTGAATTTCTACCATACCTAGATCTAGTTCCAAGTTGACCAGGACTCTGTGTATGGACCATTATTGTTTAATTTAGTACATGATGTTATAAGATGATTTTACAACATGTGCTTTATTAACTTAACCTCACCTCTGTGTCCGCCCTGACCTTCAACTGTCAGTGTTCTATGACCATAGATCTAATAATATTCACAACAGGAACTTGGCTGGAAGAAGTCATTTTGGAAGGCTTTACTGGCGACAGCTCTGCTGACCAGTGGAAGGGACATCGACAGCGTCACTGAAGTTTAATATTTTATTCGATAGGCCCTTTTGGAAACTTGGTGAGCTTTCTACATATCCTTCTGCGACGCTAGAAGATTTCCAACCTCCGAGGCGTTTAATATTTGTTATTCCTTCTCCGGAATCTGCAAGCATTGTGGTGGCGGAACGTCGGAAACTGTGGCCCGTATATAATTGAGGATTTGGAAGCTTCAGATAACTTGCAATCTCTGATGGCATTTTTCCGAAAGTGTTTATTCTGATACAATGTACAGTGCAAGTTCCTTTCTTATATTTCACGAAATACCGCTTATGTAGGGTTTCTTTCTTAAACTCTTATACTTTCTGAACGAATTGAGCAATTTTCCATTTTTAGCTTCCTCAGAAATCATAAAGCTTCTGAAAGAGAGGATTTTTGTGTCTGGGATATTTATCAATAAAATATCTCCATTGCCATCAATATGATCTAAAGACATCTTTGTTAATTCTTCTCGCCTACATGCGCCCGCCAAACCAAAAATCGTAGCGACTTTTATATGAAGATAAATTTCTTCTTTTGAGAAAATATTTGCCTTTTTTGGTCTAAATCCAATGTTTTGTTTTTTTATATATATGCCGTGACCTTGAAAAACTTGCTTAAATCGACGTCTTTTTTCAGTTTAATTACACCAAAGAGTGTTTGGCTTTCATGTTTTGGAAATTTCAGCGAAATGAGCCAAAAAACGTCTTCCTTAAAAGTTTTGATTCCTTTATTCTGGCACCAGTTTTCAAACAATAGCTATTTGTATAACAAGGGAGGAAAGTGCTACTTTTCCTCCCAAGGATGAAGTTTACCTACGCTACGCGTCGGGCAGTAATCATTCAAGGGACGAAAAGGCACTTTACTCCCATGTTATACATATGATTTTTCCGCTTCCCTCAAATAACAAGACATTTTTAAATAATTTATTCATGAAATAATTTTGAAAAAATTGTCCTCGACGGAATACAATCCAACACCTACAGGCCTATCACGAACAGTGAGCTGTGCACCAACGCGCTGCGCTACCGAGACTCGTAGGAAAGTTTTGCGGAATCATGAACATAATGAATTGCTCAAGTCAAATTATTATTGTAAAAATCGTTAAATTAAAATAACAATTTACTAATTTCTACCATTTTGCAAAATACATGGTGTTCTTTAATTAAACGGTAAAATTTATACTTATATAATAGAATATAGTTTAGGTTCTCAATGCCGTATAAGTTATTTCATTGATGACGTACCATAACCTCACTTTTACTTTTCTTCCCTAGGGAGGAAAAGTACGACTTTGCTCCCTACAATGAAGCCAGGAAATGTATACTTTGGATAGAGGTAGGCGGAAAAATATTTTTCAAAAAACAATGACAATTCAACTAAGAAGGAACAACTACTTCTCGGGCTATATGCCCAGACAGACATTGAATTACACTTCTAAGCTGAACGGGGTTGGTATATCTGTAAGATATAACCAACCATTCTAGTTTTCAATTAGAAGGAATAACATCACTTGTAGACCGGTTTCGGCGTGCTTACGCCTCATCGGTACAAGGTAGATATCCTCCGTTCAAGACCTAGAGCTCTAAGAGCATAATTCTATTATCTTCACTACACCTAAAAATTTTTTTCCATTAAAAATGCTATAACTTTTGAACGGTTTGAGATAAAAAAAATTCTTGTAAGGCATCAAATTGTGTAAAAAATCATTCCTTGGTCGATTTTTGTGAAGTCAAAAATTCGTATATTTAGGAGCCATGGAAGTCGAAAAAAATCTAAAATATGCAGTTTCAAGGCTTTTTTCCGTTCTAATCCATAAATTCGATAGGTTAGTTTTTTTGGTTCACCCTACTGTGAATATTTTTCGAATTTCCTGCGTTAAACAGGTTTAGAATTTTTGTACACCAATTGACTTTAAATGCTTTCTGTTCTTCCGTCAACAGATGTGGTATCCAACGAGAAACTAATTTTTTACAGTTAATTTTTCATGTGAAATTTTTTGAATTGTGGTCTTTAAAATGACCAAGGAAGCTTCAATATCACGATATGTGACATGTCGATATTCTTGGATCAGCTTACGTACAGCATCGACATTTTCCTGAGTGACTGCCGTTGTTGGTGGACCTGAAAATAAAGATCAACTTGGCAAGGCAAACCTGTTGAGACAACTGTCTTCAAAAAGTGGTAAAAATTATTGCGCGAAAATTATCTCGGCTTGATTCCATTTTTCGACTGACTCATCGACTTTAAAAATTCAATTTACTGTTTGGACCTTACTTTGTGGAATGTACACATTTTACTATTCTGAATGTGTAATGCCTTTTGGCATAAAATAAAATAAGAAGCAAATTCCCTTGAAACTATTTTCAATAAATCATTGAACGTTAGAGAATGCATAAATAAAACCCACGAGGTCGACAGGTACCGAGAGGCAAGTTCCGTTGCTAAGTAACCACCTGACTTCCTATTGGCAAGCACGTGCGTGTGTTCTTCCCTCTCACTTCTACAATTGATTGACGTTGATTATCCAGTGGCGTTGTCAGTGTTTACCTCTGTATTTTCAGTTTTACTTGGTATCTCATTATTTCGTATCCATATTGAATTCAAGTACGATTTTTAACATTATTTGTTTTTAACAAATACCGTGTTTTGAAAAATACCTTACCTTTAAAGCAAAGCATAAATCAGTTTCTATAATCTATATAGATATACTTATTATATAATAATCATTATTATTTTTAATACTTTTATAAAATAGGTACCATACGCCATTGGTACGTTTATGACAGATATCGGCCATGTTTCCTCACCTCTTACCGATCCCACGAAGCTTCAGATAAACTTGCCAAACTATAACTTCTGTCATTCTGACGATAATATGCAAATATTGAAATAATTATCAATACGCCAACTATGTTGTTATTTACAACACTTAAAAGATAACAATCGTAATATCAAACTGTTTTACGTCATTATATATTTTATAAGGAATAAATCTTGAGTTGAGCACTTAAAATTCCTCCAGTAGCTTTTTAAAAAGTTATTAAACAACAAAGATCCTTAAATTCGAATTTTCCTAAAGAATTCTGCTCCTTTTTCGAGCATCATTTATATGAAACATAAATCTTCGGCTACAATATTGTGCACTAGACTGCAGAATCAAAAAATGTTTTCGCTCTAGTCCCTATCGTAAGAAAATCAAATTAAACGCATAAATACTGTAGCCGGCTAGTGAATTTCCATGAACAACTCAATTACAAGGTGTATTTGGCCGAGTATGTTTGCTTAATTCGAAACAGAACGCCAAAGTGAATTAGCGAAATTGGTGTACATCATATATGTAGACGGTATTTGTTTGCGTAGAACTTCAAATTAAAAAAAAAGATATAATGAAAGCTACAGAAAAAAAATTGAAATAACCGGCTATACCATACAAAGGTTGCCAGAAATCCTCCTATCAAGTAGATCGTCAATATCTTGGAAATCGGTGGATTAGACGAGTAGGGCCTACAAGATTACCCGTTTTGAATCCATGAGATTTTTTTTGGATCTACTTAAATATCCACCTTAACAAAAAATTGTGGGACATTTAAAAATAGTTTGTATCGTTGTTTAAGGTTCTGAAGGAGTTAAGCGCGATCTTGTGCTGAAAATTCTACGGAAATCCACAAATTCATTTCAATATAGCAACAGCCATAGGATAGAATGATGATAAATGAGAGAGTAATTTTTTGTTAGACAATGCCTGCTTCGTTGCCGGAATATCTAGCACTCCTTAAACGGCTTCCATAAATCACAATAAGTTGTTAGTTGAGGTTTACCATCTTCCGGGTTGTCTCTTCATACAGCTCAGAAACGTCTAAATTACGTATTTATAAGAGTTGCCGAGATTAATACGACGACAAAGAAATATTACTCATTTTCCGGAAAATTTTTGATTTATTCTAGAGAAATTGCTCCACTTCCGTTAAAAAAAAGTTCAAAGCAAACAGCAACAGATGATATTAGTATCGCTAATTGTTCCTAATAGCATACAAGCAACGCACAAATTCAATTGATTGCTTCGATATGAAATTAGTTTTTATATGATACGAATTTATGTGAAAAAATGAAAAAAAAAACTACATAAAAGGATTGTCATGACGTTAAACAATTCTTATATAGTTGAAATTTGATCTTAAAGTTGAGGGTGCAGTGTTTTTCTACCCCTTTCCTATAAGGTAGAAGCATGCACCTCGAATAAACATTGTTTGAATGAGTTGAAAGCTTCTAAGGTGTGTATATATTTAAGAATAGCGAACAATTGTACGAAGAATGGGCGGATTTGTATCATTTATGTTAAAAATATCATGATAAGAATACACAGACAAGCCAGAAATAACGCCAGATTTAAGAACCTGTGTTTATTCTAGCTTCAGAGGCCCTTACCTCATTAACAAATTGAATAAATCAAAAATTTTATATAAAGTCATCATTTTTCATCATCCTCCAAGTTTTTGGCACAAACACCTGATGTTAGGTTAGGGTTGTGGTGAGTGGATCTATAAGGCCCTCCACTGCGATTCGCAAGAGGCACAAATTACATGCTCTGCTGTTTCATCATCTTCCAGACAAAGACGACAAGTCGGATCCTCCGACAGTCCCAGTCTTAGCATATGATTATTCAGATGAAAGTGTCATGTTACAAGGCCTATTAGACAACGTAGGTCATGCCTGATATAGTCTAACATTTGTTTGGAGACATTCTCCGAAGGATGTATAAAAGCCTTTGAATGAACCAATCCTGGCATATTATACCGGAAGTCTAAAGCTCTTCCTGCTGCCCAGGTATTTAGTGTTTGTTTGGCAAAGCTTATTGCGATGCCAATTGAAGGTTCTGGTCGGATAAAAACGCGCGCGGCACCCTCCCTTGCAAGAGAGTCCGCCTTCTCATTGCCATCCATGCCAGAATGGCCAGGGATCCAGACCAGCGATACTCTATTGAGTTCTCCTATTGAGGAGAGTCTTTTTTGGCAGTCTAAAACCAGTTTCGAAGAGCTAAGTGCTTTCAAAGCCGCTTGGTTGACCGTGAATTTTTTTGTGAGATTGGTTTGCTCCAATCTCTCCACACATGAAGCAATGGCGTAAATTTCTGCCTGAAATACGGTTGAATAGGATCCTAGGGAGTTTGAAATTTCTGTCCTAGGTCTGCGCCCGTATACCAACTGCTGTCTGCTCTTAATAATTTATCCTTACGGAGCACACATTTTACTGTTTGAGGCATTATGTCGGATGTCATTCCCAGAATACTGTGACTTTCAGTGTCCACTAGCATTCTGCTTTGCTCTGTATAAGCCTGTTTTGTGCATTTAGAAATATGCGCAATTCTATATGTTGTCCATCTAGCCTCCCTTTCCAGAAATATATGGAAAAGAAGTAGGCCTAGGAGGATTTCCATAGCTGCTGACGATGGGGTACTGATGGCACCAGTAACTGCCAGACAAGCCTGTCTCTGTATGCCAGAGAGCTTTGCTTGGGCCGTTCGCTGTAAAGCTTTTGACCACCAAGCAATGTGCTCCAATGGATTTGTTTGGGTCCCAAATCGCAAGATTTTCCACAGATCCTGCGACATGTCAACAAGGATAGTCTGGCCTTATGGATAACTTTTTTCACGTGAGCGTACCATGTAAGTTTTGTATCTAGGATAATCCCCAAATATTTTACTTCCGCTGCAAATGGAATAACCTCACCATTATAGGAAAGTGGTGGAAGATCCTCCAATTTCCTTTTCCTTGTGAAGGGTACTATTACAGTTATACCAGGGTTAACAGGTTCCCTCTGGCACCAACTGTGGACATCGTCCAACGTCTTTTAGAGGATATTATATGCTACCCTTCCTGACTTGGTCCTTGCCAGGATGACAAGGTCAACTGCATACGCTTGCAGTTCTACCCCTCTTCTTTCGGGAGCGCTAAACAAGTCATCCAACAAGAGTGACCACAGTAGGGGAGATAGTACTCCGTATTGTGGGTAGCCCCTGGAAACCTTAAAGCTAATTGTCTCATCCAAAGAATACCCGATACACTCTGTGTATAATATCGGTAATCGTAAATTAGATCATTCTGGAAGGTTCATGGATCATCTAATTTTTGATATTATTTTACACCTAATGCTTCTATACTAACAGTATAATCTGCAAAATAATGAAAATGCTTGAACTGGACATACATTTCGCGAAAAATGTAGAGATTAGAAATTATTCTGCCTCCTTTAGAATACTTAATTTGGTTGAATAATTGAGAGTTGCCGCTGTCTGTGTCGCCATCGACCTTATTTTAAAGGGTAGTCACAAATTTCAGGTCTCCGTAAAACCGATGAAATATTCATCTAGCCCCGATAATCGACCTAACTTTAAATCAATCTCACCATTCCGAATTCTGGAAACGGTTTTTTGCGGTCTACTACTCCGCCCCAACATATTTATCCGATGCGGTGAATTTCAAATATCTACTTAATACCGCGATTTTTACCTTTCGCTATATACCCACATTTAAATGTATCCTACGGCCAAAAGGATGCTTTGAGTAAATTGAAAAATTGTTAAACAACACCGGTTTTATTGGGAGGAATTAATTATTAACCTTCAGAATATTTTCCTTCAATGTTCTTTTTTTTTCTACTGCAACCTCTATTTATATAATTTTCTTTTCTTTTCGAAAATACTGTCAGTCTTTTGACACCGAAATCCCTTTTAGAATATGTAAATACCAAAAATGGAAAAAAAGGAATTACATTAGAGACAAGAAAGTCGTAAAAGCGACAGATGTGTTATAGAAAGAGTCGGGACGTCGCAAAAAGTCGACGTCAACAAGTTACAGACACAACAATAATTCATCCTTTCAACACCTACGAATTAAAAGTGTACGTCTGAGCATACGGTGCGGGGAAAACATGTGGATAGCTAGAGGTTTTGTAAATTTAATTTCGTTGATTTTGTTTTATTGTTTAAATAAATTCAAACCAATGAGAAAAGATTAAATAGCTACCATAACAAGGCAAGTTGTGAAACAAAAACGATATAAATCAGATCTATTATCTACTACTTCCATCTATGTTAATTTTATCGATAATATATTTGGGGTAAGTAAGAAAATATGTTTCCTCTGGTTTATATGCGAGAAGCATTCTCCCCGGATTGGTTAATGTCACTACGAATAAGATTTCCCAAAACGGACAAATGTTATATGCAGAGCAAGGCATCCATTTTATCGAGGGTATGACCGAATACATAACTCAGTTTAAATCGAACGGATTTCAAGTAGATGCAATGCTTGATTTCAAGCTGAAAAATACATCTGCAAGAACAATTGACTGAAATAGAATAACAAATGAAGTGTGTGATTTTCAAATAATAGAAACGTCAATTTTTTGAAAAAAGATATATTTCACTTCTTTTCTATAATTAATCCAGTGGCGTTATTTAATTTGATGTGAACATTTTTTGGCGGTGATAAATTTGAACTGAATACCAAATGTATTTCCATTGAACAATTTTTTTATGAACATTCCGCTCCGTTGAAGGAATCGAAGAATTTTTATTTCAAAAAGACGATTTTTCTTAAGACACCCTGGGTGAGTTACGAGGAACTGTACATACTTCTAATCATATACAGGGTGAAGTGTTGAATATGAAGCAGTCTCACAAATTGCGGACCTTGTTTTATTTTAATTCTGAATATGTCAGTTAGTTGCTAGACACCAATACACACGTTCACCAGAAAATGAGGCAAATCGACTTAATCATTGTGAAGATATGACGAAACATTGTTTTGGTGAAGATCCATAATTCACCCTGTATATTAATAATTAAAACAAGAAGACATTTTTAATGGTAATTTGATAATCTTATAATGTGCCTCTACTTATGGTAGAATTACCTACAGTTCCTCGTAACTCACCCTGTATGAAATATTAATAAATATCCTTTTGCCGTGAAACAACTTTGGATGAAAAGAAATTGTTCAATGAAAACCACACCTTTCTAAAGCAAGCTTGTGAGTTTGGCGATTTCGCGATGAAAATGGGTCAGAAACCTCTGATTCACCCAGTATTATGTTTTATAGTTGATAGATAAATGAGATTTTTAAAATTTAAAAGAATTGAACATTTTCGGCACCATGAATGTGAAAATTTCTCAAGTTCCATTTTTGTCACGTGTACGTTGCTGCACACGTAATTTTTTCAAAACTCTCTTCGTCGTGTTTGTGAAAATCTTTGGAAAGCAGCAGATGTGGTATCTATCAAGCAAAAATGCTTTTGGCAGTTCTGAAATTCATTAGCGATGTCGTTACTGGATATATTGGAGTTGTTGAAACATATGTTGTTTTGGTGAGATCCACTTAAAGATCCATGTTAAAAATTTTTTTTCTGTATAAAAGTCAAAGGATTTCGTGGAAACAGTTGGTGTTATAATTTATATAAATTTAATTTATTTGACCATTCGAAAAATATTGAAAAAAATACGAGTAGCGATTTTATCTAAAATGTTTTTCAATATTTGACCTTAATTGCACCAATTTTCAAAAAAAATTATAGGTGGTACATTTTGGCACCAGTTGACACCTTCTATTGTAGTTGCTGCATCCTATGGAGTGTTTCAAATTTCGGGTAAAAAACATCTTCACATTTATGCACCATGTTAAATATATATCAAAACTTCAAGAATGGTATTACTACAAAAGAACTGCCCCATATGTCACAAAAAAATAATCAAAATCAAATAAGCAGTTTAAGAGAAAACCACTTTTGAAAATGTGGAAAATTGTTCTTGGCCGGATTTTTTTCAAGATTCTTGTAGTTAAATTAGATCAAAATCTAGGACATCCTGTATTCGTGCTCCAGCTAATTTAATGTTATTCTGAAAATTATCCAAATAAAAAAGATTAAGGGGTACATTTTTCGAGGTTAAGAATTTTTGTACACTTCAAAATAACGATATTAGTGAATCGGGCTAATCCGTTCCTACTTTTCACGGTTTCCGTTGCTGGTGGTCATGTCCGAACAAATAATGCGGTCATATTGGCGGAAATAACGGCCAATGCCGACAAGCTTATTCAGGTCCATTTGAATAGCTCACGAGAAGCGAATTTTAAAAGAAAAATTGAGAATACGAAAAGGTAAAGTTGAGATTACAATGTTTATGGAGCATTCTATTCGGTTACACATGACCGAAATAACATAGTATGATGATATTCATGATGCATAGTTTCAAAAAATAATTTGAAACTGTATATTTCGTTGAACAATAATATTAAAATAAGTTTAAATATAATGTGATTATATTGAAGGACTGTTTTGCATGCGATTCCAACAATTACTTATTCCCTTTTTTATCGCTCATAATTTTGAATTAATTTCTCGGTTGTGTCAACCCGGACGCTATATACATTAGTTAATGATATTTGGAGTGCCATTTGCTAACGAAGGAACAATCCGTTCATCAGTAAATGATAAATGACGATTTTGATGGAAACAATATCTATTCAATTAATTTTACAAACTCACGCAACTTGCGGTTGGTAGGTACATCTGTTTTTGATATCTCTTGAATACGACTTGCGATTGGCATTTGGATAAGAAAAGGAAATGGCAAAATGGAGAATGTATCTTTGGATGTAGTTTCTTGAAACAGAGACGTGTTTTGTTCACCAGGGCTGTCCAACAGCAGGTGCCCAAAAGGGCGTTCCAAAAAATGTGGTTTAGAGGAAAATTACAAGCTGGCGAACAGATCAGTAGTTCAGGCATGGTAGTTCAGTAAATAAAGTTTCAAAAATTGGTTTCCCGCCAATATCTCCTGAAATATGGCATTTAGAGAATTTTTATATAATGGAAAAATTAATATCAGGTCATTATCTACAAAAATGGTCCCGATAATTTTTGCCGAAAACTTGATAGTTTACGAGATAATGGCCCTCAAGCGGGATCCTTATGTTGAGCTCTCGCTCGCTCCGGATTCTTTGCACTTACTCATGACCGGGCGAACAAATTATTCAATATTTCGGCAGGATTTTTGTACACTTTGCCTACTTTTCATCCTTCACTTACTGAACGATAAAAGTAGTACTCGTGAATAATAATTACTTTATTATATAGTCTATTATTCAACAACTAATTAGTAGAAAATATGATGTATAAGTCTGAAAAGTTATTATCTGTATCTAGTACTATTATAAATGTTTTCAGCAAAGCATGGGATTTAAAACCGCGGCTGGTGTTTCAGGAAACCAGCCAGACATTGAATCTTCTTTTTATTCCATGTAAAATAAATATTTTTTTCTTAAAATTCGTTCCAATTCCACGCATAATCCAAATAATTGAAATCGCATAATATTCAAATAATAGAGCGTTTTCAAGTGACGCGCCATATTGTCAGCTGATCACAGACAACCTTCAGAAAGATGGATGGAAATAGCATTTTTTACTGATTTAAATATAAATCGAGAACAAAAGTCAATTGGTTTTGGTAAATTTGTTTTATTTAAAAAAGGATGCGTTAATGGACGTGATTAACGCACTCTTTTTCATTAACGCACTTTTTTTGTGATTTTGACGTTTTGATGACATTTTGATATAGACAATATACTAATATCATTATGGATTAGTCGCCTTCATTAACAAACTGGCTCTTCGTTGCTATGTTTACCGCTGATGACGTTTGTTGAATTGTTTATGTTTACTCTACTGTCATTGTCAATAAAAAAAAATATCAAGTAACTGTTTGAAATGGATTTAATTGAAAATGAGGATGAGTTATTACCACTAACACCACCTGAAATAAGAGACCTGGCGCGAGATGTAAAATTGAATCTATTACCGGATAAGTCAAGAATTGTATATGAACTCACAAATATCGAATTCATGGATTATAGACAGCAAAAAAATATAGGATCTTCTTCTGAAAATGTGCTGATTGCCTACAGTTTCCCACTTTCAAAGAAAATGAAGCCGTCAACGTTATGTACTTTACTAAGACCAAAAGTTCAAGATCTTTTGTAGAACCGGAATATTTACGCATTCACAGAAAGTATCCAGATTCCAGACTCTTCAATTTGAATATTCGACGTTTCTTCTATAACTATACGAACGGTAAAGCACATTTCCAATCGATTGGCATTCACAAGTTCGGTAAAATGCCAGAAGAAATTGCTACATTTCTGGAACTAACCCATGCAAAAGAGTAGTATACTGGGATCTGTTTTTGCACGTTGCTGCTGCATTCTGGTGGAGATATAACAAAGTTGAAACGGCCATGAGGGATGGAAGTCTTCCGAGGTAGCGGAGGGCTATATCGAGGACTCGCTAGCCAATAACTCGAAAACGTGCAATAAAATATTTCCAAGCGTTTCCGCAGTATCACGTAGTGTTGATCACAAATCACCATTAACATTTCTAATAGGGAAACGTTTCCTGTTGTAGTTTGTAGCGGAAATGTGATAAAACCAAATTTGTCTAATTTTTTTAATTAAAATCTCCATCATTTTGTCTTCACCCAATGTCATTGTCAATTTTGATTACAATTTGAATAAAATGATTACTTGGAACGTTGCATAGCAACAAACTTTTTCTGACTGGCCTGTGAAGTGTCCTTAAAAGGCCACTTTTAATGTCATTTGGAGAAAAATGGTTATTTATGCAACTAGTGCATAAAGTGGTGCTTTTTTTCACGAATGGAAAAATTGACGCATGAGCCGCAGGCGAAACCGTCAATTCCATAAGTGAAAAAAGACGCTTTATGCATATGTTGCATACACTATTTTTTCTACGTGCATGCAAAAACCAAAAAATGTGTTATTTAGGTTGCTGTAAATATACTAAAAATGGGGTCGATTTGAATGTTTATATTTGTCATGATAACAAAACGCTAAGTAAGATATCATGAGTGCAATCTGCAGAGCCATTAGCGGAAATATTCAAAATTAGCGTTAAAAAATTTACTTTATCTCACTTTAATGTCACTTTTTAAACTGTTTAACAAATACATATTTTATGTAGGTACGAAAATCGATTAAAAAAACATCACTTTTATTAATTATTGTAGAAAAAGGTATTTTCATTTGATATTTGATCTTTATCATGTAACAACTAACACATTTTCAACTGTCGTTCATTTAATTGCTCAAAACCGAGCCCAGTTTATAATTTTTCGGTTAATTATTCCAATTTTCTTCAAATCTACCGGTCTAATTCGTAATTTACGACACAACGGCATCATATAATATACAAAATAACAGAATGTTCGTTCTTAAGGGAACCCCTAACATAAATAAATTTTGTGCTTTCGTACTCGACAGTTAATTAGCAAAAAATACTGCTACGAATTAAACGTTGTGTCCCGAGACAATTAGTTTAATTCTCTGTATTCCTTCATTTGCCGAGAAACCGCAAAGGGCAAACTCCAAGTTACACTTCCCATCTTTAAGGTCTTAATGAAGTTATTTCGGTAAGGGAACTATTAGATTTAAGAGAAAAAAATGCTTTTCCACAAAAAAAAATTGTGGTGGTAACCAAAATTCCAATAAAAAAATCGGTCATATTTTTTTTAAATCGACGTTTTGAAGCCTTCTAAAAATGTACGCTACTGACATATAAAATGTTAATAGTTAAATATAGTCCCTTTGCCGACCTTCTTAAACCACTAAAATTTGAAGCTTATTAAATGTCAATTAAAAGCTGTAACTGTGTGTTGGGGTACTTTATATTTTGGGCTGAAATTCACCGCTGAGGCGTGCTTTACATACGACAATTGTGATATTATACGTATGCCACTGATTGCTTTGAGCGTGGACACGTTTTAATTGAACTAATTTCCATAAATACACTTCAATATAAGTTCGTTGATTATTTTTTTAAATATTTTTTGACCAACTTCTAAAAACTCTGCAACAAAATTCGTCATGTGTGAATTAACAGTGATGCAAAAAAGGCTTTGAAGTTGTCGTGATTGATTGAAAAAAAATGTATATCAAGCGGGATACTTGGAAATAAGACAAAAATATTTGAAAATATATTTTTATATCTTTATACAGTAAATATTTATAGAAAATCTCGAAAAACGTCAAATTTAAATTAGATATTGACATTCTTCAACGTGAGTATGTGATCCCTAGCCTTCAACCCCTCACCTTTAAAGACGCTAAGACGTTCCTTAAATTGGTAAAAAAGGCACCAATAAAAAAACAATATAACTGGTTTTTAAAATACCATCTATTGTTTATTTAAATATTATTAAATGTTTTTTGATTTCAGGTAAGAATATCTTCTACTTTTTGATAAAAAACTTTCGCCTGTCAAGATCACTGTAAGTAAAAAACCTAACCAAAAATATTTTTAGGGCTCTATCCAGAAATAAAAATATTCGTAGCTGTAAAACTATCATAATTTAATGGTATGAACAACAGAATTGTAACAACTTTGTTCAGTCAGTTTTAAACGTGCGCATGACTTCTCGAAAATTCTAGTGTGATCGAGCAAGATCGCTCCAATTTCCAGTATTTTTACCGATGTCCAGATAAATAGCCTCAACAACCCAGCCTAATCAGGTCTAAAATATCTAGGAATTTAGTGCTTTTTATGTGCTAATTACTTGCCCTAATCATGAATTTGCTGCTCAAATCATAGCAACCGAGAAAATGATGACAATGCTCATAGTTTTTAAGAAAAGTGAACTTTTAAATATCTCTAGCGTCTCAAATGACTTGAAAAAATTAGTTGCTAATTAGTTGCTCCCAATTACTATACTATACAATATAGAATGCAAAATGCATTAGTCAGTAGACCACATCGATAGATATATAGAACTCCGCTCATAAGTCTCAATTACTTCGTTGCCAGTGGTGTCACATGTTATTTTATTTGTATTTTATGAATGTGTATATTTGAAGTTAATTAATACATTCAGAGGTCTACTCTGTAGGTCACAAAAAGAGAGATCGTAGACCTCCTGTTGAACAGCCATTGCTCTATACCAAAGAAAGGTTCCAGATGAGCATAACTCAATTTACTTTTTTTCATCCAATAAGCTTTATACGTATACTAATAAAATAGCAAACAATTCTGAATCTGTACTTAATTATGATTGCTTTTTGCCATCCATATTCCATTATAACGTGTACGACAATTTCGCTAAAATTACTCGTTTTCATCGAGGTAATGTTGATTAAATTGAGAAAAATAATAAAGAGAAATATAAGAAAAGAAAAACCAAAGTAAAAGAACTCATTATTGTACATTTTTTATTAGACATACGCTATTTAACCTCCCTTAAAGCACAGGATAGAACTTATATGGTCGTTTTCTTGAAGAAACCTTCAAATGAGTATCTGGAGGTTATACTGAATTAAATAAGGCATCATGGAGACTATATTAGGAGATCGAATCTCATGTATTCCAATTTCTGGTCATGGTAGAGAGCGACAATTCAAATCCAATACCAAAAACATATGACTGCAAAAAAATAATAGCCAATCTTAAGCCTTGCATACACTTTGAGCTCATTTGACAGTATGTGTAGGTTAGGTAACAGAAATGAAAAATTTTGTAGACAGAACAACTTAAATGCACCAGAACATTTAAATTTGCAAACATACATTGTAATAAATAACGCGAAACCTTCGAGAATAGGCTTTATTGAGCAAGAACAGAGCTTGACATTAATCAGTGAACATAGAAATATTAAAAGGTGTAACGATCTAATACATATAAATATATAGTATATAGACATAATATAGTATAGTAAATTATCCCCAGCTTTATTTTTCGACAAAATCTTCAAGGTAGGCAGGAGTTTTTCTTTTTCTAATACTACATCTCCTACTTTGAGGAATTTCAGTTTCGAAATAGTCGCTTCCTTCAAGGTCTTGAGTCGAATTGTAAATGTTTTCCAATTTATTAGAATCAAGTCGAGAACTCTTTCCGTTTCCAAGTTGCTATTTTGGATTGATTGGTACAATGTAGTCTTATCTCCACACGGTGCGATATGTCAGTTGGTGACAGTTGCTTCACGACCATCGTCATATCTTACAACAGCATACTTAGGATTAGCTTCTATCAAATCAACGTCTTCAACTGAAGGATCGTACTTTGAGTGCCTCACATGCTTCTTCATAAATACTTTGCCAGGATTCATCAGCCATGAAGGTAGAGCAGTGCCATTTGGCAATTTTCTGGGATTTTCATGCGGTGTAGTATTTGTAGATGTGCACAAGAGTGAACGAATACAATGGAGTGCGACGTCAAGTACTTCTTCCCATTGATCAGTTTTGAAATTTTTTGTTTTGAGGGCCAGAGAAATAGTTTTCCAAATAATTCCATTGTACCTTTCGGTCTTTCCATTACATTCAGGATTATAAGCGGTAGTTCTGATAGTGGGTATTTCATACGAATGTAAAAAAATTTACAGTTCATGACAAATGAAAGATGCACCCTGATCAGAATGAATGTAGCCAGGCATGCCAAAAATTGAAAATAAATTAGTAAGGCATTCGATTACAGTTAGATCTCGGCATGAATAAGCAAACGGAAATCTAGTAAATTCATCTATAATTGTGAGAATGAATTTGTTACGAGAATTAGAGGGAAGGGGTCCTTTGAAATCTAAGTATAGCCTTTCGAACGGTGAAGTAGCATTTATCAATTTTCCTTGAATTTTTACAAGTTTAATTTCTGAACATACAGGAGAAGAAGCTGTCATAACACGTACCTCTTCGATAGAGTAGGGCAAATTACGAGATCTTATATAATGTACCATTCGGGTAACTCCAGGGTGCCATAGAGTTTGATGTAAATCAGTCAAAGATAGATTGGTAGTAGTTGTGCAGCAAATTCTTGAAAAAGTATCAGGTACCACATTGTCAGTTCCTGGCCGATACTGAATATCAAAACTGTAACAGGATAATTCTAGACGCCACCTTATAATCTTTTCGTTTTTGATTTTACAGGAGTGTCGCATGTTAAACATGAACGATACCGATTTTTGGTCTGTTATAAGTTGAAAATGTCTTCCAATTGAAAAGTTGCGCCATTTTTTAACGGCTTCAACTATAGAATATGCCTCTTTTTCAACGGAAGAATCATTTATTTCACTACTTGTTAATGTCCTTGAGAAAAATGCTACAGGTCTTCCTTCTTGACTGAGAGTCGCAGCAATAGAATGGTCAGACGCATCCGTCTCAACGACGAGGGGAATTTTATCATCAATAGAAGTTCCAGCTGACAAGGCAATTTAATTTTTAAGAATTTCAAAATTCTGAGCTACCGGATCAGACAAAGGTAAAGTTTTGATGGTAACTAATCGATGGATTTTTTTCCGAAAAACGAGGAATAACTTTTGAATAGTGAGAAAACATACCAATAGCTTTTTTAAGCGATTGAGAGTTTTGAGGTAGTGGCAGTTTTATTAAAGGTTCAAGTCTTCCTGGATCGGGTTTTTGAGTTTGATTTTCGATTAGATATTCAAGAAGTTTAATAGATATTTGTGAATACGAACTTTTCTTTTGACTAATTGTAAAATTTTACTTCTTTACAACTTGCATGAATTTGTTAAGATTGTCATCATGTTGTGCTTAATTTATTCCGCAAATAGTAATATCATCCAGATATGCATATACACCTTCCAGGTTTATGTTATTATCTTTTACCCTCTGAAAGCATGCAACTCCATTAGTGACTCCAAAAGGTATTCGACGAAACTGATATAACTTTCCATCAGCTTCAAAAGCTGTAAAATGCTGTTATTCTTCTCGTATTGGTACCTGGTGGTAAGCACTCTGGAGATCGATAGTACTAAATATAGAATATTTTGCAATAGTGCGGACTACAACTTCAATGTTCGAAAGTGGGTAGGCATCTAAATATGTAAATTTTTTGATATTTTGAGAATAGTCGACCACCATTCTTTTCTTATGAGTTTCTCCTATAATTCCATAAGATAAGAGGGAACTTGTTTGATCGTATATAAATTTAGAATCTTCTGTCGAAAATTGTCTGGGAGGTTCTATGTTAAGATGAGCTGAACTGCATATTTTGTCAGATCAATCAATTATTAAAAGTGATTTCTGGCAAAGTGCTTACTTAGGTACGATTCTGAGCTAGCGATATGATATGATATGATTCTAGCGAATTTTCGATTGATTGGATTGAATTAACAACTTGAGGAGCAGAAATATAAGCTTCTGAATGTTTTCCTCCATGTAAGGCATATTAAAAACAATGTGAATGGAAATTACTAGATCTTCTATTAATTATTTTGTGAAATCTGCACAATAAAAGTTGTTCGAAATAATGAAGGATGGTCGAGGCCAGCTCTGTTCTCGGACCCACATATTCATTAATTACAGTGGAAAACTATGGCAGCGAAGCTCTGGCTCTCTTGTTTCGGGAAACAATTACACAATTTCGACCGTCTTGCTCTTATTTCTCGACCTGGCGGGTAATCTTGCCCAAGCGAAATTTTATTGTTTCTATTCTTCGTGATAGTTTACCGGAGTGTGTGTTTTTCAATTGGCCTTCCCTATTTAGAGGTGAGTATCCTTTGGATGAGTTAATAGTATGATTCATCAGATACGAGCTCAAATAATTGGAAACAATTTTCCTTTTTTTTGTTCGTATTTGGGGGAAATTATGTACTTTGTTGAAAAAAAGTCTTGGGGGTAGTTGATTTTTCAACAATAGAGCATTAAAAATGTGAAATTTCATAGAAATTGTGAATATCTTGTATACAGAGTGTCCAGAATTTCCCCTGTCGAACGTAAAATACAGATGTGATTGTATGTCCATCTTTATCCAAAAGTTCCTTGAAGGTGACGCTGTAAAGTTAGTTTTAAAATACAGATGTGATTGTATTTCCATCTTTATCCAAAAGGTCCTTGAAGGTGACGCTGTAAAGTCTGTTTTTTAAGAAAATCTAAGAAAACCGCTACCTACAAACTTCAAACTTGGTATGGTATGGTTCATGCACGATAGTTGTCCTGTTAATTTCAGTCGAGTAGTTCGTCAATATCTTGAAATTACGTATGGAAAGCGATAGATTGGATAAGAAGGGCCAGTCAATTGGCCTGAAAGATCGCCCGATTTGAATCCAGTTGATCTTTGTATTTGTGGCTATTTAAAACCACAACATAATATACGTAAGTTATCTGAAACTTTTGTTTCATTCCATATAAAGATTGGTCTTGGTAAAATTTTTGAATTTATCGACATTTTACCAGAATTTCCTCTATATTTCCGTTAAAATTAACATTAATTATTATCTGGCGTTTCTCACAGCTTGTTTAGCCCGCATTCATAGTTGATACGGAAACAGAATGGAATTTGTATGAGATTCAAATATTTGCTCATCATTATAATATAACAAACAAGGAAAATTTTCACATTTGTCGAAGCTTTAATTACACGATACATTACGTTGAGGAAGTTTAACGTTGTGTAATGCGGTGGAAGATGTACACTTGAGATGAACTAGGTCTAGTTTATCGACTCTTCCATAAAATATGTTTATCAAGTCGATAGTTGTTTTCTACTGGTACATTGGTAGATTGTAGGAGACAAAAAACTATGAAAGTTGAAAATATGGACATTTTTCCGATAACCACTACAACAACAAAGCCCTTGAATAGACATTTTCGGAAAGATTTTCATTTATGTATCAAACGTATGTATACATGAATCAGTAAAACTTCCATATTTTAATTAAATTTTCCACGAGACTCCGTTTTTCACTTGTAATTATACACAAACAATAATCCCAATAAATCTGTTCAATTTTCACCTTATACGGACGCTCGCCGGCAGCTCGAGCATTGTCTAATATATTTAAATAAGCAGCTCGAAGCTAGCCATGAACAACCATGAATATTGGAAGGGACAGTCATATAATCCAATTAAAATTGGACACAGGGGAACCATGTATGACTGTTATCTACCTAAGCTGCAAACCATTCATAATTTACATATTTAATATGGGATAAACCGGCTGAGGCAATATTGTACTCCCTAGGCTTGAATCGAATTTTAGAATACTATAAGCATATTTAACAGTTCAAATCCTCAATGGAATATTTCGGTATTCCTCGATGAAATCCCTTATATTTTCTATAGACTAGGCAAATCCGATCATTTTACATTGAAAATCACTTAATTTTTAGCATTTTTAAATAATCTACCTCCATGATTCTAGGCATAAAACTAATATTTAGTTCTGTGGTTGTAACAAAAACTACCGATAAGTCTTTTGACACGAGTCAATCACCGTTACCAACAAAAACTGGGGATTTAGAGGTAGCCAACATTAATGGCACCACACAGGGCGGTCAGCCATAAAAAAGATGTTAACGTCATCTTATTTGCGTGAAACCGGCTGAAGTTTGAGGTTATCAAATGTCATAGGTAGTGAAAAATACAGCTCATGACGCAGCTCGACGAGATATCCACAGTAGAGAAACTCTTTCTACCTCAGTATGTAGTCTATCATTATTATGATAAAATTAATGACGTAACCAGGCGAATTATGCGAAATCAACGGTTCCATCTACGAATCTTACCGAATAAACTTATTTTTTAGAGAAATATAGTAAACAAAAATAATTTTCGCGATTACCAGGTCTAATATATAAACGTTCTTCATTGTCTGCAGTTAAAATCCGAGAAATTTCATATTCACTGCTCGGATTCTACGTTGAAAAGCAATAAAAATCAATTTGTATGGGGGATGTTCTCCCATTTGGACTTGGCGCGTTGTGATTTATGTTGAACACAAGGTACGAGTCGGTTAAAACAAACATTTTTTTTTGTTCGGCTTGGAAAAACTCTTTATATTAATGTATCATACTTTTTCTGCGTAAGTACAGTCATTTATTTTTTTCTAGAATGTACTCTTTTGCTATTGTGGGATGGAGAAGGAATCGAGCGGTTCATAAAAGGCGACTATAGAACATGGTGTTATTTGCAGAAAAAAGTTTCATATATCTATTGTTTGAATAAATCTTTTTATTCTTTGAATGCTCAGTATATTCGCAGAATTCGATATTCAAAACATTTAATATTTATTCGGGCTTACATGACAGTTAGAATGACACTAGATATTCTTTTTTAAAGGAAAAATTAGACTTCTCAATATTTATGAATCCCAAATTTGTAAAAGAGTTGTGCTGATAAAGAGTAAAATTTCATCTACATTAGATAACTGTACATTCAAATCTGCTTTAAATAGAATCCCATTAAATCGTCAGATCTTTTCATTCTTGTTTCGTTGATAAAATACGGATGGTTTACTAAGCAATAATCTCCAAACTTCTCCGGTTCAACGTTATAGATGTGTTTTCCATTATGTTTGTTATTATAGTTAGATTAATCATAAAGCATCTGTTCACTCCTTTCTCTCTCCTTTTTTTAATGTTCTTGTTGTTGAAATTTGGGTCACGTCATGATTAAATCTACTGTAAATCTTCCCTGGTTTTAAATTTCAATGAGGATCGAGGTTGTGTTTGCATGATTTCTAATCTGTTTCATAACGCGGCCTATTTATGGATCATGGGTTATAGTGGCTGTTTCCTTATTCGGATAACAACAAATTGGTCGGTCGCACAGTCGGTAGGGAAAACAACACTTGTGCTGTTCTTCTCTCTTTTCGCTGTTTGTTTCTCTCTTTTGATGGTCAGCGGAACGGGGAGATTGCGGTTTCAAAAGGTTATCAACGTCAGTCAAGCTGTACAATCAGTCGAGGAGAAAAGTTTTTATTGTTTTTCATTGTAATATTATGAAACACTCTGAATTTGTACGTTGAATACATTAAAATGGTATTTTTATTGATTTCGAAATATCTCTTTTGGCTTTTTCTCCAAGGATTTTGGCTACCTTACTTTGATTACTTGTAAAATGAGAACCTCTTTGGTCCTAGTGTTGTTGAATTTTCCCCACTGTGAAATTCACATTCAGATGACGTCGTTTGGTTTGAAACGTTGAGTGATAAGGCGGAAGTAACATCGAGGTAATGCTTTCTTCCGGAGATTTTGGCTACTCTTATTTGGTTTACATGTAAAATTAAAATAGCGCCGGTGATGATATTGTTGAATTTTTTCTTGTATATTGACCCTTTAAGGTTGTCCTGCTAAAATGTCAGTTCAATATTTAGTCCAGTAAATAAAGGGACAAACCAGTAGTTAATTAAGCAAATTTTAGGTCTTAACTGGGTCTTTCAAATGAAGGAATTTCCCCAATTCTCCAGGCCCTTTGTCATGGTGAAAAATGGCCTCAAAGTTCCAAAAATCCGTTTTTCGCTGTTAACTGCCCAAATATGATATTTAAAGAATTTTTGATTATATTAAAAATTTAGATCAATCAATTATCTACAAAAATGGTCCCGATGACTTTTTCCGAAAACTAGATAGTTTCCCAGATAACGGCCCAAAAACGAGCCCTTTACTTGTAGCTCCTGCTGTGAATCCAGGAGAGCAAATTCGAGAAATGTAGAGCACACATATTGTCTAATAACTCGAGTAAAAATGGATATTTTTTCATGATTCAAAATTCACGTGAAAGGCAAACCCCATGGCTATCGTATCCTGTGTCTCGGACCACTTTTTCATTTTTGTTTAATATTGGGAACCCAAGCCAAAGTTTTTTTTTTCTTGGATATTTCTCCTACAAAATACATCTATATTTTAATAAATAATAGTAATTTAGTCGGGTCTTTTTTGATAATGGGTCCGTGAAAGCCACCGAACCATCTCAGAGAGGTTGTGTGAGTTTTTTTTTTGTTCGCATCCCAATAAAAAGTAACTTTGTTTATGTTGATTTTTTGGTATTCTCGGAGTTTTGAAAAATTGTGGCATCAATCGGGCATTAAAAAATTTTGAATCATCGTATCGGTTTCCAATGCACATCACTGTAACGATTGAAATGTCCCCTTTCCAATGGTCTCTTCGATTTTCTTGCCAACTTCAGTAGTTTTCCAGAAATAAGGAAATCGGTCACAGGAGTGTATTATGGTTTTTTTGTTTTAATGATTTTTTTCTCTTTGCGGTTTATTTCTTGGAAGTTTATTATTTCCCCGAAATAAACATTACATTCCGATCTTTCTGTTCATATATGTAACTCCGCTTAATAACTTCACGACCTAAAAAAGTATACCTATAGTATAATACGCGCGTATTATACTATAGGTGAGTTCTTTTTGACTGAGATATCACTTAATCTCAGCTCACATCTTCGAAGTGAGCTGAGATTTTTCCTCCCCTTCATCGATGCTGCATATGCTATGCGGGGGTATCAGTTATACTTGAGTCGAGAATAAAGACTTATATTTTGAAGATTTTTTTGAATTGAATTTGGATACGTCGGCAAATCGCGCGTTTCAGTTGAGTGTGTCGTTCTTTTTGGTGCTTATTCATATCACTTTATCTCAGATCACATTAACTGAGGTGAGCAGCCAGTGCAAACAGTGGAAAAAAATATATGCTATTGTTGCTTTACGGTTTTGTCATTTTGGAGCTGAGGGTATTTCTGAAATAATTCCAATTGTTGGAATTCATATTTAATTGTTGTAACAATGTCTCAACTTATTATGTGGTGAATCTTTTGTTGTTCTAGAAAGGAATGGAAGCAATGGAAGTGAACTCCGTTTCAACATTTTTTCTTTGCAACAAGGAAGTTGTGGATGACATTGCATTGGATGACAACAAGTCGAAGAAAACAACGAGAATATTTTTAACGAAGAAGAAACTGTACTTGACTCATGTGAATGGTACTGAAAATTTTCAGAACGATGTAAAATTTCCGTGTTTTTCCTATTTTTATATATTTCTGGTAATAAATGCTCAAAAATCCCCATGAAGATTGATGCGAAAACATTGCGAGAAATAGGACCGAATTATCCATGACTATTCGTAACTTGAAAAGTTATAATTTCGGTTGCCAAAACACCCTGGAGATTCTGCCTCGAGATTTCGCTACATGGAGAAACAGATTTTTGCAGGATTCGGATCAATTTTTGGGCGACACCAACGTGTAAAAAGTCTGAATGTTCGAGTATCAAATAGAGGTAACCCAAGTTATTATTGTCGAGCAAAAAACACACTTATAAACCCCAAAAATGGTCAAGTAATCTGGAATTCCAGGTTGTCTCATTCACGCTCGCCAGAATTTCGTGACTAAAGCAAACGTGGTGGCGCCATCTACAATTTGTTTCTCAAGTCAAAAACACGGCAATTAGTGCATTTCCAAATCCCTCCATCTCAAATTTGTCAAAAAATTGCCATATTTATTCAGTCTCAAAATTCCGAATTTTTGAACCCACGTTTTTGCAAAAAATAATAATGTTGCGAAAAAAATCATAAGGTTCATTTTTGTAGATAATTGATTGATCTTCATTTTTCATCTGATAAAATTTTTTTTAAATGTCATATCGGATTTTTCGAACTTTGGGACCATTTTTCACCATGACACCGGACCTGGAGGATGGGGGAAATTTCTTCATTTGAAAGACCCAGTTGAGACCCACAATTGCTCCTGGTATGATCCTTTTGCTTAAATAACTAGAGCTTTAGGTGTTCATCGGCCTTCATTTACTGGACTATATTATAATTTTTATGGCAGATACGATTTTTTAAATCAGTGGATGTTTTTCTGTGTTTTGAAAAGAATTTGTATTTCGAATACTTTTCTCTTCTCTTTATACTTCGAGAGCGTGACGTTCCAGAATCTTGCGAATTTTTTTTTCCCATGAAACGTAATACCTTTTGAATAAAAACTTCCCAATCTATCACAAACTACCTGTAACAAATTGAATCTTTTAACTAATTTGGCAAAAGTCGAACCTTCACTTTTCAAACTCATCCAATATAAAGGAATCAAGGATCTCTGCTTGCACCTGACCCACTTGTTTCCCTACCTTATAGTCCTTTATTGATCCCGTCCTTTTTTTTCGCAAAATATTTCTTACAATACTACACCAGAATGAAACAAAAATCCATTATGAAATTAAAACGACCGGGATAACAATGAAATTCTCGCCTGGAGGGACCGTGAAGTTTTCACGAGGAAAGTTATTTTTCAAAATTTATTATAAAGAAAAAAATCATCATGTAAATTAATGACTTTTTATTTGTCAAACTCATTTTTAGGTTAAGGCAAATGTATGACGAGCCAAGCCAGAGATAAGCAAACTCGTGAGTCCCGTATAAATAGTTTACGTCAATATTTAGGACAGTTGTACCAAATTATCTTTAGACGAGTTGAGCAAATTGCTGTAAATTCAAGTGCTACAAGTGTTAGGATGAAAAACCCATGAAATTTTGAATGCTAACAACATAGTTTTTACTTGGCCCTCACAATTCTTCAAGGGTCCGGTGTGATAAATATCACTGGAGCAGGATTTAGAGGTGTATATTAATGATTTAATTTCGAGGATAATAAGAAAAGGAGTGAGAGGTGAGAAATAGGTGGTTATATGAGAAATCTACTGAGAAAAACTATAAATTAAGATGAAATGTGGAAGGAAAGAAGCCGCAATAAAGCGAGCAATAGGCTCCAGGGAGTAAGCGACTAACTGAAATGAATGACGTTCGCTGAACCACAGATATTAAACCGTAACCCCGAGCCACATGCCAAATAAAGTTCACTTAATGGTCCCCGGAGTCCATAAGGGGTCTCTTTATTTCAATCTTAATACCGCACGGGGCCCACGCCACGAACAAATATAACGGCAAACTTTTTTAAATTCGTATAATGTCGAGAAAGTTGAGAGTTGAGTGGGCAATGGAATATATATAGAAGGACGACGATAGTGGTTTTATTTCATTGACCAACTTTTGTTTTTTCGGTGTATATTACCACACAGATTATTAAATATACGGTTTTTTATTATATATTAACGGTGAATAGCTGTGTCATTGTTTTATTATAGATTATACTCATGTTATATTACTGTACATTGTCACTTCTTTGGAATACAACAAAGTACTCAAGCCTGTATGGACATATGGTAGCCTGAATGTAATCTAGCGGTAATGCTCCTTGGTAATGCAGAAACAGTGACTTCCGTAGGGACTGGGAAATGTTAATGAGCGTATTGGCAAATTTGCCAAAAGTTACGAACAATGACTTCTTCATCACGTCATGGTAGAGGCTCCTCGACAGTACCAACTAGACGAGAAGTCTTAAGACGATCGAACCTTAATATCATCTCGGATGTATCAGTGTTGGTAGTGATTGTGCACATTAGAAAATATTAAGGAGTGATTCCTTATTATCCAAAAACTTCAATTACTTCCCTTAATCGGTTCTTTATGCAAATAACCACCGATGTGGGCTGCAAGGACTCGTAAGATTTATTGAAGCATTTAGATTTAATTTATTTTATGGAAAATCGATAATTCATATGAAATTAGCTCGTTTGTACCAGCCGTATCAAAACTATGTGGTTTAATCCTTAAGGCCAATTATTCCAATAACGATCTTGATTAATATTTATCCTGCGGAATTGAATTTTCAGAAATTCTGAAGGTGTGCGCTCTCGGTGCAGTACACATACTAGGGTTAGTTAAAGATCCGATTCTGCTAAGCAAATTGATTTATCCGTAATATAATTGGGATTACGTTTAAATTGGGCTGAACTAAACAAAAGTAGATATTCTATAATTTAAGATAACCATGGAACATAGAGAGCACTAACCCAAGTTATTTGTGGAACATCGACAACTGACAGCTGACAAATTCAACAATTGATAGCTGACAGATTTGGCACAAGACAGCTGTCAGCTTTCAATTGGTAAAACTGTCACATGTCAAAACTGTCACGTGTCTGCTTTCATTGTTTCATGTATATCTTAGGTTAGTATCCAATCTGCTGAGCTCATACTGACATAGTATAACTACTTTTTCAAGAAATTGCTCCGAATCCACGTAAATAGATGAATTTTTTTGAAAATTACAAATTGTACCATTTGACATATCGAATGGAAGGGCTTGTTCCGAAGAAATAGATGGAGAATACCCGGCTGAATTGTAACTTTATCCCTTTCAACTTGACGTGAATGTTTTTCTAAAAATCCCATAAATTTTATGGAATCCCTCTCACATAAAATACGAGACAATTAAATAAATTATTTGCATCTTCTAGCCCACGAACCGATGTATATATTTCGTGAATATTAACAACATCATCAGGCTAATGGAATGTTTTAAATGTAGGGAGAGTGAATTGTGACTTTCCATTCAGGAAAATACACATAATATTTATGTTGCTGCGTGTTTACGATTATTCTACATTATACAGAATTTCTCAAATTAAACTACCGAATAACTAGGACAAAAATGGTGGCAATATGCAATTCTAATTAATTTATTGGGTATAATTAGTAGCAAAATGGAATCCAATGACTATTATCGGTTAATGAGAATTTCTTCGCGCAATTTCCATACACAGTTATTATCACTAAAACATTATTACTAGGAAATGAGAGAGCGTTGACACAATAATGTTAATTTACACGAGAAGGATGCCGACGGGTACATTATCTGTAGCAGCTTACACCACACATTCTCAACGGTCATACTATTCCATTAGACTAATCATAATCAACGCTAATAGGCACAGCCAACATTGTACAACACATACTTTCATTATTTACGAAGATCCATAAACTCTAGACGGATTGAAACTGTTTTATTTCGAAGTAAGGTTATTTTATGATAAATTAATCACTGAATCTACGTTTTTTAATAGAATGTACGTAACACTGTATTTGTGAAATGAGAAATTTTTGATCCCATTTATGACTTATGCGTGCATATATTTTTCTTACAAATTAGATTCATCTCGTTTCAAATGCCATACGGTAAATTAAATTTATAAAACTCACTGCTCTACAGTCTCTACACATCTGAACACAAGTACCGGCGCCACTGGCGGGAATAACTAATGTTGTAAATCATTTTAACGACACAGTGGGTCACATAAATCATTGGCTGATGCCAATGCAAAATACTGTTATTGGGTCACTTTAGTTATTTGGTTTTAGCATGCTGGCATGTTGCCATATTGCCGGCTCTTCAAGTATAGTAATATACATAAAATTATTCTTTAAACTCAATTACGCCCTCTAGCGGTAGACCCACAAGTCTGTAAACATTTTCCAGCTTTTTCTCGAAGCCATTTTTGTAACAATGTTTTTATTGAATCTTATAGTTGATGCCATCTTCGGCTCCCAAGTTGTTTTGATGTCTAATTAAAAATAAACTCATAAGAAAAGAACGGACGCCCTGTATAGTTACAAGAATGGTGTCAGAGTATTTTTCCTGATTTATTTTGATGTATAAAAGAGATAAAAGGACGTTAATTATCCCTAAATAGTAGAGATCTAGTAGTTAACAAAGTAACAATTGAATTGTAACAAAATGAAGAACATAAAGTTAAAAGTTTAAGTAATTCCAATAAATAATAAGGATTTAATCACTCAAGCCTGTTTGTTTCTATTCTCCAGTTTGGAAAGTTAATTTTTGTTTTAAACGCTCGAATGATAATGTTCACAGAGTTCGTTAATGGACTTATAAAATAACTCATAAATAAGGAAAATCTTAATTGGGAAAATTACGTATTTTAATTTCCGAGCTTTTCGGTATCATCAAATGATTCATAACGTCCGCGTTTCATTGAGCAAAGGTTGTGTTTAGTTAGGGCCGAAACAGCAATTTCGGCCGAACCGAGCGAAATACCTATAATTTGCATCAAAGAGAAAAGGATTTCCAAAAAGTGGTTTATATATCCTAAAGATCTACACTAAGAAAACAGTGAAAATCATGTCGACATGATGAATCTTCAAAAAAAAATGTATAATAAAAAATGAAAATAGGAAGCATTGGTACATATTGGTACATATTTTTGCCAAGCATAGATTTTTTGTCGTCTATACCCATTGGTAACAATATCTTGACTGGTTATTTCAGTCCTTTGCATACTTTCATCTGTTTTTAAATATCCGGATTCTATTCTAGAAGGCAGGTGAAGGGGCCAGTGCCAAAAATTTGTGTTTGTAGTTTTTTATTCATTTCAAAGTAATATACGTACTATACTCCTTTTTGCATCACAGGACACGATGTTCAAGTACCAAATTTTGCTTATATAAACTTGAGGTTAAAAGTATTTTCAAATGTTCAATTATTTATTCAACCATGTTTAAAATTGTTCCCCAAATTGCAAAATCAACAGGACTTAATTCTGGGCTGTTAGGTGGCTACTTCTCTGGATCAATATAATCCAAGCAATTTTCAGTCGAGTACATCCTTGTACATCTCAGCGTGTTAAACTTTGTAATAGATCGGGTTGTTCTTAATGAAACTCTTCTTGAAATTTACTTATATATTATGCCTTCATGACATTTCCACATACAATGAACATTTATATTTTAAGTCCGGCCAGGCATCTGACCTTAGTGGACTTCAAGTTTTAATTCTAAGTGTACTTGTCATCAATAGCAAAACGATATATATTTATTTATATTAATGTTATAAATGAAACTAACTGTTTCTAATTAATTCCACTATTTAATTAATAAATAAATATGAGTAGATTCCACAAAGTAAGGGTCCAAACAGTAAATTCAATTATTTATTTATGCTTACTAATACTTTTATACCATTGTTGATAAACATATCTATCCAATATTATGAAAGTATTAATTAAGTAATTGCTGACGCTATTGTCAAGTGCAATGCATTTGATAATTTCAGTTTTTTCAGTGTAGAACTCGAATCAAAGGAAAGGAAATTCTCGGATAAAGTTTGCGTTTCACACAACTACCGAAAGAATTCATAATATTGTTTGTTTGTTGTTTCCTCATTCCTCCTTTGCTTTTATATCCACGTCGAAAAATTCCTTGTTTTCCCATAAAAATGTTTAGGCGTATCAAAACAATAAAATCCAGTCAATTATCTTTTTTTTTTATTGCTTTCAAACAGCAAAAATTTCACTAATCCACAAAACAGATCGATAGGTATTTTTTGAGGTTCTACTTCAAATGAAAATTAAATTCATACCAAAACATCCGATCCCACTTCTTATTTTATAGGCTTTATTATTATTATTATCATTTTTATTAAGTTGAATAAATAAATAACAAACTCCACAACAGTAATATAACGTATATTACTCGACCGGTCTCACAAAAAACATTTGCATCAGGAGGAAACAAGATTAATATATCTCATATTTTTGTTGTAGAGTTTGTTATTTATTTATTCTATTTAATAATTTTGGAAAGATTCATACCTTGTAGGGGTTGAAACAATAAATTTGCAATTATTATATTCTCTTTAAAAAATTTCGAAACGGAAACGAACATTTTTTTTATTGTATGCGCCGCCAAAGCATGGCAAAACGACAACACCGAGTCCCATCGTCATTAACAAATTTAGCAGAAAGCCAAAAAAAACGGGTTTTTAATTGCACAGAACTGCATATATAGAGAAAGAGAGAGGGAGGAGAGAACATGAAACGCACACATCAAATAACCTCATCACTATATGAACAAAGGTAAACTTCATCATAATGCTCATTAATTTCGTTGAAGCAAAAAGAGCGTAAAAAAATATAATATAGAAGTTCTTTTGATATTTCATACTAATTGAATGAAACACACACACAGGGACAGACAGACAAACGCACAGCGGGTTTTATGCCTGTAACATTATCTGTGAAAATAGATCAAATTTTATTATTTTCATACCAATTTACGCCAACTTGTGAGCTTAAATAATGACAAAGTAATTAGAAATATCTTTGCAGAAATTTATTAGACAATCGATTGGTGAATTTGTTCAAACTATTGAGCCAAATTTCAGTATTTCCATTTTTCCAAGGGTAGAATATAAACACTTCCAAGTAGAAGATATGTCTAACGCCTTCACAAGATCCTTAAACACATTTTTTGGAGTTTGAAAAGATGCTGCTCACTTTTTTTATTCTTTAATGATACTTTTATAACATTGGATGAAAAAAGTGTATTAACAAATATTTATCATTTCTTGTTATTAAAATTAAAATCCTATTATTATTATTAAAAGAAACGGTATCGATTTTTCTTCTCTTCATAAAAGCACTCAGCTTTATTAAGCGAAATTCATTGCCAAAATTAAAAAGATGTTTCATTAACAGCTCGACCGCTTCTATACACTAACAAAGTGAAGTATCGAGAATCTAATTTAACTCACAAACGTTATAATTCTATTAATAAAACAGTTCATTGGAGTCCGAACGGAACAAAGTTCAACCGAGCGTGCTCTACCCTCCGCAAAATTTCCATTAGATAGGCCCTAATTGCATCCCAATGTTTCTGTTATAGATACACGATAATAATCTATTACAATAATCATATTTAATATAAAATTACTTTAATACATGAAAATTATATACAATATGGTGCAAAACAAAGGAATAAATTCGTTTTCTCGTAAACCGGTCCTGAAACCCGTTGATTTTTATTTTTATACGGGCAATTTGTAAGGATACCTTTTTATTTTTAACTTAATCTATGTGAGCGTGATGACGTCATCGCTGAAAACTTTTAATGGATATGTGGGTGTCGTAATACATTATTTGAAAGGTCTTTTAAATACCTATTCAGCCATATCAATATGTCTGAGTAATTGATGTTTGTATTTGTTTAAAAAATTATTAATAATTAATATTTATTATGTATTATTCATTGAATACAACGAAACCTAAATTAAGTGCTCAAATTGTTTACCTTCAGCTAAAATATAATTAGAAAGTCGTGTCGCGAACTCTTCTCGAACCTTCCTATAACTTTCGGAGTTATTTGTGCAACCTCAATACGTATCCTTTCTTTGAGTTCATTGATATTTTGTGGTCTATTTTGGTACACTATACTTTTCAAGTATCCCCATAAAACGAAATCAAGAGGAGTCAAATCAGACCTATCCACTGATTTGGAAAGACGTTGTTCAAGTAGTTGCGCACCAAGACAGCATAGTGTGGAGGCGCACCATATTGCTGCAGCCATAAATTATTTCTGTTTGGAACCAACCGATTCAATTCGGGAAGCAAGAAGTTTTGAAGAAACTCTAAGTATCAGGGACCTGTTAAGGTTTCTTCGAAAAAGTATGGTCCAATGATCCTATTATCTATTATTCCCCCCAAACATTAACTTTCTCTGGGTATTGAGTACGGTACTCTTGCATCCAGTGTTGATTTTCCGTATCCCAGTACCGATAAGTATGACGATTGACATGAGACATGACCGTTTAGTAGAAATGTAGCTTCATCAGAGAAAATAACCTTTTTAAAAAACATCGGATCTCTGTTGTTTTGTTCCATTATAATTTCACAAAATTCAATTTGTCTATCAAAATCATCTTCCATAAGTTCTTGAACTAAACTTACTTTGTAGGGATGCCACTTCTCCTTCTTTAGCTTTCTAAGAACTGTTGAATGGTCCATGTCATTATCTAATGCTACTTGCCTTGAACTGGTATGGGTAGGTATTTGACATGACCCGTTTCTTCTCAATTTTGCTTAAAGTGGATTGTGAAATTGGTACCAATACTTAATACATTTTATTAAGAAATCTGTTGAAATTTCATCAATAATATTTCTGACAATACGCAAATCAATTATCATTTATCCTTTTATTAAATAATTATATGTGCAATTTATACCATGAACAAATGAACTCCAGTCAGTATCAACGACCTCGTTGGAGTTCACCTTATTAATATCTTTTTGTAAAATGTACTATGTCTTCAATTGCAAAACTATTTATATTTTTTGCTTACTAATACTTTTATATTATTGTTGATAAATAGATCTATCCAATATAATAAAAGTATTATTGCTGACGCTATTTTGTGAATGACCCGAAATTAATTAATTTATAGGAGGCGCACTACAAACGAATGTATTCCTTTCATTTGCACCATACTGTATATCATTGAATATTGCATCAATTTTGAATAGGGTTTCACACGAGACTAGATAAGACAGTTCTGAAAAATATGTCTCGGTCTCGTAATCATGAATCACTCTATATTTAGTTATATTTTTTAATTGTACTTTGAAAATAAAACAAGCTCCCATAAGTATTGTTTATATACACATAGAGGGTTTGGGTTTATTTTAATTTATCTTAAATTGTAAGGGTAACTCTAAAATAAAAAAATTAATTTATTCACAAAACATATTTTTCAATCCGTAATATTAGACTGTATACCTCGGTGATTAAGAAACGGCCTATTGTCAAATTTATTATAGGGTAGTCATAAAATAATATCGTTTTCGTTTCAAATGGATAACCCTGTACTCCATTATGAAGTTCCGTAAAGGTTATTTATGTCAGAATTAATTTTTCTGAAAATTTCACACCCCTACTTTTTAACCAATAAGATGCCTTAATTTTGTCTAGTTACCATGGCAACTGAAAAAATTTCCGGAAATGTTTTCGAGGCGCCACGATATTTGAGTGGAAATTTTTTGACAGTTGAAAAGGTAAATCAAATTAATTTAAAATGTCAGGTTGGATTAATAATTTTTTTCCAAATTATGTTGTGAAATTCTCTTACCGAATACCACGCAAGCTTAAATTATTCCTGGAAATTTTCTTTCGGGCACGAATATTTTAAGAAAATTATAATATTAAAATATTGGTGCCCTCAAGAAAATTTCCGGAAATAATTTATGCTGTTGTGATATTGTAGGTGAAAACTTCATTAATTTATTTTTGTTTTTTCTTTTTGGTTTTAATACGATTTAAAATATAAAATTATTAAGAAAAATCCTATTGAAATTTTGATAGAAAAATTTTTGGCGAAGCTAGAAACAAAAATCTCGGTATGGCCTAAAATATTTTCATGTAGTTTCGTCTCGTCTAGAGTAGGTTTTTTGTGACGAGATCTAGATGATGCCAGAAAAATTCCTGTAATTTTAAAGGACAAAAAGAGAGGGAGTAACTTAAAACCGCTTGAGCGTCCCAAGTTTTGCCTAGCCGCATCTTAACCATCAAATCCGTGAATTTTCCAGAATGCCTAATTTCTCTTAGAAAATGAGATTAAACATACCTAAGCCATCAAAAGCCATAATGTTGAAAAATTAACTACATTCCTCGTATAGTCGAAGCACGTAACTCAACTACTCAATTCTAATTAAATTTCGTTGTACTCGTTGAATAGTTCACTAGTTCATGTACACGCAACCGACTAAAACCAAAATATTCACCACCCTCCGCATATTTTCCATTAGATAGACCCTAATTGCGTTCAGCGATAACATTAAATCACCTGAATGTGCGCCGCCAGAGAGCAACATCATCTACCCACAACATATACCTACCTACCGAAGGACATTTTTACCTCGGAATCGCTCCTAATTGATATACGACTCTGCAGGAGGCTGTCACACAATGTTGTGGCCGTCGTTGTCGGTTTTACTTCCCTAGTGGACTATATTTATATCACGCATCCTGAAAAATATATTATTTAATAATAGTTCAGCATACTTAGTTATCCTTTGTAAGGATTCCTATGTTATCTTGGACTATTGGAAGATCCTTCGAGATGAAACAGCAAAAAATTCAAATGAGCTTTGAAAGAATCCTTGTTTATTATTTTTGCGTTTTATGAATAAAAAATAAGAAGCGACATTAAAGGATTATTCAAACACTTGTTAGAACAATATTCGTGAATAATGCACATTATTTAAATTTAATCGGTCCGATAAACTGCGGATTGCGAAACGAGTCTGGATCAAAAACCTTTGTTTCATAAAGGATGAAGGTTATCCTCCATAAAAAAGGGAAATACAAGAGAATATCATGAATTAATCAGAGTCCTTGACATTAAAATTGCAAAAGCACAGCCTCACTTTTTTTATTATCAACATATAATTTGAAGGATCAGTATTATTTGGAACAGATTATTTTATACCCAACAGATTGTTCTTTTTTTACCTTTCGGTTTTAATTTTCTCTCCGGATTTTGAAAATAATCGTAACAAAGGCCACAATTTGATGGAAATATCCGTGAACAGATTTATTGCATGCATAGATTTGATTCGAAAATCGTTTTTCCTAACAGTGACATCGATAAAAACTTGCAATTATTCGGTTATATACGTTTTCCTTTATTCACCTTTATGTGTTGTGAAATATTTGAAAATCGTGATAACCCATTTGATATTTTCAATAATAACACGCGAAATAATGTTTTTATTATTTTTGTGTTGTTTTTAAGCAAAAATATATTTATCGGGATACATGCAACACCCTGTAAAAAAACCACACATATTTGCCTTGATCAATAATAGGTAAATAACTATCGACACCAGTAAGACATGAAGTGAATCTAAACTGATAGGAAAACATCCGTGATACCTTTGATCTATTTTATTCTAGAAATATACCAATTTTGTATTTTAACTGTAGTTAGATGATTTTGAGTCTTAAAAATCGTGTGATGGAACCAACCAAAGTATATGCTATTTATATTGATCTAATACCAATGGTCGAAACCCTAATACCCCAAAGGGACCTTTCGTATTGAAGTTAGGACGGGTATAAAAATACTAAAAGTCGCCACTCGGTTCCATGCAAAATGGGCGTCACCGAGCCAAATTAGGGGGGCGCTGGTGAGTTTATATACAGGGTATTCGGAAAATTCTTTCTTATGGTACCTTTTAAAAGTAACAAAAAACTGGTAGTAGTAGTAGGAGATATTGAAAATGTAGATGTACCGACTGAAAAGTGTCAAAACCAATGTTAAACGTATTTTACAGATTTCGCTAACATCCTGGGTATATAATATATTGTATGTGATTTAAAGAAAATGTATTTTTTTACAGGAAATTATTCAGATTTTCCTTACATTCAATATCTAACACGTAAGTATATAATATAGTATTTTTTATATAAGTAGATATAGCTTAGTAATCAAATAATGACATTCAATGCCAAAAATAAAAAACATTTTTTTTTAGAAAATACCTTAGTTTTTGAATTTAATGTAAAATTTGTCACCAAACTGATACACAACAAATTTAAGCAAATTTTGTAAGTTAGAGTAGATGGACATAAAATCATATCTAGTATTTTTAGTTTGCGTTTGTAAAAAGAGTTTCTGCACACCCTGTATACGGTGAAGTTGATTTAGTAATAGTAGTAAACAAAAGCATTATCAGTTGCCCTTTTTTTAGCCTCGTATCCTCACTTGTGACTTGCAGAATAAATTTAAAGAAAAATTCCATTACTTTCAATAACCTACCATTATTTTCGAAATAGTTTACTGTTTATTCCCAAAAGATGTAATAAATTTAATCAACCACGAAATACAACCTGATAAAATAACAAATTTCACTGTGGCTATAAACAAAATAAATAAAATATATATTTGCTGGCATAGGTTTATTGTAAATTGAATCAAAATACATTCCATATTAAAGTTATCGATTCGTGAACCTTTTACAGTCGCGGACTCTCATCACTTTAAAATCACTCAGTAATAAAAATTGGAAGTTTTGTGCTTCTTGAAGATATATTAAATAATACACGAAGCTCAAAAATGATAAAGGGTAAGTCCGGGAAAGTTGGACCATGTTTTTTAAAAGCCATTTTTCCAAAACTTGCAATGTCTAGGATTTGGTAAATTTTTTTATATTATGTATATATGACCCTAAAAAAAGTATCCACTTCTTCAGCTGTTACACTGATCATATTTGAAGTTATATTTTTTTCTTTTTTCTTACTTGGTGGTCCATCTATCCTGGAGGAATGGGTTAGATGGACCACCTGCCTGGGATAGATGGACTTCTGATATAAGTTACCAAATCAGGGAGTAACAGAAAACATAACATAAAAAGTATAAACATTGTTTATTCTCAAATAAATTATTTAAAAAAGGATAAGAAAATTCATTTGCATTTATTTTCGAATCTTGTGCAGCTTTCATGAGTCCAGCGAGAGCATGACACACACTTAATCCAATCTTTTTCTCGTTTTGACTGATTGTAGCTCTCTTTACACCATACACAATAATCTTCATCCCAGTCACTATTGTCATCGTCGTTGCAAATTGTATCAATATCAATATCTTCATATTCTGAAGATGATGTAAGTTTTTTCTTCTTTTGCGTTCTCTTCCTTTCATTAATCGTTGTTTGCTTCTTATCACTTTGTCCTCCTAACTGCTTTTTCTCACACCCGTTTTTCTTTTCCTCTCTGTCTTTCTCCTTTTCCTCCCTGTCTTTCTCCTTTTCCTCCCTGTCTTTCTCCTTTTCCTCCCTATCTTTCTTCTTTTCTTCCCTTCCTTTCTTTTTTCTTTCCCTCTTTCATTTTAATTTTAGACTCTTTTTCATATTTTTTATTTTTAAGAGCAATTATGTTCTCCGGAGAGCTTAAAACTGTTGATACACTTTGAGCCTTTCTTCTCAGAGTATCAAGTTTATTGACACAAGGCACAGGATGTATTTTGTCCAATATCTTTGAGGGGGTTCCAGGGAGATCCAGGCACAGGAACATCATGATAGCTTCTTGAAGTACCTGGATTACTGGCCTTTCTTGAACTACTAGTACCAGCAACAGTGACATCATTTTGGGAACTACCAGAACTAGCAACATCGGTCATATCATTTTGGGAAACAAGAGATGTGTCTGAAGGCCTGGAGTCTGTGGATTCTGACAGAAAAGCGGGTACAAACAGAATGATTCCACAGGTTATAAAACCACTGATTACATTATCTACGTTTGACGACTTCCCCCAAGCTATGCTAAGGAGAGAACCAAATTGCAGCCGGGTAATTTTCCTTGGGCGATTCTTAGTCATGTAGTTGGAGCAAGCAGAATAGTAGTTCATTTTTAAAGACTTGAAGGAAGCACGGTCTAATGGCTGAAGCCAAAGGCTGGTGTGGGGAGGAATACTCATCAAAATTATTTCATTCCTTTCTGCGAACTCCAACATTTCAATGCAGCTAATGTCCGATGTGTGTTCATCTAGAAGTAGGAGTACCTTTCCTGCTGGTTATTTTGGAGTGAATTGGGTTTTCAGCCAATCAAAAAATAAATCAGTATTAACGTAGCCAGACTTTGGAGACATTTTTATTTGCAGCACCAGGTGGCATACCGTTACAAAACTCCTGTTTTAGATTCTTTCCTTTCATTATGCAAAAAGGCGGCAAGAATGTACCCTCTCCATTTACACATGCCAATATTGAAATACTTTCACCCTTTTCTCCAGGAAATCACATTCTTAGAACCCTTCAAGGCAACTCCAGGTTTGTTGTTTAGTTGTAAACCTGTTTCATCCATGTTAAAAATGTTCCCAGGTTTATCAATAAGACCATTTTCCCCCAAAACATTTTCAGGGGGCCAAAGTACTCTTTGACAGCTGTTCTATTCAGGCCCTTCGCTCTTGCAATAGATACCCCTCAGATTTCCGGATGGAAAGTACAGGATTGCGTACAAGAAAGGAAGAAAGCCAGTCGTAGCCTGGCTTGATTGGTTTCATGATTAAAATTATGTTTTAATTCCAGCTTTTCTACTAAATAATAGGCCATTGAGCGTACAGAATCTCTAGTTGGAGTAAACCCCCTTGATTGTAATCTTTTAATATGTCCCACTTTTTTTTTTCGTTTTCATTTCCCAACAATGAACTTTTCCCCATAGAACCTTAACGAAAACTTCTTGATCTAAGACGCCTTTTTAAAGTCGTTTTCGGTATGCCAAACGCTTTTGCTGCAGCATTAACCCCCTTTGCCTTATTCTCAAGCTTTGACTGCATTCTTCAAACTGTCTTCAGACCATTCTCCTCTCCCAGACGTGCCTTTTCTTTTATAAAATGTAGGCATTTTTCTGTAACAGAAAAAACCCTACTTATCAAAATGCAACTTTATATTTATTTGGGATTTAAGAAAGCAAAGGCCTACTCGTAATAGGAGGTACGGTCCAGCTATCCCAGGTTTTTAGAGTGGTCCACCTATCCCAAATTTCACTGGTCCATCTATCCCAATTGTAGGGGATAGATGGACCACCTCGCAGTTCCGACAAACAACGCTACTGGCACGCCATTTTAGGTTAGGATTGTAGCCAAGTATACATTGCCAAGTTATAACATTGATCTTACGTCGAAATTATTTAAACTAACAACCACACAACACAGAAATCTAATACAGAATATTTCTTAACTCACCAAAATAAATAAACGAAGTTTTCTTTCAAAATACACATGAAACTCACAAGCAAAACTAAACGTGGACCTGTTTACTCGACGACAACAACTCCAGATACCGACTGAAGAAAAACATTCATTGTATTGGATAGTGACCCATTTACGACAAAAGCAGCTACTCGCCGGAGTAATGTTGGGGATTAGGTGTGGATAGGCCTCTTTAATTGGTGGTATTGCTGGTCTCTCGGAGGGTCATCTTACTTGAATAAAACTACTCTGGCACTGGGATAAGTTCTATTTATTAACATACGTAACTATTAAACATTACAACTACTTAAGATTACTAAATCTATATAAGTATCTATCCATACAGCATACTTATAGTTTAACTGGTTAACATAATGACTGCAACTAAATTAGAATGAATATTGATTACTTTCGATTACTCTTGATTACTGATTGTCTTGATTGTGTTCTCACCTGTATATTTATACTACGGTTCAAGTTCAGTTCCATGTTATTTACTATTCACTATAAAATGTTTATATACGTGATGAACTTGACTCCGTACCTGTCGACCTCGCTACTTATATTTATGTAATATTCCAACGTTTAATGATTTAATGAAATTAGTTTGAAGGGAATTTATTTTTCATATAATTTTATTATTATATAAGGCCAAAAGGCATCACACCGGGCTATATATAGTATAGTGGTGGAATAAAATGGGGTTTAAACTTCAATATAATCATATTTCTTATTACTAGATAAAAATTAGTTATTAAACGATAATAAAAACGTTCTAGGTAGTTCAGATATTAAATTGTTATTTAGGATATTTCATACCCTAATTACGGTCCTGTGTTGATAAGCTCATATCATTTTGGCAAAACAAATAAATTGCGATGCAAAATAAATGATTCGAAACTTTCATAGCCATTATAAAATAAATGTTTTAAATTGAAAATACAAAAATATCAACGATTTGGTTTGTTTGCACTGAAAATTGTTAAATAGTTTTTGACAAGTCGATAACCGTTTCAGCACATGTAAATATTTCATTTTTTTGTTAATTATATATAGAATGTTAAGTTGAGAATACTCGGTAGAACATAATTTACACTACCACTACACCAACACTTTACACTATCTTAAACGCGTTTCGTTTCAGTTTACCTTCATTATCTGAAGAAGATAACTTGGTCATCAAAACGCGCGTAAGATGGTATAAAGTGTTATTGTTGTTGTAGTGGTAGTGTAAATTGTGTCCAGTTTACAGGATATTTCAAAATTTTCGGTGATAATCATTCGAGAAAATTCATATTCTAAAGATTGAAGGTTAGAGAAAAATCTTGAAACATCGTAGTTAAATCTGGTTAATAGAGTGATTGAAAGTCTGTAAGCTAATGTTCTGGCGTGATAAAAAGAAAATCTCATTTTAGATCATCGTAGAAATGTGAGGCGTGCAAATGTAGTTCAAGTATCAGTATCTACATTGAGGAAACGACTTCTAGTGTAGGGTTTGGCATGTCGACGACCAGTTTGAATCCCTCAGCTACAACAAGAGTAACTGGTTCGTCGACTAAAGTTTACTGAAGAAGAAAGAATCTTTGTACCATTTCCCATGTTATCTACTTTATACTTCTATTCCAGAAGCTTCGTGTCTTCTATAAAGGCCACTAGTTTGACTGGAGGTATTTTCAGTAGTTGTAATGGTTGTATTGATTCCTCTCGAAAGTGCTTCCGTCTAAGTACTTGTAAGTTCTCGCAGAAGCAGAGTATGTGAGTAGGTGTTTCATCATCAAGTTCACATTTTCTGCACATAGGTTCACTAACTTTGCCCATTTTGTGCAGATGTTTCCTCAGGGTGCAGTGTCCAGTCACCAGGTCGGTAACTGTATTAAAATGTCTCTTACCCAGTTTTAATAGCCTGGTTTTTTTTTTTTTTTTTTTTTCGGGCCGAGATGGGAAACTCATGTTCGAATGGGTCCAGGACCCAAACAGTGTTGGACTCATCCCCAAGGAGATGCCTACCAACCAAACCCACCTCAAACTCGCCGTTACCCCCGCCTCGGAATCACTACCCTAGCATACTTCGAGACGGGCGGCGGTCCCTCGCACACTCTCCGCTCACATCGTCATCTTCTCCCTAACTTCCACTCCTACCTCTCATGCCATATCGAGTCGTTCTCTCCCCCTGACCATGCTCTCTACTACGCCACTTACCTCCATCCATTCCTCCTCCCCCCTCAACATTATCTCCACCATATTCTCCCAATACACCGCCTCCCCTAGTTTCGTCTCCAACTTCTTCAGCACTTCCTCGTTCCTCCAGCATCTGAACACATGCCCCACATCATCCTCCACTCCACACCTCTCGCACACTCCAGTCTCTCTTTTTCCAATCTTGTGGAGGTACCCTACTCTCGACCCATGTCCAGTGAACACCTGTGTCAAGAAGTAGTTCACCTCCCCGAATTTCCGATCCATCCAATCTCTCCTATTCCCAATCGCTCCTTTTAGCGCGCCCTCATACTCCTCCCACCTTCTCTCCATTTCCTCCTCCATCCATTCTTGTACTTCCTCTCTGGTCGCATCCCTCCAGCGTTTATTCCTGGCTCTAGCCATCACGTCCAATGGGTAGCTCCTTGCCAGCACCGCTGCTGCCAGTCCACCCACTGTCCTGTACCCCTGCACTACCCTTAGCAATATACCTCTCTGCACCCGCAGGAGTGGCCTAACCCTCGCATTCACTCCCGCTCTTTCACCCCACACCTGGTATATAGGCTAATAGCCTGGTTGAGAGTTCCTTGTCTACCTTGTTCAGTAAACTCTTTGTATGGAGGTGTCCTCCATTGGAGTTGGTGTTTCCTATCTAGCCAGTTCCCGATTGCCCCTCTCATGCAATCTTTTGTGATTCCACAAAATGGTCCCGGACCTATGAAGTATGAACATCATTCGAGGACCGTTAGTTTCCCTATTTCAGCCTAAGAATTGCCATTATTTCCTCCGCCCTTACAAAAAGTTCCAAAGGACGATGTCCAATAAGGGCTTCCATTGATGCCTTCCCCGTGCTATTCATTGCCCTGGTAATACCTTGTCTTTAGATTGCAGTTGATGTATCAACTGCAGAGGACACTTCTGTCCTCCTCCACCAGACTATTGTTCCATAGGTGATTGTTGGCCTTATCAGGTTGTATTCCCCAGGTTTTGCCCATAACTCTTCTGCATGGCCAGAAAAGTCTAGTCGCCCTGGTAGTAATTTTTTCCAGGTGTGCCTTCCAATTCAGTTTGGAATCAAGGGTCACTCCCAGATATTTAACTTCTTTGGATATTTCTAGTTCTCCGAACATCAGTACTCTACCCTGCCGGAGAACTCTTCTATTCGTAAAAGCAACCAGTTGGGTTTTTTTGAATTAACTGAAATGCCCTCTTTAAGGCACCATTCCTCCACAATTCATAGTGCTTCTTGTAGGACATTCATAACTTCCTCTGGGAATTTCTCATTGGTGACAATCACTATGTCGTCCGCAAAGCCCCGCGTACATATGCCTTGATCATTCAACCTGCAGATCAAGTCATCCACAATTAGGTTCCATAAAAGTGGTGAAAGTACTCCACCTTTATGACATCCTTTAGTTGTCCTAACGGTGTATGTTTTATCATGCATATGTGTTGTTATCCTCTTATGCTCAAGCATGGATCCTATCCATTTGCATGTGGTGCTGTTAATTCCTCTTTTTTTAAGGAATCTGTTCATTGATGACATCGATGTGTTGTCAAAAGCACCTTCGATGTCTAGAAATGCTGCAAGAGCTACTTCCTTATGATTCAGACTCCTTTCGAGACCTGAGACCAAATTATGCAGGGCAGCTTCTCCTGATGTCTCTGCTTGATAAGCCCATTGTAGTCTATGTAGAAGGATGCTCCTTCTTGCAAATACATTTGTAAGAATTTTCCATGGATTTCACCATGAATGATGTCAGGCTGATCGATCGGTAGGATTTAGCATGGGTGTACCTTTCCTTTCCGGGTTTAGGAATAAACACCACCTTTGACTCTCTCACCCTACCCTACCCTACCCTATAGCATGGCTGCTTCGAAGCATCAGAACTAGATGACCGAATATGATGTCTAATCCCTCTTGCAGGAGCTTGGGGAATATGCCATCTGGTCCTGGAGTTTTCTAGGGGTCAAATGAGTTAACAGCCCATCTGATGAGATGGGGTCTGAAGAACTGATAAGAACTGAAGAACATATTCGATTGACTGGGGAATTTTGTTTTGTTTTTGAACTTATCTAATTCTAGTTTGGAGGGAACCAACAAAAGCTAAATAGCTTGTCCATGTTCGTACTGAGCCTTCCAGAAGGAAGTACTATGTTTTGAGCAGGGATTATGTCTAATGGGCTTTGTGGCTAGAATGTGAAGATCATTAAGAAATTTTGTCATTTTTTAAAATGTGTGCGGGGATCTTTATCTTCTAGCCTATCCCATAACCTGTGTTTATAAAACATCATCAAAAGTCGACTGTTCTCGAAAGGTTCCGACAGAATTATTACCCCAATGCAAAAGTATACAGTATGTAGTTAAATTTTGTTTGTCGGAAAATTGTTTGATCATTATTGTAGCATTAAATTAATAAAAAAATGTTTTAAAAAAAATCAGTCATCATTTGGCTGTTGACACTTTCACATGCTACTCTTTAAACGACGTAATTAAATCAGTAGAATTTAATTGTAAATATCAATTTTTTTCCACTTTATTGAGCATTTCAGTGGCGAAATTTACCGGTTTTTTCATTTTTATTTCATACGCCGCTTTCGGCGTTTTACTTTCTATTTACATATTAATTTTAAAAAAGTTGGTCGCGCAAAAGTTTTAGTACGTAAAAATGGGTAGGTAAATATACATTTTACCACTAATTATCAACGTCATATTATTTTTTCCACAATTTTCGTTTTACAAAATATTGTTACGTGATTCGAGTCATAATTTTGTCAATTTTTAAACAACAAAAACAATTTGAGGTTGTGCACCTTTTTAATTTTATTAAACGTTAATAACGAGTTAGGTTAGGTTAGGTTTGTGGTGAGTGGGTCCATAAGGCACTCCACTGCGACTCGCAAGAGTCTATTGTGGCTCATACCTATTCAGATGATATTTCAGGTCCGAGGGCGAGAGAGAGAGAGACCCTGCCAAACATTACATACCTGATACCTGACAAATTATATGCTCTGCTGTTTCATCATCTTCAAGACAAAGACGGCAAGTCGGATCTTCCGAAAGTCCAAGTCTTAGCATGATGATTCAGATGACAGTGGCTTGTTAGACAGCGTAGGTCATGCCATTTATTTGCTCTTGAATTAACCAAATCCTGGTATATTATGCCAGAAGTCTAAATCTCTTCTTGCTATCCAGATATTTAGTGTTTGTTTGGCAAAACTTATTGCGATGACAATTGTAGGTTCTGGTTCGATAAAATCACGTGCGGCGGACTCCCTTGCAAGAGAGTCTGCCTTCCCATCAGGAGCATGCCAATTCACATGTTCATCAGCACATGTCAATCGTGCATGCATATGAATTTGTGTTAATGGAACTCTTCTCAACTACGTACTGTTTTGATTGGAATCCAGACACCAGAAGTATTCAAAAGACACTGTTAGATGATCCGACTAGGACTCAGAGGTGCTCTACGAGTATACTCAGACAGGGGGAGGTAACCCTTGGTCGTCCACTTCTAAGTGTTTATCTCACGTTTCCATTTGCTCGATAACTATGGAGAAGCCACGAAATGACACTTGGAAAATGGCTCTACTATTCTTGTGTACTTGTCGTAGGATTTGTAGAAAATCTCGAGGATCAAGACCCAAACAAATTCATTGCCCTCTGGTTCACAGAAACATTTTTGTCTGACATTCTCTATATATCGTGTTTTTTTAGTTTTTCAAATTATTTTATCGAAAATTTCAAATACAGCCTCGTAGTTTTTTCTACTCTACTACTCTCTACTCTAATGAGAAACATCCCTTCTCGTCCAAAACCAACTGCTTCAATTCATTTCTAAATTAATTAAATCGGAATGTTTCAAATTTACAATTTGTTAATCTCGCCAACATTAAACAATGCCGAGTTCTTCATCGATGCGTTGGATGAGAGTGGAAAAAAATTCCCGATTCTCGTTCGTTGTAACAATAACTCCATTTGGTTATTTTATTACCGAAAATCTAATGAAAACAAAGAGAAATACGGTGAAATACGAAATATCACACTCGAAATTGCTAAATTGAATTAGCTGATCTAGAAAGGTAGAGAAAGCAAACATAGTGAAAGTAAAATATACAATATGTGCGATGTATATAGCGAAACAAAAATATTTACTATTACAGAATTTAAAGTGTTGATATATTTCTCAACGAAAAACGAAATAGTACACTTGGGAATTTGATGAGTAAAACGTAGCAATAATTACACTACACTTTAACAATATTATCCCAATAAATTTATGCTTTGTATTGGTCAAGAGTCGTTTAGAATAATTAAAGCATGGACTCGAGGGATCTTAAGGAATGCAAAAAAAATTAATTTCTCAATAAGTACTATTAACATTTGTTTTGTGGATAGAGGCACTCAGTGGCGGCTCGTGGTTAATTTGATAGGGAAGTCATGGGTGATGTGACCAAAATCTTATAATAGGGAACGCCACTGAACAGCCCCCCGGAGGCCTAAATTTTTTTAAAAACCACTCCCAATTTCTGCCCAGACGTCGTTAAAATCGTTGAAAAAGCAAAATTTTTGGAGTTCCTTTCCAAACCCCCAACTTAAATTAAATGATAATTAGTCTAAATATTTTTAAAATTTAAGTGAAGCCTTCGATATTTTGTATTTGCAACAACTTATTACGTCAAAACACAGCACATTATTCTCATTATTTCGCTTCATATGCTCTCCTTCAAATCATAATATAGCACGGCCTGCCAACCCCTCTACTCATCTCTTTTCTGAGCGTGTAATAATCAGCCGACGTAAGTCGATTCATCGTCGAAATTAGAGGGCTTTTGACCCAATACATGTAAATTTCGGGTGTGTTTCTATCACGTCGCGAAGATCGTCAGCGCTCGGCAAATTCCGTTCCCATATCCCATATAACACCTTGAGGTCAACAGTGGACTCCAGACCGCTTTCCAATTTAGGATCTCTTAATCACTGTATGGCTCCTGATCATCTTCTTCCAAATATATAATTTTCAGTTGAAGTTTATCCAAAATCAAATGCAGCAATTAAAGCACATTTCCGGCATATACTGATCAAAGAAAAATATCGACAAGTGAGGCGAACACCTACTTTAACTTTTGCACAGACATTTTGGAAAGACTCTACTTATTTTTACGGCTTTCCTATTGAAATAACACGTTTCGAACAAATTTGAGAACAAAAAAGACTCCAGCAGGTATATTACAAAAACCATGTGTTGGTTTTTATTAAAAATTATAACCCTACATTGACTAACAGTGTCATAAAAGTATAACGTTTCCGTTTAAGCTTATGATACTGATGAAATAATTTTATGTTTCATTCTTGGAAGTGGCCGTAAACTTAAGAAATAAAAGTAAGTTAATATTCGAAGATTTATCGTTATAGTCATTACTCTGTTTTATTTAATTGTACACGTAAAACGGATCCGGGGTATTAAAATTTCATTCCATAAGAGACAAAATTAAATATATAAATTAAAATTTATTCTGATACGGAAGACTACCCTCGGTACAAGTACCGGCTGTCTGATTAAGAGAAGTAACCCGCTGTAGCTCATAAACTATTTATCGTACAGCTTCGAGAAAAAAAATGTGTATTTTTTTTATTCGGTTTTTTAACGTCGGTCTATTTCTGCAACTGAGGCTAATCACCGACGTCGGGAGCTAATTTTGCCGAATACCCTAATGTAGCAACCAGTGGTAGGGATCTTTATAGAGCCCAACATCCATGGACTCGGGACCTCGGTTTTACGTCTCATCCGAAAGACGGCATATCTACATTATAACTCGTGCTCATTGGTATAATGCCTGCGAGCTGTGATATGCTACTGACCCTAGTAATCTAAGGTGTTTCGCTGCAGGCTGTACGGGCTCTACGATGGTGTTTCCGCAGTGGTAACCCATCCAAGTACTAACCGCGCTCGACTCTGCTTGACTATAATTATCGCATCAGAGGCGACGTCCAAATCTTTATTACAAACTCGCATACGAGAGACTGCTGGAAATTATTTTCAAGTTTCCTACTCTACCGCTAGAGGATGTAGATCACAATAGTATAACAAAAACATTATTTTTCTATAATGAATGTACCGTTTTAGTACCACAAGTAGTATCTTCGCTTAGAAAATAGATATTGAGATGCGGTTTTTACCATTTTTTTTAATTCCATCCTCTTTGAAGTAAATGATTAAAAAAATTTTTTTTTTATTATTAATTGCAAATTTACAATCTACTCAGTAAATATCCAGTAATAAGTAAATGATATGGTTTCTTGCTAAATGACTTGAGGCGGGCACCATCCACTGATGGATCTCCGTAGATCACTCTATGAGGTCTTCTGGGCAGCGTCTTTTCAATCTTCTCTGTTCCATTGGATCAGTGTAAAGGTTGGATATTAGTGGATTTTGGGGATTTTCATTGCGGTTTTTGTTTATTATGGCTGATGCCTGAATAACTTCATTGATGGATAGAATACCGATATCAGTATGTAATGTGTGGTTGCTTATAAACCATGGAGCATTAGCCATTATACGAAGTAATTAAGATTGGAACGTTTGCAGTATCTTAGTGTTCGGTGGCTTAGTGCAACCCCATAGCTCTATGCCATATGTCCATATTGGTTTTAGGATGGTTTTGAACATAAGTATCTTATTTTCCATTGTTAACTGTGAACGTCTGCCGATTAGCCAGTTCATATTTTGAAGTTTTAACTTTAGTTGTGTTTTTTTAGCTTGTAACTGTTTCTTGCAAGTTAACTTTTGGTCCAAGTGGAGTCCAAGATATTTGACTTCTCTTTTCACTGGAATCGGCATATTGTTAATGGTCACTTGCGGACAGACACTTCGTTTTGTGGTGAACGTGATTTGTGCGGATTTGTCATTCTCCACTGATGTAGCCATTCTTTTAGAAGATTTAGGTGGTATTGTAGCTTTTCTGATGCTCTTGTAGGGTCTATATCTGAAGACATTATTGCAGAAGGTAGCGATTAGAGTATCGTCGGTAGTTGGAATATTAGCAGTATACATAAGGTATAGATAAGGGCCAAGGACACGTCCTTGGGGAACGCCTGATTTTATGGGTTGATAATTTGATAAGGAGGTTTGACTTTGACTTGCATGTATCTATTACTTAGGTAAGATTTGTCCCGTAATAACGGGAATAACACCGACAAATAATGATGAACAGATGTTGGCTAGAGAAATGAAACAATTTATAGAAACCAACCTAAATGAAAATGTTGTTGTCGAAAGGGCAGTTAAATTAGGACAAAAAACTTATTTGGTACAGATGAAAGAGTTGGCAGATAAAGAAAAAATAATGAAAGCGAAGAACAAATTGAGGCTACTTCAAGGTGAACCAATTTATATAAGCGATGATCTAACAACATCAGATCGACAAATGCAAAAGGAGATCAGAGAAAAAGGCAAGGAATTAGGATCTCAGGGCAAAACGGTGAAATTAGGATACAAAAAACTTATTGTATATGGAAAAGTGATAAAATGGGAGGCTAAGAAAGGAAGGGGAGACGAAGAAGCGAACCAAATAGAAAAAAACGGGAAGTAGTTCTGGAAAACACAGACAGAACAAAAACTAGTCGACAAAACGCAATGAAAATGGACATGAGGCAAATAAATATGGAAGAGTACACAAAATATGGAACAGAATTAGCAAAGGGAAATACAGAAATATTAAAGGGAAAAAGCAGACAGATGACGTATAAAGGAAATGGTAACAAGATGCGAGTGGCGACATGGAATGTACGGGGTATTTATGAAGAAGAAGCGGTGAAAGATCTAGAAAATATAGCAAAGACGTACAAATTAGACCTGATATCTCTCCAGGAAACACATATTAAAGAAACAAATATAACAGAGCTAGAAAACTATATACTTTTCACAAGCGGAGGAGATACAAGAAGATATGGAACTGGCTTTTTGGTCAGTAAAGAACTAAAAGGTAAAGTTATGAAGTTTGTGCCGACATCAGAGAGATTATGCTACTTGATAATAAAGAGTGAAATGAATATATCATTCCCAAATATATATGCTCCAACAAAAGAAAAACCTGACGAATACAAAGACTTGTTTTACGAAAAACTTGAAGAAACCTATAATGAATTAAGCAGAAGTACCATCAGAATAATATTAGGGGATGCAAATGCAAAAGTAGGGAGAGAACCATTATATAAAAACATAGTAGGCAGCGAAAGTAAGCACTTAGAAAGTAACAACAATGGTATAAGATTAATAGATTTCGCCTCAGAACATCAAATGAAAATTATGAGCACATACTTTAAGCGAAAGGATATCTATAAAGGGACGTGGATATCTTCCGATGGAACTTACACAAACCAAATAGATCATGTTATAATAGATAAGAAGTATTGTAACATAATAAAAAACGTAAGGTCATGTAGAGGAACTGACATTAATTCAGACCATTTCTTGGTGAAAATAGAAATGAAAATTAAAAAGTCCCAGGTGAAGAAAAAACCAATTACAAAAAAAAAGTACAATATGAAATCTTTACAGAGCACGGAAATTCAAGAAAGATATGTAGCAGAAATAACTCGAGGATGCCAAATGCGTAATCAAGAAAACCTGCAAAGTATAGATGAGAAGTGGGAAAAACTGGAAGAAGTAATACAAAATGCAACCAAAAAAATAATTTCCAAAAAACAAAATTCAAGGAGAAAGAAATGGTGGAGTGCAGAATGTGCAACAGAAATAGAGAAAAGAAATAAATTGAGAATAAAAGCAATACAAACTGGGAAAACAAAAGACAAAAATGCATATAATGAACAAAGACGAAAAGCAAATAAAGTATGCAGACAAAGAAAAAGAGAGGAAAGGGAACAGAAAACAAAGGAAATTGAAAATTACTATCAAAAGAAAGAGATACGAAACTTCTACAGAGAAGTAAAAAAAGAGAAACGAACACCAAACCAGGCAGTTTATATGAAAGATACGGAGGGGAATTTGATAGGCGAGGATAGTGAAATAAGAGCTAGGTGGAAAGAATATTTTGAACAGACGCTATACACAGATGGAGTAGAAAACATACAAGAAGTAGATTACGGGTGCATAAACAAAGAAGTTCCAGAACCAACTAGACAGGAAATTGATGAAATAATAGTTCAACTCAAGAACAACAAATGCCCTGGTATAAACAGAATTACAGCAGAAAATATTAAATATGCCTGTGAAGAACTAAAACAACAAATTTACGAATTGATATTGGAAATATGGAGAAAAGAAAAGATGCCCAAAAATTGGAACCATTCTCTGATAATACCTATTCTAAAAAAAGGAGATGCAACTGATTGTAATAATTACAGGGAGATATACCTATTAGATGTCGTATATAAGGTCTTAGCTATTGTGATTAAGAAAAGATTAGAACCGATCTCAGAAAAAGTAATAGGAGAATACCAAGCTGGCTTCAGAAAAGTGAGAGGAACGACAGATCAGATATTTACAATGAAGGAAATTTTAACATCATGCTATGAGTACAAAATACCAGTACTAGTACTTTTCCTTAATTTCAAGCAGGCATATGATTCTGTCTCCAGAAGTAACCTGTTAAAGGCTTTGAATGAGTTCGAGACCCCAAGAAAATTGGTGAATCTTGTGAAGATGACTCTCATCAAAACTACTAGTAGTGTACAGATCAGAGGTGAAGGCTCAGAAAGTTTTGAAATAGGAACAGGTTTGAAGCAGGGTGACCCCTTGTCAACATTACTATTCAGCCTTGCATTAGAAAAAATTATAATAGGCAGCAGATTGAATAGAGAGGGACACATTTACTATAAAAGCCATCAAGTTATTTGTTATGCGGACGATATGGCCATAATTTCAAGAACAGAGAAGGATTTGGGTGAAATAACACAGTTTAATAGAAGCGGCTGCTAAAATGGGACTTAAGATAAACGAACTGAAAAGTAAGCTGATGAGACTCAGAAACCAGACAACAAATGACAAATTTAGAGTAGAAACCCAAAAAGCAATAATCGATTTTGAATATGTGGAAGAGTTTATATATCTAGGAACCCTGTTAAACAGTAATTGTAGTGAAGAAAAGGAAATTAATCATAGAATCATGAAAGCTAACAAAAGTGCAGGATCAATAAATCACCTAGTCCGGTCAAAACATCTGTCAAGGAAATCAAAACTAAGATTGTACAATACTATATTGAAACCTACGATATTGTATAGTTGTGAGACATGGGTGTTGAACAAAAATCAGAGAGAAAGCGTAATTAGATGGGAAAGGAAAATGTTAAGAAGAATTCTGGGAGGAAAAAAAGTAGAAGGGGTGTATATGAGAAGGACTAACTAAGAATTATATAACATTTATCGTGAACCCAAAATAGATGCAACTATTACATCAAGAAGACTTCAGTGGTTAGGGCACATAGAAAGGATGGAAGGAGGAAGAATAGTGAAACAAATAGCATGGAGAGTTCCGGAAGGCAAGAAGAAAAGAGGCAGACCAAGGAAAAGATGGAGGGAGGTGGTACTAGAAGACCTGAAAGAAAAGAATGTGAATCGATGGAGAGAAAAGACCAAAGATAGAAAAGTATGGAGAGGAATTACAAAGCTATGGGACTAAAAGGCCTGTTAAAAGCTATATATATATATATATAAGATTTGAGTAGAAGGAAAATATGATGAGATAATTTTTGTTTTATTTTAAACAGTAGTCCTTGGTGCCATACTTTGTCGAAAGCCTGATGGATGTCTAAGAATGCTGAAGCACATGATTCTTTTTGTTCTAATCTATGACACTGTTGGATTGTCGAATGTTGTTCTCTGAATCCAAATTGTTGTATTGGAATCAGTTCTTCTTTAGGTATGATTTCGCTCGTTCTATGTAGAAGGATTCTTTCGAAGAGTTTGGATAGTTGTGGTAGTAGGCTAATTGGCCTTTATGAGCTGGGTTCATGGTGAGGTTTTCCTGGTTTCGCTAACATGATTATCTGTGCATACTTCCATTGTATTGGGTAATGATTAATTTGTAGTATTCTATTGAATATTGTGGTGGTTAGTACGATGGCTTTCCTTGGAAGATGTTTTAATACTTTCCTGGAGCTTTATGTGTGTTTAGCAACTGGATTTCTCTGTACACTTCTACTGGGGCAATTGCTCTTAAGGGAGGTGATAGTAGGTTGGCAGATTCTAAGTAGGTTTCTACCTCGACATCTAATATTGGATTATTCGATGGAAGTGGGGTGGAAACTTTAGCAAACGTGTTGCTTTTTTCATCATTTGTGCGAGCCCAATTTCCATCAGGTTTTCTTAATGGGGGTATTGACACAGTGGGTCTCTTGAATGTTTTAGTGGCTTTCCATAGTGTATTATCTTGTGGTGATAAGTTGGAGATGTAGTAATTAAAAGTATCGTTTCCGTTTTGACTTAAGGCGTTCTTGATACGGTGGATTAATCTGTTCAGAATTGTCTTATCACCAGGATTCCTGGTTGCTTACCATTTTCTTCTGGCTTTCCTTTTCTCACTAACTAGTTGCCTTATGTGGTGGGGGATATTGCGTATTACAGCTGTTTCCTTTTGATTTATTGGCGTTGAGTTCCAGGCTGCTTCTTGTATGATATTTGACAGGTATTCCACATCTTCGTCGATTTCTTGTGGTTCCTGGATTCTGTGGTTTAGGTTTATATTGGTGTTTATTATATGTTGAAATTGTTCCCAGTTTGTTCTCAATTTTGGAAGCTGTGTTCTCCAGATATCGTTTGCACTTAGTGTTATTAAAATAGCGGTGTGATCTGAATCTAAACCGCTTTCAATATGAGAGTGTATATCTGATATGCAAAATCTATTAGATCCGGTATTTTCTTTAGATCTGTCAGCCAGTACGTTGGCTCTCCAGTTTATAAGGTTTTTAGGTTCAATAGCTGTATGGTTTGCATTAAGTTTCTTCCTTTTCGAGTGATTAATCTTGATCCCCAGGAAGTGTGTTTGGCGTTCCAATCGCCAGCAACTATGAAGTGGGATCCTAGTGGTCGTAAAAAGTCACTTTATTCGTCTGCAGTTATAGTATGCCTTGGTGGGCTGTATATTGCTCCTAAGGTCAGTGGTCATCGAAATAAATTGACTTTTATCAGACTAGATTGAATTTTGTTCGTAGTGTATGGTTGTAATTCATGATGGTCTATGGTCCTTCTTATTATCACTGCTGTGCCTGCGTGTGCTGTGCCATCCGGGTGATGTGCGTAGTATATATTGTACTATGGTATTTTAATTGTACTATGTGTAGTACAATGGCTTTATGGTATAAGTAGGATATCGATTTTCCTCGTATTTAAGAACAGATTTATTTCGTTTATGTGGTTCTTTACCCCGTTGACGTTCCAAGCAGCAATTCTTATAGAATCCGGAGGCGCCATTATTTTGCTAATTTATTAATGTGGGTGCTAAGTATGTTGAGTATCATGCTATTTTGATTGATTAACTGTGAAAACATTGTTTTGAACTCGTCAAGGAAATTAGTAAGCTTATCGGTTAAGTTGTTATTTATGTTGTTCACTGCGTAGCATACGAGCGAATGGGTATATTCTGAGGGGGTATCTGTATGGTTTCTTGGGACGGCATGGTGCTAGGGATTATGTTTTCTCTCCGAGATGATCCATTGTTTGTTTGATGATTCGGGTAGCTTTTTGTTTGTAGGTCTCTATAGACTGAACGTCCTCTTTAGTTGACCGGATGGTTCCCGCCACAGAGGGCGCAAGCTGCAAGAGTGTTTCTTGATTTAACACACGTCTTGCTGTCGTACGGTTTTCCACATTTGACACAGTTGTACGGTTTATAAAAATATGATTTGGAGTGTCCATAAGCCCGACATCGTGTACCCTGGACTATATTATTTTTAATTCTGGGCGCTTCCACTCTGATGTTAGTATTGATCAGTTTCTCTATGTCGTATATTGCTTTATTGTTTTTCTTTTGCTCTAAATCGACAAAGAATATCGGTAATGGTTCCTTGCTCATTCTGTATCTTATATTTATGATGTTTCTCACTTCATGTCCCTTTTTCTGTTTTGATTTTTTTTAAATGATACTAAGTTTGTCAAAATCCATAAAGCGGAACAAAAGTTATAACAGTTTCATTGAGTCAGCTTTCCGACTCCCTCCTATCAGTTATTTTACAAGATAGAGGAATAAATACTTGAGCAAACTCATGTAAAATGATCTGATGATTACTAATATTTAAATTTTGTATTGTAGACAAATGATGTTTTTGTGTTGTTATTGTGGACAGGGCACAAGGTTCTTGTTTTTGCTTCGATGCTCGTACGGAGTAGGTTCCTATACGTACAAGGTTTTTGAACTTCCAATATTACTCAGACCACATTATTGTCGAACTTTTTATTGTCATTTTATATTGCATCTACAAATTTCCATCCCAACTACTATCAAAAACGTTATAAAAGGCTCCCATTTCACTGGAAGGAACTTTTTTCAAAAATAAATCTCTCCTGCATAAATTATTAGCGAAAATTGAAACTTCAACGTTAAACATCGTCATCAAATCGATCTTGCTACCACTAGACAAATTTCTGACAAAGCTTTCACAAGATTTTGTAATGCAAAACAACCACACTAAAGCTACAACAGAGGCATTTGATCCCAACGCGGTGTTATAATACTTCCAACGTAATTCCTAAAATCATTTCAATACCTTCTCTAACGTTCAAGATTATTTGTCAACATTTTATAGTAAGTACACGAGTATTTTTATTCATTTCCCGTCAATTTTAATAAGAAACTCTTAAAAAAGCTTTTTCTAGTAGATGAACACTGTGGTTTCTGGGTTCAACCGTACTCCCCCCCCCCCCACACACATCGTCAAAGACCGGTTTTCAGAAGAAACATTCCAGCTCTTTGAAAACCTTTTGGTTTTAACCTTCTTTAGCCAGTTAATTACCTGCACTCCCCTCATGTCTCGTTGTTGTTGCAGGAGAACTCTTCTATTCGTAAAAGCAACTGGTTTTTCATTATTATTATTATCAGTTTATCTACTTTTTTTGAATTAAAAAATTGTAGCCATTTTTAATCCAAGTTAAAATTTTCGTATAGTCATATAGTTTGTTTTTCTCTGAAAACTTTACCTCATTGTAACAATATCAATATCATGAACTCGTAGATAATAAAAGGCATAAATCAAAACTGCTAATCCATTTAATGCAGAACTACGAGTTACCGGAACCTCAGTGTGTAGCAAAACTTTTCTACGGTTGAGTTTAATTCTCCCGTGCATCTGCTTTTAATTTGAAATCCACCAGGATTTGCAAATTATAGAGAGACTTAGTAAAAAGGTTATCATATGTTTCAAACTTTCAAATCAGATTAGAGCCGTGCAGAGAGCAAGTCGGTTAACCATATCATTGCGTCCGCACATCTTGAGATTAAAATAGGATTATCAAGTTGCTACCACAAAGGTAACTATTCAGTAGACAGTGTTGAAAACGATATAGTTTGCAGTGTCTCATCATTCTCAGAGTTTTATTCATATTTTGCTAACCATCGGTCGAAATCGATCGCGTTCGTCACATCGTAGCGCTACCGAAGCGATAATCAATTTCCTGCTGAACGAGCGTTTTGTCAACTAATTGATGTGAGCGATGTGGTACCAGTTGCCATTTTTCCCATCAAAATTGAAATACGTTACGTACGCTATGTAACGGCTACTCAGTTTAGAGAGCACCTCAGGTGTAGATTCTGAGACCAAACTTGTAAAAATTCAGAGAGTAGTCTTACCGGTTCTCGGGTAATCCTACTTGAAATTTATTTTAATTAAGGTACTGAAGTAAGTTAATTATTTTATTAATCAAGTTACTGAAATTAATGAAAGGAAAAATTATGAAAGTTAAGAAAGGTAAGTGGGCGCCACCCTGAATAATACTAGCTTATTTGTTACTCACATCAGCATTATAGCGACAAATCCTGGAATATTGGAAGGGAAAATAAACTTTATGTACAACGTTATTAAATTTACAAGTTGTATATTGACTTTTAGAGAAACAAATAAACAAAAAAATTAAATGACTAATTTATTAAGTTGTTCTTTGTTGAAGAAGCGATCGTTGAAATATATAGATGTTACTCCCCATGGTTCCAGATAAAGTCCTGGTGATATTCCAGATATAGATAGTGATATCCTGGATACGGTCCTGGTTTCAGATGGGGTCAGTCCTGGTTACAGTTCCAGGTAAAGTGTCCCAAGTAAAGTTCTTGTCCCAAGTAAAATTTCGGGTCCAGGTAAAATGCTAAGGAACAATAATAGTATCAAGAACAAATTTACCCAACTTTACAAAATCCAGGATGTCTGAAGTATAAATTTGATAACAATGTTAAAGAAAATTATTTAAAAACGTGGTTCATACATCCTGCATTTTGATAATAAAAAAAATAATTAAAGGAATCAAATAAAAAAAACAATAAAATCGAACACTTGATTCTATAACGGTAAATATGTATATATTTTAAATAGGTTTGAAATATCTTCAAATGTATTCAAAGAGAATCTGAAAAGAAATATGAAAGAACCAAAAAAAAAACAAAATCATATCGATATATATTCCTGGCACTGGAACGACATTGCTACATAATAAAAATATGAAAGCGGAAAACTGCTAAGAAAGAATAGTTAATATACATTTAAGCGAAAAAGACTTACCATTCACATGAATGAACTTTTTCAAGATAAGATATGTTTGCTTCAATAGCACATGTTCACAGGAAAGAAGAATGAAACCTCTTCGCCATTGTTTAAATACAGAAAATCATATGAAGATAAGAGACTTACGTCTCATGTTCATGTCAAGCTCAGACGCCTTGACCAGGAGAGGAATTTACATTTCAATAGTGAATTTTTAATTCATATTTAATCAACAAGTGGTAGAAGAAGAGATAAGAACGAGTTCGAAGTGGGAATATCAAAATAGCAGTGGGTATTTTCACGACAGACGGAACTCGATCGGCCCGTATAGAAGCGTTGATTTCGACAGTAAATATACTCAGCCTTGAAACATTTCTCGGTGTTGGGTATGAGAAAGGACTGCCTATTCGCCGCCCATACGATAATTTATATTTAATTAAATGGAGAAAAGTAAAGTGAATGAAATTAACGTTACAGCTACGCTACCGATAAATGATGCAATAACTGTCATTTATGACGAATATCATGTTAATAAACATATAAAATGAATGATGATATTGTAGACATTTGTGTTTTGAAAATGAATGAACATCAGTAGGAACCTTGGTAGGAGCTATTAAACTAAATTGAAATCGAAGATGAATGAATAATTATTGAAGTCATATATAAAGTAAAATTGGGTTATATTGTTATATGAAGATTAGCACCATGGAGACTAGACAAGGAGATCGAACTCATACGAGAAAAGATCGTCTATCTAAGCAGTTTGTTTTTTCACCGTGGCGTCGCGCATTGTAGATCTTGCACCATTTTAAAACTGTCACGACAATAACCTTACTTTTTATATTTGACAGTAGCTAAATAGTAAACATTACTTTAAATACTAGAAAATTGAAATTGTTATAATAATAGTTATTTAATAAACTAGTTTGTTAATGAACGAACGAGCGATAGCGAGTGCCTTTAATAGTTGAGTTTATTAATCGCCCATTAACAAATGAGTTGATTACAATATTTATTCGTTGACCGTAAACTCTTTTTTTGTGACAAAATTCACTTTTCCACAAAGACTATCCGGAGATAATAATGTCAACTCCATACCAATGACGTAGAATGTCATAATGATATTGGTATATTGTCTATATCAAAATGTCATCAAAACGTCAAAATCACAAAAAGAGTGCGTTAATGAAAAAAAGTGCGTTAATGACGTCCATTAACGCATCCTTTTTTAAATAAAATGATTCATTAATATCGAAATTAATAAACGGTCAACGAAAACAATTTATAATGGGCAGGGTGTGCGTTGTGAAAAATTGCATTAGTGGTAGTACTGGTGATATAAGACGATGACGTGAGATGAATTTAAAAAAAAAACACGATTTTTTAAAGTACCAATAAAGGTAATTAAAAATATTCAAAGATAAATGAAGTAGGAAAGAATATTTATTATATACTTTAGTAAAAATATAAATACATTCAGCTTATTATTTTACAATTTACAATCTTTTTGAATCATAGTATCTTTTACACTCTGACCATACCATCTCTATGGCATTATACTGGCAGTGATAGGGTGGAAGACGTAAAACCCGATAACCATGTTGTAGAGTTAGTTCATCCATTATGAATAAAATAAAGAATTACGAAAATATGCAAACATATGAAAATATCCCACCTATATCTTTTTTCTGGTAAGTGCCTTTATATTACATTCTACAGTTGATCTTTCATAGCAAATTGTGGATAGTGAATTTGCTTTTCCTCTAGCCACTCCACCAATTATTGCTTCATTCAACTTTGACTTGGTATTTTCTTGACCAGACCGCAATGATACGATGCATTGTCCATGATTATCAATGAAGGCTCAGGCAACTTTGGTAATATTTGTTCAGTAAACCATTTTTCAAAATTTATGCAATTCATTGAATCATTATAATCGCCTGATTTACTACCCGACATGAAAACAAGACTAGCATTTTCCACAAAACCATCCTCGGAACCTGCATGTAGGACAATATATCGAACACCTTCTCCAGTTTTTTTCTCACAGTTTTTAAAGACTCATCTTACCAGCTTTTTCTAAATGCTCCCTTACTGAAAATCCAGGTTTCATCTAAGACGACTGATTTCAATGAAAAATGATAATTTTGATTTTTTGTATACTCCCGCAAAAATTTTATTCTTTTTTGCGTAACTGCAGATTGCTCCATTAGATATTTTCGATTCGATATTGAGCATTTCCTCCACTTAAATTTCAGTTTTGCCAAAGCACCGGCCAAGGAGCTCAAGGATATCTCAACTCCGTCAATATCTTTAAGTTTTTTATGGAGGGGCCTAATTGTGACGTGTTCGCCTGTTGAAACAAAATAAATGAGTTGAAGTTTGAAAATTGCAAAAGAAAAACTGAGTATGTACCTACCTGCAGAATACATCGCATACACTCGTGTTCTTATTGCATGTTGATGTATGATATAAATCGATGATCCTCGAGAAGAAACATGTTCGGCATGAGCTTTGTTTTGCAGTCTTTATCTGTTTCCATTCCCCTAGTAACTAGTTTTTGAACGGTTCTCATAGATATTTCTAGAGCATCAGCAACAGGCTATGAAATTTAATAAAATCAAATAAATAAACACTTACATTTTGCATAAAATAGGTAGATACTTACGTTGTAGAATGCATTTAACGGTAAAAGCGGCATTCCAGCATCTCTTTCTCTTGAAAAGTGATTAATCAACTTCAAAATTAAACTTTGCTCTTTCTCATTTTACCGAGAAGGCATTTTGACAATGAAAAATTAATTGAAAAAGGCGAAAATGACCAAAAATACTGAACAAATCAAAATATGACAACTGAACTAACAAAAGAAACAAATAAAATTTACGTCGACATTAGTTAAGAAATACATTAATGATGTCATAATTCCGTCTCATCCATTGCATGAGAGCAAGATAAAGTGTGACAATGTATGACGTAACGGCAAAGGATGGTTAAACAAAGTATTCCAAACACGCAAACCGCGAACTGTCAAAGAAGCTAGCAACCAATAAAACATCATGACGTCGAGTTTTATGATTGACTGTTATTGTTCTGCCGTCAGATGTTTTGGTGTAAAATTTTAAGTGGCGCCCTCTATCATGACCAGAAATTGGAATACATGGAGTTCGATCTCCTTGTGTAGTCTCCATGATTCGCACGTTCAGCAGAATTAAGAAATGATGGATAACTCTAAAAATCGCTACCTGATCAACTTTGTTTGGGATGAACGCGACCATTGTATTATTTGTATGGTGTGTATAATTTATTATTTGTATAAAACGTAATTCATGGTATTTCTGATATAAATATTGATTTTAGTTGTAATCTAATAGATAGACTTGCATAATTTGCAGAATATATGTGCACATCAATGATAGAAAATATTGTTTTAGCTTCTGACTTGAATAAATTTACATAAAATTGCATACATTATATATCAAAGTAAATAGTGTTATTCTCTAATTAATTTTCTATATAAGTATATAAAAGGCAAAAGTGATTGACTGACGTCAAAAACTAATAGTTCAATACTATTAAACGCTTTACAAAATTAGAAAAATTAATTTCCAAAGAGCAGACCGTAGAATAAGAAGCAACAACTACTTCTCGGGCTATATGCCCCGACAGACATTGAATTACACTTCTAAAGTAAACGGGGTTGGTATATCTGTTATGTTGGTATATATGGTTTGCGATTAGAAGGAATAACATCACTTGTAGACCGGTTTCGGCGTTCTTGCGCCTCATCAGCACAAGGTAGATGCTAGTCGTCCAGAAGCTCTGAGAGTATAATCCTGGACTGGACACTACGTTGATACCACACCAATACATTAGCTTCAGTTTGGGAAATGCTAAGAGTGCGATATCAGCGACATCTCTACATCTAATCACGAACCAAAATTCTATATCGACAAAAAACCATCTCGGTTTTGTAGGTATTTACTTAATTACAGTTACCTGTAAATAATTGTCATATTAGTAAAGCGTGATCTATAGACGTCAAAAACTAATAGTTAAATACTACTCTTTACAAAATTAGAAAAATTAATTTCCACAGAGCAGACCGTCCACTAAGAAGCAACAACTACTTCTCGGGCTATATGCCCCGACAGACATTGAATTACACTTCTAAAGTAAACGGGTTTGGTATATCTGTTAAGATTGACTAACGTATCAACGCACAAGCCAAACCCATAATGCTAGAAAATTGAAATGACGAAGGCATCCACTAAGGAAGGATTTTTCAAAATTCAAAAAGTTTTGTTGCTTTGTATTATACCTACTGGGAGTAAAGAAAAGTAATTTTCTACTCATGATTAGGTACAAACAAATTACACAAATGGTTAAAAATTTTAGAGTTTTTTAGGTATCAATAGGTAGGTAAGTTAAGTCTGTTTTCATCACGACCCATCAGATGGCGCGCTACCGAACAGGTCCGAACCACTATTGCGCCCGGCAGACGCGTTAGGGCAGACGTCGTTGACGGTTGTAAGCAAATTATACAAATTTGAATTTTGTTATTGATTGAGTCTACTTTATATGAGATTTGTTGTAGTTTGTTGTTAAGGAGGAATTTCTGTTAATCATAATTTTTTTAATACAGTTACGTTAGTTGGTTAGATAGGTGTGTCTTACATACATAGCAATCCTAATATGTAATATATTTAGTTTATGGTATAGTTGAATACTCAAAAACGTCTTTCACGTCTTGTGGCTCCACCTGCTGGATTTCTGTGAAAGTTTTCATAGTGATAAAATGAAAATAAAAAGTTAGCAGTTATTACTTTATATACCGGCAATTTTGAATTTACTATATATCATTTTATTTAAATAAAAGGAATTGGGATAAAATAAAATAAAAATGAAAAAATGTATTTTAAATAATGATACTCAATGTTACAAAAGACATATTTGTTAACAGAAGTCAAATTTTATTCATAAGATAACTTTTGGTGTACCTAATTAAAAGTATCTTAGCCAAAACGTATAGTAATAATAATTTATAGGAGGGTAGAGCAGATTATACTGTACGGTGCGGAGGTGATGGGTGAAAGAGCGGGGGGAATGCGAGGGTAAGGCCACTCCTGCGGGAGCATAGAGGGATACTCCTGAGAGTGGTACAGGACAGTGGGTGGACCGGCAGCAGCGGTGCTGGCAAGGTCCTACCCATTGGACGTGATGGCTAGAGCCAAGAATAAGCGATGGAGGGGTGCGACCAGAGAGGAAGTGCAGGAATGGATAGAGGAGCAAATGGAGAGAAGGTGTGAGGAGTATGAGGGCGCGCTGAAAGGAGCGATTGGGAATAGGAGAGATTGGATGGACCGGAAATTCGGGGAGGTGAACTACTTCTTGACACAGGTGTTCACTGGACATGGGTCGAGAGTAGAGTACCTCCATAAAATTGGGAAAAAAGAGACTGGAGTGAGCGAGAGTGTGGGAGGGGCCGCCGACTGTTTCCCATCTCCCATCTCCCATCTCGAACCGAAATACCCCAAGAGGGTAAAATAGGGGATGAAAGTTTTAAACAAACGCACAGGCCAAACCCTTAGGGCTAGAACTTTAAAACTTCGCACACGTATTCCTCTTATGACATAGGCATCTACAGTTTGGCAAGTATATCTGAAGCTACGGGGCTTCGGTAAGGGGCGAGGAAACATGGCCGATATCTATCATAAACGTACCAATGGCAAACGGTACCTATTTTATAAAAGTATTAAAAATAATAATAATTATTATATAATAATTATATATAGAAACTGATTTATGCTCTGCTTTAAAGGTTAGGTATTTTTCAAAACACGGTACCTATTTGTTAAAAACAAATAATGTTAAGATTCGTACTTGAACTGAAAATACGAAGGTAAATACTGACATTATAAACGCCACTGGATAATCAATGTCAGACAATTGTCGAAGTGAGAGGAAAAAACACACGCACGCGCTTGCCAATAAAAAGTCAGGGGGTTACCTAGCAACGGAGGTTCGATAAATATTCACCAATTGAGTTAGTAGGAGGGCGTGATAATTATGATTTTCGCATGACGTTGAAAGAAACTCATAACATATTTGGAAAAGTGTTCCATCTTTTAATATTCAGCAATTGGAAAAATAATGTTAATAGACAAAATCCAATGAAACAAGCACATTAAAGAACTAACGTTTAATCATTATTGACATATTGTTAATAATAAAAAGTCCATTTTCTAGTTATTATCACTACATTCTTAGCACTTTAGCTTTTTCATAGTTAAACTGGCAATATCGAATGTTTTTGACCGCATTCCTTTCACAGCTTCAGTTATGTTTGCCAAACTATACCAAGAGAGGATTTTTCAAAATTCAAAAAATTTGTTTTGTATTATACCTACTGGGTGTAAAGAAAAGTGATCTATACATATAAAATGCTGAAACCTGAGTCCTGAAACTTGGAGGGTGTGTTCTTCGTATGACGAAGGCATCCGATAAGAAAGGATTTTCCGAAATTCTACCCTCAAGGGGGTGAAAAACGAGGGCAAATTTTGTATGGGACGATTCCTTGGTTCAATCTACTTCAAATTTTGATTAAACATTATTTAACAGAATTGATGGAAGACGTGCTTCGTATTATATTGAAACTGATCGCCTAACGGGGTTGAAAAGAGGTAGAAAGTTGTTTTGGGGGGTGATTTGCATCAAAGTTGATATCAATACTCCTTAATACATTAGATTTGAATTACATTTTATTTTGACAGATTTGAAAACAATCCGATTTTATTCAAAAAAACGTTGAACGCACTTAAAAGCTTGGTGCATTGCAATACTCTTTGAAATTGGAATGTAAAATATGAAAGAATATTTAAATGGGATTAGAATTCGAAATTTCAATTTTATTTGTTCTTGGATATTTCAATGAAAAACTTACCTCAACATTTTAATATAATAATTTATATGTTATGACAAAATTAATAACGTAAGAAACTAATTAAAAATCTTATTAGAACCATTTTCGACTAGCAAAAGCTAGTTAGGTATATATCCACTAAATAAAGGGTGTTTTTCAATTCATGCGGGAAAATTCAATAGATCTCGTTTATTCATGTATACAAACGCTGAAATTACCGATTTGCATTTTGTGTATGGTTTGGCAAATGCTAATTCTCTAGAAGCTAGACGTCTTTATGCTGATAGATATCGGCAAGGAGTAACGCCTCATCATTCTTTATTTATAAGTATTTACCAACGCTTATTGGATACTGGAAATTCAAACACTGACCATTCCCGGCACCCTAAATTAATATCAGTTACTCGTCACAAGTTTCTAAAATTTATCGATAAACAAAGAATATTTTGGTAAAAACATGGATTTTATAAGTAATTTACATTTGTGGTGGAGAATGTATGGAGTCCATATTAAAATATTAGAAATTTTTGAGGTAATTCTTCTAGTGTGGTCGGGGATCGAAACAATATATTGCATGTACCCAATATCGGTGGAAACAGGTGGAATTTCATCAATATTTAACAATAAATTCTAATACCAATCTGTATTTCCAATAATGTATAGTGTATCTAGTTAAATAGTGAATCAAAAACAACCTATATATACATATGAATAGAGCATCAATTTAATCCTCTTTATATAAAACGCGTTCGCATTCTGTCTGTTATTATTAATATTACGTTGTATACAATTAACCAAAACATACCTGCACAATCTGCACATAGATATATGTAATTTCACGACCACGTAATTCTTTTTATTTTATTTACCAGTATTAAAGAATTTAAAAATATGTATGGAAAACACATTTTTCGAACATATATATTCATTTGCTAATTGGATGTAGCGTTTCGAACAATGTTTTACCAATGAATTTATTGTGTATATTTCGAAACAAAGGTTATGGGTATTAAATGGAGGTAGATTTTTGGTTTGGCAAAATTACATCATATAAACATTCAGCCTAAAATTTTTAATTACAACTTATCCAATACTAGCGGCAGATTGTCAATTAACTGTTTTATCGTCTATATTAATAAGAACGAGAGAACAAAGACGATGGTTTTCCTTGAGAACAAAAAGCTAGATTACTTCCTTTTTGCGGAATGTTAAAGCTAAAAGCTCTTAAATCTAACTAGAAAAATGTACAAAACAGTTGATAGTAAAATATAAGATTTATTCTGCACTTAAGTTTTAAAAGCATCCAGAAACTATGGCTGGATTCTCTTATTGTTTCTCATTAAGGAAATTCCTACATAATTAAAACGGTTCATAAGAACAAAAGGAAAGGCCACCTACTTCATGACTGACTTTTAATTGAAATGTTTCAGCGATAAAATTTAAGATTCGTCGATAACTTAAAGCTGATTCGTAACAGTTTTGTTTTTCTTAAAACGTCCAGAATGGTTTAAATAGTTTTCCCTTTATTTGAACATTCGCAGGGTAAAGAGCGTTTCACAATATTTCGTTGACTCGGTATCTGACCTTAAGGATTTAATAATAAAAGTTCATAAATCCCTCATTGAACAGTAAACAGTAACAGATCCGTAATCGGTAAAATTTAGATACTAAAACATAAATTAAATTTATTTTGTGAAAAAAATCATTGAATTTTTCAAAAACGAATTTAACTTTTATTTATTAATTGGAATTGAACAAATTAAACTGTTGAAACATACAGGGTGGCCCACCGTATACTCTTTGATTTATTTCATCTAATTGGCAGATGTTTCGAATAAAAAAAATGTAGTTAAATAATGGCCACATTTTAAAAACATTTTGTACTATACAGGGTATCTGAAAAACAGTGGAAGGTATCAAAGTTACATTTTTTTCAAATAATAACTGATATGAAATTGAAATAAAATCGAAAAGGAGCAAAGTGAGTAAGTAGTACATGAACTTTGTCTGTAAATAAAACAAAAAAGCTGGCAGTAAAAAATCCTGTTCCGTCTCCAATTAACCACTTTTTTATGCAATCTAGGGTTGGTATAATTTGTTTTTGTTGTAGGACATACAGTGTGTAAAAGCCAAACGGATTAAATTCATTATTTCGGTTACTGTACATATTTATAAATAATCACGAAACACGTCAAATTTATATTCTAAATTGACATTCTTTAACGTGAAAATGCGATCCCCACCTTCAACCCCCTTCGAATGACAGGTACAACCCCCAATTTTGTAAACGGGAAGTATAGGCTTGTGATATATCGTTTGAAAGGTCTCTTCATTCTCTATTCAAAAATGTTTATTGCAACAATTTAGATGTAATGCAAAACGTAATAAAATGTAAAACACTAAATAGAACTATAAATGTCAATGAAGTAGATGTTCGAAATGTTCACCGCGAACGTCTTTGCAACATCCTAATCTTAAATAAAACAGTCTTCTAACATTATTTAACATATCAGGCGTGATCGACCTAATCGCAAGCGTTATTCGATATTTTAAGTCATTTAAATCAAAAGGATCAGTTTTGTACAGGATGCTCCTCACATATTCCCCTAAAAAGAAATCTAATGATGTAAGATCAGGTGATTGCGCCGGTCATTCTATCGGTCCTCGCCTCCGTATCCACCAATTGGGAAATATTCCACCGAGGTACTGCTAGACATTGCGTTGGTAATGTGGTGCTGCTCCATCCTGCTCAAACCATATCGTATTCACTGGAAATTGAGGGTTTCCTGGATCAGGATATAAACCTGCCAAACTTGGAATGACATCATTTTAAAGTAGTGCCAAAAAATAATGATCGTCACTCAAATTGCCCTCAATGAAAAAGGGACCAATGATGGTATTCTTCTCTCATCCAGTGAGAATTTTTAAACCAACTAACGTTGCCGCGGAATCTCTTTCAAGTAGGTATTTTTAATGGATACCATCTAAAAAGCACATTGCTATGGTTTTTGCTTACTTTCTTATTATCAATACCAAAACGGGAAATAAATTTTGGGTATATTGTAATAAGTTTCGAGTATATTATAGCGTTTTTCGGTAATACAGGGTGGCCCATTATTGTGTGGAAGTGCAATAACTTAGTAAGGATAAAAAATACAATGAAATGTTTTAAATAAAAGTTGTTGAATTTCCGCCGATACACATTTCTAAAATATTTTGAGATATACTGGGTGTTCAGCCTAAGCGAGACAACATGAAGTTTTATTTTTATTTTGCAGGTACACCTTGATTTTTTGTTCACCATCGAATTCAGAGTAAAATTGTGCATCTTGTCCTATATTTTCTTATCCCATAAATTACGACGTTGCCAAGCTGGAGCGAAAAAGATTTGACGAAAATTGGTGCACTGTAAATACTGCCTAGTGAACGTTATCAGTGATAAGCAACTAAACTTATTTGGTAGATACGTAGGTAAAGGGTGGATGAAATGTCTAAACAGCGTAGAAGTTTCGTTTGGGGTTCGGGGTATTTTTTAGATAAGCATTAATTCAGGAGATTCCCATTAACAAAAACTTAATTTTTTTAAGTGGTACACCCTGTATATTGTTTTACCAACTTGTAAAACTATTTTATCCGTGCAAATTATGACTACTAAGAAAGACAACATGAAGAATAAAAGTGCTGGTGGGGCTTTTGAAGATCGCATACATTATTGTATGGAAGTAAATGGTGGTCATTTTGAACATTTAATAAAATAGTTATCTAACGTTTTTACATCTTCCTTATTTATTGTTAGTTATGTCTGTTTAATTTGTTCATTTTAAGTTTTGTAGATACCTTATTTATTTTATTACAGTTTTTAAAGGTAGAAAATGACTGGTTTGATTTTGTCACATAAAATTAATCATAATAATAATATATTTATTGCTTCTTAGAACTTGCTTACAGCAACGAGTGGCTACATATACAAATACAATTACATAAATATGGTGATATAATTAGTCATCAAGATTGAGAATAATAAAAGCTTATTCATTTAATATAAAGGATCTTAATTTGAGTATATTCCAGATGTATTAGCTTATCACCATAGCTTCCTCATTTGTAATATTTTCCAAAGCCTTAATTAAAGCATCTACATTCTGTAAACAAGATATATTGCACTTCATCCTAGTATTTATGGGACACTCAAAAACAACATGTAGAAGTGTTTCCTTTTCTTGATTGTTACATATAGAGCAAACTAATTTCGGGTTAATATAATAAACAATACCGTTAAACGTAAATTTAATTTTATAATCATTAGCCATACGTAGTTGAGCCAGAGTGCGGGTGTCAAGTATTTAAACTTCACATTCAAAGCAAACTTGTTAAAAATATGAATATTTTCAAGTCATAAACTAAAAATGCAATTTTCTTCAAAACAATCGTTTATTTGGGTTAAGGGTCATAGCAATATAACTGGGAACGAAAGGACCTACCTGTTAGAGAAGGATACAGTAAGACCCCGTTTCACATAGGAAGAGGCCACGTGAAGTTTGCCAACTGTCTTGCGCAGAAACCAAAATCGGTCTTGTTTATCTATGTCGCCTCGTAACGACCATTTCATACCATTGGCGTTACAAACTATGTTTCATGTCGTTAATTTTTTAACTATACCAAGAATTTTCATATACCAGTGTCTACTGTATGTAAAAATATCTCGAAAAGCTTCAAAGAATTCCCAAATGTATTTCATTTAAACTATGCATTTTGTGTTAACCTACAAAATGTGAAAATGTTACGCTACTGATTTGAAGTCGAATGTCAATTTTACAATATGGCGCTGGTTTTGACAACAAGTTCGCGCATACAACTGCAACTTCAAGTGGGTTCTTCTTACGTGAAACGGAGTCTATAAATGGACAAGTTTGCAATATTTTCACATCAGCAGATATAAACAGCACGATAAGTCATAGAATTGCTAATAAATGGAAACAGGAGTGGACAAATATATCTAGATCCTCTACAAACCAGTACTTTCAAATTCATTCTACATTACCCCTTCCTCCCGAATATATATTCAATTATACAACACCCAAATTTTAATCATCAACTATATTTAGACTAAAAACCAATCACGGGAGATTTCCTGCACACCTTGCAAAACTCGGTATTATTAGATCATCATCCTGTAGTTGTAACGAATATTCTTATCGTGATTTGAATCACATCTTTTTTGGTTGCTCTAATAACGTCGTGAGATCCAAATGTTTAGTTGAGTCGCTTATGAAGTTGAATTATAACCTTCCGCTAAATATTAGCCACATCCTAAATAATGCTAATAGAATAATTTATGATTTATTAATAAATTTCTTGAAGGAGTCCAACGACGTTACTATCTAAATTGAACAAAGCAATTTCCAAAATTCTGTGGCACATACACACAATCAATTTTAGACAGTACATTATACAGAAATAATTTGGAGAGATAAAATAGTTTTACAAGATGGTAAAATAATATACTGTGTGTTCCACTTGAAAAAAATGATTATTTTGCTAATGGAGATCTCCTGAATTAATGCTTATCCAAAAAATACCCCGAACCCTAAACTAAACTTCTACTCTGATTAGGCTTTTCAGCCATCCTTTACCTTCGTACCTACCAAATAAGTTTAGTTGCTTATCACTGATAACGTTTTCTAGGCAGCATTTATAGTGCAGCAATTTTCGTCAAAACTTTTTCGCTCCAACTTGGCAACGTCACAATTTATGAAAAAAAAATGGTACCAGTTGCAGAATTTTACGCTGAATTCGATGGTAAACAAAAAATCAGGGTGTCCTATTAAAAAAAGCAAACTTCATGTTTTCTCGCTTAGGCTGAACACACACCCAGTATATCTCAAAATATTTTAGAAATGTGTATCGGCGCAAATTTATTTAAAACATTTCTTTGTATTTTTTAACCTTAGTAAGTTATTGCTCACACACATTAATGGGCCACTCTGTATATACAAAGCTTCTGCTATCACAAAACGTACTACCTTATTTCTTCGCCTCGACCAACGGAAAATGAGTAACGTCACCTAGAAAGAACCATCACTGACTATTTTAAAGTATTTTCTGCCATCTATTAGTGCTTTGTTGTGTTTTCTTATTTTCTTTTGTCTTTCTCGACATGAAAGCTGAAGGAAAAAAACGTTTCAGGAGGTATTATGTTTTATAAACGGAAGGTACACAAAAATTGTTTGCTGATTTTATCCAGAAACGTGACATTTGTTTTAACAGGAATTTCCTGCTTCCATTATACAGTGTGTGAAAGCCAAACGGAATGAATTCATTATTTCGGTTACTGTACATATTTGTAAACACATCAAATTTAAATTGAAAAATCGCATTCTTCAACGTAAAAATGAGATCCCTACCTTCAATGATAGGTACAGCCCCCCAATTTTTTTAAATAGGAAGTATAGGCTTGTGATTATATCGTTTGAAATGAAATAAAATCATGTGGTCAGCGAAATTCGTTGCAATACAATCAAAAACTAAAATGTAATAGAAAAGGTAATAAAATGTAAAACACTAAAAAGATGAATGAATATCAATGAAGTAGATGTTCAAAATGTTCACCGCGAACGTCTTGGCAACATCCTAATCCTAAATAAAACCGTCTTCTAACATTATTTAACATATCAGGCGTGATCGACCTATTCGTTCTTTTAAGACATTTAAATCAATAAGTTTAGTTTTGTACAGAATGTTCTTCACATATCTCCATGAAAATAAATGTAATGATGTGACTTGTAACGTGTGTGATATTTGACGCAGCTTAGTAATATATGTCGCGTCAGATGTCCCTCGTGTAGTGTAAATTGTCACAAATGTAAAATGACACACAGCGCCATCTATGGACGTTTTTCGAGCTACTGCGCTCTTGGTGGTCAAGTGTATCTACTCTAAAGAATAGATTTTGTTATTCGCATTTAAATTGACGTACGTCAAGGTTATCACCGTCAAGTAACGGTAACGTAATGAATGGAACGGATATTATTGTTACTGATGTAATACAATACCTTTTGAAGTGAATTCATTGTAAAATGGTTATTTGTGATTATTGTAAACAGACAGATACAGAATAATCTTAACCCAATTCAAGATGTTTGATTATGTTCCGCATTATTTCACAACCCTAAAGGGTATGGAAGGTATGGTTAATTACTGTCTATTGTTGTTGTTTCGAAATCTTGAAAAAAATTCATGTTTCCACTCTCTGGGTTGAAATAGTCAGTTAGATCTCGATCCTGAAACAAAAAAATAAGTTTTATATTTACAATAGAAAAACAATATGGTAATTTTATTACAAACTGTTGATAGTTTATTTTTATTTTATACATATTTAGTGAAAGATTTATGTTATAAGGATGCAGTTCACATCTACATTAATCTGCACTAATATATGCTGTGAAGGTGCTTTCCAACAAGATCATTAAACCGAGATATGTGTGCAATATTAATGCCAAAACGTTCCGACTACTATCTAGTTAGTTTCGTCTTATCCAAGCTTTTCAGTGGATGCAATTAAGCTTTTGATCATGTATCCTGTAGGATATTATATCGATTCCAATAAAAATGGTAATGTAAGCATGAAAAGCTGATATAGTTGGAAAATATTAGTTTAAATTAACCCACTGGCTTAAAGAATGTATCGCTTATAATCTCCAAAAAGCCTCAGGTTATTTTATTCAGTAACGCAGGAAGCGAATTGATTTTTAAAATGAAAATAAAAATATAAAAAGCAGCGTATTCTGATGAAAAATTTAACAAAAAAAATACTGTTGGTTAAATTCATCTTTTAATCGGTCGAACACATCGCATGAATTACATACGTCTTCTAATTAAGAGAGGTACATCTTCCGAAATAACTGGACCAATGCAAACATTCATAATACCATGTCTTGAGGGGTTTGGTTCATCTGTAAACAAAATATTACCAAAAATAAAAAGAATCGGATCTTCTTCCTTCGTAATATTACTTCAGACCTAATAAATGTTTTCGTAACCTTTTCCTTATCCTTTTAAAATAATTTACTTTCTATATAATAATGAAAAAAAACGATGTGGATTACTCCTTCCGAAGAATAAAATTACAATAAAGATCAAGCGAAAATGGCATTATTGTAAATTATCTTATGCCTCCAAGAAATTACAAACACAATACCTAACTTGAATGAGATTATATGAAATTCTTTTTATAGACCTCAAAAGAAGTCTTTTTGGTTTTCGAATGAAAAAAACAATTTAATCGTTGGGGAATCTCCGCGAAAAATTTAATAAAGTTAATTTTGAATTTGAATAAATATCTGTACAGTGTGTCCCTAAGAAACGGTTGCGCATTCAAGAGAAAAGATAATTAGACGCGATCAGATTTCAAGTATTTTCTTTTGTTTTCGAAATAATTTAAAACAAGTGATTTCTCTGATTTTCTTTGTGGAGCCATTTAAAAAGATATAAAAAAACGATGAAATAAAACAATTTAATTTGCTTAAATCTCCATTATAATTTGAACTAAAGTTCAATTTAAAATTAGTGACGCGTTTCGCTACACAGTAGCTTCATCAAACTAGTGAAGATATAATGAAAAACTTTTAATTTATATAGCGCCTTAATACGGAATTCTAAGATATTGACAAAAGTATTATAATATGTTTAAATGGAAATAAAGTACAAAAAGTGCCTAAATACGGAATTCTACGAATGTTAACAAAGGTATTGAAAAAGTTTACCTGGAAATTTATTCACAACCATCACAACTAAATTTTCTTCTAGGTAAATAGGTTTAATAAGGGAGAATGATCGATATCTATTTGGTCGTTAAGAACATTACCTGAATATCAATAACAATTAACGTATGCTTGTAACTTTTTGTACAGTGAAACATTTCTATTCTAATGCTATCTGCAGATTGGCTTCCAATTCCTAATGCTACTAATTGTTATAAACTACTGTTAATGAATAAAAATATTGAGCATTCTCGAACAATTAACTTATGCATGCCATTAAGTATTAATAATCAACTTATTATGACCATGCTGTATTTTTTCACCGTGGCATACAATTTAATGCCCTAATAATAAATAAAATCAATTTACAGAAAAATATATAAGCGTGAGCGTTGAGTTGCAATACCCGCGTAATGTAGCAGTCACTATACCTGTTAGCTACGACTACTTAGGTTGTCATGGAATTTGTTTGACGTTTTTAAGTTGAATTAGCAAATTTGTCAGACCATAAAGCTAAAATGTATATGACGTTACGAACTCTGAACACGTGTATAAGTATAAGTATTTATAGAAATTGAGGAGCCGGAACTACAACCTTTCGGGAGATACTACCTCTCCCCCTCTCTAAAAACAGTGTTTGCTTGTGTAAAGTACTAGATTAAAAAAAGGAACATTTTATTGGACTCAAATCGGTATAATGTGACACCTCATTTGAACGAGAATTTTATTATCTATTTAACCACATTACATTTTTAACTAAAATATTTTTTAAGGGTTCGAAAACAATTTTTCTTAATTTAAATTCAACCAAATTACAATTAATGCTTGAATCCATGACTTTCTGAAGTAAATACTTAAAAAAGCAAAAATAAGTAAAAATAATATTGGACACAAAAAGTTCTCTCATGAACCCTGAAACTTTTTGTCAAATGTTTATTGTCGTAAATGTTTTGATTTTCAGTCAATTGTAATTTTTACTTTTGAATAGTAAATTGTGGCTCACCTAAATAAAACACAACGCATAGAAATATCAATCCTTAGCGGATGCGGAGATAAAAAAAAGAACACAAAACGAGGTATGCAATTTATTCAACGCAAAATATCCCGACAGACCCATCAGCCAATCAACAGTAAGTAAAATAGTCCGAAAATTTGGAGAAACTGGGCACGTTAAACATATTCCAAACGCTGGGCGTCCTAAAATTGAAGACAATGTGAAACTTGATATTTTATTAAATGTACATGAAAATCCTCACAGTAGTTCAACACAAATGGGTGAATATGCTGGAGTTTCCCAAAGATCGGTATTACGTATTTTAAAAAAAGAAAAATACCATCCCTACAAAATTCAACTACATCAAGAATTAAACGAGGACGATCCCGATCGCCGGCTTCAATTTTCTGAAATTATGCAGGATTTATGTATCCGCAATCCACTTTTCATCAATCAAATCCTTTTTTCCGATGAAGCCACATTTTTCATATAGACATGGTACTGTGAATCGTCAAAATTGCAGATATTGGAGTCAAGAAAACCCACAGAGGATGACTGAGGCGCACACGCAATATCCTCAGAAAGTGAATGTATGGGCAGGGATCATCAATGACATAATCATTGGCCCTTTTTTCTTTGAAGAAGATCTAACAGGAGAACGTTATTTAATTTTTTTGAGAAATCAACTTATACCTGTTCTTGCTAACATGTATCCAAATGCCAATAATCCAAATTTACCTAGTGAAAATATCTGGTTTCAACAAGATGGACCCCCTCCGCATTACGCACGTGAAGTACGTCAATTTTTAAATAATTGCTTTCCCGGGAGGTGGATCAGAAGACGAGGTTTTATAGAGTAGCCAGCAAGGTCGCCAGATCTAACACCTCTAGACTTTTTCCTGTGGGGTTACATAAAATCGAAAGTTTATATCAATAGACCCCAAAACTTACAGGAAAGATCGAATTAGGCATGAAATGAGTCATCCGCAATGTACTTGATGAATGTGTCCGTAGATTCGCATATTGTCAAGAAACCGATGGATGGCATTTCGAACATTTCATTTAAAATAATTGTTATGCATAATTTGGTTACTTTAAAGTACATTATTAATTAAATCATTAGTTGTAATTTGGTTGAATTTAAATTGAAAAAAATTGTTTTCGTACCCTTAAAAAATATTTTAGTTAAAAATGTAATGTCGTTGAATAGAGAATTAAATTCTCGTTCAACTGAGGTGTCACATTATACCGATTTCTATTTAAAAAAATTAACGATTACGGCACTACACCGACACCGGTGACGTCATCCCTGCTCCATGTAAGTTATAACATGGGTATTTTACAACAAAAATCGACCTGTTTCGGGATTTCCCTTAAAACTCGACGGTTCTCGAAATAATGATAATATTCCACAATTTAGCCGTTCACTGTTTATATTGTTATAGATTTTATGGACTCATGATACAATTGTATCAATCGAAATTTGAGATGTCACGTTTTAAAGACAAATTTGAAATATTTTATATCAACAGTAAAATTTATAATTATTGGTGAACAATTTTGATACACCCTGTATGCATATTTTGTGTAAGGACAGAAGTTTGGGTTTGGGTTTGGGTTGAGGTAGTTTTACAAATCCCACTTTTTTATGTAATTCAATATACAGGGTGATTGATTAGTATGATAAAGCTCAGTAGGTCTGTTATCATAGAAGTTACCAAAAAAAGTAAAATATAAAAATTGTAGATAGCGGTTCCTTAACTCGATGCCACCCTATATTTCACTACAATATTGCATTGTCATCGGTCCTTGACAAGTGTGCGAAATTTCGAATGAATGTGAGCGTTTAAAGTGGGTAAAAATCGAGTTTAAAGGTTACGTTATAAATGGAACACCCTATATTTTACTACTATATAGTATTGTCACCGGTACTTCACGAGTGTGGAAAATTTCGAATCAATCTGAGCGTTTAAAGTGGATGAATATCGAGTTAAAGCGTTGCGTTACAAACAAACATACATACAAGTGAAGCTAATGTAAAACGTGTAAAAGTCAACACCTCTGTAACGAATACTGAGGTAGAGGTACCTTTTATTGGCACCTTAAGAGATTATCGGAACTTTCGTAGTCGTTATAAAATAATTTACATGGTGTACGTATTTGAAAATAATTATTGTAGACGCTGTAACTAGTAAACTTTCAATACTAATAAATTCAAATTTTTACGTTTTACCGAAAATAATATAATAAAGTTTCTATTAGGAAAACCCAGCATGTACTTAATATGGGCAGTGGATATATAAAGACCATTAAATATAGGAAAATAATTATTTATTTATTGAACTTAGAAATTTCTTTTACATTGTAAAGGACTCGCCTATAAGGAGCAGGCTCTGGTATTTTTTTAAGATTTCTTCTTTAAAGTATCTCAGAACATCAGCCTTTTTAGGCCAAATCCAATGAATTCCCTTTTTTTCATATGTGTAACTTCGTACTCGAACTCAGAATTTATTTCGTTAATAGAAATTATCCGTCCTGGGAATAGTTCATCTTCATAAGATACAATGACATAATTATTTAAATTGAAATTAACTTCGTTTCGACGTCTTATAATTCCACTCTGCTTTTTTTGGATTTCTATTTTGAGTTTCTGCCTGCTTTTTCTTTCTCATTTCCTGCCTTTCTGTCTTTTTTGTCTCTTCCAGTTGTTTTTCGCATCTTTTTTTTAATATTCTTGCCACTGAGAAGAAGAAGAAGCAACAGCTGGTACTCTTTCTTTTGGTTTGCGCTTCGTTTAAAATTTTTTTTGTGGCCAAAACAAAGTTTTCTTGAATGGAGTAGGTACATCCACTCCTGCCGAAGGAGACTGATGTGTATTATTATTTTGATTTTCTTTACCATTTCGACAAATCTCGTTCTCAGGGGTAGTTTCAATACTTCTTATATTGTAGTTTGTGTTCGTTATCATTTCATTTAAAGGAAGAATTTGACTTTGGTCGACAGGCTCATTTTGACTATTACCCTCTTCGCTAATACTTTGTTTCTCCTCCACTTATTACATCTTTCTGACTAGCATTTCGTTCAATTACTGGTATATCTTTTTCTACTATTTCATTATATTGACTAACATTCTGGTCGATTGCAGATTTTTGTCCCGGCTTTTGTTTTTCATTTATTTTATTAACACAGCTTGTCTCATTGGTTTTACTCAAGTCGTCGTCAGGTATATTTTGTAGTTTACTATCATATTTTTCAAATAAATTTTCTTCTACATGTTCATTATAGATCTTCGTTAATTTTTTATTTTTATTTTCAAGTACGTTTTCACCATGTGAAATTCCCGGCACTTCATTGAAACTTTCTGGTATGTTTTCAATGGAATTTTCTAAGTTTACATTTTCTTGTGGAAAATCGAAATCAAAAACTATCGGAATGGCTGACAAGTCATTAACATCAAAGGAAAGTAAGAGACTAGTGTCATTATCTTCGGTGTTCAAAACAGAATCATCATGAACTTCAAGATTTTCATTTCTGGTTGGCTGTTCCTCTGCTTCTTCTTCGTTTGACGGTAGTAACGCGTCGGTGTCAAGTTTCGATTTGGTTCTTCTCCAGAGATTGAATAGATTTGTATCTTCAACTGGACGGCCCCATTCATCTTCAGTACTTTTGAATGTAGCTAAAGTGGTTGCATCTATTTCTGATTCCAATAAACGTAGGAACATTTTCACATCTTTTAATTTTTGTTCGTTGAGTATGCAAAACATCAAATATTCAAAGGTTGATTCCTAATAACAATTATTTGAAGTATCCTGTCAATTGTGTACACAGTCGGAAAATAATGTTTGCGTGTCACTATTGTAAATCGATTTAATTTTGGATGTTAGATTTTAATAATGTTCTGTACAAGTTATAAAGATACTCTGATTTTGTTTATGTTATGAATTTTAGATAATATTATATTGTAAATAACTAATTTGTATAAATGACATGAAGTGTCAAAGTAAAAAAAAAACTAAGTACTTACCTGAACTATTATAATGATATGGGTTGGTAGGACATTTTGGAAGGAAGTGCAATTAGAAAAATTTAAAGACTGATTGCTAATGGAAAACTAAGGAGTTGGGTACTGGGGACGCGGAAGAAGCGTCACATAATTTTTTTTGGTGTGTGAATTTTTCTGGTAGAAAACCAGGAAAAAGTAATGAGCAAAGTGCCAACGAGCAGTTACAAGAGTTCCTACAATTGGGGATCTCTTCTTGCTGATTAATCTGAACGAGATTCCAGTATCCAGGAATCTGAAATCAATTCACAAACATTAATTGTGGATCTTAGAATAACACCAGTTGCTTCACGTTTAAAGTGATTTAAAGTGCATAGATAAGAGTTTATTTTTTATAGGTTGTATAATTTAGTATAGTAATTGCATACTTACATGAGAATTTGATATCAAATTTTACTGATATTCACATAGTACTGAGCATAAATCGTATTAAAAGTTTATTAGTTTATATCCCCACATTTCTGTAGGGAGAATTAAAAGAATAGCTGTTTAGACGGAGGGGAAGCCGCGTTCCGTAATCATATTCGGAGAGGTGCGAATATTGGTGTTAACAGTATTTGTTTTGATTTTTCATAGCCCAAATTTGACAAAAACAACTTCAACCCTCTGTCGACACGACAAAACATTATATTGCTGTTTGTGATACGTAGTTAATATTATTGTTGACTCCCATAGTATTTTGTTGGTAATTGTTTATTAAATCAAAATCAGAGTACATAACTATTTTATTTCTTACATACATGAGAATATAATCTATAAATTCGATTGGAACTCCATCTACGAACCGTCATCTACAATAACCCTGAAACACGACCTTGAGGTAAGTAGTAGAATCTCTGTCTGAGGATCCGTGGCAAAAATATATAATCCTATTTTGACATTTAAAACGAACCACACCACAAAAATAAACATTTATAACTTGTAACAAATCAAATTAAATAAATAGCATCACTCTATATTTTTAAACAAAAACAACAAACCATTATAATATCCATCTGACGTTTCGGATTCCAACAATTATGATCAACTTATAACTGACTTAAAAGCGTCATCTTCAAATGGCACAAGCTCCCTTATAGACCACGGTAGCCTCTGATGGAAGCCGTTTTCACCATCGAGTTTCATGTGAAAAACAACGAGAATGAGACTATTCCCAAAGACCCAAGCTGGATAATCGACGCTACAGTGGATATTGAATGTATGTATGTATGTAAGTTGGGATGACATTCACTGAGACCTAAAAGATCTATTGTGCCCCCTCACTTCTACTTAGTTCCTGAAGAAAGTCTCAGAGACGAGTAGCTCCTTTAGTCCTATTTCTCGGAGGAATTTCAGGATATCTGCAGGCTTTAACTTAGGTAAATGTCCCTCTTGTATCCAGTAATCTCCAAGGTGTTGTGCCCAAGGATTCTGAATTGCTGTGCAGTTCCATACCACAGAATCTATATTCTTCTTCCCCCACTATTTTGAGCTTTTTCAGGTGCCCATTCAGGCGACAATGTCCCGTAAGGATGCCTGTTAAAACTCTTAGTGCAGTTTTACTTTGACTTATGCATTCATTCGATCTCAACAGGTTGTAGTCACCCAGAAGAATCTTTGATTGCCTAAGTCCTACTAGATCTTTCCAATGGTCAGATCTTCTCTTTTCTTCGGCTTTGCCTATTTCTTCCAATATTACATTGGAGCTGATACCGCAAAAGGGTTCCGGTCCCCAAAAGGGGGTTTTCCAGTCCCCCTCTTTGCTAGTTCATCTGCTATTTCATTTCCTTCTATCCCTGTGTGTCCTGGAATCCACAGTAAGGTGACTATATTGTTCTTGCCTAGTCCATTTAGTTTGCCTAGGCATTCCCTCACCATTTTGGAACTGATATCACAAGAGCTCAGTGCTTTAATGACTGCTTGACTATCCGACATTATGATAATCCTTTGCCTTCCATATCCTTTATCAATATTGAAATGGGCACACTTTCTTATGGCGTGGATTTCCGCTTGAAAGATACTCGGGGTTTTTCCCAAGCTTTCATAGTGTTTGGTTCCTGGCCCGTACACTCCTATCCCAGTTCCTTCTATTGCTTTTGAGCCATCTGTGTACCATTGAATGGCATTCTTTCCAAGTCTGGTAATGGTATTTGGATCCCATTCCTTCTTGTTGCTTAATTCCGTAACGAATTTCTTTGAAAAGTTATACTTTTTCATCATACCATCTTTTGGCATATCCCAGGTTTTCTGATTTCCAAGAAGTAAGGAGGTGGTTTTTTTTTAATGATTCCCTCTCTACTTAGTCTGTATCTTGTTCTTTCTGCAACACTTTCCACCACCATATGTAGTGGTGTGAGGTTGAGAATAACTTCCATGGCTGCCGTTGGGCATGTTCTCATTGCTCCTGTAATGCACATACAGGCTAGTCTTTGAATTTTTGAGAGGTTTTCTCTCGTTGTCAATAGGCTAGTTCTACTACTCCACGCAATGGCTCCATAAGTGATAATTGGTCTCACTATGGCAGTGTACATCCAGCTCAGGATTTTTGGGTTGCACCCCCAATTTCTCCCTGCCAGATTCCTGCACACCATTAGAGACATTTTTGCTTTGTATATAATCTCCTTTTCGTGTTTGTCCCACAGGAGTTTACTGTCTAGAGTCAAACCTAGATACTTGACTTCCTGTCTCCATTCAACATCGCATGACTTTGTAAAGTCTTGCCGCAGAAGGTGTTGTGTTTATATCTTCACAGAATTTTCTGAAGCTATTTCTTTTAGCTTTTCTAATTTCCTTATAGTAGGTGTTTCTCACCTCGGTGTATCTCTGCCAGTCTCCGGTGAGTTTTGCTCTATTAAAAAGGTCCCGGGTTAGAGATCTTAATTCTGACAGATGTTTATTCCACCAGAATGCATCTCTGCTGCTTCGTTGTTCTTGAAGAGGGCAGCTCGATTCAAATGCATCAATTATTGCCCTGTTCAGATCCTCAAGCTCATTTTCCAGATCGAGATGGTGCTTAGCTCTCCCTTTTCTCTGGATATGAGCTAGGATTTCTTTCAGGCAGGTTTTTCTTCTGGGACTCACCTCAGGTTTGCCTAGTTCTAACTTGAATGTTATGATGCTATGATCGGAGAGAGATGGTTCTCCAATCTTTTCCTATATGTTTTAGATCCTGTGCTGCCAGTGTGACATCTAAAACTTATTGCCTTACCCTTGTTACAAATGTGGGGGTATTCCTTATATTGTGAATATTAAGGTTTTTATTAAGGATATATTCTAAAAGTTGCTCACCTCTCTGGTTGGTATTGCTACTGCTCCAAACAGTATTGTGTGCATTGGCATCACATGCTAAGAGTAGAGGTAGTCTCTTCTCTTCACAGTACTTCACCAGCCTTTGTACTTTGGGGGGTGGTGCTATCCCGTCTCCCGCAAAGTAAAATGATGCTATTACTATCTCCTTGCCCTCCTTCTTGTGTTCGAAAAGTGCTCGAACTGGAACGAGGTCTCGAGTCATGTATTCTGAAAGACAAAAATAGTGAATATTGTTCCTTATCATAATACATGTTCTTGGTATATCACTACCTGAGTGATATACTATTTTAGCATCTTTACATGCTAATCCTCTTACCTGGTTATTATTGACCCATGGTACTTGGATCAAACACATCCCCCATTGGTCATAGTGAACAATCTTGTGATCACCGCCGAAGCTCCTTTGGCATGGTGAGCATTAACCTGAGCTAAGTTAATCCCCGCCATCCTGTTGGTTTTCAGGTTGGGTTTTACCCTCTTTCATCAGGGTGATGTCCCCTTCTGTAAGAGTGCTGTCCCCTTCCTGCGACCCAAACTCCATTCCCTCCTCGGACATCGGCGTCTCCTCCCCAAGGAGTTTAGAGATGTGTAGATTTTCTACACTACTCGAGTCGTCGCTTGGAGGAGATAGAAACCTTCTCAGGGTTTCTTTCCTCTTCTTTTCTGAGGCCATGTACGGGATTTTCCCAAACCGGTAATGAAAGGTGAACCCGTTGTTCTTGATATTTTGACAGGATAGATTGTCTATTCCTGCCCTCAAGACTAGGCCTTTGCCCTCTTCTTTAAGGTTGAGGAGCTTCCACTGGTCTGTTACCAAACCTTCATTAAGCGAAGAAGTTTTCCTTCCTCTACGCCTTTGCTTCTTGGGAGAAAGATCGTAGCGGTGTGCATTTTTGGGATGTTTTCTCCTTGGCACACCATCAGTTCTACTCCCTTCCAGCTTTTCAGCTGTGGTATTATCAACTGGAGCCATTCTGCAGTCTGTAGTGTTTCACAGTCGATTAGAACGACTCCTGGTCTGAAATGTATGCCAGTAAACTGGAGCTTATGCTCCTATCCAGCATTCATTTCTTCGATTATTGCGTTCTCCAGCAAGGTTTGGTCGTCCGCACTGAGAGTGGTCTCAGGGTACGCCCTAGGGGGAACCGCCATTCTTATTATTTTAGCTGCCAGCTGCATAGCTGCCAGCTGAAGAAGGGATGGCTGTTTTGCCCTCATTTTTCTTCTTCACCTGTACTTGCGGTGACTGGGCTGTCGCTTCTTCCCGCTTTCGTTTTTTTCCTTTAGGAGGGATGTTCTTCTCCTCCCCTTGTTTTTTGCGCTCAAGAAAGCGAAGATACCATCTTACCCCCGCTCCACTAAGTCCACGCCTCAGTGGATCGTCCCTTCCTCCGGGTTTACCCAGTTCAGGAAGGATGGGGGTTTTTCTACTTTTTTTCCAGGATTTTTCCCGAAATTCTCAGCAGTTGGGGAGGTTGAAGGTATGGGTACCCCTGACGTTCTCCTCTCCTGTTTGTCTACAGCCTCCATAAGTTAATTGTTCTAGTTTGGTAAAAATTTATAAGATTTTAAATGTCCACTGTAGCATCGATTATCCAGCTTGGGTATATGAAACTCGATGGTGAAAACGGCTTCCATTCGAAATAAAGAAGTCTACATGTGTCATGGGCTACCGGACGATTAGGAGGAACTTTTGGGTAAAGGTGCGTTTGGCAGGAGAGTTATTGGACCCTGTATTCCCGTTCAGCATAAACCATTCCACAACAGTTGAAAATGATCCATAAAACAATTTTATTCCCTAATCTTAGTGTTATATCAAGAGCTATGAATTTCAGAGTTGATACTTTCCCATTTTTCATGAAAACAAGAATTCCTTATACCCAACTTCAGAAACACCGGAGATTATCAAAGTTGTAAAGGAATATTTTTAGGACAAACTTTGTTGCGGTTCACTTCACAATTGTTGAGCATTTCATTATTTTGAAGAGACCCCCCCCCCCCCCACCGAAACAATGAAAAATGCTGCGAATAGCTCGAAAGTTTCTTATGTCTTACGAACTTTTTCTTTGCCTATTTAACTTTTCCACTTCTTTACGATAAAATTTATGAACTCGATCAGAATATACGTCGAAATTTATTGGGATATTACGAATAATTCAGTTTCCATTAACTTTTACTTTTCTCTCCGATCTTTTTAGACGAAACATATACCTACAGTCCTGATTCACTCCAAGCGATTTTTCATTATTTCCTATCCATAGAACCGGAAATATAAATGGCAATCCACCCTAACACATTTAAATAGCACACGCCATACCGAAATAGTTGAACTCGCATAAGTTTGGTCGCTTGGGGGCGAGCCAATGTCCTTCTGTCTATTATTGGTGGCTTGAGACACATTAAAGGGACTAAGGTACATGATTAACGTAACTGTCAGTCATCTACACGTCCGCTGCTAGAAAATATTTGTTTCTAAAATGAATTTAAAATGAATAGTTATCTTTGACTAGATTCCACTTACAAAGCTTTTCCTGTTGAGTTTTCCCATTTCGTTTTTGTTGTAGACGTGCTGGATATCTATCTTGTATGTGGGGTGACAGTCCCTAAAACATAAAAGATATATCATCTCTTATCTTCTACTCAGCTCCTGAGGATAGTCTCAGAGACTAGTGTCCTTCTTCCATCCTGGGACCCAATTCTTGAAAATCGGGGAGTAGAACAACCGTGAAAAAGGAGGCGTGGCTCAATCGAAAATGGAAAAATGATATTCTTGAACGTCAATAGAAGGATGCTTCTACTGGGTAAATTAAATAGATCAGCCAGGGAACACGGAATAATTTGACAGATTTGTGAATTTATTTGACGTAGTCGACCATTAACCTCACTTTTTCATACTCTTTGCTGTTCAATTCATATACATTCAATGAAATAATAATAAATAACAATCTTCAAAGATTTTTGTTGTGAGAAGAAATGATGGAAGATGTTCGACGATCGGTATATTATGGCATAATGGCGGTCAGTTAGCTGAAGAATGCTCCAAATTATACTTCACAGCTCCGGAACCGTTCTATGGAATCGCAACAGATTGCATAAGAGGGGAAATCCAAAACTGGCTAGATAAAGTACACATATTCAAATGGGAGATGACCTCCGTACAAAGAGTTTACTGAACAAGGTAGAAAAGAAACTCTCAACCACGCTATTGAAACTAGGTAAGAGACATTTGAAGACAGTTACCTTTCTAGTGACTGGACACCGCACCCTGAGGAAACATCTGCACAAAATGGGCAAAGTGAGTGAACCTATGTGAACTCTATTATGAAATACCTACTCACTCAGTTTGATTCTGTAAAAACTTACAAGGACTCAGACGAAAGCACTTTGGAGATGAAATAATACAACCATTAGAACTACCCAAAATCCTCCCAGTCAAATTAGCTGCTTATATAGAAGACATAAAGCTTCTGGAATGGAAATGGTACAAAGGCTTAGTTCAAGTGCTTGAGCTGTTGAACACAATCCAAAAGAGTGAATGAGAGAAGACAGCTGGAAAATTATTTGATTAACTTAGGATGGTAGACAAATTACATTATAAATAAATTGTTATATAATATTTACTCGTATCATTATTATAATAAATTCAATTTGATGAGTATTATGACGTGCTTATTTGAATGAATGTTATTGTTATTCAATGGAAGTATAGAAATAATTCATGAAACGGTAATTACAGGTAGGAAAAAAAAAAGAAATATCAAATTTTCGAATAACAGGAGAATTATTATTAAAACCGTGTTTATATAATACATATGAGTAATTTGTTCGATAATAGCCTGATAAAATCACAATACTTGTCATGGAATCTAGTGACAGTTGAACATTGCCAATATAATTTAAATATATATTTAATTTTTTCATTAAATTGATTTGAATAATTAATTTATATTTAAGAATCTCCTTTCAAATATTTTTTTACTTTATACTTAATCTTGATAAAAAGTGCAGATCTCATACATTCTTGAACGATCCTGTATCTGCCTCTACAGTAAAGTAGTGAACCAATGGAGCTTTTAGTGAGATTTTTGCTTCCTCAAGTTTCTTTGATGTTCTGATGCAACCACATCAATATTGTCCTGCTATGAAAATTGTTAGCAGCCATAAACTAACCTCAATTCACTACTAAAGGCTTGTAAATATTCCACCATTGCTTTGCTATTCAATAGAAACTAGACTCGTGGACATATTTTTGCGATGACATATGAAATTTAGAAAGTAGGTCAACATCCTGGTTATATTAAGATTTTTTCAACAGCAAATAAAAGTTTTATTTCAATTTCAGATAATTATCAGGATTTCACTTATATTCTCTACTTAACACGTAAGTATTAATGAGGATTATAAAGGATATGTAAGAAAAAAAATTTTCTTTGTTAATCAATATTATTATCAAATTGTAAAACTGAATATATACAGAGAAGATCCTTGTTCAAATTCAAAATTTATTTTGAAGAGAAAATCTACTTTGTAAAAAAGGTACAGAACATATCCTTGCTCAAATTCTTTGTAAGTATCTATCTGGCTATAGTTAAAAGATCTCTTTCGAAAATAGGTACTTCTGAGAAAACTACACTATAAAGCCAGGTACAGAAAAGATCCTTGCTCAGATCCTTTTGAAGGAACTATGGGAATAGTAATTGCAGGGTCCTTTTTGAATGTAGCTACTTAGGAAGATATAATATATACTATGAAGACAAGTACAGGACAGATCGTTGCTCAGATCATAGGGAATTATTGAAAATGAAAATAAACTACACTATAAAGACAGGAAAGATCCTTGCTCATATTCTTTGGAAGGATCCATTAAATGGTAATTTTAGGGTCCTTTTTGAAAGTAGCTACTGAGGAAGATTTAATGTACACTATAAAGACAAGTACAGGACAGATCCTTGCTCAGATCATTGGAAATGATTAAAAATGATGTGATCTTCTTTTATAGAGAACATCTACTTTGTACAGGACATTATCCTTGTTCCTTCTGAAAGTTGCTACTTCTTAGGAAACAAGCTACACTATAAAGACAGGAAAGATCCTTGCTCAGAGCTCAGATTCTTTGAAAGGATCCATGAAATGGTAATTTCAGGGCCCTTTTGAAATTAGCTACTGAGGAAGATATAATCTACACAATGAAGATTCTTTCTCAGATCATTGGGAATGATTAAAAATGATGTGATCTACTTTTATAGAGCAAATCTACTTTGTACAGGACATATTCTTGCTCTTTCTCAAAGTAGCTACTTCTGAGAAAATAAACTACACTATAAAGACAGGAAAGATCCTTGCTCAGATTCTTTTGAAGGTTCCATTAAATGGTAATTTTATGGTCCTTTTTGAAAGTAGCTACTGAGGAAGATTTAATGTACACTATAAAGACAAGTACAGGACAGATCCTTGCTCTGATCATTGGAAATGATTAAAAATGATGTGATCTACTTTTATAGAGAACATCTACTTTGTACAGGTCATTCTTGATCCTTCTGAAAGTAGCTATTTCTGAGAAAATGCACTACACTATAAAGACAGGAAAGATCCTTGCTCAGAGCTCAGATCCTTTGAAAGAATCTATGAAATGGTAATTTCAAGTTCTTTCTGAAATTAGCCACTGAGGAAGATATAATCTACACTATGAAGATTCTTTCCCAGATCATTGGGAATGATTAAAAATGATCTGATCTACTTTTATAGTTAAAATCTACTTTGTTCAGGACATATCCTTCTTCCATCTCAAAGTAGCTACTTCTGATAAAATAAACTACCCTATAAAGACAGGTACAGGAAAGATCCTTGCTCAGATTCTTTTGAAGGAACTAGGAGATAGTAATTGCAGGGTCCTTTTTAAATGTAGTTACTGTGGAAGATTTAATCTACACTATGAAGACAAGAACAGGACAGATCCTTGTTCAGATCATTGGTAATGATTAGAAATAATGTGATCTACTTTTATAGAGAAAATCTACTTTGTACAGGATATTTTCCTTGTCCTTTCTCAAAGTATCTACTTCTGGGAAAATAAAGACAGGTACAGGAAATATCCTTGCTCAGATCCTTTAGAAGGATCTATGAAATGGTAATTGCAGAGTCATTTTTGAAAGTAGCTACTGAGGAAGATATAATCTACACTATGAAGACAAGTACAGGACAGATCCTTGATCAGATCATTGGGAATGATTAAAAATGATGTGATCTACTTTTATAGAGGAGATCTACTCTGTACAGGACATATCGTTGTTCGTACTCAAAGTAGCTACTCCTGAGAAAAAACTTCAGTATGAAGACAGGAAAGACCCTTGCTCAGATCCTTTGGAAGTATCTATGAAATGGTAATTTCGGGGTCCTTTTTGAAAGTAGCTACGGAGGAAGATAAAATCTACACTATGGCGTCAAGTACAGGACAGATCCTTGCTCGTATCATTGATAATGATTAAAAATGATGTGACCTACTTTTATAGAGATAGAGAACAGCTACTTGTATCATCGTTGAACCTTCTCAAAGTAGTTACTTGTGAGAAAATAAACTACACTATAAAGACAGCGAAGATCCTTGCTCAGATCCTTTGGGAGGATCTATGAAATGGTCATTTCGGGGTCCTTTTTGAAAGTAGCTACAGAGGAAGATAAAATCTACACTATGACGTCAAATACAGGACAGATCCTTGCTCGTATCATTGATAATGATTAAAAATGATGTGACCTACTTTTATAGAGATAGAGAAAAGCTACATGTATCATCGTTGAACCTTCTCAAAGTAGTTACTTGTGAAAAAATAAACTACACTATAAAGACAGCGAAGACCCTTGCTCAGATCCTTTGGGAGGATCTATGAAATGGTAATTTCAGGGTCCTTTTTGAAAGTAGCTACAGAGGAAGATAAAATCTACACTATGACGTCAAATACAGGACAGATCCTTGCTCTGATCATTGGGAATGATTAAAAATGATCTGATCTACTTTAATAGAGAAAATCTACTTTGTACAGGATATATCCTTGTTCCTTCTGAAAGTTACTACTTCTGAGAAAATAAACTACACTATACAGGCAAGTATAGATCCTTTATCTCTGATTTGGAATCATTTGAGATACTCAAGAAAAAGCTACTTTTGGAGAGAAAATCTAGTTTGTGATTTTTCGAATTTTAAAGTATTATTGATTCGGATTTTATTTTTAATTCTACACATTAAGCTCTTATATATCCGAACTGGATTAAAAGTATCTGAAAAAGGTTGTAATAAAGAATTGCTCACTCACTTTAATGATTTAAAGAGATACATCCTGCATTTTGTATGTAAAAGAAATAAAAAGTTCAAAGCTGTTAGTTGGAATTGAAACGAATTAAAGGAAGTGTATTTTTTGCTTGTATTAAACATTTTAATTCCTGAAGCTTCCACTTTACCGTAAAGAAAACTATAGAAAGATTCTTCCCGAAACGTCGTAAGTACGGCAAATAATTTACTTTACTCGGTATCATCGAAATTGTATTCCGATTCTCATGAAAACTTTATGCTTTTAACTCCTTAATAAAATTGGTTTAGTGTTTCCAAGTATATTACATTAAGTTGAGTATATATATCGGACATACATGAACGAGGGCAAATATTTCAAGCGAGTATATACTGAGTAAATGAATATTTCAGTAAACCCCGCCAAATCCCATTCCAATGAAGATGAGAATTTACTACCAGCGCTTTATTCACTATATCATACTCCAACTCAAAATGTGCACTAGTGCTCTTTTACTTCAATTTACTGGGTATAAATTTCAATAAAATACTATGAAATGCTTTAAAAATGTGCGTTATACTATGGAGAAATTTTTTCCGTAGTGCCCTAATTTCTTCTTATAGTTACTCTATTTTTCACACGGGAATTTCAAAATTCCATTTAATTCTCTGTCACGATGAAAAGATTTGAACATGGAGAGATTTGTCCTGGAGAGAATCTTGTTTTTGGCCATTTTCTGAATAATTGGCTCTTAATAATCCCTCTAAGTAAAACTGTATACTCAGAAGATTGGTAATAAAAGGAAAATTCGCAATTACTGGACTTGGCTGGGCTGAGGCGTTTTTTGGGGCGCTCTTGTCTACAAAAGTCTATTGCTAATAGTTCCGCTTGGAAAAGTAAGGTTGAAGTTACAGTTTTCAGGAACAAAACATATCCTTGATGAATTTTGAAATCAATGTATCGTGAAAAGTGAAAAGGGAGGAGACCAATGTGATGAGTAATAATCTAGATGACTAAGCAACAATACAAAATATTTATTCGAAGCTTGTGGTTTTGGTTTTCTTTATAAAGCAAAGCATTTTTGGAAATTTTTTAGCAATAGCGGCAGTGGGGTTGGTTGATTGATTGGTTCCGCACCTCGAGACCTCGTCACCTCAGCCCTTAGGCTTTCTGTGCTCTTGGTTGTATGTCAGTTTTAGATCCGTCTCTGTACCACACTAACGTTCCTTCCTGACTGCATGCTCTCAACCCATCACAGAAATGGTTGGTTATTGTTAATTGTGAACAACATGTTATCACTTCTCACCTCAAGAAGCAAGTTTGTGGTAGCATCTGTTATTCTGGGGTTTGAAACTGAGTATGTCCTAAAATATCCTTGTCTAATGGAACAACCAACACAGTAGTTGATTAAGCCTTTTTGTTGACGTGAAGATTATTCCTAATCACGTTTTAAATTTGTTACAGATCCTCCAGAAATAAAAGTCAAACCTAGAAATTTACAAGTTCGAGCCGGAGGTATAGCAGCTTTCTACTGCGCTGCTCAAGGCGATCCCACTCCAGGGATTCAATGGAAAAAAAATGGAAAGAAAGTCTCTAGTAAGTACATTCTGATTATATAATTTTCCAATTTGTTTATCTCGTACAGCAACGAAGAAAAAACATCAAAATATCTCCCCACACCCATTTTGTTTTTATGTTAAAATCCCGCAGAGAAGTAGAGCTTTTCGGTTCGACACGGAAAATGGGTCCTTCGAGGCGGCTCGGTCCGTTCTGGTCGTCGAACAATTTACCCGCTTATAGTATGTTTGTAAATGGACTTTTTCTAGGCGACCGTAATCGGACTCGTCGGTCGACGGAATTATTGTTAGTACCGATGACGTTGCCCACATATAAATGCGCCCATCGTGTTTTAATTCGAACATAAAATTTTGTACGTACGTACGGCAATTAGCACTTTCCGGCTTGTTTTCAGGCAAATGTCGTGAAATAATGCTGTTGATCCGTAGGCCAGTCGTAATAACGTTATATAATCACAAATTTATTTCGAATCGATGCACGCGTAGACTTTTATCGATAAATGTTTTATTCTAATATTAAACCCTTTATTCGATACAAAAAAGCATCTGTAATGCATACAAGTGTCAAAGTTCGACCTATCAGGTGACATCTTTAAAATTTATGTATGTATATTGGGAGATCTAAAAGATCTATTGTGTCCCCTTACTTTTACTTAGTTCCTGAAGAAAGACTCGGAGACCTATTTCCTGGTGGAATTTCAGGATATCTGCAGGTTTTAACTTTGGTAAGTGTCCTTATTCTATCCAGTAATCTCCAAGGTGTTGTGCCCTAGGATTCTGAATTGCCGTGCAATCCGCAAATATATGGACGGAGGTTTCTTCTTCCATACCACAGAATCTACATTCTTCTTCCTCCACTATTCTGACCTTTTTCAGGTGTCCATTCAGGCGACAATGTCCCCTTTAGGACCCCTGTTGAAACTCTTGCAGTTTTATTCTAACTTACGCATTCATTTGTTCTCAACAGGAATAGTCACCCAGAAGTATATTTTATTGTCCAAGCTCTACTAGATATTTCTCTTTTTTTTTTCGCCTTTGCCTATTTCCTCCAATATTACATTGGATCTAATACCGCAAAAAAATTCCGGCCACCAAAAAGGGTGTTTCAGTCCCATTCTTTGCTAGTTCATCTGCTATTTCATTTCCTTCTATTCCAGGTGACTATATTGTTCTCGCCTAGTTTTCCGAGGCATTCACATACCATTTTGAAACTGATTACACAAGAACTTCAAGAACTTCAATGTCTGCTTGACTCTCCGTTGTGATGATAATCCTTTGCCTTCTATATCCTTTATCCATATTGTATTGGACACACTTTCCTATGGCGTGAATTTCCGCTTGAAAGATACTTTAAATCTTTCGGAGCATTTAGTTCCTGGCCCGTACACTCCTATTCCAGTTCCTTCTATTGCTTTTGAACCGTCTGTATACCATTGAATGGCATTCTTTCCAAGTCTGGTAATGGTACTTGGATCCCATTCCTTCTAGTTGTAACGAATTTCTTTGGAAAGTTATACTTTTTCATCATACCATCTTGTGTCCCAGGTTTTTATATGCTTTTCTCTACACCAGCTAGATAGAGACAACGTGCGTCTGGCGCCTGAGATCCGTTAGGTTCACCTGTGCGCATCCTGTTTGTACCTATTAAAAATTTTCTCGAATGTACCTATATGGACGCCAGACTCCAGACTTTTGTGATGAAATTTTCGAGAAAACGAAGTATCAACATAAAAAGTTCAAAATTCAGCAGCCTTGAAAGACCAACCTTCAAAGCAACAAGTCTATTACGGAAAAGGTTTCCATTTTATAGATTGCCAAAATAAGGGTAGTGAAAACAAAACTCATAACCTCAAAAAATGAAATAGTTACAACGTTGATATGGCTACTGATCGATTCAGAAGAAAGTTTTACATATATATGGCTGAATTTTAAATTAGTATTTCCGAGAAAGAGAAAAAAAACTAAGACAATTTCAAAATCGTGAAACTTTCCATTTCTTGGATAAACTGTAACAGAAGGAAAAAATGCATCCAAGAATACAGTAAAAATTTGTAAAATGAGAAATCGACTCGACTTTTTTAAGAAAAATTTAATTTCTCCCTTGAAAGACTGTTGTGAGTATTTCAATGAGTCATAGAAAAAATAAAGTATATAGCTTTTTTCTTTATTTCGAATTATACATCTTCAAAGTTGAAATTAAACCTTTTTCAACTCTTCGATTTTGTTGTGTATCAGGTTAGGGTATTTCATTTTTGTAAAAAATAAATTTTGTTAATACCAGCTACGTGTCCGTTTGGAATAGTTTTGGCAAACTGCTAGCCGCCGATTCGATGATATTTTGTATTATTTACAACGGCTGGCCTATTTTGTGGGTTAAATATCACGAAAGGGATTTGGAGAAATATTTACGTCCGCCAAAATTAAGCCGACACCCGACAATCGATCACGTTCCAAAAATTACCGAAGTAAATTTAAATCAAATTATCCATTTACCACCTTACTGTATAAATAGCTAGAACAATGAATTGACGTAAAAATAACTGTAACTATAAAAAAATATCATTGCCGTTAGACAGGTGACATTTGACAGGTGGCAGGTGACATTTAACATCACTTACCCCCACTCCAAAATGACCTTAGCTTTTTCGGTGATTTCCTTATGGAGATTCCCATGTTAGCGCCTCCGCCATGGTCCAGAACTGTCCCAGCTTATTTACTAAAATCTATTTTCGTCACCGTTTAACGTCCAAGAAACAACTACTTTCCGGGCATTGAATCATTACTTACAGACCGGCTTCGGCGTAGTTCCACCAGTGTAAGGCAGATGAATCCCGCCTAGCATCTCTATGTCAGACTGAAGAAGACACTTTTGCAGTAAGTTATAAGTTATCTTCCATTAGAACTACTCTAGTACTCTGCAAGTGCGTTACTTTCGCTTCAAATTACAAACCACTTAAAATTTATGTTTTCTAAAGAAGTGGTAATGCTTAGTTACAGAACATGAATAAAACTGCTTTTTACTGTTTCAAAACTCGATTTATTCTATCTTTAAAATTAAAATCTTCGGTCTTCGGTTTTGGGTACTGCTTTGCGTGGAAACTTCAATTTGTCAAACGAAGAATCTAATGTATACTACTAGAACGATTCTATAAACAAAAAAAATGGTATTCATATAATTTTCTTCCGTCCTAATCAAATACAAGGAATGCAGTAATTCGAACAAAGTTCTCTACAAACATAGCATTACACATATTGGATTAGAATTCTCTTTGTGGGCTGTAAACACCTCCTGGGGATTGGAATACGTTTTCTGTTGCAGAAAGTTCAAACTGTAATCGATTTTCAGCAACCGCGACTAAAACGTATCGATATTCAAAAGACAACAAAGATTTTAAAGGAAATGAGAGAATAAAATTTGGATAATGACAATCTTTTTGTGGAATCTCCGATTGTTTTTTGAATAAAGTTTTATTTTCAAATGAGTATTTAGTATCTGATGTAGTTTGAGAGTTCTGTACACCCAGTATTTAGTGAAAACGTTATAAACCCTTGTTCGAACAAATTTGATTATTCCAATACAAAATATTGATTTTTACGTCAAACTTTTCCAAACGTATTCGACAAGACATTTGCACATATACCAATATACACCTACATCTACATAATCCTTCCGAGTTTCTGATAACGAATATATCTGGCGAAAGCCTAATATAAAAAGAGCTCTCCAGAGTGTACACTTCAAAAATGTTTTAACACATCCATAGTTGAGTATTACCTCATACATATATAAATGTTATATAATCTCCAGAGGGTTAATACATCATTTTCTCTGGCATGAACAAATATCATCGTCATAGGCCGACTACTAGGAATTGCATTCGAGGACTTTTATTGTTTAGACTCACTTTTATGACCACATATTCATTGGACAGTTTAAGTCTATCAATAATTGATTATTTATCCATATACAGAAGAAGATATTATAAGCGTCTTCTCAGGACTTTACTATGTCTATTGTTTTGTTTGATTAGTAGTTAACAACTCAATGGAAACTACGTCTAGGCTAACAGATTCAGTGCAGTATCATTGTTGTTGAACCCTAAAGCATTGGGCAAAAAGGAGCATGATAACTAGGAAATGTTTCAAGTCCTTTTTCATCTCCAACTGCACTTAACTAAAGCATACACCTCCTGATCATATTTCATGAAGTGCAGGATCTGTTGAAGATGCAAGCAGAGGATTCCTCCCTCTTCTACTTGGGGTTTGCCCAAGTGAAGAAGTAGAGAGAGTATCATTACCTCAAGAAGTACAAGGGTATTTCCCTTCATTCCTGGCAAAAATGACATTCTTTCGAAGCCTTTAGTTCGATGTTCTGGTTGAAGTTCCAGAGTCTGGATCAGTCCTAGATTATTTGTCCAGAGGTATGCTTTTATTTTTCCTTTCTTCCTTTTTGATCCATCTTAAGATCTTTCAATTCAACATACAAAGAATTTGTGAAGAAGCATTTTTTTAGAGTGTAGATTATACCCTCACATTGTGACAGTATCCATAATCACTCTGATTTTGATGAAGACTTTCAGACCTCATAAACATCCCCTGATTACTTTTTGATAAGGGTCTGGACAGTTTTGTACGTATGTATATATATTTAAAGTAAAATTATTGCGAGAAAAGTATCCAAGAACCCTCTAATGCCGCACCGACGATGACCATTACTAAAAATAATCACCTTTGTTATTTAAATTTTATTTGCCGCGTTGTATTTTCTCGTTTATCTTGGACCGTATTTTCTTTAACGTGCGAAATTATCCAAATTAATGGGATTTTAACAACGCCTCTTAACTTTTGTACGAAAAAAAAACCAGTTTTTTCAACGTAAAACAACTTGGGAAAATCCCTTGTATATCAGTAGATACACAATAGGGACAACAATGCGTAAGAGACAGAGACAAGGGATAGAGAGAGCGAGAGCGAGGAAAAGAAAGTGGAAGAGAGGTAAAGAGAGAGGGGAAGAAAGAGAGAGAGAGAGAGAAGAACTAGAGAGAGGAACGAGAGAGAGAGAAAGAGATATACAAATGAGAGTGCCAGAGAGACAACTGTCACGCACACATTAACCATAGATAGCATATTAGCTATAACGTTGCATATACAGGGAGTGCACTGTAGGCTAAGACGATCCGAGGGGCTCTAATACTTTTTGATATGTTTTGAAACATTCCTGGATCTGAGACGTTTGGTAGCTTCATATCGTCTTGGGGCGTTTTTGCATCTCAAAACATCCCAACACACGAAAATCACATTTTTTATAGACACCCTGTATATAAAACGCTGTATTACACGCTATCTCTCTCCTACACGTTGTTTTACACATAGTGATAGTAGTGTCGTCCTTCTGTATCTACTTATATTTTTTGTTATTTAATATTTCCAAAACCATACCAATTTTTCATGGACCAATAAGTTTTGTGATGAAAACCACTTTATCCTTTTCTATTTTTAACATCCATAGATAATTCAATATTCTTTGAACAATATATCGATGAAAGCATACAATAAAAATATTTATTGGCCGTAATTTAATCCGCGTTTTCAATTTAATTTCAAACTGAATCGGACTTGATAAAAGTCAAAATCAAATGGGATTAATATTAAAATTCAGTACATCCGATTGCTAATATTAATATTCTTCTCTTTTTGTAGGTAATCGTATTGTCAATATAGCCGGAAATTAATTTCCGATATTTTGCGAGCAAATATAAAACCGGTCAATTTTATTTTTAGCAAATTTAATTTAATTCATAAGCAGAAAACTCGTAAAAGGTTTGCACATACGTAAGGAAACAGTAATATTGAAATATTTAATGAAATATCAATACTAGAGTCTACGATATTCGCAAAAATGGAAAAAGGTGAGACATACCGTAGGAAGATATTCAATTTTTAGCCACCAGGGGATCTATAACTTAACTAGCGAGTTACCTCATTTTCCATGTCGCAAAAATTTTTGTTGTTGTAAATTTTGAACAAAGGGGTAGGTATAGGAATATTTCGTGATATCAATTTTTTTTCGGTTCAAGATGGGAAGCACATGTTCGAATGGGCTGGAAACAGTGTTGGAGTCATCCCCAAAAGGAATGCCTACCAACTAAACCCACCTCAAACTCACCGTTACCCCCTCCTCGGAATCACTACCCTAGCATACTTTGAGACGGGTGGCGGTGCCTAGCACACTCTCCGCTCACACCGTCGTCTCCTCCCTGCCTCTCATGCCATATCGAGTCCATTCCTCCTCCCCCTCCACATTATCTCCACTATGTTCTCCCAATACACCGCATCCTTTAGTTTGCTCTCCAACTTCTTCAGCACTTACTCGTTCTTCCAGCATCTTAACACATGCCCCTCCACTCCACACTTCTCGCACACTCCAGTCTCTATTTTCCCAATCTTTCGGAGGTACCCTACTCTCGACCAATGTCCAGTGAGCACCTGTGTCAAGAAGTAGTTCACCTTCCCTAATTTCTGGTCGATACAATCTTTCCTACTCCCAATCACTCTTTTTAGCGCAACCTCATACTCCTCCCACCTTCTCTCCACTTACTCCTCCATCCATTCCTGTACTTTCTCTCTAGTCGCACCCCTCTAGTGTTCGTTCTTAACACTAGCCATCGCGTCCAATGGGTGGGACCTTGATAGCACTGCTGCTGCCAGTCCACCTACTGTCCAGTACCCCTGCAACACCCTCAGGAGTATCCCTCTCTGCACCCGCAGGAGTGGCTTAACCCTCGCATTCACCCCCGCTCTTTCACCCACACTTCCGCACCGTACAGCATACTCTGTTGTACCTTCTTACAAATTACCCTCCTCTTCCACTCTCCCGGCCCTTTCACATTACCTATCAATCTCCCCAGCCATGCTGCCCTTACTTTCCCCTTCTGTGCCACCTTTAACATGTGTGTTCTGAAGGATAATTGGCTATCTAACCACACAACTAGGTATTTCACAGACTCCTTCATACGAATTCTCCTTCCCTTCACCATCTCACCCACTCCTCTCGTCTTGCTCCGTCCCTTCACTAGCAACACCACCGTCTTATCTTCCGCCTCCTCCAAACCACACCGCTCTATCTTCTCCACAATCTTCCTACACATCCTCTCCGCCTTTATTTTTATCTCCGCCTCCCTCTTTGACGTACATACCAGACACACATCGTCCGCATACACCGTAATCTCACCTCCCTCTTCACATATTATTCCAACAAACCTCATCAGACACACACTTCCAGAGCGCCAGTCCCAGAACCGTGCCCTGGGATACTCCAGCCTCCGTCTCATATCTCTTTCCTCTAGAGGCTACTATCACACGCCCCGTCAGGTAGTCCTCTACTAGGTTAACCAACCCCTCCCCCACTCTAAGCCTCAGCAAGTGCTCAACACCACCCGTTTGCTGACACTGTTTTACGCGTTTCCGACGTCGAAAAACAAGAGTAGGTCCAATTTCTTGTTCCTCCAGTTGCCCCCCCTAGCCCTTTCCACCAAACCCATCACCCTGCTCAGCGCCGAGATGCATGATTTCCACTTCGCAAACCCGTGCTGGTTTACCCTAAAACCCCCATTCCTACCAACTTCCTACTCAATCCTGTCCTTCAGTATCCCCTTCATCAATTTACTTATACCACACATCAAGCTGATAGGCCTGTAGTCCCCCGCCCGCTGCCCCTCTCTACCTGCCTTCTTCATCAGTATCACCCTGGCCATCCTTCCGGGAACTCTTCCTTCCTCAGCACCCTGTTGAATGGTTCTCAGAAATACTCCCCATTGTCATCCAACAGCCTCTTCATCATATCACCTCTCAGGCCATCTATCCCTAGGGCTTTCCTTACTCTGATGCTTCTCCCCGCCACCTTCACTTCCCACTCCTCCACCGGCCTTATCCCTCTCATTTTCCCCTACCTCCCTAGCATCCTAGACTTCTCGAATCCTGCCCCCACTCCTCCTTCCCAATTTCCCTATAATGTCCTTCTCCCATTCTTCCTCTAGCACCTCGTTCCTATTTCCACCCATCCTTTTCACCACTATCTCATTCCCCTTTTCCCATGGATTGCGTTCCAATTCCCCCAGTAACTCTTCCTACTTCCATCTTTTTTCCCTCTCTATCCTACGCTGTTCTTCTTCTCCTTGAATCCTTCTTTTTCCTCTTCTCCTTGTATCCCCCTTTTTCCTCTATCCGTCCTCTTCCCCTTGGCATCCGTCTTCGTTCTTTCTTACACTCCTTCCACATCTCCTAAATTTTCTCATTCCACCAGTAATAAGCCCTTCGCTCACGCCTATTGCTCCTATTTTCCTCTCTTTTACATCCCTGTATGACATCGTACAAGTCATCTACATGTTGTCCAAGTCCCCTTTCTATCTCCTCTCTTACTTTCTTCCTCATGCTCTCTGCCTCGGCCTTCGTCCACCTCTATCCCATCTCTTCCAATATTTCCTTTCTCCCTTTCCCTATATTCGTCCCCACATACCTATGTAAGCTCAAGCTTTCCTCATCCTCCAGCACCCTCACCAGCAATATAAATTGCTTTTTGCAAACTCCCCTAATGCTTGGAATGCTTGGACTCAAAATTCACCCGTATATGTAAAATTTTCTCCTGAATCGATTGGTAGTCGTTCTATCTTTCCAATTAGTCGAGTTATGAGTTAAGAAGATCAGCTTTTAACGAAAATATTTCATAACATGAAAAGTAATGGTAGAATTTGTTCCAGGTTCCCAAACTCGATACCAAGTGAAGGATTTTCCTGAAGGTGCATCTTTATTAAGAATAGAGCCGGTTAAAGCTGGGAGAGACGACGCAAACTATGAATGTGTCGCTGAAAATGGTGTGGGAGATGCAGTCAGCGCCGAAGCTACGCTGGTGGTTTTTGAAGGTAAGTTTAGTGTTAAGATTTTGTTTTAAACGATTGAAAATGAAATTCGGTTATTACGTTTGGTAACCTGAATACAATAGACATCCACGGGTAGCATGGAGCGAAAATTTGCTAATACTTTTCCATTAAATTTTATCGATAGAATGTAAAATATAATTCAATATAATGGTTTTTTCTCGCAGAGGATAAGGATCTTAAGTTGCCATCTTTTTCTGGTTAAAAATTGACGAGATTACTATCACAAAATACCTATAACTTGAATACCAATGTTCAATAACCCTAATATTCAGTATACATGTGATTACCCGCGGAACCAGTTAATAAAGTAATTATAGACTTAGTTATCTTATCTATAGGGAAGCAGTTACTTTGAATATAAACATTAATATCACTAACTTAATTGAACATTGTGCGACAATTATTACTATTAATTTATCTCCAGCATTATAGAAACAATAATTTTAATTAATGCACCTAAGGCCATAAAACACATTATTCAAATTATATTTCTTGAATTTTAATAAATTTCCGAAATTTTAATAATTCTCCGAAAAATATTGTTTCCGAAAATTTGAAATTTATATCTGTCTTGCCGAAATCGTATATTACCCAAATTTCTCATAAATTCCCGTTCAGAAGTGGGTTTTTCAGAAAGAAGCAGGTAGAAATGTCTTTTCTCATTTAATTACGGCCGCTCTTCTCTTCCGCGTCCGTTTCGTTTTTAAATTGAATTCTCATTTTCCTATAATACGTTCCTGCAGATATTATTTCAAATCTAATTTTTCTCCCGTCTTCTCCGAAGCTACACGTCTATGAACCCAAAAAAAAAATCATCGACTGTTGTTTTCTGGAAATATGAGAAATATTACATTTTTATCAACATCACATTGACGGTCTGAAGGTCACGGAAAAGTACAGAGTAATGGACATTAGCAAAATTACGTCAACCATGTAATCTCGAAAATAATTGTTGGAAAGTAAACAGCATGCAAGATGGCATTGAACAAATCATATTATTGATAAACGATGACTCGGAAGTTGAACGACATTATGAAAATGGAGAGTTTACCATTTGTGAGTAAGTGGTATGAAACCACTTTTATTGGTTTATTGGTTATATTAGTACTCCGCCCATTGTATCGTTGTAATCGATTACAACGTTTGGTTTTGATAATATTTTGTCCCTTTTCCTAACATCAGTCATCTTCAAGGTATGTAAGGTTGAAAGTAATGTGACATCTTTTTTATCTTTCCATTTCATAACTGAAACTTTTCCTCGTTGAAATCTTATTATTTCTCCTTTCTTCAATTTTCTTTTTCAAGTCATTAGGTACTTCTTTCCGTGTGATCTTCGTAGTTCCATATACATCAGTTTTGTGAGCTGTTAGGAGTAAATCGGCCAGTTGGGGACAGATGTAGTAATTATCCATAGTAAGACAGTATCATTTCCCCAAAAGTGGTTTTGTCAGTGTCATAACCACTTGCATTGAAACAAGAAGATCACTGAAAGATGGATCCAATAGTGTACCATGTCCCGTATAAATTATGAAGTTCCATACGTACCCACTCTTTGATTCACATAGCAAAAAAGTTTTTATGCCAAAACGAGCTCTTTTCTGTGAAATATATTGAATCCATCCCAAACGTCCCTTGTACAGAAGAAGACTTTAATCAATTGTGATGTTTTTTTCTGGAACAATAAGGCTACGAAAGTTGCTAACAAGTATCCTGGTCAAATTTTATTAAGTTTTGGTTTAGGGTGATTTTCAGGATCGTATGTTTCATTATTCGAGAAGTGCAGGAATTGTTTTATCTGATTAAATCGGCTACAAGAAAAAAAGGTGTTGACAACATAGGATTTTTTGCTGCATCTCAGGCTTCTTTATCACACTTTGTAAAATTACTAATGCCAGAAATATTCTAATATCATCTGAAGTAACAGATTTCCAAACATGAGCTGTGCTTGTAGATGGTTTCACACGTAAATAACTCTCAGCATACCTATTTGTTTCTGTGGTTATGATGTGAATTATATATGCGGAGAAGACTGTTTCGAAAAACTGCAGTATACTATTTTCTGGGTTAAAAACAATATTCGTTTTCGGTAAAAGGAAACGGAGGTGGTGCAATTGTTAGGGAATCTCTTGCACACCGTTGTCGAACGTCACTTAGATCATCTATTTCATCTTCTTCATCCAAAGATTCGGCCGTCGACTCACTGTCGCTCCCGCTTCCACTATTCTCGAGAGCATTATCTACGTCGGTATAGTCACTATCAATATCGAAATCGTCCTTACTTGATTCACTCGCCATAGATAGACTAACAAAGAAGCCTCTGAGACGGGTAGATCCTGAAATTTGCTGCAGGAGGGGGGGGGGTACCGACAAATGGCGAGTGCGAAATTTCTCGGGTTGATACAAAACGATAGTAAATATTACACGTAATATCACGGGTAAGGAAATATTGGCTCGAATTGATTGAACAATATATCTCGGGTTAAAGTGTTAAGTGGTTAATATATGTTCTGAAACTTTTAACTAACACATATCTTTCTAATCAGAAATTCGTTTGCAAAATTGTTTTAATTCGTAATTTTTTTTGTCTGGGACACTCTCCTGATTATAAAAGTGTAAGATGACACTTGATATGTAATGTCGTTGTTGTTTAAGCAACGAAGAATTGAAAATGCTGCGAAACAATTTTTTTTGCAATGGATTATTATTTTTTATATTCTTTAGACTATTTTGAATAAAAAAAGTCCTTACACTCATTACCGTATCTTCATCCCATGACTTTTTATGAACATAAAATTCTTACATAATGTAAACTAAACATATATCTTTATTTATCTTCAATTAATTTTTATAATTGGCAATCCAACTTGTAAAGTTGGTTCTAGAATTTTTTTTTGTCGGGTCGAGATGGGAAACTCATGTTCGAATGGGTCCACGACCCAAACAGAGCTGGACTTATCCCCGAGGGGATGCCTACCAACCAAACCCACCTCAAACTCGCCGTTACCCCCGCTTCGAAATCACTACCCTAGCTTACTTCAAGACGGGCGCCGGTCCCTCGCACACTCTCCGCTCACACCGTCGTCTTCTCCCCAACTATCACTTCTACCTCTCATGCCATATCGAGCCCTTCTCTTCCCCTAGCCATGCTCTCTACTACGCCACTCTCCTCCATCCATTCCTCCTCCCCCCTCAACATTATCTTCCATGTTCTCCCAATACACCGCCTTCCCTAGTCTCCTCTCGAACTTCTTCAGCACTTCCTTGTTCTTCAAGCATCTAAAACATGCCCCACATCATCTCCCACTTCACACTTCTCGCATACTTCAGTCTCTCCTACTCTCGACCCATGTCCAGTGAACACCTGTGTCAAGAAGTAGTTCACCTCCCCGGTCCATCCAATCTCTCCTATTCCCAATCCTTTTAGTGCGCCCTCATACTCCTCCCACCTTCTCTCCATTTTCTCCTCCATCCATTCCTGTACTTTCTCTCTGGTTTCACTCCTCCAGCGATTATTCCTGGCTCTAGCCATCACGTCCAATGGGTAGGTCCTTGCCAGCACCTCTGCTGCCAGTCCACTCACCGTCTTGTACCCCTGCACCACCCTCAGCAGTATCCCTCTCTACACCCGCATGAAGCCCTCGCCTTCACTCCCGCTCTCTCACCCCACACCTTCGACCGTACAGCATACTCTGCTCTACCGTCCTACCCTCTCTACCCTCTTCCACTCTCCCGGCCCTTTCACATTACACATCAATCTCCCCAGCCATGCTTGCTGCCCTCACTTTCCATTTCTATTTCCTCATCTCACTTACCTCACACGTGAACCGCGAACTATCAAAGGAGGTAGCCGTTCGCGCTCATTGATCAAATCAAATAGGGCTCGCTTCACTGACTTCATGTAACAATACTTCCGTCGCATTCCACAAAAGCACTACCACCGATTGGCAGACTCTTTTTTGTATCATTTTTAATTTTTCGTTGTTTAAACAATAACGACATCAGATATCAAGTGTCATCTTACACTTATAATCAGGAGAGCCTCCTGGATATTTAAAAAAAAATACAAATTAAAACAATTTTGCAAACGAATACGCCACTATGCTCTGCTATAAAAGACGATGTTGGTTCTTTTACAAAAGTAGGAAAACTTACAATCGCAGTAGAATGAGCGACGCTGTCATACTATACTTGCGTACTGCCATCTTAATGTGAATTCCACTATAGTAGTGCCGTGCTGTTAAGAATGGTTGAAATTGAATCATCTAATGAATATTATCGGGGGTAATACCACGAGTGCTTGAAAATTACCGTTAATTTCCATGAAAGCTTGTTGTTAATAATTCCACGAGTTCAAAGAACTAGATAATGAACTACTCTTCATTTTTCCCTTTCTCTAAATAAATTTTTGGAGATATTGGCGGAAAACCAATTTTTGGAACTTTGGGGCCGGGAATACCCCCCTCCCCAAATGGCGATTAGGTATGTGAAATTTCTGGATGTTCAATTACTAGACAAACCCTACCTTTCACGGAAAATTCATGGACCGGCAGGTATAATCGCTTCTGGTACCCTTTACTTACTGGACTATTAGGGTTTTATTAAGGTTTAAAGACGGTGAAGTTTTGAATTATGTATAATATTTAAAACGGAATAAGATAATAATATGAAAAATGATGCTGAACACTTTTTGAAGAGTATGTCAAATATAATAATTTGGTTTTTCTGTGATAAAATGAATAAAATAGCTGCCATAGCTAGGTAAATTGTGGAAAGCATGGTGAACCTGTTCAATTTAATAAATATTAACAAAAAAAGTCTGACAGCAAAATTCAATCAACTTTGTTAGATGGAAAGACAAATTATATTAATTTTTACTCGGTATACAACTGGTCTTAAAACAACTAAATTTGTTTTTAATGGAATTCAACCACAACAAATTATTGAATTTATGTTGAAATAAAGGAAAAATTAATATTTTCAATTGTTATTTATTCGTATCGTTATAGAAACTCAATTAAATCTGAAGTGTGTGAATAATCTTAAGATATCGCTTATTGTTCTGTAGATAATATACTCGATAGTAAAGGTAAAATGCCTACGCCAGTGTATTCGAGCATGAATCGAGTAGGTCGGGCATTGTTTTAGAGAAAACCCCGACGAATTCAAGATCGAAGGAATAAAGATAATAAAGAAAACAAAAACAATTAGGATCGCTAAAAATAAATATCCGCCGTTTTGAATTGGCCTCTTGTCTCGTTCGGATGAAGTTTTTGACAAAATTGACGAAAGGAAAAAAATCATCGCCGAATAATAAATGGATAATGTTGCGAAATTTATTATTAGAAAAAAAATTTTTTTACAACATATATTTTTATACTGGAATCATTTACAGAATAATATACAGAGTATCCTATTTAGAATAACAAAGTTGCTGCTCTGTCCATTAAAGTATTTTCTATGACACAGCCTGTATAAGCTTTATAGAATATCGGTTCTCAGCTCTTAATTAATTGTAATAATAATAACTATTATACATAAAATTATCACTTGACTATTTGGCGACTGTTTTAGAGAAATATGAGTGTGATACCCCTCAGCGAAATTGTTTTTAGAATTTAATATTCCGCTCGTAAAACATTTCCTGATATTTTCATATATATAGAAGAATAGTCGAAGTTCTCTTTGAAGTAATTCAATTGTCAAGTTTTTTTTGTCCACAAAAAAATGTCTCGCGTATACAAAAGAAATCCAGACTAAATTCCCCGACCTATATTTCCTTCTTGTAGTGCGGAATCGCATATCTGAAGAATTCTAGCAGGGCTAATCTCATTGTATACCTTTTATAAAATTTCTACACGTTCTTCTTCCTTCCGTTAGATTATATTACCTTCATAATCTGTGTATTCATATATTGTTTGTTTTTATTTTCATTTTTTGTTTGTTCTTTTCTCTTGAAAATTTTTCCCGTTCGCATACGGAAGACTGAAATAATTAATTATTGGGAAAATGATTTATTTGTACTTTAATTTTTAAAAGTATTTTTTAATAAAACTAAGTTATTACTGGAAACTCTGTTCCGGATAAAATGTATTTGATGGAAATTTCAATTTCAAACAAAAAAATAAGGAATATTGCTTTTTTGAAATATATAATGCATGAAAACTGCTATTTCAAACAAAAAAATAGTTTGAATCCACTGTTTGGACCCTTACTTTGAGGAATCCACTCATATTACTATTTCAAATGGAACTAACTGTTTCTAATTAATTCCACTATTTAATGAAAAAGTTGATGACATTAATTTTTTAGAATTTTCTTCAATTTTTTCATTAAATAGTGGAGTTAATTAGAAACAGTTATAGTCAGAGAGCTAGTAACACGTGTTACACATAATCGGTGCTTTCACTCACATCCACGACTGCGCGCTGCCTATCTCTTTCTATTGAAATTAATATTTATTTTCATGTTTTCCGATAATTAAACCCCAAAAAAGTGTCTGCCTTTTTGTAATTATTTTTTATTATATGAAATTAAAACGCTGTTAAAATATCAACGTGAATCAAACACTTAATTTTGTATTTAAAAAAAACAACTTGAGGGTGTTTTTATTAAATGTTAACCCCCTCAAAAGAGTCTGCCTTATTAATTTGCGTATTTGATGTGATTTTAAATTTAGATTTTTGTTTGCTGGCCTCTGAAACAAACACTTTTTTTGGGCAAAATTTTTTTTACATATTTCTCCTATGCGCAGTACCTGGTGTCCCCAGATAGGGCAAGCCAACACTTGCTTACCTACTCATTTATCCAGTCGATACTATGGCACAAAATTTCAAGGTGCATCAAACACTTCATGAAACACGTGTTACTAGCTCTTGGACTATTAGTTCTTTGCTATTTCAAACAAAGAAATTGCTGAGTTTTTGGATTGGACCTTTACGTGGAAGCTACTCATATTAATTTTTTTTTAATTAAACCAAATGTTTCTAATTAATTAATTGCTATTTCGATTATAAAATTTATCAAAGAGTTTATTTTATGAAAATTGCTATTTCAAACAAAAAAATTGCCATTTTGACTTTAGAATTTATTAAAGATGCATTTTAAACAATATATTTCATGGAAATTGCTATTTCAGATAACGTATTTTATTGAAAATGTTATTTAAAACAAACCAATCAGATAAATCGCTATGAAATTTGCTATTTCGAATAACGTACTTCATGAAAATTGTTATTTTAAACAAAAAAATTGCTATTTCAACTGTAAAGTTCATGAAAGATGCTATTTTAAACAATGTATTTCATGAAAATTGCTATTCCAGATAATGTATTCGATTAAAATTGCTATTTAAAACAGAAAATCAGATAAATTACTATAAAATTTGCTATTTCTGAAAACATTTCTCAGGAAAATCGCTATTTCAAATAAAAATTGCTCTTTCGACTATAAAGTTCATGAAAGATGCTATTTTAAACAATGTATTTCAAGAAAATTGCTTTTCCAGATAATGTATTCGATTAAAATTGCTATTTAAAACAAAAAATCAGATAAATTACTATAAAATTCGCTATTTCGAATAACGTTTCTTATGAAAATTGCTATTTCAAATAAAAATTGCTCTTTCGACTATAAAGTTCATGGAAGATGCTATTTTAAACAATGTATTTCATTAAAATCGCTATTTCAGATAACGTATTCTATGAAAATTGTTATTTAAAACTAAAAATCAGATAAATTACTATAAAATTTGCTATTTCGAATAACTTTTCTCATGAAAATTGCTATTTCAAACAAAAATTGTTATTTCGACTGCAAAGTTCTTGAAAGATGCTATTTTCAACAATGTATTTCATGAAAATTGCTATTTCAGATAACGTATTCTATAAAAATTTCTATTTAAAACAAAAAATCAGATAAATTACTATAAAATTAGCTAATTCGAAAAACGTTTCTCATGAAAATTGCAATTTCAAATAAATATTGCTTTTTCGACTGTAAAGTTTATGAAAGATGCTATTTTAAACAATGTATTTTATGAAAATTGCTATGTCAGATAACGTATTCTATAGAAATTGCTATTTAAAACAAAAAATCAGATGAATTACTTTAAAATTTGCTATTTCGAATAACGTTTCTCATGAAAATTGCTATTTCAAATAAATATTGCTCTTCCGACTGTAAAGTTCATGAAAGATGCTATTTTAAACAAAAAAAAATCAGAAAAATTGCTATATTAACACTTTTATTTTAAACAACAAAATGCATGGAAATTTCTATTGAATTCACGAAATTCATAAAATCCATAAAAACTTTTACTTGGAAATATAAAATTCATAATAAATATTAGCAGTTGTTTCGAACACTTTCTCATTTATGCGACAATTTCTTCGCAGACCGCAAATCTATGCTTCATAGCGTATTACCAAGATTTGTGTGTACATTATTGTTAACGTATTTAAAAAAGAAAGGTCCTATACAGACAGTCTTTTTCTAACTCCTAATTTTCACACAGCATCAGAAATTTCAAAGAGACCTTCTTTAAAGAGACTTACCAAGTTTTCCATTTATCGTGAAAGTTCGTAGCGCACTTTTCTAATATAAAATTATTTTTACTAGTCCATAGCTACAACTGAATCAAGGTTTTTCAAAACTTAGGAGTTAGTCCGGTGTTTTTTTTTTTATTAAAAAAGTATCTAGTTACATATTTTATTTGCTACACAGATTGGTGGAATTGTTCTCAAAACCACACAAAAACCAAAGCAATTTTCATATTTCTTAGGTAAAAATTGTTTTTTTGTTGGCCAAGAAGACTATAAGGAGGTGGAAAATGATTAAAATTCCTTGGAAAGTAAAATATTAATCCTGACTATAATTTAGTTCCAAGTTTTAGTGATATTCAGTTTAGAATATAAAACTACCAGCATGAACATTTTATAAAGTTATAAATAATTATATAATCTCTAGGAACTTTGAATATAAATAATAATAAAGCGCATATGGCTTAATACTGTGCTATTAATACCAAAAATACATACTATAACTATACAAGGTCTTCAAGGATCAGCTGGCGGTGGACAATTTAAATAAATCAAGCCCATATCTGGATATGTATGGAGAAGTTATCAACGAATTAAAATGGAAAATGGGAAGTCAGTAAGAATTAATGACTAGGAGAAGTCTGCAAAATATTGATGCTACAATCAAAGGAAAGCTCCAGGACTATTGTTCACTGTTAAAGGAACGAGTTTAAAGAAAGAAGACTTTTGGAATGTGAATATAGTGAATATATAGTATATTCGAGAATGCCTTCAGTATAAAACTTTCCCGTTTGAAGTACTTTTATTTTAACTTTTCAATTCGAGCTTTGCTAAACAGTGAAATGACTTGCCAGTATAGCAGAGCAAGCTGTATCTTTTATGTTGTTTTCTTTAATAAGAAGTAAAATGAATAGGAAAATATTTTCTGAAGAGGAGAATTAAATATGAAATATTCTTAACAACTGAAATACAATTGTGGAGATACTTGAAGAAATTTCCAGGTTTTGCTTTTAACACGAATTTAGGTCAGAAAAAAATTATGAAAAGTTTACTTTCCCATCATTTCGTCATTATTATCAATTAATAAAAAAGGTTTTATATACAGGACACGTTAGAAAAATGCACATAAAAATGCGATCTTTCCCTTTAAAATCAAACACAATACTCTTAGTTCACCAACACGGAAATATAACGAAAATACGTTATATATGAAAAGGTGTCAGTTAATTGAAAAGCCCGTCAAGTAGTTGACAAGAATCAACTCGGCTATAGAAAAAAAAACCGAGCATACTGCTTCGTTAATTTTCAAAAGGAAAATTCTTGGCTTTTATTTTTTTTTCATCCCCCTTTCGAGGGTCAAGTAAAGGAAGCCAACAAAGCTAATGAAAATAAAAGGGAAAGTAGAGGCATATACACTTAAGCCGGTAATGTTTTTATTTCCTTGGTATTCTTATCAGCATCACACTTGGCTGACTAAGAAATAGTCCTTTTATAGTCACGTGTAAAGTTATACGAGGATTGTTCTTTAAGTGTTACATATAATAAGATAGTTGGCGCCTGTCAACAAATCCGTAGTGCCGGGGAAAAAGGAGATAAGTTCATTTTTGATCAAAACGAGATATGTCTTGACTCTGGATGTGTATATGAAAACCTTGCTAATGGGACAAACAGGTTGAGTCATATCAAAAAAATACACATCGAAGAGAATCCGTTAAAGGTGAGACCAGATCTAAAAAATTGGAAAGGAAGCGGGAACGGAACCATGGCGAAGAATATATCACAGAGTCTGGAAAAACAAAAAAGTCGAGAATGTATCAACCAATAAGCAGCTGTCGATTGAAATGTAGAGAGAAGTTATGGACATTTAATTTAACAGCTCATCACTGTGATGTGGAGCAGGCCCACTGCTTTATGAGTCATGAAGCTGTAGAGGGCAGAGGAGCAAATCAAATAGCATCATGCTTATACCAGTTTCTTAATAGCCTTCCGAATCACGTTGAGGAGATTACGCTATATTCAGACACTTGTATGGAGCAAAATGAGAATTACCATTTTATTGCAATGTATTTCTATATACTGAAATCCCATCCAACACTCAAAGTAATAAAGCGCAAGTTTTTGGTACCAGGGCATACCCATATGGAGTATGATGGAGACCATGCACTAATTGAAAAAAAAAACAAAGAAACGTACAGAAGCACGTATTCATCATCCTCGGGACTGGTATCAACTGGTTCGATGTACTGGAAAAAAACACCCTTTCAAAGTCGTCGAAATGGACCAATCGAAATTTTTTGACTTCGCCAAACTATTAAAAAACGAATTACAAATGAAGAAAAAAGGTGAATCTGGAAATCTGTTTTATTGGCGTGATGTTCGGGAAATAAGAGTAGATAATAATAACTTGGGTACAATGTTTTTCAAGAAAAGCATACATAAAAATTTAAAAACTGTTTCCAAAACTCTACCCAAATTTGTTCTCCACTTCAGTATGCTGGCCCAGTTCCGATTTCCGAGAAGAAAAAATCTAACCTTCTGCAGCTATTACCCTATATTTCGGATGTTTTTTCTGATTTTTACCAAATGCTACCAACCAATAATGAAAACGATATACACCCAGACCTGGTATTTTCTGATGACGAAGAAAGTAATTAAAGTAATGTTTTATTTAATTGATTTTATATTATAAAAAGGGTCATTTTTGTGTTCTAGCTAAGTGTTTTTGTTAAGTACAGTGTGATTTTCATTTTTAATAGAATGACTTAACTTGTCAATAATGAGATAAGTGTTCGAAAGGGATATGTGCTCTTTTTTCTAAATATTTTTAAAAATTTGAAAATCTTTGAAACATGTCACTTAAATATAAAAAAAGAATATATTTGTACTCTAATTTGAATATTTGGGTATTATAAATATTTAACCTGATTTGTAATTTGTAATGAAACTTTAAGTTATTTTCCTGAACATTCTTAATCATGAATTTATCTCCTTTATCCCCGACACCACGGAAATATCGTATGTCAAAATTAACTGTCATGTTTAGTTAACTCAACGCCAAAGTTTCAGACAGCTTCGTTTAAAGCTGTATCTAAAGTGAATTTTTAAGTTGATGAGTCAGTCGACAAATGGAATTAAGCCAACAAGAATATCTTCTCGAGTTGGTTTTTGTTTTCGGTAATGAAGCACCACATCAGTCGATAATTTCTTGTTGGTGTGGAGAATTTAAACGTAGACGGATTAATCTTAGCGACGAAGGTCCACCAACAACGGCAGTCACCCAGGAAAACGTCGATGCTGTACGTAAGCTGATCCAAGAAGATCGACATGTCACATATCGTGAAATTGGAGCATCATTGGGCATTTCAAACCGGGAGATGATAAGTAAATTGTGAAAAGGTTGGATATTGTTTTGCGTTTGCTGACCACCACAAGTAAGGGCCTGCTGTCCGAACTAGGCGGACAGATTCCATGTAAAAATCAAGTTCATTCGCAACTGAATTTTTCTGTTCCACACCTTCATCTGAACGTACATTTTCTGCAGCTACTTCCCCAAAACAATTCCAGAAACTATCATGTATCTCAATGGTTTTGTCATTTTCATTGACATTCCTTTTCATTCGAAGTGGAGATGAATCATCATCGGTGCTACTAGATTTGTCATTACTCTTTTTCAGAGCATGTAAAAGAATTTTTTGATTTACTGTTTGTGTTTAAACTACTCCCAAGAAACTAGTTCGTGTCCCAAGTTCAGCTGATAGTCAAGATCTCATTCTCAATAAGTTAAACTCGTAAGTGACGAGTTGTGAAAGTGAAAGTACTAAGTGTTGCCTAATATGCGGCGCTTCGGCCACGAGCTTCGCCGAATATTCAGTATTCGGCCAAATAACTATTCGTGGCATCTCTATTATATGGTATAGTCACATCAGTATGTTTTGGTTTTCTGTGAATTGAAAAATCAAGTATATTATTGACTCTTTGAATTTTTTTATTAAGAAAATTGATTGAGTTATTTCCAATCATCCCATGTCACATAAATTAGCAGCATATAATTAAATGATACATAGAGCATTTTCAGTTCCTATGAACAAATATAATTTTGATTGAGAAATTAATATAGTTAAACAAATAGCTATATCCAATGGTTATCCATTACATGTAATAAATAAATTAATTTATAAAAAAGATCAAATTTAGCAGAATACTCTGGTTTGCAAAGCGGTAACATACTTTTCGCATGTTGTATAAAATACCGTTTAAAATCCATAATAAATGGCACACATTATTACATTTTAATAATTCCGCATCGGGTATAATACCCTTCGGTGTTTCCGGTTTTTTTTTTATAACCAAATTGCTCTAAACAACTGTTGTATTGTTGTGTCCCCCATCAATTTATTACTTTAAATTTTCACAAACTTTCACCGATACGAACAAACATTTTCAATTAGGAAATTGGGAATATTGAATTAACTGAAAACAATAATTCCAATCTTTCGTCAATGGCGGAGATGAACGATCACCAAAGTTAGGGATTAAAAATAGTCGGTTTAATCATATAAAATACGTATTATTCTTTTCTAATGATATTCGTCTTTGTTCTAACTTGTCTTCGTGTCATAGTAAATTTCCCGTGAAACATAAATTTAGGAATTGTTTATGTAAGTCCACTTGACAGAGAAATATTGTATAGTTTCTTTCAAGAATGTTTTATTAATATTCATATAAATTTAATGGTATGTCTCCATTTTTATTAGTTAGAAGACTTATTTTTGTGGATGTTAGGGCCACTTGTACAAATTGTATTTTATATTTTTTATTTTCAAACATTTAAATCTACAAACAGACTGATATGGTAAAATTACATTTTTCCAAGTATCCATGTTCAATGCATATTTCAGTTGATAATCTTAGGGTTTGGAACGATTCTAAAAACGATTACTGATACAATGAAAGGTTAACAAAATCAGTTTTATTCACGAAGTAAGTAAAGTTATTAAAGAAAATTGCTCCTCCTACGAATTTGTCCTATATTTTTGTCGACAGAGCCATATCGATTAATTTTTCAAAAGTTAAATGAAGTAGGGAAACAATAAATTATAGTTTAAAAAAACTAAAAAACACGCTTTATAGGTAATCGAACTAAAAAGTAGAAAATAATTCTTAATTTAAGAATAAAATGATTAACGAGAAAACGAATGTCATTGTAAAAGCGTAGGGTGCTTTGTACTACATTTATACACTAACTCGGCATTTCTGAATAGAACTAGCAAGCAATTATAACAATTGAAATCGAGCACTCCACGCTTTTACCACAATGACATTAACTTTCTCCTTAATTATTTTATTCTTAAATTAAAAAATATTTTTTACTTTTTAGTTCGGTTTTTTTTGTATTTTTCAAATTATTATTCATTTATTTTTCATTACTGGATTACCTCAATTTTTATCACATAATTGAAGTAATAAATGATAATTATTTTTTTTGTAAGTTCATGAATATTACAGAAGCTTCCTCTTTGCCAGCTGTGACTATTTCATTTGATGATCCAACCTTGAACAAATACCTATAATGTGCTCCGCGTTAAAAATGTATTAACGCAGTGTTGTGTGGCGAATTTCGTTTTTTGCGAGATCATTATGTTGTATTGTTTTCAGTGTAGCGAGTCTGAAGAGAATTTCACAGCACCCAATCATTCATTCGTTTGGGTTGAGGTAGTTTTACAAATCCCACTTTTTTATGTAATTCAATATACAGGGTGATTGATTAGTATGATAAAGCTCAGTAGGTCTGTTATCATAGAAGTTACCAAAAAAAGTAAAATATAAAAATTGTAGATAGCGGTTCCTTAACTCGATGCCACCCTATATTTCACTACAATATTGCATTGTCATCGGTCCTTGACAAGTGTGCGAAATTTCGAATGAATGTGAGCGTTTAAAGTGGGTAAAAATCGAGTTTAAAGGTTACGTTATAAATGGAACACCCTATATTTTACTACTATATAGTATTGTCACCGGTACTTCACGAGTGTGGAAAATTTCGAATCAATCTGAGCGTTTAAAGTGGATGAATATCGAGTTAAAGCGTTGCGTTACAAACAAACATACATACAAGTGAAGCTAATGTAAAACGTGTAAAAGTCAACACCTCTGTAACGAATACTGAGGTAGAGGTACCTTTTATTGGCACCTTAAGAGATTATCGGAACTTTCGTAGTCGTTATAAAATAATTTACATGGTGTACGTATTTGAAAATAATTATTGTAGACGCTGTAACTAGTAAACTTTCAATACTAATAAATTCAAATTTTTACGTTTTACCGAAAATAATATAATAAAGTTTCTATTAGGAAAACCCAGCATGTACTTAATATGGGCAGTGGATATATAAAGACCATTAAATATAGGAAAATAATTATTTATTTATTGAACTTAGAAATTTCTTTTACATTGTAAAGGACTCGCCTATAAGGAGCAGGCTCTGGTATTTTTTTAAGATTTCTTCTTTAAAGTATCTCAGAACATCAGCCTTTTTAGGCCAAATCCAATGAATTCCCTTTTTTTCATATGTGTAACTTCGTACTCGAACTCAGAATTTATTTCGTTAATAGAAATTATCCGTCCTGGGAATAGTTCATCTTCATAAGATACAATGACATAATTATTTAAATTGAAATTAACTTCGTTTCGACGTCTTATAATTCCACTCTGCTTTTTTTGGATTTCTATTTTGAGTTTCTGCCTGCTTTTTCTTTCTCATTTCCTGCCTTTCTGTCTTTTTTGTCTCTTCCAGTTGTTTTTCGCATCTTTTTTTTAATATTCTTGCCACTGAGAAGAAGAAGAAGCAACAGCTGGTACTCTTTCTTTTGGTTTGCGCTTCGTTTAAAATTTTTTTTGTGGCCAAAACAAAGTTTTCTTGAATGGAGTAGGTACATCCACTCCTGCCGAAGGAGACTGATGTGTATTATTATTTTGATTTTCTTTACCATTTCGACAAATCTCGTTCTCAGGGGTAGTTTCAATACTTCTTATATTGTAGTTTGTGTTCGTTATCATTTCATTTAAAGGAAGAATTTGACTTTGGTCGACAGGCTCATTTTGACTATTACCCTCTTCGCTAATACTTTGTTTCTCCTCCACTTATTACATCTTTCTGACTAGCATTTCGTTCAATTACTGGTATATCTTTTTCTACTATTTCATTATATTGACTAACATTCTGGTCGATTGCAGATTTTTGTCCCGGCTTTTGTTTTTCATTTATTTTATTAACACAGCTTGTCTCATTGGTTTTACTCAAGTCGTCGTCAGGTATATTTTGTAGTTTACTATCATATTTTTCAAATAAATTTTCTTCTACATGTTCATTATAGATCTTCGTTAATTTTTTATTTTTATTTTCAAGTACGTTTTCACCATGTGAAATTCCCGGCACTTCATTGAAACTTTCTGGTATGTTTTCAATGGAATTTTCTAAGTTTACATTTTCTTGTGGAAAATCGAAATCAAAAACTATCGGAATGGCTGACAAGTCATTAACATCAAAGGAAAGTAAGAGACTAGTGTCATTATCTTCGGTGTTCAAAACAGAATCATCATGAACTTCAAGATTTTCATTTCTGGTTGGCTGTTCCTCTGCTTCTTCTTCGTTTGACGGTAGTAACGCGTCGGTGTCAAGTTTCGATTTGGTTCTTCTCCAGAGATTGAATAGATTTGTATCTTCAACTGGACGGCCCCATTCATCTTCAGTACTTTTGAATGTAGCTAAAGTGGTTGCATCTATTTCTGATTCCAATAAACGTAGGAACATTTTCACATCTTTTAATTTTTGTTCGTTGAGTATGCAACTACTTTCTTGTGGTTCTGTTTTAAAGTATTTAGAGAAAGTTATATTTTCCACATTGAAGGGTACAAGACCACATGCACGAGAACCATTTGTCATTATATCGGAAATATTTTCCATTTTTTGGAGGGTAGTTTTCAATATTGGAGCAAACGCATCTCTGCCCATTCTTTTACCATTATTTCCTATCCGCCAACGATGTACACTCTTTTTCCATTCAGATTTGAGAGATCGAAAAAAAGCAACATCTAAGGGTTGCATAATATGAGTTGAGTTTAGACATAAAGCTACCAAAATAATGTTATTTTCTGAACAAAACTGACTTAAAGCCATTGTTAGATGAGATGTATGACCGTCTAAAAAGAGGATTACTGGAAATTCAATCTTTTGGGCAATTAACCAGGGATGGAATATATTAGCTATATATTCTTAGGAAGTTTCTCCAGTCATCCAACCACTTTCACTTTTTCCTATAACCCAAGTTTCTGGTACTTTATCGATAATTGATTTTGGAATTCTTTTGTAACTGTCGACTATCATTGGAGGTGGTAACTGCCCTGATGCACTGCAAGTAACTAATGATGTCAGGGACTCTTTTTCGTCCTTAGTTATATGAGAATGGACTGTTTTCTCCCCCTTCTTTACTAACACTTTGTCCCCTTTAGGACTGAGAAATAATGCGGTTTCGTCGCAGTTGAAAACACGTGATGGATTTGAGGTGATTTCGAAATATTCTGCGGTTCTCAAATAGTTTGTAAGTTCTATGAACCATAGTCTAATTCTCGCTTCGCACAAAGCCGATCTAGCACTCGACAAATTTTGGGGAACTCTTCTCAACAACTCAAGATGCCTATTCAAAAATCCCTCATACCACTTTCGACCAGGTCTTCCGTTGGCGAAATTTTTAGGTCGATTCAAGTTTTCAACTAGCATCTGCACGATGTCTAGGAGTTGATCCTTAGCACCAGGAAAACCACATTGAGCAATAAAATGCAATAACCATTTCACCAGCGCATCTTCTTCCGACTTTGTGAGAACTGTTTCAGGACCACTCTTTTTGGCCAACAGAGTTCTTCCTTTGACTTTGTCTTGTAAGGTGGACCTTGGAATCCCAAAACATTTGCTTGCAGTTTTGAATTTCATGCCATTATTTATTGCCTCGATGGCCTTTGATAAATCTGTAATACCATATTGCAGCCTTTTCTTCTGCTGGATGTTGTCCTTTCGTACGTTCGTTGCCATATCCTGAAAAAGGAATCAATTTTCGGCATCATGATGATCGTATTATCGACACACTTTTTAAAATTGCCATGAAAACCATAATATTAAGTAAACACTGTGCCGAGAATAGGTTGTTATATCGTCCGTACTTTTTTCGATCGATTACCTTTTTTGTCTTATGATTTCTCTAATCAAATAAAATATCGACGACACTAACAACTTCCTCTATTATCTACCTGTTATCGGCATCACTGCCGATATGGCATTTAACTTGTACCTATTACCGGCACCAATCGTTTTTAAGAAAATACCAACATTTTCACATGTTTTTCAACAAATTAGTTAAATTTAATGTTCATGAAACCTAATTGATATATTTTTGAACAAATATAATCGATCTAGGAGTAAATATCGCCTTTTGCAACTTACCGCTTCCTTAAGGCTTCCAAGTCGTGCCAGTACACTAATGAGGCTGCTCCGATGTTTCCGTTACAATAACTTATTTTCAATTTCACTGTGATTCGGGCTAAATATAGCACTAACATTAAATAACATAATGACGTCCTTGTAAAGCGCTCGTATGAATTAAGAAACTTAATTTCCGTGAAAATAGTAAGAAAGTGCCGATAATACGGACAATGACGATAAAACGTACCTCTACCTTTGTCTTCAAATTTTAGTTCCTCCTCAATACCACAGTATGACTAAGCTACTGATTACTTCATTTCTTGAATTATGAGCTCTTTCCCAATTTTATGTCACCCTATTTAACCAAAAAACTTGAACTATCAACCACATTTTTATGCTGTTTTTAGATCAAACAGTCAATCTGTTAACAGTATCTTCATTCTAAAGAAAACTATTCTTGATTTTTTCCAAGTTTCCCGTGGAAATGAGTGTTTAAAATTGTGTCAGGATCATAAGTCAGTCGATATAGCAATTAGCAAAAGACCAGAACCGTTTTCTGATCTCATATACCACCTAAAAGAATAAAAAATGAAAATTTATCCGAAAGAATTAACATATTTTACGTTGACGATTATCTTCCAAAGAAATATGGTTATTACAAAATTGATGATACGGCCATTCTTTTTAATCGTTTCCGTTAAAACCAAGTTAATTTATTCCTAAAAATAATAGTTACAGCTTTAATTGTCAAGGGAATGAGGTGATTTATCGCTCGAATTAAACATCTTTATATATTTCATAAAGCTGCCTATTCTACTGTCACGTTTTCCAATAATATGATCCCTTTAATCACGATTATAACATATTTTAGAAACAGTGTCGTTTCATGGAAATCCAAATCGGCGAAAGTGATTATTTTTACACGCTTTATATTAGCTTCACTTGTATGTTTGTTTGTTTGTTTTAGAGATGGTAAGTACGTGAGCGTGTCGTTCAAAATGTACGGCATACTTTAATGTACGTTGTAGGTGCCGTGCAATTTTATTGTACTAATACTACAATACACCATTACTACTACTAATTTAGTCAGGCGAACCTTGGCCAAGAAAAGCTCAAGCCAAGGTTCTTGCACTGAGGCCACTGGCGGGCCCATTGTGCCATTTCTGCTACTTATGCATCCATGAAGCCGAGTCCCTCGAAAAAGGACTCAATCCTCTTCAGTGGATGCCTGCTTATGTCCCCAGGGGCCATAACAGGGACTCCGAACATGGTCCGACGTTTCGTCAGCCATGCCGTAACCCCTACATAGGGGAGACAGCAGTGCCCTGTTAGGGGTCCTGCTAACTTTTTTAACCTATTCCTCAGTAGTTCTAGAGCAGCTCTAGCATGTCTATCAGTTCATCCCTTCAATGGGAGCTTGGACTGCCTGAGACCCTGTAGAGCCCTCCAGTGTGCGAGGTGCTGGTTTCTCAACCAGTTCCTCGTCTCCTTACGGATTGTTTGTTTTGTAAGGCCCAAGGTCGGGCCCGGGCCGTTAAAAGGGGTAGCTGCCGCTTCCACAGCCAGCGCGTCCGCCCCTTCATTGCCTTCAAAACCAGAGTGGGCCAGAATCCATTCTAGCCACACTGTGTTCCGCCTTGCTAGGTCAGCAAGGCGTTCACGACATTCAGCAGCAAGCCCTGAGTTGATGGTATATCCACTCAGGGCCTTGATTGCCGCCTGACTGTCGGTGTATATGGTTATGCGTCGGTCCGTATAACCTCTGTCTAGGTTTATCTGCGCACATTCCAAGATAGCGTATACCTCAGCCTGATATGCAGACACACCCTTACCCAATGGAACACAGACTTGTGTCCTTGGGTTCCTGGAGTAGATTCCATCCCCCGCCCCATCGCTGGAGCATGAGCCATCTGTGTACCAGACGATCCCATGAGGCTGTGAATTTTCCTCTCTTTCCCAGAATTCTCTATTCCGGATCTTCACCCTATAGGGGGTTACGAAGGAGTACCTGTACCGGCAGACATCAGCCGCTCGAGCCAGAACAGGGACATCTCCCAGAAGCCTGAGCTTATTGGCGAGCCTGCAACCTCCCTCGTTTCGCCCATATCCCAAACTATTCAAGCATAGGAGTGCCCTCCCAGCCTCAGCCTCGATCACATGGTGAAGAGGCCGAAGTCCAAGAATCACCTCCAACGCAGCAGTTGGTGTAGTTTTCATGCAGCCAGTTGCCCCCAAACCGACCACCCTATGGAGGCGTGCCAGTTGACACCTAACCGTGGCCAGGGTTACCCTTGGCCACCAGACCAGAGCCGCGTATGTGAGCATCGGCAGCATGATCACTTTATAGAACCACAAGATCGTCTTGGGGGTTAGTTCCCATTTCGGATTAATGGCTCTCCTTCAGGCCCAGTACGTGTTAGTCACCTTGCCTAGGCGACTATCAAGGAGAGCCTTCCATGTCAGCCACTCATCCAGGATCACCTCCAGATATTTTACTTGTTCAACCACTGGAAGTGGCACTCCACCAAGGTGCAGACCATCAGGTCTTATACCTTTCTTCTTGGTGAAAGCAATTACCTCAGCCTTGGCAGGATTAACTGCAAGTCCGTGGTCATTGCACCACCCCTGTACCCTATTTAGAGCCCTTTGTATTAGGTTCCTGAGGACGGTGATATGCCTTCCAACAACAAGGACAACAATAGGTATCATCGGCATACCCAATTGCCAGAAAGCCTTCACCGTTTAATAAGGATATTAATTCGTCGACTACTAGGTTCCACAATGTGGGCGAAAGGACGCCCCCTTGTGGACACCCCCTGTCGACGACCATTTTAGCCACATGTTCCGTCCATGCAGCCTGTACTGTGCGGTTGCGTAGCATGGCCCCAAGCCAATGAGTTGCCATTGGCTCTATTCCACGATTTACTGCAGCTCTACACATTTATTCTACAGGGGTGCTGTCGAAGGCCCCCTGTATGTCCAAGAATGCGCCCAGGGCGATCATGCCACTTTTCAGCGCCTTTTCCACCTGTGTTATCAGTTGATGTGAGGCACTTTCCGTTGACTTGCCACACCGGTACGCATGCTGGTTGTTGTGCAAAGGATACCTAAGCCCAACCTTTTCCCTCATATACCTATCAACCAACCTCTCCAGTGTTTTTAGCACAAAGGATGTTAGACTCATAGGCCTAAAGGACTTAGCCACGGTGTACGTAGTACGACCGGGCTTGGGTATAAAGACAACTCTTACCTGTCTCCACTGCTCAGGAACATATCTGTTTGCCAAACAGGCCGGAAAGATATGCACTAAGATTGAACCAATAGCCTCCCAGCCCTACTGAAGCAGAGCCGGAAAGATTTGGTCCTTCCCCGGAGATTTATAGGGGCTAAACCTACGTATAGCCCAAGTACTCCGCTCGTAGGTAACTATTTATTTGGCTAGAATATAGTCCCTCTTACATGGTCGTTTTGTTTCCACACGCCCCATGTCAGAACCCTCCTGTCCAACTGCCTTACAACCGGGGAAGTGAGACTCCTCCATACGAATTCTACTTCCCTTCACCATCACCCCCACTCCCTCGTATTGCTCCGTCCCTTCACTAGCAACACCACCGTCTTATCTTCCGCCACTTCTAGTCCGCACCGCTCTATCTTCTCTACAATCTTCCTACACATTATCTCTGCCTTTCTTTCTATCTCCGCCTCTCCCTTTGCCGTACATACCAGACACACATCGTCCGCATATACCGTGATCTCACATCCCTTTTCAGATACTATCCCACAAACCTCATCAAACACACACTTCCATAGCGTCGGTCCAAGAACCGAGCCCTGGGGCACTCCAGCCTTCGTCTCATACCTCCTCCCTCTAATGTCTACTATCACACGTCCCGTCAGGAAATCCTCCACCAGGTTAACCAAACCCTCCCCCACTCCAAGCCTCAGCAACGCGCTGATCACTGCCCGTTTGCTGACACTGTTGAACGCGTTCCCGACGTCGAAGAACACGAGTAGGGCCAATTTGTTGTTCCTCCAGCTGCCCTCCCTAGCCCTTTCCACCAAAGCCCATTATCCTGCCCAGCGCCGAGATACATGATTTTCCCTGTGCTGGTTTACCCTAAAACCCCCATTCCTACCAACTTCCTCCTCAATCCTATCCTTTATTATCCCCTCCATCAATTTTTCCTGGATAATTTTTTTATATAAAAAAACGTATCTCATACTAGGATAAGAGCAAATGTTTTTCTTTGTAAAACTTGGAAGCAACTGTTGTTAAGAAAACTTTTGTCGAGCATAAAAAATTTATTTCGCACATCAATTTATGATAAGAAGCACTACCGAAACTCCCAACATAGAGTTGATATGGTCGAGTGTAACAAAACTTCATCAATGTCCACTTAACTTGCTGCCATTTTTCTCATATGACTTCATCAGCTGCCCTTCGGGTAGGTAGGTACCTAGAAAACTTTCCAACATTCTTGAGAGCATTTGCTAACAATAGACCATAATTCACCTACCTAAGTGGTCTCATCTTACGGAAATGATATTGGCTTACAACAGCGGCGTCACAAATAATATTTTTCAAAGATTAACATTAGATAATTGCAAAAGTTTTTTTTTGAATCTTCTTTACATGCCGAATATTTTGACGTAAACAATACATCAATATATTATTGATAGTTCCACTTACCAAACAATAATAAATAATATTTCTTCTTTTCCAAAAAAAGAAACAACCCCTTCCAGACTTTATTAGATCAACTGAAAACCCCTGCTTGTTCTATGAAATATTCTAAAGTTTTTTGGATCATTTTGGGTCGTTTGTTGTATAACCACCCTTTTTAGTTACGCCGCTGATTTTAAATTGAGCAGAATACAGCAAGATTTTGCGATAAAAATGAGAACACACATGCTAAATATTCCAAAATGGCTGTAACCAATAACTTTTGAACGGGCTAACGATTACAAATTTTTACAAAAGAAAATAAAGATCTCAAGTATGGATAACGACCTTCAAACATGTTTGAAATTATAGCAAAAATAGTAGAGTCTAAATTGTAACCGTTTAGGTTCGTAAAAATCGATATACAGAGTGTTATAATACTTCTATAATTATTAGAACTGGTGTTTTTTACATCTTATCGAACACATAGACGTTCTAGTGACATATTTTTCTGGGTATTGTTAATAACAATTGACAGGAACTAATCCAGTCAAAGAGAATTATTAAATAATTAACCTAAATATAAGTATCTGTCAGATTTCTGTATCTTAATTTCACTGGTAACAAAGCCCTGAGAACAGTATTTGTCTCAATTGCGCCCAACGTGGGGCACGAGTGGAATTCATATAGTTTGCTTCTGAGACACCCCCAAAACCGCCTCACTGTGAGTCAAACATGATGATCTAATAGAAGCCCTTATTGGACTTCCTCCCTTGGAACTTTTTATGAGGGCGGAGGCAATGATGGCAATTCTTAGGCTGAAATCGGGAGACTTATGGTTCCCGAACAATGTTCGAGAAGGACAACTGGGACAATACTAGATGAACCCACATTTCACATGAGTTTTGATTGCATGACACCCGAGAATATATTCACTGAGCGAGTGAACATCATCATCCCATCGAGGCAACAGGTGATGCACCCAGATAATTCTGGAGAAATCATCTAGTACACCGGTGGTTCCAAAACAAACCATGGCACTGGGGCTTGAATAAAAGGACCTAGAAAGAGAATGTTTGGTCGATATATGACTGTGTTTCAAGCAGAGACGATTGCCGCTATAGCCTGTATTGATGAAAACATCAGAAGAGGCTCTGCTCTGCTTAGAGCTATCAGTAATCCAACAACTGGGTCTAGACTGGTAAAAAATTGCAAAGAATCCCTTAACAGGCTGGCAAGAGACAGCAAAGTGTCTCTAATATGGGTGCCGGCACATGAGGGGATTGCAGGTAATGAAATGGCGGATCAGTTAGCTAAAGAAGGCTATAGAGGAGATTTCTTAGGTCCGGAACCATTTTGTGGAATCTCAAAAGATTGCCATGAGAGGGGAAATCGGGAACTGGCTAGATAGGGAACACCAACTCAAACGGAGGTTGACACAAGGGAACCTTCATACAAAAAGTTTACTGAACAAGGTAGACAAGGAACTCTCAACCAGACTATTGAAACTGGGTAAGGGACATTTGAAGACAGTTACCGACCTGGTGACTGGACACTGCACCATGAGAAAACATCTGTACAAATTGTGCCAAGTTATTGAACCTATGATGAAACACCTACTCACATACTCTGCTTCTGCGAGAACTTACAAGTACTTAGACGGAAGCACTTTGGAGAGGAATTAATACAACAATTACAACTACTGAAAATCCCTCCATTCAAACTAGAGGCCCTTATAGAAGATACGAAGCTTCTGGAATGGAAGTAAATAACATGGGAAATGTTACAAAAATTCAGTTCATGTGCCTGGGTTATTGAGCACAACCCAAATGAATCAAATGAATGATTATCTAAATCCACAACCTTTGCTCCACACTACTGGTTACAATACACTAGCAAAATAGCTTTATACAATTTAATTTTACTTTTCCAAAGATCTGAAACGCAATTTTGGTATAACCAAAGTATAATATCAACATTTTTATCCTTTATTAAAATTTTCGCTGTACCTCATTACGGAAATTTGTAGGGTTTATGATGTTAATATGTGTGGAGGATCATGGCACACATTCTTATTGGATCCCGAAGCTTTTCTTTAATAGAATATTACTGGTTATATAAGTCCAGTTATATTACAAGCTCAGTTTATTCATTTTACGTACGATTTTTCTTTCTTTTTGTCTGCTGCTTTTGATTGAGATTAAAACGAGACAAATCAAATCGTTTAAAAAATAATCTGTGACTTCTCCCATTCAAACTAATTTACCGAATTCATTGAAGTAATTAGATTAATTGTTTCGTGCTTTAAACCAATTCTCTTGGATCATCACACTTTATCTTTTAGAGCTTGCTTCATTCTAATTAGAAAATAATTGTTATCTTTAGTCTCGAGCGACGTTAGGGCGCAGGGATTGTGAAAAACTTTCATTTCGAAGTCGTAGTTTCAGACAATATTGTCTTTATCGAAACAAAAATGGTCTGTAGATGTCTACTCGCATAAAATACGAGGAATATAACAACAATATATATACAGCGTGTCCCAAGTTATCGTTCACAGGCAATATCTCGCTTAATTTGAAAGATAATCCAAAAATACTGTGAATGGCATCAAAATTCCTTTTTCTACAGTCGCGCGTAAAATGATTAATTACTATATCGACAAATGCCGAGGATTGTTACTTTACGCTCTAGCGCAAAAAAGGAATCTTTTTCGCTCGCTTATTTAATCAAATCACCGAACAAGTCAGTAGTAGGGATGTGAGATTAATGGAAAAGAATCGATTAAATAAAAATAGATTTTTCTTTATTACAAATTAATCGATTTTTTTGTATTATTTTAAAAAGTACATGCTTTTCATATTCCGATAATAAACCTAAGAGATTCATTCATTACTAATTTATCAGAATAAAAATCAAATAAAATTATATGAAAATTGTCAAAAATTTTGAAATAAGGTCAATTATTGTCAAAAACTGTTAAAAATTGACCATTTTTGTCAAAAACTGTCAAAAATGGTCAATAATTGTCAATATTTGTTAAAACTTTGAAAAATGGTCGATAATTGTCTTTTTCAAAATTTTTCAAAAATTGTCAAAAATTGTCAATAATTGTCAAAAATGGTCGATAATTGTCAAAAACTTTTGAAAAATGGTCAAAAATGGTCAATAATTGTCAAAAACTGTCAAAAATGGTCAATAATTTTGAAAAATTGTCAAAAATTCTGAAAAATTATGAAAAATAATTGTCAAAAATGGACAAATATTGTTAAAAATTGTCAAAATTTTGAAAAATAGTTGATAATTGTCAAAAAGTGTTAGTTTTTGAAAAATTGTCAAACATTTTGAAATATGGTCAAAAATGGTCAATAATTATCAAAAATGGTCAAAAATTTGGAAAAAAGGTCCATAATTGTCAACAATTGTCAATAATTATCAAAAATGGTCGATAATTTTGAAAAATGGTCTAAAATTTAGAAAAATTGTCAATTATTGTTAAAAACTGTTAAAAATGGTCGATTATTGTCAAAAACTGTCAAAAAGGGTTAAAAATTGTCAAAAATTTGGAAAAATGGTCACTAATTTTGAAAAACAGTCAAAATTGTTAATAATTGTGAAAAATGGTCATTAATTGTTAAAATTTTGAAAAATGGTCAGTAATCGTCAAAAGTTGACAAAATGTTGAAAAATAGTCAATAAATAATATGAGCCGTCTCCGAAAATCGATTTAAACACGTAATGTATAAAATCGATTTACTAAAAATCGATTAATATTACTATAAAAATCGATAACTAAAAATCGATTATATTACAAGAAAATAGTAATCGATTTATATAAAAATCGATGAATTTTTAACATCCCTAGTCAGTAGATCTTTTTAAGGTTAATCATGATGAATAGCGAAAATTACGATTATTCTAGCACTCCTATTATAACCTAAGATAATATAAAAAACTGTTTTAATTATTAAAAGGGCGACTGTAGAAAAAATTATGTGTGTTTTTCGAGCGTAAAGTAAAATGGCCGCTTTCGAAAGATCGCCAACATTCTTTCTCGAGCGGCAATCTGTTACTTTACGCTCTAAATACACAAATAACTATTATAATGACGTATCAGAAACTTTATTTCACTTAACAGTCCTTTGGCAGCACTCCTCACATTCTATATTCAAATGACATCCCCTGTATATTTTCGTTCAAAATTGCTTGTCACTCTATTTGGAATACAACGATGTAACATACTTGTTGGTTTTTTATTATTAGCACCAAAAAAATTAACATTTTATGATATTTTGCTTTACCTAATTATCCTCATTGCTTCCGCCACTGTTTCTAAAAAATTCACTAGATAGAAGTAGATTAATCTTTTGTTTAAAAAGCTGATGCTTTTTGTGTCAAAAAAATGATGAAAGTTAATAATAATAATAATAAGTGTAGAATCATTTGCGAATAGTACCTAGGGTGTTGTAGATAATCGACGAATTAAATTTTTATACTATCCACAAAGAAAAATTATTAATCATGTTATAAGCACTATGCCATTTGCTCACAACAGTTTTCACAGTATTGGATTATCTTTTAAATTAAGCAAGATATTGCCTGTAAACGATAACTTGGGATACGATGTATAATATGGTGTTGTGACCTTCATTAGACTCGTTGATATTATTCAAAAAATAAGTTATGTCATAGAGAACTGTCAAAGTTTATAGATAATTAAAAATGTCTATTTTTAAAAAGATAGAAATAATTCAGTTCCATTCATTAGTTTAGATCCTTCCCAGAATTATAATAATTGGCGACGAGTGAAAAAAATATTTTTCTACACCCACATGTATATTATCCATTTTCTGCACAATTTACAGAATGTAAATGTAGGCCATTCCGGTTAACTGAACGGATATGATTTTATATACATCCTAGAACGTATATGAAATCCGCCAATCAGCATTTGCGTCTAGTACCCGCCAACTAATCTTTTTTCAATTTCATAGAAACGTCAAATTAACTTGTCAAAATATTTCTATAGTTTTTAAGAAAAATATTATTAAAAATGAGTGATTCCAGTGATGAATCAATAAATAATTTTCCACCAGATATTCGCTTAGCCGCAAAGGAGACGTATGACGTGTAGAAACAGAATAAATTGAATATTCAACTCCTGACAAACGTCAGTTTTTATGTAATACATTTGACGTTATAGATAGATGATTAGTATATTCATCGGTAGTCCAGTAGTAAGTATCCCAGCCTCTCACGCGGTAGATCAGAGTTTGATTCCCCGTTGGGAATTTTTTTTTTAATTTTAATTTTATTTCTAAATAATAATAAAATAATAATAATAATAGTAAAATTATTAAAAATTTTTAATTTGAAGTTATATTATAGTTTAATAAAATGTTTATTTTCTAGATTTTTTCTTAAGTGGGTCGTAGAAAAAATATACTGTTCGACTCGTGTGGATTGTCCATATCGCTCTCGGACGATTGAGCACTCCGCCTACGGCGTCGTGCTCAAACTTCGTCCTCGTGCGATATGGCCATCATATCCACACTAGTTGCACAAACTACTATTATATATTCATCCAATTTTCAAAAAACAGAAAGGAAATTTCAAATTTTTTTTTCAAATGGATGCAGAACAATTTAAACAACTTTTGACTAATATCCGGAACAACAGTCTTCAGCAACTTTTCCTGTGAGTTTTTCTAGTATAGCACCGTTTGAAAATTTTGATGCCCCCAAAAAAAAATTTCCTGTTATCTAGAACGTTTCGAAAACTATTATAACATGAAAGGAATCAATGATGAATCAAAAATTGCTCAGCTGCTCTGTGTTTCAATAGGTCCCACATATTATAATAGTCTGGCAGCATTTTTTGGCCCCGACAAAGCAGTAAAACTTTTGAACTACGAAGATTTAGTGCAGGTTTTGAAACAAATGCTAATACCGAAGAAGAGTGTCAATATTTCTAAAGGCTTACCAAAAATAACGTCAGACAATTGCCGAATATGCTGCAGCACTTCAACGCGATCTTACAGATTGTGAGATTTCAACTACATGTGAATGTACCAGGTCTGTTTCTATTGCAGACATTTTCCTCAGAGAACAGTTTATTCGTGGGCTGCGTGATGATTGGTTAAGAGAACAAGTTTTACAGTCAAACGTTACATCTTTCGAAGAAATATTTGAAAAGGCGACTGCTCTCGAAGCCTCGAAAATAGAGAGTAAACAACTATCTCAGCACTCCAGTTCGAATCACTCGAATATCAACACAAGTGATATCAAAGCAAATACAAATTCTACAAAACATAACAGGAATCGTTCCAGTTTGCAATCAAATTCTCTATCACAGAGTCCAAATCATCAGAATTTGCAATACCTGCACAATCAACCAGATTTCAAGGCACTTGGTATAGAAAATCTTTGTATTGTATTCGATGTGGCAGAAACAATCATGAAATTGGAGATTGACGTGTCGATAGAAACAAAGTTTCCTGTTAATCCTGCAAGAAAATTGGACACGTTGCAAAAGTTTGTTAAATGTCCATCGCAAAAGATCCGGTATAACAAACTCAAGTTCCATATCAGTGCATGTTGTTTCTGACGATCAACCAAGTTCCAATTTGGAGTATGGCGTTAACCAGATGGACACATTATATAATCATTTTGAAGTGGTTGATTCATTCGAAATACGTCCTGATTCTAATAAATATTATATTACGGTGTACCTAAATGGGAAATCTCAACGTTTCGAAGTCGATTCATTTGCAAAGTTTTCTTTACTAAATGAGAACGATTTCAATAATTTAAATTTGATTGTACCCATGAAAAATTCAAACATAGCTTTCAGATCCTATTCAGGCAATGTAATTAAATCCAAGGAAAAAGTCTCTGTTAATGTTGAATACCGTGAGAAGGTGATTGAAGATGAACTACACATCGTTTCTACTTGGGCGACAATGGATTCGAGGACTAGGGATTGAACTTCATCAAATTGACACCGACATGAAAATCTCGGTTTCAGTATATACCTTGCAGCACGTCAACTCAATCGAAAGTATATTTAATCATTGTGCTCAATCAATGCACTCATGGATTATGATCTTCATCTTAACAAAAATAAATGCTCCTTCTTAAAAGAATGAATTGAATATTGTTGTGAGTGGCTTATGCCATTCAGTAAAAGGCCATCTTCTTCCTTTTTCATAGAGTTGACATTTAATGTGGTCATGCGACAGAGTTACTGTTAATGAAGTTATAAAAAAGTGCTACACAATAATCTTTTAGTCTTTGATCTCTTTTTCCACTTACTATTCTGTCTTTTAATAATCTCTGTTTGAATGAGCCAAACTCACAGTTCGATGCTATTTTCTGAAGTTCCTTGTAGTATTCATTGAATGTCTCGCCTGCTAACTGATTTCTAGAGTTAAATTTATGTGTCTATACACTTGTGTTGGTTTTTTGTACAAAATATTCATCCAGTTTTGTGATTATTGTATCTGGATCCTCTCTTTCCTGAGATGTCATTTTAAGGTTTTCAACAACTTCATTGGCTTCTTCACCAATGCAATGTAGCAGAACAGCTGCTCTTACTTTTTTAGGTTTCTCAGTGCATCCTGTGGCTATTATGTATGTTTGAAAATTTTCCTTGAACCTCTTCCAGTTCACTCCTAGGTCTCCTTCCATTACCATCTGTGACGGCTGTCATGAATATTCCATTTTTTTAACTACAGGTTCAGAACTACTGACTGCGCCATGTTATATACTTTGGGATGGTTAGATCAAATAAATAATCATTTAAATTCGCACTTCTGCACATTGAAACAAAATGACTTACTCTCTTACACCTCCTATAAGCTGGACACCGACCCTGTTGGTGATGACCTCCACATTTACACAATCAAACGGTTTTATAGAGCGTCATGTACAAACCTTCAAGAATATTTAAAAAAAGGCTTTATTTGATAATAGATAGCTAGTAACATTCCAAGTCCTGCTCGATTACTTTTTGGTAGAAGACTTAGGGGACAGTTGCCAATGTTTGAAAATCAATTAAAACCTCAAATAAATGGTGATTTAACAAAAATAATTGAAAACAGTCTGACTAAACAAAAACATTATTTTGATAAGCATGTTAAAAATCTCAGAGATTTAATTGTTGGAGAGAAAGTAATGATACAACTTGGTAAAAGGTGGGAACCAGGTGTTATACTTGACATTGATCAACACAGACCAAGAAGTTATCTGGTAAGGTTGAATGAAAATCATAAGATTTTTGTAAGAAACAGAAAATTTTTAAAAGCCTTCGAGGTAGACAATTTTAAATACACTAGAGAGTTTAATAACTTACTAGATAACTACTTGAATACGTCTAAAGAAAGCGCTACTTCACAAAATGTAGATGAAGGTCTCGAACAGCCAGACATTTTGGAGGGTTCTCATAATCATGAAAAAGTAATTGTTCGTGAGGAAAATAAACCAAGATATGGTCGTAACATTAAAATGCCCTCTTATTTGAAAGATTTTGTGATGTAACATATTCTTAGCAGGAACATTTTTCTTATTTCTTTCTGTTATGTATTTTAATCTTTGTACTAATGGATTTTTTTTGTTAAAAAGGGAAGGGTGAGATGTTGTGAGTGGCTTATGCCATTCAGTAAAAGGCCATCTTCTTCCCTTTTCGTAGAGTTGACGTTTAATGTGGACATGCGACAAAGTTACTGTTAATGAAAGTACTAATAAAGTGCTACACAATAATCTTTTAATTATTATTGGATCTAACCATCCCAAAGTATATAACAAATATCTGGGACATATTGTAGAATTCAATAAAATCTCAAATTCTCCAGCCAAGATACGTGCAATTCAAGATATGCCACGTCCATCTAATGTAAATGATGGTAAAAGATTCCTAGGTCTAGTCACCTATTATTCCAGATTTGATCCCGATTTTTCCACTATTTCATATCCTCTTCGATGTTTGATTAGAAAAAATAAACGATGGTCATGGACAGCACTGTGCGAATGTGGTCCAATGGTGGGAAGATTTACTTGAAATACAACAATGAAGAAATCATTCGCAAAATTCAGAGCATAGGTGATATTTAATTGAAATAAATCGAGGCCTTCATTTCTATATTTGTTTATTTATAATTAAAAGTAGTTTCATTGAGGATGATGATGTTTTGTTTGGATGTTAGCGCTTAAAATTTTTGTTCTGTTTAAAAATATTATTTTTTCTACACCCACATGTATATTATCCATTTTCTGCACAATTTACAGAATGTAAATGTAGGCCATTCCGGTTAACTGAACGGATATGATTTCATATACATCCTAGAACGTATATGAAATCCACCAATCAGCATTTGCGTTTAGTACCCGCCAACTAATATTTTTTCAATTTCATAGAAACGTAAAAATAACTTGTCAAAATATTTCTATAGTTTTTAAGAAAAATATTAGTAAAAATGAGTGATTCCAGTGATGAATCAATAAATAATTTTCCACCAGATATTCGCTTTGCCGCAAAGGAGACGTATAACGTATAGAAACAGAATAAATTGAATATTTAAGGATACTCCTGACAAACATCAGTTTTTACGTAATACATTTGAGGTTATAGATAGATGATTAGTATACTCATCGGTAGTCCAGTGGTAAGTATCCCAGGCTCTCATGCGGTAGAGCAGAGTTCGATTCTCCGTTGGGAATTTTTTTTTAAATTTTAATTTTATTTCTAAATAATAATAAAATAATAACAATAGTGAAATTATTAAAAAGTTTTAATTTGAAGTTATATTATAGTTTAATAAAATGTTTATTTTCTAGATTTTTTCTTAAGTGGGTCGTAGAAAAAATATACTGTTCGACTCGTGTGGATTGTCCATATCGCTCTCGGACGATTGAGCACTCCGCCTACGGCGTCGTGCTCAAACTTCGTCTTCGTGCGATATGGCCATCATATCCACACTAGTTGCACAAACTACTATTGTGTGAGCCGAGTGCAATTGGTAATAATTGCAACAGGTCTGCTTTTTGTTTTCGTTTTGTTAGCTGTATAAATTAACTTTAAGTAGATATTGGGAGTGTAATTAAGTCTTATTATTTTGAAATAAGCAGTTGATGATAATTGAATGAGTTATTTTAGCAATGCCTTTCTTAATATTCGTTCTCTTTTGCCTTCACTGAGAGATGTAAAGAATATATTACAAAAATATAATTGTGATATTTTTATGATGTGTGAAACATGGCTATTTGGGCATGTTACTGATGATATGTTGAATATTAATGGTTATGTATTATATAGAGAAGATAGAAACGCTAGAGGAAGGCGGTTATGTATTTTTGTAAAATGTAGATACACTACGGAAATAAAATCAAAAGATGTAGGGTATGTTTGGGAACAATTATGGATAAAATTAACTATAAACAAAAAAACGTATGCTTTAGGAGTAATTTACAAACCACATGAAATTGCGGATAATGTATTTCTGAATTAATTTGAAGAGTCTTTGGTAACTTTATATCCAACTGTTGATGAAGTAATATGCTTGGGAGATTTTAATGTAGATTTTCTCAAGACTAATGCGGTGTTGAATAAGTTTACTAATGTCTTGGAAATCTTTGATTTAAGACAAGTAATTGATGAGCCTACCAGAATTACGACAACTTCAAGAATATTACTTGATTATATTGTAGTCAATGAAAAAATTTTAGTTGAAAAGGGAACTGGTAAACATACATTTTCAGATCATTCCCTAGTTTTTTGCAAAATTAAAGTGAAGAATGTAAATGTCTCTAGAATGTGCACATATAGAAGTTTCAAAAATTTTGATGAGGAGCTGTTCATTCAAGATTTGAGAAGTATTTCTTTTCATCGTATTTTCGATCAGGAAACTGTGGATGAGAAAATTAATTGATATCGAAGAATAAAAATATATTATTCCAAACGCTTACAACAATGTTTTGAAAAATAATTTTTCAAAAACAGTGACCGCTCAACTAAGAAGAAACAACTACTTCCCGGGCTACATGCCCCGACAGACATTGAATTACACTTCTAAGTCAAACGGGGTTGGTGAATCTACAAGATTTGAACCAACCATTCTGGTTTACAACAAGAAGGGACAACATAACTTGTAGACCGGTTTCGGCGTATTGCGCCTCATCAGTACAATGTATATGTTATCGTCCGAGAGTTAATCCCGAACTGAATTTATCACTACCATCGCCAACAATACATATCTACCAATGACGGAAATGTGTTAGCTAGAAAATTAATTATTTGATAAATTGCTTAGTAAATTTATTTGACAGACATGCTCCTGTGGTAACTTCAAAAATTACAAAGAAAAAAGCACCTTGGTTGACATTCAATTTGAGAGAAATTATGCATGAAAGGGACAAAGCCTTAAAAAAATTTAAACGTACCAAATTAGCAGCACATTTTCAGTATTACAAAGATTTTAAAAATTACACAAATCGCGCCATAAAGAGGGAAAAAAGAGCATATTTTTTATTCCAACTCAATCATTTTAACGCACGTGACCTATGGCGTACCCTTAAGACGAATAATTTTATTAATGACAGATGTGACGATATTCCTGAAATTCTAAAAAAGCCAATGACCTTGCCACCTGACGATTTATTAAATTTTTACAAAAATAATATTATTGTTCCAACCACTTTCAAATTCAGGCAGGACGATGATTTATTTGTTTATCACACCATTTGTAAAATAAAGTCCAATGCTGTGGGATGAGATGGATTGAATGTGAAGTTGATTAAACTTTGTTGTCCTTTGTTAATACCATTTATAACACATATTATGAATTTCTGCTTAAATGCCAGTGTGGTTCCTACGATTTGGAAAAGGGCTGTAGTGCGCCTATTACCGAAAAAACTGCATCCTACAGAATATAAGGATCTGAGAGGTGTAAGTGCTTTCCAAGATTCTTGAAAGATGTATAGAAGTACAAATAAGAGATCACTTGACAAACTACTCATTAATTCGTTCTGTTCAATCAGGTTTCCGTAAGAGATATAGCTGCACTACGGCTTTTCTTAATATAACTGATGATATATTGACTTCCATTGATAAAGGACAATGTACAATATAAGTTTTGCTTGATTTCAGTAGGGCTTTTGATACTATTAATTTTAATTTAATGCTCAACTTTTTACACTACATAGGCTTTTCAGATGGTGCTGTTGGTCTTATACAAAGTTACTTGGATAACCGCCAACAATGTGTAAAGATAAACTCGGATCAATCTGAGTATTTAGTTTTAAAATCTGGTGTGCCAAAAGGATCTATTTTGGGGCCGTTACTTTTTTCAATATATACTATTTATTTGATAAAATCTCTAGATCGATGTAAGATTCATGTTTACGCTGATGATATCCAAAATAACTACAGTTTTCCTCCTCAAAATGTGAATAATGCTTGTAGCATAATAAACCAAGAAATAAATAAATTTGTTAACTTAGCTTCTCAACATTGCTTATTAATTAATTGCTCCAAATCTAATTTAATATTATTCGGTTCTACGTACAATCGTGCTAATTTAAAGTTTCCTGCCAATGTCATTAACATTAATAATGAGCCGTTAAAGTTCATCAGTAGTGCAAGGAATTTAGGTGTTATTGTAGATGATGATTTACGATTTGAAAAACATGTTAATCAGCTCATTCAGCGGGCATATTGTTCTTTAAAAATAATTTTTGGCAACTGTCAGTTTTTGCCTAAAAAAATTAAAATAACTTTATGTGAGACATTGGTTTTATCCCATTTCAACTTTGCTAACACAGTATATGGTCCCAATTTAACTGCTTTGTATAAAAACAAAATTCAAAGGTTAAAAAATTCGTGCCTAAGATTGATTTATGGCATAAAAAAACGTCAAAGAATATCACATAAGTTGAAGGAAACTGGGTGGTTAAGTATGAAAAATAGGAGAACACATCGAGCAGCTTCATTATATTATGGAATATTTGTGTCCAAGACTCCCACGTACCTCTGCTATAAAATAACATTTAAAACGGATGTGCATAATTCAAATTTAAGGTTCACAGGATTATTATCTCCTCCACAATTTAAAACAGAAATATTTAGACGTTCTTTTATTTACGAAATATTTCCGTTCCGCAAGACTTTAAATATCTCAGTTTGTGTAATTTTAAATATAAATATAGATCTCTACTACTAAATAGGCAAGAGTGATTAATTTTAATGTTATACTCCTGATATTTTACATATTTTAAATATTTTATTTTACTTGACTTACTTATTTTAGTCTTTATTCAAATTTATTTGATAGGCTTATTATTTGTGTTGTGTTATATGTAAGGTTGGGGTTAAATGGAAGAGCATTTCCGTAATGAAACTTTGGTTTCAATAATGGAAATGAATTTCGCCCTTTATTTCCATATTAGTTGGTATATAATTAATTTGATTTAGTTGTAATGTAATATAATTGGGAATAATAAAGACTATTATTATTATTATTATTATTTCCAATTCAAGTATACTCTTGCTCAGCTCTTGCTGGTAATGTTCACCTTTCCCGAGCGTGTGTAATCGCAAATGGGATTAGACACAGCAGTTACATATTTAGAAATTTACGGACAGTGTGACAAGTATTCAAAATTGCAGCCTTCTGCAGATCGATGTATGTGTTTTTGTGAAGACCTAGTTTGGTGAGGCTGTCTTGTAGAGTTTTGGGGATTAGTCCCGTAGATGAAACGATGACCGGCACCACCTCTACTTTCTCTGCATGCCACATTTGTCCTACCTCAATTGCAAGATCGGTGTATTTTGCAATTTTCTCGTTGTATTTGTCTAAAATATTGTTGTTATTGGGTACAGCAACATCCACTAGGAGAACCGAGTTAGCGTTTTTATCCACAACCACAATATCAGGCCGGTTATTCGTCACCCGTCTATCTTTGATAACTGACCTATCGTAGTATAGTCTGAAATCAGCATTCTCTAGAACTGCATGCGGATGGTACTTGTAATAAGGCGTGTAAGTGTTAACTAATCCAAATTTGTTGGCCAACTTCTGATGAATGATGTTGCACAGTTGGTTGTGCCTGCGTAGGTAATCAATGTTAGCTATGGCTGAACATCCCGACGTAATGTGTTGTATCGTCTCTGTTGTTTGTTGACACCTTCTGCACTTGTCCGACACGATGTTTGCATCTCTTATAACAAATTTTTTGTAATTGTTGGTATTATTAACTTGGTCTTGGATCGCCATCATAAATCCTTCTGTTTCTGGAAACAATGTTCCATCAGAGAGCCACTTATTTGATGCTTCCTTGTCGATATATGGTTGATTTAGGTCGTGATGATGTCGACCATGAAGCGCTTTCTGGGCCCACTCCGCCTGTTTGTCAGAGTCTGTAACGATTTCAAGTTTTTTATCAGGGTTTACAAGATCTAAGGGGGAATAGTTTTAATCTGCTTTCGCGACCAGCTCATGCAATTTAGATGTTTGAGCCTTGCCAATGAAGAATTTTTGGAGTTGGGATATTTGTTTGTAATGTAAATTAACTATGTCCGTTAGAGCTCTCCCTCCCTCTTTTCTTGGTAGTGTGGTCCTAATAACTGATGATGTCGGGTGGTGACATTTGTGTTTGGTCATCATGGTTCGCGTTGTTCTTTGAATATCTTCCAGTTCTGTTTTTGTCCACTTCAGAATTCCAAATGAGTATGTCAGGATCGGTATGGCGTAGGTGTTGATTGCTTTGGCGAGATTTCCTGCGTTCAACTGGGATTTCAATAAAGCAGTTATCCTTTGAGTGAACTGTCCTCGAATTTTGGTTTTTGCTTGCTTCTGGTCAAGTAGCTTAGCTTGCTGAAATCCTAGATATTTGTAGGTTTCACCATTTTGCATGGCATTTATAATGTTCCCATTAGGTAGTAATACATCTCCGTTAACGATTTTACCCTTCTCGATATTTAAGGTTTTGCACTTGTCTAATCCAAATCCCATTTGTATATCACTGGAAAATTTTTCAGTAATATTAAGTAAATGTTGAATTTGACGCTGGTTTCATGCGTATATTTTGATGTCATCCATGTATAAGAGGTGGGAAACAGTGCAGCTAGTGTTTCTGTTGGCCTTGATTTTAAAGCCGTAATCCGTATCGTTAAGTAGATTGGAGAGTGGATTCATTGCCAAACAAAACCAAAGTGGACTCAGGGAGTCGCCTTGGAAGATCCCCCTACGGATAGAAATTTCATAAGTTTCGAGGTATTGACCATTTATTTGTAAATGAAGGTTCGTTCGCCAGTGCTTCATCGATGATTCAAGAAAAGTAACAAGAATGGGGTGTACTTTGTAAATTTGCAAAACTTTAACAAGCCAGGAATGTGGAACGCTATCAAATGCTTTCCTATAATCTACGAAAGCCGTGTAGATGTTGCGCTGTTCCTTCTGCGCCTGTTTTAGTATTACCGAATCGATGATGAGTTGTTCTTTGCAGCCTTGGTGATCTCGTCTGCACCCTTTCTGTTCTTCCGACAAGATATTGTTATGATCCGCATGTCTGTAAATACGGTTAGTAATGCAAGACGTTAATATTTTATATATAGTTGGAAGGCATGTTATAGGTCTATACTGCGTAGAATCGTGAGTCTGATGCGTTTTGGGAAGCAAGTGGGTCGAACCCAGTGTCAGAAATGGTGGTGTATCTTCTGGATGTTGCAGAATATGTATAAATGATCTTGCTATTGCTTCATGCAGACTGTCAAACTTCTTATACCAGAAGTTTTGGACATGGTCAACTCCTGGTGTCTTCCAACTACTGGTGCTCTTTATAGCTTCGGTTACCTCGCTTGTTGTCAAGTTAACGAAAGGCATTGGTTCAATGTTCATTTTTTCCTCCTCAGTTCTTATCCAGTGAGCGTTGGATTTATGTTCGATAGGGTTCGACCATAAAGAAGACCAGTACTCCGTTAGCTCATCTTTATTTGGAAGACTTTGGTTGTGATTGTTTACTGCACCGCTTAGTTGCCTGTAAAATAACTTCTGATTGTTATTGAATAAGTAGTTTTGTTGTTTCCTTTTCGTGCACTTGACATATCGTGACAAACCTTTGGATTTTGCCTTTAACTTTTGCCTGAGTAAATCCATATATTCACATACATGTTGTTTATGTTGTGGGTGACCTGTAAAAGTTTTGATTTTTCGATAGATCTTTCTCACTCTGTTTGTTAAGCGCCTAGACGGTTTCAAGTTGTTTTTAAACTCTGTTAGCTGCCCCAATTCCCTTCTGATGTCATCAATGGACTTTTCCAGCCGGCGTTGCCACCAAGGCTTGAGCTGTTTGTAGTCTTTACCCCGATTGTTCTTTGGGGATTGGATTTGTTGATTGTGACTTCGAAGCACTGCTACCGCTCCACAATAGATGAGAGTGTGAAGTTGTTCCAGCGCTTCGCAGTCTTTAGCATGGTTCTGCAGTAGTAAGTTCACAGCTGCTAGTATGCTGTTAGTGCTCTTATTGGTTCGCAGCTTGGGTAGTTTTGGCCGGTGTATTGGGTTGGTGCCATGAAATTCCGCTAGTGCTTTACAAAGTTCGGTATTATTCATTATCGGTGGTTTTGTCGCAATCATTGTTTATTTCCTCAACGCCATTGTGGTCTCCTTGTGCATTCTCCGATTTATGTGTATCCTGATCGGTAATTATGTCATTCTCTCCATCTTGAAGGTCAAGAAGGACTTCACCTCGAATTTGTTGCAACGTCGGACCGGGTGGTAGATTGTTTCTCACAATACTTCGACGTTGGTCAGCAATACGCTGTTCCGTGAAATGGTGAAATTCTGGAAAATGTTCCATGAATGCACGGTGGAGGGCGTATCTGTATGTCGTCATATCAGTTTCCATCTTGGTGATTTTAAAGTAGGAGCGTATAATGAATGAGTTTAGCTCGATAGTCCACTTCATGCGCTTCCAGGGCTTTCCGGCTTTTGTGGTCGTAGATGTGCCGACTTGCGTCACTCCAGAAACATCAGAAGCCGGTGGCGGAGGATCGATGTTGTTTTCCCCCTGAGCGTGGTTCGCAGTAGCCCCACTCGGTGTCACGCTGCGCCTACCGATAACCGAGGAAGAAGGTAAATCATTTTTCGAACAAGCCCTTCTAGCACCAACTTGAACGCGACAAGAGTTTAAGGTGTTGCAATGTCGATTCACCTGACGATTCCTGAGATTTAAGGTCCCGGAATTTACAATCGAATTATTGCTCCCCCCAGAATCCGTGGAGCAGACAGCCGATGTACTAGGTACACTAGCAGTGTGGGATTCTAAGCATTTAGCTCTACCCACCTGGGGTAATCTAGTTTTACAATTCGACATCGTGATTGTCGCATTTTAGACCTACTGCCAGGTGCTGATTCAGCCGCTCCTTACATGGAGAACAGACGCTGTCAGAGTACCGCTCCTTACATGGAGACCGTCGTGTCCTGAAACTAACTGGTTTTGGTTCGCTCCGAGGTATTTAATTTCCTCGATACCTTCTATATCTAAAAGGCATTCCCCGATCAACCACCTGGGGACTCTGATTACACATTGATTGACGATATACTTTTTAGGATGAATAGAATTGTAATTCCAGGAAGTTTAAGATCCAGTATACTTGAGGAGCCACATGAAATACATCTGCGAATTACAAAAATGAAGAAATTGGCAATATTGGCCTAGAATTGATCGGGACATCGTATAACTGGTCAAAAGTTGTGAAAAATGTGCACTAACTAGATCAAATCCACCTAAGGTACCTGTTTATCCATGGTATTTACCTACAAGGAATTGGGAGAGAATCCACGTTGATTATGCAGGTCCTTTTGAGTCATGCTATTTCTTAGTATGCAACGCTGCGAAATCAAAATGGGCAGAAGTTAAAACATTAAAGGATGCACCAAATAGTTTAACGACGATTAGATTATTGGAAAATATTTTTGCAGTACATGGGTATCCATTGGAAATAGTTTCGGACAATAGAGTGGAATATTCCAAAAATGTATAGCTCCAGGACATCCGGCGACAAATGGACTCGCAGAAAGAAACGTGCAGACTTTAAAGCATAGACTGAAAGCGAGCAACACCACTACTAGCTTGTGGTGTCTCTCCTGCAGTAATGTATTTACACCGGAAGATGCGAATCCGTTTGGATGCAATTTTTCCTTATCGACCCCAAGCCTCACAGACTCCATACAAGTGGAGAAGAGGATCCAGGCTAGAGTTTTCATAAATAACAAACACATATTGCAGCTCGGAAATGTCGAGAAGAAACTTGGGAAACTTCATTATCTGGTAGTTTTAGATACAGGAAGAACATTAAAAAGACATGTTAACCAATAGAAATCAAGGCTAGACACTAACGTTTGAACCCAGTCAGTCATTCAATGTTCCAATGCTTCCAGCAGTACCTTAAATTAATCCAGATTTATTGAATCATCGTCATTTAGTTTAACCAACACCTGATGCGTCATTATTACGACCTCAAAGAGAAAGACGTCCACCTGATTGGTCCAAAGACTACGTAGTGGCATAAAATAAGAATTCAAGTGTGTGTTAACAGTATACAGGAATGTTTATAATGTTTTAAAATTTGTCTATTTATATTGTGAAATAGTTTTGTAATAAGGAGGGGAGAAATTGTTGTGACCTTTATTAGACTTGTTGATATTATTCAAGAAATAAGTTATGTCATAGAGAACTGTCAAAGTTTATAGATAATTAAAAATGTCTCTTTTAAAAAAGATGGAAATAATTCATTTCCAATCATTAGTTTAGATCCTCCTCAGAATTATAATATATGGATAATTGAATTGAACTGAATAACGGTCGAAAAAAATAGGGGTTTTCTAGGGCTTCACACGAGAGCGAGATTTCTCTCGTCTCGTTTCGTTCTCGTCTCGAAAAAGCGGGACGAGATGAGACGAGACTAGGGCTTCACACGAGGGCGAGATTTTTCTAGTCTCGTCTCGAAAAAGCGAGACGGGACGAGACATTTTTGAAAATATTATGAGCGATACCGAGACCACATATAGCGCAACTCGAGAGTCTCATTTTTGGTCTCGTTAAATTTTGTTTATGAAGTTTTTATTAGAAAAATTAGAAAACGTCTACATAGAGAACAATACATTTTAAAATATATAAAATCGGATGACCATCTGTGAAATATTTTATTGTAAATTAAAAAAAAATCAAGGTTAAAACTCTAATTTATGGAGTATACATACTAATACAAATACAAAACATCATGGCATCCTTAACCGAGTTTGATTTTTCATAATTTTTACTTTAATTTGTTAATTCTTTTTATAGTTACTTATCACTTAGCTTAAATACTTATCCTTTGCAGATTATTATATTTTAGATTTAATATCGAATTATTCTTTGGCTCGAACTTTTCTACCTCACTACAGACATACAGTAAACTCTTTTTATATTTGACTCGTCCTTTTTCAACACCTATATAAAACAATTGAATATAGAGAATTTCCACTATAATCGCCAATATGTTTTGTCTATATTATACTTCGATTGTTTCACAAATACGCGATTCTTTGAAAGAATATTAATTATTATGTTTGTTATAAACTTGCGACAATTAAGATTATCTTTCAAGAAAAAATAGAATTTACAAATATAAAAACCAACTATACTATTGTTGCGAGGTCACCAACTCAAAGCCGGCCCTGTCCCTCGAGTGTAAATTTTGGTGGCTGCGCCGGGATTCTCTCCTTTTGTGTTAGAATATACTCGAACATTCTGGAACGGTTTCGTTCGTGCATAGCTCGAGCGCCGAAGGCACTAGAGTTTTCCAGAACCGATAAGGACTATATATACGCGGGTTTTTGAGTGCGTAAAGAGTTAGTTAGTTAGTTAGCTAGTTCGAAAGAATTAGTGAATAAAAAAGTGAATATAAATAGTGCAATATTCGAGAGGTGAAAATAAATTAGAACTATTATACCGAGTGTAAATAAATTAGTAGACATTAAGTAGAGCGTGTATATAAATTAAGTTTAATACAATGTGTGTGTTTCTTTAAATAAATAGATAGATAGTGTGTATATTTTTATCCCACCGGTAAAAACTGTTTAAATAAATAACGAAAAACATTACACTATCTATATTTCTTTTTCCGTAGGAGCAAAGTGCCTAATTATTTATTCAAAAGTACTATAAATATAGGGTGAGTGATATAAAAGTAATTTTTGAATTTTTTAAAGATAAAATGGCATCTATTGAAAATAAGCTGGAAAATAATATGAAAGAAATGATAAATCTAAAAAAAGAGAACCAGCTTTTGCGACAATGAATACAGGCAATGTATGAATCATGAAATACAGAGAGAAGTGAACGGGGAAGATACAGTAAAGAGAACAAAGAGGAAAATAATAAAATGGTTCGGACATGTATGGAGAGAAGGAGAGCGCGCAATCGCTTGCTCAATGTTACAGTGGGAACCAGGTGGTGGGAGAAAGCAGGGAAGACCCAGATCTAAGTGGCTGAAGGAAGTAGAGGAGGACTTGAGAAGGATAGGAATCGTAAAGATGGAAGGAAAAAACGAGGGATAGGATTCTATGGAAAAAATTAAGCGAGAAAATAATGAAATGATGGGGATTGATCCACCCCAGAAAGCGGATCTAGAAAGCATTTATGCGGCGCAACCCCACAAGGAGAGTCTAGCCACTTTATATATATTTGTTATAAAGTTGCGATAATTAAGATTATCTTTCAAGAAAAAATAGAATTTACAAATATAAAAACTAACTATACTATATATATTTCTTTTTCCGTAGGAGCAAAGTGCCTCATTATCTATTCAAAAGTAGATACTATAAATATAGGGTGAGTCTTTATTTTTTTCTATGTGGAATAAAATGATAAAACAGGTCGGATTTACCAAAATTAAATCGTCACGTCCTGTATCGCCTCAAATACAATAGGGTCGTAAAATTCAGCAGAATGGTTAAGGTTTCATTAATATGATAAACCTTTAAATTAAATCTTTTAGAAGCTCTTGAGATAAATAGAAAAAAGTTCTGGTAATCTTCTTAACGAACAAATAGAGATCAACCTGTCTCCCTTATTAAACTTATTTACCTAGAAGATAGGTCAGGAGTAATTGTTGTGAATGAATTTCCAGGTTAAGTTGTTCAATAATTTTGATATTATTCGTTGAATTCTGTATTCAGGCATTTTTTGTACTTTATTTCCATGTAAACATTTTGTAATACGGTATCCGCCAAAATAAACAGTACCGAAACAGAAAGTGCTGTGGAGTTGTTTATGTAATATGGATTTGTCATATTTGACTTAATTGTCATTAGTTGATATATTAATAGTACGCTGCAGTTAAATTTGATTTAAAAATGGTTCTAACAACGGAAGAAAAAGTGTTTTTGGTAGAGCATTATTTTCGTTCATACGGAAAATAGAATAATTTCTCGGGGAACAGACTTCGAATATCCTTCTCATTCACCTGATCTGACGCCACCTGACGCATACATTTGGGGCATAATGAAGGACAAAATATTTCACTCGGAAAATCCGCCGGCGAATATTGCCGAACTACGGGAAAGAATACAAAATATTTTTCGGCAGTTACATCAACCACTTTTTATAAATACGTTTATTGACTTACAAAATCGATATGAAGCTTGTTTGCGTCGAATTGAACACTTACATTACAGAAATTAAGAATTAATTTTTATTGTCGGTACTGTTTATTTTGGCGGATACTGTACTATTCTCAGTATTCTAAAAATTCCGTATTTTTGCACTGTATAATGGCTACATCCGTACCTGTTGAACGATTATTTTCTACAGCAGGTATGATTATGACAAAATCACGTACATCATTGAATGATGATGTGATGCAAGCGTTACTATCTTTAAATTCTTGGTCAACGTGTAAATCAGGAGAGTGTATAATAGCGTTATAAATATAGTTTTAAAAAATTATTTATGGATTTTATCATCAATATTTAGAATCAAGCGAGACGAGACGAGACCGAGACTTAAACGAGACTCAATTTCTTCGGAATTGACGAGATCGAGACGAGATTTTTGATACTCTCGCTCACTCTCGTCTCGTGTGAAGCCCTAGGGTTCTCTGAAATAGCTCTTTTTTCGTCACCCTGTAGAAGAAATTATAAGAAATAGACATACTTGGGAGTTTTTATCAGGAATGTGAGATCGTAAAAATAAATAAATGGAAACTTTGGCGGTTTTTCACCGCTTCGATGCGTTGACTAACTTTAAATTGCTATACTGCATAAACCCGCAACTGAACGTCATCATCATTCGAGAATGAGTGAATGATACTGTCTACTCGACGTTGAAAAATAACAGATAAATATTCTGTGCGGATATTGGGAAAATTGGCGGATGCGCAAATCACCTCCGCCAATATTTTTAATTTAACGTTGGTAAGCTGGATTAAACCACTACGAATATTAAACAATATTTTTTTTCAATTTTAACATCGCTTTCTCTAATCTCCTTTGATTTGTAACGAAAAATATAATTGGAAATTTAGTTTTGTCGATTCAATCAAGGAGAAAAAAAGTGAGATATAAGCCCGAAGTTTTTTTTTTAATACAAATTACTGGAACAGCCAATAAAAGCGTAATGATTTTATCTAAAAATAGACTTCAGGAAAGTATATTAAGGCCAAAGTCAGATCGTATTCGATACATCCCGTTTTAAATCGGGTTGAAAATTGATTAGATTAGAAAGTTTGAAGATCAATTAAAATTAAATTTTCTGGTAAATAATTTTTAGTAAAGTTACAGAAAATTGTTTAAATTGATAATAACTCTTCTGGTATAATGAGCAGGTTGAAATTGTTGTTGAAGAACTTATTAAGGGTTTAATTAAATACAATACAGGGCACTGAAGTATGAATTTTAGTAAGCCTAGTTTACCACCTTCCTTACACTACCGACTGATCTATTGTGAATTGAACCAGAAAAAAAGTCGACCATGGGCGTGGATATTTAGGATTTGTGATAATGCGAACAATTATTCAATTCAAGGGTGAAACAATCGTTTTTATAGAAAAACCCAACATTTGTGAAACAAATCTGACCAGATTTTAGTATTAAGCAAAATCTGTCTTGGTCTTGCAGTCTTGGTCTTGGTCTTGTGATTTTGCAGGACCAAGACCAAGACCGAATGAACAAGAACAAGACCAAAACCAAGACAGAGAATGCAAGACCAAGACTTAACTGAAAATTACAACTTTCGTTTTAAATAGGATATATAAGAATATTTGTCTTAACTTGAATATATGTTTTCGTCGAAACAAAACATTTTGTGTGTTTAAGATTTCTAGATATGAATTGGTGATCATTTATGATTTATACTTATCAGAAGACTCGACAATTTTCCAAAACGAAGTAAGTAGTAAGTAACAAACTATTTGAGCAAGACCAAGACCAAGACTGCGTACGCAATACAAAGATTACAAGTATTTTAGCAAATTCCAAGACCGAGACGAAGACTGAATATGCAAGATCAAGACTACAAGTATTTTAGCAAGACCAAGACCGGACCACCAAGACCAAGACCGTTACCAAGACTGTCTTGGAGTTGGTCTTGGCTTTTGCTTTGCTCATCACTACCAGATTGTTAACTTTCATCGCAGCGACGGATTTATATTGACATAATATTATTTTACTATTGATTATTATATACCTAGTATTTAAACTTGGAAATTTCGACCCATATGCTCCGATAGACTGTATATTTTTGTGACCTTTTCCTTTTTAACCGTACAAAATAGTAAAAATATCTCTACTGTAAATTTTTGACTTTGTCGACCCAACATCAACAAAGCTTTCAGACGAGACTTACTAAAAACAATTCCATCGAATATACAAAGAAATCCTCTTTGAAAACCGTAACATAATACACTTTTTTTTTATGTAGTTTCTATAAAATAGAGCCAGCATCAAATAATCGTTCAATTCTTTAGCAAAAAAAAAGAAGAAAAAACGCAACTTCGATAATAATACCTTCAACAGAAATAAGAACACGATTCTACCAATGCCTGTGATCGGATTAGACTCGGTTCAAGAATAAATAAGATGCTGTGAGCATGAGAAATAGCATCGGTTGACCGACGGTTTCCGACGTCCAATCGGTAAATAAGATTTGCGGTTAATACTGGTCACGTGGAAACGATCCTACAATGCGGATATCTACCCATATTCGATTTGGAATTACTTCGCAATGCACCTTTACATTTTATAACCTTGTTTAACGGAAAATGGTATATAGTAGGAGAAATACCTTTTCTCTATTCTCTATTATTCACATTTGGGAGGGTTGTCATTTATACGAAAAAAAACAGTAGATAAATTTTAAACACTATTCTTTTTCAAAGTATTCTTCACCAAGAGAAATGCATTTTTGTATCCTGTGGAACCAAACGGGAAACAGCTATTCCACTCGCTTGTTGGTACATTCAAAATAGAGTTTTTGAAGGCATTGGTTAACTGCATCTTCTAGGGACTGAAACCACGAAGCTCATTCTTAATTGTTGGAAATGTAAAAAAGTCGTTAGGACTGTATGGAGGATGGTCCAACAATTCGATATTTTCTGTCTTTCAAGCTGCATGAGAACTTGCATTCGTCGTTGGGGGTTGGTTTTACGAAAGTCAGAAACTACTTCCGGCAAACAAATCGATATGTAACAATTAGCAGTAACAGTTCCTTGATCTGGCAGATGAATTGTTGTTACTGAAACAAATGTCGCCACCATCTTTTTGAAAACACTTCGTGAATGGATAACTTTCATCGGTTTTGGTTCTTTTTGAAACACCCAAATAACCGACTAACGTTTATTTCTGCGTTCATAAGAGTAAATCCAAGATTCATCACCACTGACAATACTGTATAAATTTTTTGAGTATCCTGCGTTAAAACAGTTTAGAGTTTTTTTACATCAATTGACTCTAATTGCTTTCTGTTCTTCCGTCAACAGATGAGGTATCCAACGAGAACTAATTTTTTCACAGTGTAGTGGTACGGCCCATGGCCGAGTAGACAGTACCAGGAAGAGATAGTATGAGTATAAGATAGCATAAGTTATGTTAAAACATATTATAACCATATTGTATTTCTTTGGTTATCTGTGAGTTATATGTGAAAATAAAGTATTGTGTTCAACTTCTTGTTCACACCCTCAAACCCAACGTCCCAAGGAGATTGTCCAGTACAACAGATAATTATTCAAGAAATTTTTTTTAATTGTGGTCTTTGAAATGCTCCAATTTTACAATATGTGACATGTCGATCTTCTTGGATCGGCTTACGTACAGCATCGACGTTTTCCTCGGTGACTGCCGTGGACCTGTTCTAGGATCGTCGCTAAGATTAATCCGTTTACGTTTAGATTCTCTATACAGGTCTGGCAAGGTTCGCGACCCTCGGAATTTTGCAACGAATTTTTTTTATTAGAAAACCCCATTGCTATTGAACATTTTAAAAGAAAAAATTCCTGGATCATGCACTTTTGAAAGAGAGAATCGCAATCAAAAGTACTAAAAATCCGCCACTTTTTTTAATTTTTGTCAAATTTTTTTAATCTAATCTTGGACAATTTTGAACAATTTTGAACAATTTTGAACAATTTTGAACAATTTTGAACAATTTTTTAAAATTTTTACAATTTTTTACAATTTTTTACAATTTTTTACAATTTTTTACAATTTTTTACAATTTTTTACAATTTTTTACAATTTTTTACAATTTTTTACAATTTTTTACAATTTTTTACAATTTTTTACAATTTTTTACAATTTTTTACAATTTTTTACAATTTTTTACAATTTTTTACAATTTTTTACAATTTTTTACAATATTTTACAATTTTTTACAATTTTTTTACAATTTTTTGAAAAATTTTACAATTATACAGTAAAATTTATAATTATTGGGAACGGTTTTGATACACCCTGTATGCATATTTTGTGTAAGGACAGATGTTAACATTAACATGATTCATAGTGACAATTATTTGAAGTATACTGTCAATAGTGTACACAATCGGAAAATAATGTTTGTATGTCACTATTGTCAATTGATTTAATTTTGGATGTTAGATTTTAATAATGTTCTGTACAAGTTATAAAGGTACTCTGATTTTATTTATGTTAGGAATTGTATATAATAATATTGTAAATAATTAATATGTATAAATGTCATGAAGTGTCAAAGTAAAAAAATAAATAAGTACTTACCTACCTGAATTATTATAATAATATGGGTTGGTAAGACATTTTAGAAGGAAGTGCAATTTGAGGACAGGTTGCTAAGGGGAAACTAGGGAGTTGTGTATTGGGTACGCGAAAAAGGTGCGTCACATATTTTTTTTTGGTGTTAATTTTTCTGGGAGAAAACCAGAAAAAAGTAGTGAGCAAAGTGCCTACAATTGGGGAACTATTCTTCTAGATCGACAAGTGTTGCTGACGAGTTGTGGATAATTGACCACACAGAAAGATCATAACTCAAAGTCTACGGAATTGGTGAGATATCCAATTTTTCAATTTTTAATTTATCCTAATTATTTGTACGAGATATATTAATCTTGCTGATTGATCTGAACGAGATTCCAGTATCCAGAAAGCTGAAATCAATTCACAAACATTAATTATGGATCTTAGTATAACATAAGTTTTTGAGGTTAAATTTTGCTTCATATTTAAAGTGATAGATAAGAGATTATTTATAGGTTGTATTAGTTGGTATAGTAATTGCATACTTACACGAAAATTTGATATGAAATTTTACTAATATTCGCATAGTACTGAACGTAGATCGTATTAATTTTTTATTAGTTTACGTCCCCACATTTCTGTAAGGATAATTAAAGAACAGCTGTTTAGACGGAGCGGATGCCGCGTTCCGTAATCATATTCGGAGATGTGCGAATATTGGTGGTAAGAGTATTTCATAGTTCTATTTTTGTCGACACGACAAAATATTATATTGTTGTTTGTAATAGTCGATATTATTGTTGACTTCCATATTGTTTTGTTGGTAATTGTTTATTAAATCAAAATCAGAGTACATAATTATTTTATTTCTTACATACATGAAAACATAATCTATAAATTCGCTTGTAACTCCATCTACGAACCGTCATCTATAATAACCCTGAAACCCGACCTTGAGGTAAATAGTCGAATCTCTGTCTGAGGAGCCGTGGCAAAAATATATAATACTATTGTGACATTTAAAACGAACAACACCACAAAAATAAACATTTATAACTTATAACAAATAACATCAATCAATAATTTTAAACAAAAATAGCAAACCATTATAGTATATAGATAGTCACAAACTTCCAAAACTTCATGTGGAATACAAATTATTTGTGTTTTTTCGAGAAGGGGGAAGGCAATATACCAAGATTCACATATTTCCTTCCACCCGTCGAACCAATTATAACCCGACTAACAGTCACAAATATTTGTAGTGAAATAATTATAATGGAATTTCTTATTGTCGAATTAGCATAATTAGGAATAACATATCTTTCACAAATAATAATCATAACAATAGTTTTCATATTTCAATTCAACATCGCTTCCCGACACAGATCAAAGTGTAACTAGAACCAAAACCTAACCTAACTTATATTAACGAAATTATACTCAACAAAGTAATAAACTAGAGAGGTTATGCTCCAAAGTATCATTTCATTTATTTTAAAATTATAATATACAGGATGATTGATTAGTGCTATAAGGTCCAGTATCTCATATGTCCTTCAAGGTATTAGAATAAAAATTGGATGGATCATGGTCATCATGAAGCGTTATATTTTAAATTCAGTTTCATAACTTCGTGCCAGACCAAAGTTATGTTTTTTTAAATGAAATTCCCTGTATTTTATTTCAAATTTGAAATCTGTTCCACTTCACCATTACAACAATATAAGGTTGTAATGTGTTATACATGGTATATAAGAAGTTATAACCACTTTTTTATAAAAATCGTAAGAAGTTCAACGCCATGTATAATTTAAAAGGAGCTTAAGAAAAATTATCGATTGCAGCAGTTACTTTTTATTTATTGTCAAAAATTGTAATAAATATTTATTTTATCAATATTCATGAAATTGTGTACAGGATGAAAATAAAAAATAAATTTTTTTCTGACTTTTTTCAAATGGATCACCCTGTATTTTATATCACTATAGAAAAGAACTAATATTATACTTTAATTTTTGGTCACCTCTCCCTATACCTAAATTTATTACTTCTTGGGATATTTTTATTTTTATATTTAAAGTATTGAATAAGTATCTAAATGTTAACCAATAAGTTGTCTATGAATTATTCGTCAAAAACTGTTTGTTTTTCTATTATTGTCTGTTTAATCAATTTCAGTGAATCCTTGCTTCTATTTTTAAAAGGAGACAACCAACAGAAGGGGAGAGGAGACAACCAACAAAAAAAAAGCTTAGAAAAATTAATTTATCGTTTTACAACGACTGGTTCAGTAAACTACAAAAAGGTTGAACGAGCAAAGACAATAATGACAGAGGAAAGTGAAATGAATGTGATGCTGGCAGCTACAGAAAACCCATATTCTAGTTATAAGAAGTATTTCCAAAGAGCAGGAAATCACTTATTACGGTGTGCAAAAAATTCTTAATAACAACAAAAGGCATCCTTACCACATACAATTGCACCAAGAATTACTTGAAACTGACTTTGAGAAAAGATTACAATGTTGTGAATGGGCACTACAAAAAATGAATCAGCAAAATTACTTTTATATGCAGAGTGTTCCATTTAAAAAAATATAACTTTGGTCGCCCTGTAAGATTGAAACTAATTTCAAAATATAACGTTTAATGGTGACTATGATCCATCCAATGTTTATTCTAATATCTATCAATCACCCTGTATATGAAAAAAATCGATTTGGTCCAGCAGTAAGTTAGTTTTAAGCTCTTATATTTTAATGTAAGGTATAAAGCAAATCTAAGATAAACATTACATTCTGAGGATGTTTATTATTTCAATTTTCATGATTATAAATGCAAATAATCTTATATTTTTTTATATTCAAGTAATCTATTACTATGCAAAATTATTCCAACTAAAAGAAAATAAACACCATTTGACAACGCCGCTAAAACTATCACCTGATCACACAACAATAATAATTTATTAACATAGGGTACCTAGACCTAAGATTTTAGTGTGCAATTTTGTAACCTATAAGTGTCAAGTGAAAATATTTCTAAAAATTGGCAAAACTGAAGTATTTACTTCCGGTTTTTTTTTTACATTTAGTTTAAGATAACTATTACAGTTCAAAGTGAAAATATTAATTTTCAAATAGCATCAAATAGTGTTAAAAGATCATTTTTTGAACCAAATTCGTGATTTTTCAAGTAATTACTGAATGATCCAACGAAATTTCTGTTCTAACCTGCTTTATTTAAGGTAAGCTATCAAACAAATTCAAAATTAACATCAAATTCCGAGGGTCCCAAACTCTACCAGAACCCTCCATACCAGAAGAAATTGTCAACTGATGTGGTACTTTATTACCGAAAACAGAAACCAACTCGTCGAGGCATTCTTGTTGATTCATCAACAAAATTATTGCGCGAAAATTTTCTTGGCTCAATTCCATTTTTCGACTGACTCATCAACGTTAAAAATTCAGTTTAAGTACAACTCTAAACGAAGCGGTCTGAAACTTTGTTAACTAAACATGACAGTTAATTTTGACATTTGATATTTGTTGACAAGAGCCAACTATGTTATTAAACATGCAACACTCAAAAGACAACACTCGTATGTCAAAATTATTGATGTCAAAAATAAAACATACAAAATTTAATGTTTTATAGGGTGTCCCAAATTAGATGGTGCTGCACAAAAATATTTCGCGATCGATTCCTCGATCGATCCTTATTAAAGCACTTACATTTTTAACATATCTCATCTAGTCAGTACGGAAAAAAAACACACACAAAAAGCTCTGTAGTCCTTCTAGCCGTAGAAACCACTCGCACAACATAGCACATATTTTTAACGACTCTCGTCACATGCACTTATCTTTTCTAACACCACTATACGTTGCTTGTAATCGCACCTCGAAAAGTATGAAATCCAATTATTACCAACGCCATCTATTGTCAGCCGTTCCCGCTATGCATCTTGGCTTTTAGTTCGGCGAACAAAAGTTTTCGGAGAGTTAATTGCTGCATACCGCCCTTTTATCATTGCTTGAAAACTGACAAATATTGCTTTTACATGGCTGTAAATCATTAGCCAGCTAATTTTTCCAGAGGTTTCGCGAAAGTTGCCATGCCACACGGCAATTACTGGATATTGTGGATAAAAACAGGAACGGATCTAGCCAAAGTCAAATTACAATCTTGAATCAGATTTTTTCTGTACACACCCCTCGCGAAAGCCAATTAATTCTGGATATTTTTTATGTCCCATTTTTATTCAAATACTCTACAGCCTTCCCTGATCTGGATTATACTCGTTAAAAGGGGAAAAAGAAAACAAATCTTAGACTATATAAACAAAAGACCAATTTGTTTACGTTTTCAGGGTAAGCCATCTTTTTCCGTCTTTTTCTCTCCTAATAGGAGTGTAGCCAGTTTTGAACAGAATAATGATGTCCATATTTTTGGAAAAAATAATGTTTTCTTAATAAATATGATATTTTGTATTATTGTGGCAACATCGCTTACAAATTTACGCATAATATTGGTCCTTGTTCAGTCTGATTGATTAATTAATTATTTGCGAAGTAGCCGAAAAGCAAATATCGCTTTGGGCGTTATGATTGTTTTGACATTTTGTAGTGATATTTGTCAAACTTTTTTCAAAAAATACTAGAACTTTGAACGAAGTAATTGGGCTTTTTGTATCGAAAAGGGAAATTTTCGAAAAACTTGCACCCTTGATCCTTCTCTGTATTTAGTGGTTTAGCTGCAATGCCGTTTTTACTTGACATATTCTCTAATGACTGGATGTAATGAAATTTCTTGTAGTCAAGAAATATGAAATAAGGTTATATAAAATATTGGAAAATTCCTTGTTTGCGATTTCAATTTGTTGGAAAATCTGCCTAACGTATATAATATTCGGAAGGCTGTTTTGAATATTAAGGACGGCTTGAAAATTGAACATTATTAGTATTTCTAACGAGCGTGGGCGATTTAATATACAAAAATTATAAAAATCGAGAAAAAATGTATCTTGCGGTAATTGGAAACTAGGAATGTTTTTTTGAAGTGGTAGTAAAGTAGGTTCAAACTGTAGTGGAGAGTAGAATAATCATTGGAATGATATAAAAAAAATTAAAAATAAATAAAAATGAGTTCTCAATTTAAAACACATCGACAAAGTAAATGTATTGAAAACATCCAAAACAACAAACTCTTGAACAAAAAACCAAAATACAAGGCGTAACTCCAATAATTGAACAGTTAGAACGTTCCATCTATCGATTCAGGTGAAAGTTTTACGTAGGGGGAAGTCTCCTAGTGGCGGAAACCTAAGGTTTTTAAAGAATAAAATAAAAACCACTTCGAGAAAAATCACTTTATTTATAAAATAATTAACTTAACTAAGTATAAAATCAAAATAAATCAATAAAAATGCATAAACCATTTTTTATACAACTGCCATTAAAAGTGGCATTTTTAATGCCTGACAAACGTGTTAAAAGAAGACGTTTACAAAGTAGCGTGTTAAAAGAGACATAATCATTGAATTTTTTTGTTGGTAACTAAGTGATTCAGCGTCATCTAACTTGGTCAGTTCCCAGGAAATGGGAATTATTGTTATAACGACAAAAAAAATTATTAACTGACAATAGACGTCAAAATGTGATTTTCTTGAAATACTTTTATTTTATTATCAAAATAAGAGTTGTACAAAAAACTATGTATGATATTTGTGATAAAAGTAAATTTTATTTTGTTCTTGAAATTGCTCTACTCGCTTCGCTCGTTTCGCAATTTTTTTTCACCCACAAATTAAAATGTTACTTTCAACTCTAATATCATAGATAACTATTATAAAACTAAATTGAACTTTGGTGATAAAAAATGCAATTCTTGCAAGTGGCACCTACTACCGGACGGACTTAAGTTCGAACTACCAGCTCCGGATGCTTTCAAAACAAGCTGCATCGATCACATGAGTAGGCATCTGCACATTCAGGGATGTCTGCACATGCTTCATGTGACCACCCATTTCAGCTAGAGCACTGTATCCAGTCTTCGTTGTGGTCCTCTAATCAAACTACGTAAGTCGTTTTTTCTGTCCCAGGTTCAGGTATTGGAGTTAATGGTTCCTTTTTCTTTCCACCTTTTCCTTTGACCATCAAGCCCTTGGTTTGTTCCCCCCCCCCCCCCGGTCATTGCAGTTGTTTTGAACTTTGGACCCAAAATTTTCTTTTTCTCCTTAATGTTCTTTTCATTCTCTTTTTCTGCAACAAACTTTTTGTATGGTGTTGATGTTAGAATTTCACTTCTTCTCTTCCGAGTAGCTGATCGTTTTTTGGCAGCATCTGGCAATGGCGACAATTTATGGACGACCTGGATAACATCTGGATTGAAGCTCATCGATGGCTTGGGACTGCTTATTCTTGGTTCGTTGTACGATTCTTTAGGAGGTCAGTGGATTCCACTGCAACCCAATCGTTGCACTGTTCGGAAACTTCCCCGCTGCAACCCGGTGCGATTGAGGATGTTCCTGGCTCTCCTAATGGAATATTGGTCATGCCTGCAGCCATATAATCCAAGTCAGAAAATAAATGTCTGTCAAATGGGCAAATTCCTGTTTATTTAAATCTAGACGCCGCAATATGTAGCCGAGCTACTTTCGTGAACGCTTCACTGACCAAACCAGCAATATCGTAGTCGGTAATCCAAGAGCCAGCATTTGCTCTCATACACATGTCGCATAGTTGGTTATAGGCATCTTTGAACGGGTTCATGAATGTTCTGTCCAGTGGTTGGAGCTTATGGACAGTGTGTGGTGGTGAGCTTATCAAATGAATGTTGGTATCTCGGCAAAAATTGATGACTGCCAGTGTCTTGTGGCTGCAATGACCATTCAGTAAAAGCAGCACATGGCTCTCTTTTGTCGGGTGTGAGTGTTTCACAACTAGCTGTAACCATTGTGAAAAAAAATCACTTTTCATCCAACCTTTTGACTGAGCTTCGCCGACGCTTTCGGCTGGAGCGTTAATCATGAGGCGATCATTCATCCTTTGTCTATGGAAAACAAAAAATGGCGGTATGAAGTGGATGCTAGCACTCATACAAAACAAAACTGTTTTTGCCATCCTCAGCAGAAGTGAGTTTTCCTACTTGACGGACAGCCTTCGGAGCCAGAACTTTTTGATGTTTTTGCACGCAGCTCACTCCAGTTTCATTAGAGCTATAAATACTGGAGGGTGGAAATTTGTACTGTGTCATCATTTTAAGATTGTCATGAAATATATCCACTTGAGGTTTGTTGAAACCTACGGCTCGCATCATGCTTGTCGACTCTGGCACCCTCAGGGAAACATCAGGAAGTCTCTGCATAAAATCGTGTTAAAAATGCTTCCCAGCTGTAGCCTTCTCTTTATTAAATCGACGAGGGATCTTCATAGCTTCAGTCAAGTCGAACGCTAACATCAGAAATTATTTTTTCATCGGCGGAAGACATCTATTGGACAAATCTTTTACATGGTCCAATAGAACTTGTTCGTACTACAGCGAAAAAGTGTTAGTGAAGACAAAAAGAAGAATCAACAAATTTTAACATTTCGAACTAAAGTTTCTTTATTCAGTCTCATAGCATTCACTTTACTGAGATCAATAATCTAATTGAAGGTTTACCTAAGTTATAGTTTTATTTCAGTCTCGCAGAACTTAAAAAATAATTATTTGGAGGATTCGTCGTCAGAATTACAATTCGGACAAACATAGAAATTAACATCTTTAGATTTCAGGCACTTTGAATGAACCCAATTCTTACACATTACGCATTCAATACATTGTTCACCTGGTTGTGAATTAGAATATTAGTCGCAACATATTAAACAATACCATTCCAGGCGGTCTTCTTCACTATCACTTTCATGATCATCTTCTTGCAGGACTTTCCGTTTCGCATTTTCTTTACCATTTGCGGATTTGCGTGTCACTTTACAATTTCGCTTGTTTTCACCGGTTGCCTCTTTCTTTCCGACTCTTTTTTCAATCGTCTTCTCCTTTATTTTACTATTGCTCTTTCCTCTTCTTGCTTTTTCTTCAGCCAAAGCGTTCTTTTCAGGCGTATCTGTCAGTATTGCTGATTTTCTTATTCGGTACAGATGATCTCGGTGGTGCTTCAGGTAAGGGTTAAACAGCTTCAGGGGAAAATATGCTAGTTGTGGCTTGAATGATAAATGGCAAATTAGCAATATTCGAGGGTCCTGGTTGAGGTTCGTTGGTTGCTGCTGGAAGTGGTTCGCTACCTGGGATGGCTTCCACATTATGATCCACCTGGGGCTCTTCAGGGTCTGCTTTTTCTTGGAGCTGTGATTCCATATTTGAAATATTAGTGTTGGGCATAGATCGGTCTGTAACGAAATACGGAGCAAAATCTTCATCTGTAAATATTTCAAGGTTGTATGGACTTAGGTCTGCCTTTTTAAATGCGTTCATAATGTTATTTGGGGTCGCTGCTAGAGGCCATGCATGTTTTACAGTTCCAGGTATCTCATAAATAGACATTGTCTTGCCTGGATTATTACGTAGCCAGTTTTTGGCACAATACGTTTTAAACGGTCCATTAACGCCAACGTCTAGTGGTTGCAAATTATGGGTACAATGTGGGGGGAAAGACAACATTATAACCGAATTGCCCTTTGCCTTTTCAACAACATCAATGTCAACATGTGATTGATGGTTATCCAGCAATAACAATACTGTGTCCTCGGGAGTGGGCTTTGTGTGTTTTATAAAATGGTCCATAGAGATGAGGAATTCTTTAACCGCCATCCATCCCGAGCTATTTCCTGCTGGGGGTCCATCACGAATAAATAGGTCTTTATACTTAAGGCGAGGGAAAACATAGTGTTTCCAGCTGCATTCGCTGCTAATTCGACGGTAACTAAAGTTCCTCGCTCTGCTAATACTATGGCACCTACTTGCTTAACTCCCTTTGCAGCTACTATTTTCTTTGGTTTTAATACAGTGTTGACTCCTGTTATCAAGTTATGTTTCAATATGACATCTCCGAGCTTGTTAAAAAATGTATTAACATTGTGCCGGTTAAAAGATGATGCGCGTCCTGCACTTGTGGCTTCCGGAGATCTTATGGATAAAGTTGGATTTCTTTTCAGAAAACCCGTGAACCAATCAGCTCCAGCTTCTTTATTTCTATGCCAAGAGACTGGAATGTTAGGCATGTCAAATTTAACAGCACAAGAAAATGCTAACTTCCTCACTTCTTCTGGCAAGAGACCAAAGTAAATTGACGCACATTTTAACAATTAATCTGCCAATGACTTCTCCTGGTCGTGGTTGAACACCTGTCTAGAATAGTAGACCACAGTTGGTGTTAATCCGGTCTTAAACTTTTTGACGTAGCGAAATAATGTCATATGACATATCTCTAATTCCCGAGCTACCGTCTTTAATAACAGCATCAGCTGCCCGCTGCATAAGGTCTATCGAAATCTTTTCCCCGTTCGGTTTACCGTTTATAGTTTCTCATCCTAAAAGAAAGTAGGTATTAATTTTATTATTTACGTGTTTCATTACGGGGCACGTTGTTCCGCAGAACAACTAGCCCCACACTAGAGGAACTATGAACCCCAAATCCCATTTTCAAAGTGACTATCAATTATAATAGAATAGGTTATAAAAAGCCTACAATAATATTAAAAACATAATCACTATAGTTCGGCCAAATGAAAATAGCAAGTTACTCACAAATAACTAGAAATGTGTTAGCTGCGAAAGTAGCAACACCTTCACCTCCAAGTCCACAAACCAGAATTCGAATGTGACAACAAGCCACGTGGGCCTGAAACAAAAATGAATTAATACAGTTTCCTGTAAAATTGTCGTATTTAGTAAAGCGTTTTACCAATAGATATCGAAGAATAAAAATATATTATTCCAACGCTTACAACAATATTTTGAAAAATAATTTTTCTAAAACAGTGACCGTCCAACGAAGAAGAAACAACTACTTCCCGGGCTACATGCCCCGACAGACATTGAATTACACTTCTGAGTCAAACGGGGTTGGTAAATCTACAACATTCAAACCAACCATTCTGGTTTGCAACAAAAAGGGACAACATAGCTTGTAGACCGGTTTCGGCGTATTGCGCCTCATCAGTACAAGGTATATGACACATTTCCGTCATTGGAAGATATGTATTGTTGGCGTTGGTAGTGATAAATTCAGTTCGGGATTAACTCTCGGACGATAACATATACCTTTGCTTACGTGATGTTTATGTGTCACTAATCGGTTACCACTCTCACACGCCGACAGAGCGTCACTAAAATGGCTGATGCAATAGCGTGATGGTATGACGTTTCGCGACGCACATCACACCTATTGCTATCTCTTTTCTTTGCGGAGTTATTCGGATCGGAACAACCTACCCCCGGCACTTTAAACCCCGGCCTCCCCTGCTTTTTGGGATGTTAAAACGCGACGAAACTTCCCTCTTGCTCATTTCTTTACACAAAACTTTGTCTATCGCAGCTTTTGAACTTTGTTGCTCCCATTTTCCTGCCTTTTTGGTCCCCTTAATCTCAATTTCACTCAGTTATTCCAACCTCTGAAAAAACGAACAACAATTATTATAAAAAGTGTACATACTTGCGAGAAAAAAAACTTGTCCCTTAACACCTTGTCCGGTGTTAAGGGACATCTTATGTTCGTTCTCCCGCCAAAAACAGCAATCCCACCGCGGCCTTTCGCGTCACTGGCCAGCCGCGTCCCGTGACTCGGTATTGCTACGCTCCCCCGCACCCCTATCGCAATATTTGATTCGCACACGTTGTGACTTTCCGAGATAGTACGAGTGTCCTGCGATAGGTGCCGTCTGGCGTTACGGGACTTCCCCCTATACCAGTGAATTTTGAAACGATATTTCCAAGAATTAAGGGAAGGGTTTTTCAATAAGATCATCTTTTTACCTTCAAATAATGTCATGAAATTCTCGAAAAAACACATGTTCATTTTAATTACCACAAAACTATAAATATTGAACTGAAATTTTAGGAGAGTACTTTCAAAAGATCTATCTACTTTGAAAAAAAATCACAATACCATAACCCGAACAGTTTTCATTCTATGAATCGTCAAAGTAAAACTATCGAAAATACCCAAAAAACCTAATTCTCCAACAAAACACAATTCAATAGATAGAACGTTCTACTCTTCACTAATCGATCCAGGGGAAAATTCCACATACCGATGGCTTAGTATTGTTACGTTTATTCTAATTTATATTTACAATTAATTTATATTTACAGATTTATATGTAATTCAGTCCTTATTTAATAATTTATCTAATACACTAAACACACTAATTATAATTTATATGAGAGTCACTTAATAAACACTTTATCGAGGCGCGATTACTTTCCTTCGGTATCAACACTGACTGATTGACTAAATTGCCTGCAGCGATGCTCGTGGCCTATTTATACTCGCGCGTCGTATTTCTAGAATTCGCTCGACGTTCTGGCGGATGCACTGGATGCGGTAGGTATTCTGGATGTTTCTCGAAAATTGGGCGGAGGAGCCATAGTCGTCTCATACGGAGATTTCACTGGGGGCACTGAGTGAGCGTATTAATGCAGTAGCTCGCGTAACAGTATGAAAACCTCGTATTTCCAGTTTTTTTTCAAAAATTACATTTTGGTGGTTTTAGGTAGAAAAACACGTATACTATATTAAACAGCTATTAAAAAAAATTTCTGAACAGTGCTGCTTTCTACAGACAAAAACAGGATCCACGTATATCAGCTGCTCCCAAGATTTAGTGTGAAGACCTTGTACACCCAAGGAATATCGGTTCCATTTTTTAAGTGTTTAGATATTATGCGTGAAAACCACGTAATTTACACATCCCTAGAGTATGAAAAACACGTATAACAATAAATGAAACCGTGAAAACCACGTAAATCAAAAAAGTGTAACCTTACTGGGCGCTAAAGTTGCCACTCGAGACAGATGTCGGCATGAGTCTCTTTTCAAGGGTGGTTCTACTCCATGTTAGTGCTGCACTAGGTATGTCAGAGGCTGTCAGACTATAAGAAGCTTTAGGGCGCCACTACCTTTTAGACGTCGACGAAAGAACAAAAATTAATTTAGACAAAAAGAAAACTAAGGTAGAAATTAATTAAGATCTTTATTTATTTAAAAAAGTTAAAAACTTACGTTAGCTCGGTTACGATCCCCTACAGCTCTTATAGCCAAGTGGATGAGAAATTTAAAAAAAAAGAAATAAATTAAAACATTAATTTTATTTCTGCCAGAAGTTGAACAAAATGATTGGTATGTAGACTGGACTTTTTATGGTACTTATCTTAAGTAAATAGCTTCTCCGGGAAGAGTGCGAAGAAAAGTGGACCTGCAGATATCTTGAAGGTGTCTTTGAGGGTGTCTTGATAATCTAGTAGATAATGGTATACTAGCTATCAACGGTATACTTTGTTGTTAACGGTAACTTAACTGCTATGCTTACCACAGCAATTTAGATAGGAAAGGTTAAAAAAGCGATAAAAAATGGAGGTCTTTCCTCGAAGAGAGTCAATAGCGGAAAGGGTTTTCGCTCGTGGCGTTGAAAAAATGGAAGCGACCGTTGGCAGACGTCAATTGTCTTATGATCAGGGTTGAAGATTGGGGTGGCTAATGAGACGACGAGAGGGAATTAGAGAAAGATTTGCGATATAAACTTAAAAATCTAAACAGGTCGATAGACATGTTAGAAAAGTTAAGAATGATAACCTCGTATGTCCCATAAATAAATTACCAACAACAAGGAAGATAAAACTCTGTTCTATAATGATTCTAATTAGTTCAAATCAAAAACATGTAAAAAAAATGAAATCTTTCTTGGCAAAATAGCGCAGAAAATCAGTTTTTTGTGTTTAGGTACATTTTGTGACATACGAGGTTTTCATCGATATATGAGTGAATTTTGAATCGTTAGTTCCGAGCATTAAAAATTAAAAATGTCAATTGTCAAATTTTTAGCAAAGTTTCACCAATATAAAGAATAAATTCATTTAAGTGTTTATATTAAAAAATATTGCAAGTGCTACAACAGGTTATACTCGCGGTAAACGTAGATATATATATATATATATATATATATATATATCTACCTTTATAGTATGGCAACAAGTGTAGGAATAAAATACGACCGAATATAAACGTAGGAATAAAGATAGATAACAGCACATTTTACTACTTAACTGGATATGTTTTACGGTATCGCCGTATTGAATTTACAACCCCCGCCGATATGCACGTTCGCGTCTTCGTCTTCTTTTCTCAAGGCTACACTTTGGGTGATTGGTACAACCAATATTTCGAAGTGTATAAAGTAATAAACGTCGACGGTAAACACATTAAAAATTCACTCGTTCTACAAGTTATTTATCCATCTAGTGACTTTAATACTTGGGATTTGGAGCGAGATAGGGATTCGCGAAAAAATTTCGTTTCTAAAAGCCATTTGAACGGATTATTTCTTTAGCTTTTCCTTTTTCTTCAGCTTAACACCTGATTCGTACGAAATGCTATTTAATGTCGCCCTCAGGTGCTGGAATAAAATGTTGTAGCAAGATAAGCTTTTAAGAAAACTATATTTAGTTTTGTACAAACAACTAAACAAAAAAAATATTTCTCGAGAAAACGTATTTTTATATGTTCTCTACTAACACGAATTTACTAGAGCTGATCTTATAATGTATTTGTCGACGCAGTCGTAAATATACCAAAGAAAATACTTTTATTCCAGCAAATAGACATCTACAATGTGGCCCCAAATAAAAGAGGACGTACTTTAGTTCGCTAGATTAGATTAGATTACAAGGAGTTCAATTGTTTCGGATGTCCTTACCACACGGCAACCTAAAATATCTTGTTTCGTCGACCTTTACAAAAAATGAAATATCACGTACTAATTTCCGAATGAAAAATCGACTAGTTTTGAAGGCAAGTATTTTTCGTCTGCAGACACTTTTCGTCCGCTAAAACGTTAACATATCCAAAATTTCGAAACTTATTTTTCGTCCTTGGTACATAAATAACTATTGTGTATACCGTTTCATCTATATTTCAATCCAAGAGATCTAAGCCTCTCAGAAAGTCTATTATCCGTTTCCGAGCTAGGTCTGTAACCTGATTAGGCTGTAAGTAGACCTGCGAAGTCGTTTGCGGATAATTACCATGCAAATTGCTCATCTGCATCATCCCACTGTCCACTTTGCCCATCTTACAGAGATGGTATCTGAGTAAGCAGTGAGAATTAATTTGATTACTCGCAGTGAGCTTTTGGCCTGGAGTACCTCTCCAGTAGGCTGCACTCTTCCCCCCTTCTCATTTTTATTCTTTTCTCAATTTTTCCCTTCTGTTTTGCTCCCATTTTATTTTTCCCAATTTTATCCACTTTTCTACATTTTTGCAATGCCTCCCCCAGTATCGACTTCAGCCCCCACTTCCTCCTCTTGCTCTTTACGTTTTTTCCTCCTCCCTTTTCAAGTTTTCCCTCTTCTATATTCCACGTTTCTCCCTTTTATTTTCCACGTTTCTCCTTTCCCATCTTCACGTTTCTCCCTATTCGCACTTTTTCCCCCTCTTTCATTTTCTCCCTTTCTTACTTTTACCCTTTTTATTTTTCCCACTTTCCTCCGTTTCAACACTCCCCCCTTATTATCTGCTCTAGCTCCCACCCCCTTCTTCTCCCTTTTCCAATTTCTCCCATTTTTACCACTTTCCTTTTGCACAATTTTCCCCTTTTCCCACTCTCCCTTTTGCACATTTTCTCACTCCCCCTTTTCCCAATCTTTTCCTTTTCTTCCTATCATATTTTTCCCATTCTGTTTTCCCCCATTCTGTTTTGCTCCCATTTCATTTTTCCCAATTTTATTCATTTTTCTACGTTTTAGCCATCCCTCCCCCAATATCGACTTCAGTCCCCACTTCCTCCTTTTGCTCTTTCCACTTTTTCCTCTTCCCTTTTCAACTTTTCCCCCTTCTATTTTTCACGTTTCGCCCTTTAGTTTTGCACGTTTCTCCTTTCCCATCTGCACGCTTATCTCTCTTCGCAATTTTTCATTTTCTCCCTTTCTCACTTTTCCCCCTTTGATTTTTCCCACTTTTTCCACTATTCTCCGTTCTAACACCCGCCCCCCTTAACACTCCCCCCTTATTATCTACTCCAGCTCTCACCCCCTCCTCTTCCCTTTTCCAATTTCTCCCTCTTTTCCCACTTTAACCACTTTCCCTTTGCACATTTTCCCACTCTCCCTTTTTCACATATACTCCTCCTTTTTCCAATTTTTTCCTTTTCTTCCTTTCATATTTTTCCCATTCTGTTTTTCCCCCATTTTATTTTTCACACCTTTTTCCACTGTCTCCCCTATTATCAACTCCAAGCCCCTCCTTTCTTATTTCCACTTTCTCCTCTTCGTTTTTCAACTTTTTCACCTAATCTTCTCTTTTCTTTATTTTTCCAATGTTTCCACTCTTCACACATTTTTTCCTCCCTTCCCCCTTTTTTACACTTTTTTCGCGTGGATTTTTGTTTTTTCTCCTTCAAACTTAAGAAGCCACTTATCAAGAAAACAAAATATCTCATTTTACAAGAAAATTTAAATGTATATTAAAATTATTCCGAACCGCACTCTTCTGAAAAACAACACAAAGTTTCATCGAAACTCATCTAATTTTAAACACCGTGTTGACGAATAATTTCTCCCCCCTGTGCCAAATTATTCAAACCGAAAGTAAGTATATAGGATTATTTTCAACCATAATTCAAATATTTTACCAATGCAAATTTGCGAAGGGTGCTAAATATATCTTCAACATTTCACTTTATCGCCTCGAATATCAAACTTTCAGATCCTTCCGTTATAACAACGTAGCTTTTTCGTCCCATTGACGTAGCGGATTTCAAATTATGTACCTTTTCAAGTTGACCCATCTTGGTTTCTAGAAAATACCACTAGAATATTGAGCTGTAGCAGGTTGAAGAGAGGTTAGGAGGTTAGGAATCGATAGGATGCAAAAAACCTTCAGAACTGCCACTAGTCTGGATCTTTTTCTGGGAGGTTTTCTTTTCTCCTCCTTGGGCGTCAATTGTGTATGTCCCAAATATTCCAAACCAAATGCCAAATTTTTGAGAGGATGTCAGGTTGAAAGCAAGTTTTCTCTTTTCACTGGGTGCCAGGGCATGAAGGAATTCAGGAAAATTGAAGAGCTGATAAACTAGCTAGATCAGGTTCACGAACGACCTTGGCTGGATCTGACCTACTCTTTTGGCTGTCCAAAAGACATAGGGAATTGGAGGTCCAGAAATGGGAGACAGAGAGCAAGAAAATACACCAGGACAAAGACAGGCGAAGAAATTTATAACGTACTCGATTGCTTCTCCTTCTATCAATAACGAACCTAGATTTATTCACTTTTGAATGAAAACTATAAGGTCAGATCCAACCAAGGTCGTTCGTGAACCTGATCCAGCTAGTTGATCAGCTATTTAATTGTCCTGAATTCCTTCATGCCCTGGCACCCAGTGAAAAGAGAAAACTTGCTTTCAACCTGTAAAATAGAATGGGATGATCGAATTGAAGATCGTATTCGACATCTAACGACTCGATAAAATCGTGTCGTAAAATAGAATTCCGATGCTGTACCAAAGTCAAGGAAATGGAGATACTACAAATAGGATTCCTCAATGTTTAACTAATAATTGAAAGCCTGATTCAAACTCCCCCTAGTTTTTGTCTCAGCACGTTTGTGCTTGTCTTGATAAAATCTCACGAAGTCGTACAATTCCGCAAATACTTTACTCTCGGCAATAAATACGTCTTCTTCGGTGTTCCTTAGTTGAAAACGGAATATAAATTTCTCTTTCTATAAATTACAGCGAAAGATGCGGTTTATCTTAGACACGTGCTTGGTGACTGCAACAATTGCTCTATTATCTTCTTGGAAAATAGATAGGCTTGTCGGGCAATTAAACTGTCTGTAGCTGCTGTTTTTTTTTTGTATTATCACAAAACATATTTATCTTTAGTAGAAACTGAGATAGAAATTCAAGTAGTTAACTTATATTTGTTTTATCGTAGAGTGATTTTTTTGAGGCTTAAGTGGATAGGTTATTTGGAACTAAACTTTAAAATGCTATTTACCAGCCACTGTAGCCATCGATTTATCGTACAAAAACGGCTCTGATTCGTCCCCAAACGTGGCCAACACTCTTCACTGATCAAGTGCTTCAACGACAAATTTTGATTCTCTCTTCCGGGTTGTGCTATAAACCGAAATTTCGATTGCAATTGACAAAAATATTTTCTTTTCCGAATCATCCCCAATGGCCATCTGTTGAGAGGGGAGTAAACACTGGGGAGACCGAAAATTGGAACAAACAGATTTATTATCAATTAAAAATATTTTCTGGATATACGTTTTGTATTGATTTCTACATATACAGTACTAGGAAGTAACTTTGGTCACATGGAAGAGACAAATTTCGAAACGGCATTCACTGATTGATTCCCAGCCACAGATAATCTTGCTCCCACCCGTGAAGGCAGTGGTGTATGATGTTTAATGTACTTTTATGAATAAACAACCATAATTTTATTAATATTTGGCAACCACCTTAATCTTTCTCGTTCACAATTTATTTCAGTTTTCGTAACCTCTTCCACTTGTCATATTCTCCTTTTAAACAATGCGTTAGTATACTCATATCCCTACTAAATAAACTTGTTTTTAACTAGCACATTGTAGCAAACTAAACTTCTATTTATATTATGACAAAACGAAAATGGTACGGCATTGTTTGCCGTATATTAATATCTATTATGGAAATTACAATCCCTAATCGATTTTTCCACACAACAGCAGAACCAAATTTATTGTGAGATTGTTTAAGTTTAATTCCCTAGATAGCGCCTGCTATTTACAACAGAATAAATAACTCTGCTGCTCTAGCCGAAATTAGTTCTTATGCACGAATAAGAAAGAGGAATAAAGGAATACAACATCCTAAACCTTGATTACGGAGTTATTTGAATAGTTTTGTATTCATCAAAAATTCCTTGTAATTGAAATTGTACTCGCCGTAACTTAAGCCCCGTGAAAAACCCTTTGTAATACCCCGACAGAACGAAATAATCGACTATTATTTCGTTTTATTCCTTATAGAAATCGAAATAACGAAGGAGAGAGAAAGTCCGTGAATGATGTACTAGTGATGGGAGATCTATTACGAACTGTTTAAAATAGGAGACTTCGTGAATGATGTGTCATTAGTACTAGTGATGAGCGATCTATAACGAACTGTTTAAAAATAAAAGACTTCGTGAATGATGTGTCATTAGTACTAGTGATGAGCGATCTATATCTAACTGTTTAAAATAAGAGACTTCGTGAATGATGTGTCATTAGTACTAGTGATGAGCCATCTATAACGAACTGTTTAAAAATAAGAGATTTCGTGAATGATGTGTCATTAGTACTAGTGATGAGCGATCTATATCTAACTGTTTAAAATAAGAGACTTCGTGAATGATGTGTCATTAGTACTAGTGATGAGCCATCTATAACGAACTGTTTAAAATAAGAGACTTCGTGAATGATGTGTTATTAGTACTAGCGATGAGCGATCTATAACTAACTGTTTAAAATGAGAGACTACGTGAATGATGTGTTATTAGTATTAGTGATGAGCGATCTATAACGAACTGTTCAAAAATAAGAGATTTCGTGAACGATCTGTCATTACTAGTAGTAATGAGCGATCTATAACTAACTGTTTAAAATAAAAGACTTCGTGAGTGATGTGTCATTAGTAGTAGTAATGAGCGATCTATAACTAACTGTTTAAAATACGAGACTTCGTGAATGAAGTGTCATTAATACTAGTGAGAGAGCGATCTATAACTAACTGTTTAAAATACGAGACTTCGTGAATGAAGTGTCATTAATACTAGTGAGAGAGCAATCTATAATGATCTGTTTAAAATAAAAGATACTTCGTGAGTGATGTGTCATCAGTACTAGTAATGAGCTATCTATAACGAACTGTTTAAAAATAGGAGATTTCGTGAATGATGTGTCATTAGTACTAGTGATGAGCGATCTATATTTAACTTTTTAAAATAAGAGACTTCGTGAATGATGTGTCATTAGTACCTGTGATGAGCGATCTATAACTAACTGTTCAAAATAAGAGACTTCGTGAAAGATGTGTTTTGTTAGTACTAGTGATGAACCATCTATAACGAACTGTTTAAAAATAAGAGATTTCGTGAACGATGTGTCATTAGTAGTAGTAATGAGCGATCTATAACTAACTGTTTAAAATAAAAGACTTCGTGAGTATTGTGTGATTATTACTACTGATGAGCGATCTATAACCATCTGTTTAAAATAAGAGACTTCGTGAATAATGTATCATTAGCACTAGTGATGAGCGATCTATAACCATTTGTTTAAAATAAGAGACTTCGTGAATGATGTGTCATTAGTATTTACTAGTGATGAGCAATCTATAACCATCAGTTTAAAATAAGAGATTTCGTGAATGATGTGTCATTAGTACTAGTGATGAGCGATCTATAACGAACTGTTTAAAAATAAGAGATTTCATGAACGATCTGTAATTACTAGTAGTAATGAGCGATCTATAACTAACTGTTTAAAATAAAAGACTTCGTGAGTGATGTGTCATTATTACTAGTGATGAGCGATCTATAACCATCTGTTTGAAATAAGAGACTTCGTGAATGATGTATCCTTAGCACTAGTGATGAGCGATCTATAACCATATGTTTAAAATAAGAGACTTCGTGAATGATGTATCACTAGCACTAGTGATGAACGATCTATGACCATCTGTTTAAAATAAGAGACTTCGTGAATGATGTGTTATTAGTAATAGTGATTAGCGAGCTATAACGAACTGTTTAAAATAAGAGACTTCGTGAATGATGTATCCCTAGCACTAGTGATGAGCGATCTATAACCATTTGTTTAAAATAAGAGACTTCGTGAATAATGTGTCATTAGTATCTACTAGTGATTAGCAATCTATAACCATCTGTTTAAAATAAGAGATTTCGTGAATGATGTGTCACTAGCACTAGTGATGAGCGATCTATATCCATATGTTTAAAATAAGAGACTCCGTGAATGATGTGTCACTAGCACTAGTGATGAGCGATCTATGACCATCTTTTTAAAATAAGAGACTTCGTGAATAATGTGATATTAGTAATAGTGATGAGCGAGCTATAACGAACTGTTTGAAAATAAGAGACTTCGTGAATGATGTGTCATTAGTACTAGTGATGAGCGATCTATAACCATCTGTTTAAAATAGGAGACTTCGTGAATGATGTGTTATTAGTACTAGTGATGAGCGATCTACAACTAACAGTTTAAAATAAGAGACTTCGTGAGTGATGTGTCATTAGTATCTACTAGTGATGAGCAATCTATAACCATCTGTTCAAAATAAGAGACTTCGTGAATGATGTGTCATTAGTATCTACTAGTGATGAGCGATCTACAACCATCTGTTTAAAATAAGAGACTTTGTGGATGATGTATCACTAGCACTAGTGATGAGCGATCTATCACCATCTGTTTAAAATAAAAGACTCCGTGAATGATGTGTCATTAGTATCTACTAGTGATGAGCAATATATAACCATCTGTTTAAAATAAGAGATTTCGTAAATGATGTGTCATTAGTACTAGTGATGAGCGATCTATAACCATCTGTTTAAAATAAGAGACTTCGTGAATGATGTGTCATTAGTACTAGTGATGAGCGATCTATAACTCACTATTTATAATAAGAAATTTCATGAATGATGAGTCATTAGTAATAGTGGTGAGCGATCTATAACTAACTGTTTAAAATAAGAGACTTTGTGAATGAAGTGTCATTAGTACTAGTGATGGGCGATATATTACGAACAGTTTAAATTAGATTTTGTGATTGATGTGGCATTAGTACTAGTGATGAGCAATATATATAAAACTGTGACTGAATCACTGGTATGTAAATTTACGCTAAGAAATCGCTGATATCGTGAAACTCAACAGTATCGTGATTTTTCTCCCACACATAGTTTATTTCTTTGATATTAAACTTGCGTATTGCTCAAATCAATTAAGTATGCAGAAGACTATCTCCGAAACTACATTTTATTTTGGAGAAAACTTTAAAACAGTAACAACTTTTGTAAAGTTGGCACAAAAGAGGGAAAACTAATCTCAGTATATCGTTCAGCCATGACTTGAATATCGTATATAATTTTATTCTGTTATAAAACACAGTTCAATGTTTATATCTTCACGTTATATGTAATTCAATTTATTCTGCTTTCATAACTTCGAAATTTCCCGTTATTTCTGAAACACTGAATATGATCGTAGTAAGTAAAACTGTATCAAAAATTGTTCCGCTACAATATTCATAAATATCGATAACGGCCGAAAAAATATTTATATTTTTATATAAATAATCCACTAATAAATTCAAATAAGCCTATTTGGTCGAATTTCCGAACCTATCGTAATATTTCACATTCACATTTTTCATGGATAAACTGATAATTTACATGTTCTATTTGACCGTTAATTGCATTTTAATAAAAGCGTATTGTTGTGTAATAATGGGTTTTCAAAAATTTATACTTGTTTTACGCATACACAAAATTATTAATTCCAACAAATTACAATGTTGATAACCATGGGATAATTTATAAAAATCTAAAATAAAATGCAATTAATAGGTTGGCATGATATTTTTCCATCCTGATGATTTTGGTCAAGTATTAGTAACTAGAACATGCCAAAATGTAAAATAAAAATTTTGCCACGTGCCAAAGCAGGAACACAGCAAACTCCTGGTCAAAAATCCCTGACTAACGAAACAATAAACCTCAACAGGGGCCAGATAAGGAAAGTGACGAATTACTTACTCACTGGTCACGGTCACACATTATTTTCGAATGTGAAGCACTGTCTCATTGGAGATATAGACTCCTAGGACTAGAGCACCCAAGGGAGGATTTCTGCAAGAAAGACCTAGTAAAAAGACTATTGAGCGCTCTCCACATATACGGTACAACCAAGAGCACAAAGAGCCTAAAGGCTGAAGTGCCGAGGACTCGGAGCCTCCAATTGGTGGTTCCGAAATGATCAATCAATCAATCAATCAGTGATTGTTGATACATAAAAATACGTCAATCTAAAATTATTATCTATCTCTTTAACACATCGATTAAAACATGTGCCTTAAGTATTTTCCCAAGGACTGAATATCTGATTAATTTTTCATAGCAGATCGTTCAACTAGGAGCGTATAAATGACAGGAGGTGTACGGGTGGGCTAGAGCAAGGTGTTCTGTGACTGGGAGACAATTCACTTCAAAACGTATAGTCCTTGTTACTCTTTCGAGTATCTCGTATGTTTTGAATAATTTCCACCAGACTAAACATTATTCTCGGTAAAGCAAAATATAAGAAAACGTTCATCAGTCAAACATTCCTATTCTTATTATTCGCGAAAAAGGTAAGTGAGTGAGCCTTGCATAATATCATTTAAAAAGTTACTTATATATCTCGGAGATATATCGTTGAGAGTGTTTTACTTGAGATTCATAAGTGAGGGCGCGCAAAAGGCACTATTTCATATCTGCTACCTACATCTGACGTTAGCGCAGCGTGTTACATTTCAAAATACCATCTTTCATTCTATTCTTTCGGCATTTACATTTCGGCACGGCTTTCATATTTTTTACAGCCGGCTATGTATCATAATGCCCCCTAAAGCTGAAAAAGATTCTCAGAAATTTGAAAGTTAACTTTTGCTCTACTGAGCATTTAAAGTCTCGTCAGATACGTTCTTGATGAAAGTTTTTTCTCCGATTGTTTTTTTTTTCACTTCAACATACGTCTGTATTGTGTCTGAAAACTTGAGAGTTTCTAAATTGGAAAATAAAGCCCGTCTCGGCATTCATACACTTTCGCCTTTGTAACCCAAAAACTGTAGAAAATGTATTTAGTAGTAAAGGAGAACGGAAGCATTATCAATTGGTCCTGTTTCAAAGTCTCACGTCCGCACACGACTGGCTTTATCTCTATACGAAACTTCCAAAACAAAATATAATGAAATGCAAATGGACGAATAAGGCTTTACTATTAGATGACCAGCTGCTTAAAATCCTAGTCTGCAGCTTGTTTTAGCAGCATCTACAGGGTGTTGTGATAAACCACTCACTAAATTTGATAGATTTTGAATTTTAATTTCAAATTTTTAACACTCTGTATCTCGGTAACCCAGCCCTGATAAATACGTGCAAATTATATTAGATAAAATGTTTACGGTTTCTATGGCCCAGCAATAATTATTGCTTGGTACATATAATATTGTAATGTTTTTGTTATTTATTTAAATAGTTTTTACCGGTGGGGTAAAATTATACACACTATGGCTAATTACTATTTATTTATTTATAGAAACACTTACACAATGTATTTAACTTAATTTATATACACACTATACTCAGTGTCTACTAATTTATTTACATTCGGTATATTAGTTCTAATTCATTTTCACCACTTGGATATTACCCTATTTATCTGCACTATTTAATTCACTAATTCTTCCGAACTAACTGTACTGTACTGTTTACGCACTCGAGAACCCGCGTATATATAGTCCTTATCGGTTCTGGAAAGTTCTAGTATTTTATGACGCTCCTCATATGCGTAAATACTGCAATAGACTAGAAGGTTCTGGAAAGCGCATTCACCAAAATTTATAATCGAGGGACAGGACCGGCTTTGAGTTGGTGACCTCGCAACAATATCTACTCTCACTTTGGTCAAGTTACCCTGGAGCCGACTCTGTCTGTATATGTTCGAGAATATTTTCTGATGGAATTGCTGTCCTCAATACCGGATGCACATCCTTTCCTGTATTCTATCGGAATATCAGCATAAGGACAGCTAGTGTTGATTTGGTTATCCCATAACAGAAAATCGAAAGAGAGTACAACCGAAGAGGACTCAATAAAGCATATTCAATCACTCTGTCTGATGAAGAGAGGCAGCTATATCGCTATATCTCAGAAACTATTTAGCGTACAGCTTTGAGAAAAAAATTTGTCCAACAGACTCGCATACGGGAAACTGCTGGAAACTATTTACAAATTTCCTACTCCACCGCTAGAGGACGTAGTTCACAATAATAACACAAAAACATCATTTTTCTATAATAAATGTACGGTTATAGTACCACAAAATTTAAATATTCTTAATCATTAGATCATTTTACGTAAGTTTGTTCCAGTACTTTTTCCTGTATCTTGTAAAATAACTGGTAAGGGTGAGTGGGAAAGCTGACTCAATAAAACTGTTATAACTTTTGTTCCGCTTTATGGATTTTTACAAACTTAGTATCATTTGAAAGGGAATTCAATGCCTAATGAAATATTATATCATCGTTTCATTCCAGTTGTTTTAACGGTCGCTAGGTGGCGGTGATTGGACAATTGTTTTGTTGTCAACTTTTTTTGGTAATCTTTAATTGCGATGCTATATTTTTTAATCAATTATTTGAAAGAGGATGGAATAAAAAAATGGTAAAAACCGCATCTCAATATCTATTTTCTAAGCGAATAAGATACGAGATAAAATAGGTATATATAAAAACCGGATTTTGACAAGCTCAGCATCTAACAATAACGAACAATTGAAAACAGCAAAAATAAACAACATTGACCTAGTAAAGTAACCTTAAGATACTGCTCGAAATGCTTTTCATCTTTTTCGTTGCAGATATTTAATCTCTGCGTGGTAGAAAAGACAGCAGCTGTCAATTGCGTTTTGTATTCTTTGAATAAGATATGCTCTATTTGCATGTCTTGTCTAAAATACTAAATCTTTAATTCGACCTCATAGATAAAAATCTAACACAGTAAGGACAGGAGATCTTGGCGGCCTCGTGAATATGCTACCTCTTCCTATCCACCTATACTCATATTGTTGGTTTAAAAAATGCATCACTTCATTTGTAAAAAGGGCTGGGAAGACATCTTGTTGTATCCACATATTTTGCCGTACTGCTAAAGGAACATCTGCTAATGTTACGTCGGACCTGTACTGATGATATGTAGAGGAAGAAAAAGAAGAACACATACATCTGGAATCATCTAGAACTGTTATCGAAAAGTCGAGAACTGTCTGGAACAGGTAGAAAGTATAAATAGCGGGACAATTGACATTAGTCTTGATCACAGGCATATCATCATTACTGATATGACATTGTCGTATACCAAACAATACTTCCAACAGAAAATGAAAAACTCGTTTGGAGAGGTCATTACTAAATTATGATTCAATATTTTCTCCTTCTACTGCATGCGCATTGTCTCCTTCTTACTTCAATTTTTTTTACTCCAGTCATCTATTTCGTTTGCATCTTATTACCCATATTATAGGAGGACTCTGTGATATACCTTTATTACTTATGTATTCGTTTTTCCTCCACTTTCTTATCACCACAGATGTATCATATATTTCTTCCTTTTTATCGTTAATGTTGAAGTTTTACAGCTTTTTAAACATCTTGCAAGTTGCATCTTCCATTGTTTTTCTCGTTTGTTTCATTAGTCCAGTAAAATGAAGATTTGAACTACCATTCAAAACGAAATCCTGCATTTTTGATTGTAAGTTCGTTTTGACATAAATCTGAAGTATACATAATTAAAAAATATTGAGGGTAAAAAAATTGAAAAATACCCCCAAAATAACTTTTTTGAAAATATCTCAAAAACATACGAAGATATGGAAAAAAGTTTTAAATTAAAAATGTAGATATCAAAATTTTCTATAAAATCATTTCTAATCACTTTTGACATATTTGCTATAGACATCGAGATATTTACAATAAACAAATATAATTTATAGCTCAGCCGCATACATCATAATATAGTCTATATACAATAGCTTGGTTGATAAATTATTATGTCTTCGTAGCCGAGTGGTATGGAGGTTTGGTTGCGAAAATTATGAATTGTAGGCGTAGGGTTCGAGTCCTGGACAAGGTGATCATTTTTATTTGTTATATTGTGAAATTTGTATATGAATAATTTTTTATAGGACCAATATTTTCGAATTTATATCAAAAATTTACACCATTCATATTTTAAATGCTGCAAAAATCCTGGCAATGATTATACAAATGTCAAAATATAACAAATAAAAATGATCACCGTGTATCCTACGCCTACAATTAATATTTTTTGCAAACAAACCTCTATGCCACTCGGCTATGAAGACAATAATTTATTGACCAAGCTGTTGTATATAGACCATACGATGTATGCAGCTGAGCTATAAATTAGATTTGTTTATTGCAAATATCTCGGTTTCTATTGCAAATACCTCAAAAGTGATTAGAATAGATTTTATAGAAAATTTTTATATCTGCATTTTTACTTAAAACTTTATTCCATATCTTCGTATGTTTTCGAGATATTTAAGTTGGTTTCGAAATTTTGAAAATTTGAGTTCTATGTTCTGATAGTAAGACGTTATTTGTATTGAATTGTGAAAGTTAAAGTCGTAAGGAGTAACATAATGTTACTACTTTTACTTTCAAAATTTTTTTATTCCTATAACTTTCAACTTTTACAACACAATACTATGAATATACACGTCTTACTTTTGTGTCACAGAACTCAACTCTCTAATACTTCAAAAACTAATACTAATGTCAATTGCCACGCCTTTTATACTTTTCACCTGTTCCAGACATTTCTCGATTTTTCGATGACATTTCTAGACTTTTCGATGACAGTTCTAGATGTATGTCTTCTTCTTTTTCTTTATGGACCTCTAAAAATGTTAAAGAAGATTGAAGAAGAAGGGACGGAATTGGGACTAAGAAATGAGATTACAGCTCACGGGGTCCAATCTCTAATATCTCAGAATTACTGCTTAACACTGGATTAAATATAAAATTTCGTTTGCACGCCTTTTTTAATCCCAGATATTCACCTAATCTACGATTATATTTTAATCCTAAGAATTTAAGGGATTATTCCGGAGTTAAGTCCGAATTCTTGATTTGTAACCTCAAAAAAGTGGTTTGTGTTTGTGGTTTGCGTTGAAACTGAAATTATAGATGCGTTGATGGATTTTGTTTTTGAAGGCGATGTTTTTGATGACGATTCAGAGGTCCTTGATATAGTTCATTATGGATTTCCAAGAAGAAGATATTTTAGAAGTAATTATTTTGAATACCTTGATGAACTGCAGTTTTCCCAAAGATTTAGGCTGAGGAAACTTACAGTACTTGCTGTGCTTGTAGAAATTGAAAAGCATTTGGAATTTCCCCGTGATTGGTTCGTAGACTTTAGGACTGGTTACTCTTTTTATAAATATTCTAGTGAATAAAGTAAAATGCCTACTAAAAGTTGAACTCATCCTGTCTATTAACTTAGCTTATCTTAAATTTTTGTAGTCCTTGTAATCCTTCTAAACTTCTAAACAGGGGGACACATATCATCAGTGGCTGATTAAGCATGCACACATCAACAGCGTCAAGGATCATTTCGAAAGTTTCAAGAGTATTTGCTAGCCTCAAAATGATGAACTATTGTATGTACAGACCAACTTTTACGATATTACCAGGCTTCCGAAGGTTATAGGTTGCATTGATGGCACTCATATACGTATTCAATCTCTAGGTATAAAACTATATTTTTTGCTTTATAGAACATCAATTTTTTAAATATTCAGGTACTTTCAGATATCTCACCAAATAACCAATTTCTATAGGAGGAATTATTCCGAAATAGAAAGTCATATTACCCTCTTAATACCCAGGTAATGGGTGATTTAAGAATAACGGATATTGTGGCTAGGTGACCAGTTTCAACGCATGATTAAACAATCTACGACAATTAAAGGTTAAGAGCAAGGATAATTTTGGGTGAGCAATGATAGGGGTGACCCCCTTCTTCTATTTCGCTACTACTGGGAATCTAACTTGTAAAGTAGAAGCAGAGTTGGCCTGGTTCAGAATGATTTTTTATTATTGCAGCGACTTGTCTTGATTATCTTATTTACTTACGTAAAATCATCTAATGATTACGAATATTTTAATTTTGTGGTACTATAAAGTAACCGCCCCCTTTCTCCTTCAAGACAAATATTAGCCTACGGGGTACCAGGAAATATTTGAATATTTATGGGCGCCAGCGAAGTTTAAATGACCTCAATGACAGTTTTCCCCACCCTAAACTTGAAAAGGGTACATGAGGAAGAAATGAGACTAAACCTTACTTTACAATAGAGTCTTTAATTTTTTTCTCTTTAAACATTAACAGCAATCAACTTGCAAGTCGCGATAAAATTTTATTAACAAAAAAAATGCAGAGTATAAGTATCTTCAAGCTGAAGAACCAAACTCCATTGAGAGCTTAAAATTCAATATGATTGTACAAATTGAATTGTTATTCCTGAATTGAGATTAATACAAAACCTACCACCTTACAACCCTTACTATTATTAACCCAAAGTATACATATTGATATGGAAAGTGAAATCATACAATACATACACCAAACAAGGGTTATTTCAGTATAAAATCTAAATAAAATATAAACAAATCACCTGACAAATATTTACAACCCAAACTTTAAACGGGAATCTTTATAACTCTAATTTATTGAAATCCTATCACATAGTTTAAGAATTTTCAAAAGCTTTGCAAAAGTTTCTTGGCTCATCATAAATCTAAAAAGAAAGAGCCTGAAAATTAAAAATTATTAGTTAAGTTATAAAATTTGACACTGGTAAAAATAGAAAAAGTACACTTATGAACATATCTAACAAAGTGTGAATCTATATTTGTCAACTCGAACGGAAGAAAGGACATGGCAACTGAAATTAAAACAGATGTCAAATAATTTTAAAATTTTTCAACTAAAAGATAAAAACAATAATAAATTATTTGGAGACATTAAAAATAAACTTTCATATCAGAAATTATAAAATAATCAAGTCAAATAACAGAAATCAAAAATTATTAAATGAATTTGATTGGTCAGCAAATATAGAAAAACTTGAAAATAAAGAGACATATGGTTGTTGAATATAAAAAATTTGATACGTTGCTATTGATTAGAAACGGGTAGTTACGAAAAAAGATACAGAATTGAAAGGTATAAGCTTTTTCATGTTAAAAAATTGATTTAAAAAATTAGGCTACGTTATGTTAAAAGGTGAAACTATAAAGTGAATTTGTGTTACTAACCTTCTTTACAAGTGCCTGTTGAAAGCAGATGTTAAATAACCTCTGTAAATATAAAATTCCTCAAATAAACCATGAGTGAAAACTCCGAGAGGTAAGCAAAACTGAAAATCTTCCCAAGCCGACCCCGAAGCCATATCGAAGCCACTTCTACGAGGGACTCCAAGGCCCAGAAAGGTCTCAAACACAGAAAAGAAGTAATTATCCAATCTTCAAAAAGTAATACAAGATAAAAGGTATTCCATAAACTATAAATTAAATCATCAAACTTACGTGCGTGTGAATAAATCCAAAACTCGATATTTATTCCTCTTCGTTACGATTACAATATCGTCCATTTTGTATATAAAATCTGTTAGAAACAGATGTTCTATTTTGTCTTTGGTTTTTAGTAGTACATGTAAAAAGAGTTGCATAATTTCATATATTTATTGGATATAAAAACTTCATTTAGTGTGAATGTTGAGCGAAAGATCATTTAGATAAGTGTTTTGAATTGTTCCTTATGTCCTTATTTATCAATTCTGTATAAATATGCCGCACAATAGAGAATAAATTAAAAAATATTTTTCATAAATTTCAAATATAAAGCGTTTTCTTCCCATAAAGTTGGCAAAACTGCTTCACAATTAGTTAGTTCCTATTATTCAAGGGAAAGGACACAGGACCGGCCTGAGGATATGTTAAATAATAAAATAAAAAAAGAAACTAAGTGAGCATTAGACCCATGAACCCAACCTGAGGTGAAGAGTCATCATAAAAGGTGAGTGATGTATGATATCACTAAAATTTAAATTAAAATTCATATTAATTGGCGCCCAAATAAATATATTACAACAAATAAATTAGAATAATAAAATGATGGAGAGGAGAAAAAAGAACTGGAAAAGAAAGGAAATTTGAAAATAATTTCCAGCAGATTTTTTCTCTAAGCTGTACGATAAATAGTTTATGAGATACAGCGGGCTATCTCTCTTAATGAGACACCCGGTACATCGCCGAAGTGAATAGAAAGAAAAAATAAATTATACTGAAAGCTCCTTTTCCTATTAGAGGATTAATGTACGAGTACACACACCCTCTAATGTTTTGTCGTAATTGCTTTTTCTTTTTGCGTTAGTGGAATTCGTTACGCACATTGTCGATGTAAATGTATGCGAGAAATGCAGAAACCGGTGTTGTTATCTTTCGGGAAGTGTTTGAATTTTAGATGAGTTCGTTGTTTTTAAAACTCTACATGTTGGTGTAAACTTACATTGAACTTTATACTTGTTATGAAGATTTTCAGTTAAGATCTCTCGAATTTAAGTAGATATAGATAAAGGAAAGGCGGAGAAAATTTAAATTATTCTGTAAAGTGGAAAATAAACATTTGGAGCGCAAGAATATTGACAGTTCGAGGATGTCCTACATGCAAATTAGCCATTAAGTTAGATATGTTATTATTTTAGGTATTTAAAAAGAATGTTACAATACTACTCATATTTTACTTTTTACTAGACTTTTATAACATCGACTGGATCTCAACATTTTGGGAAGGAATTTCTTAATAGGTTTTTTACGTGTATTTTTGCGATAAAAATGAAAGATTCTAGATTAAAGTCCTTGTTTCAAAAAAATTACCTACTTTAATCAATAATGAGCATGTATATTATGAGCTTTTCGTTATAAAACCTTTTACAACAATCTCTCAATCTAAAATACTTACTTACTGTTAAAAAAAACACAAACAACACGATACTTCTGCTGCTGATACTATTATTTTAGAATGGAATAACCGATCCAAATGCTGGCTTGAAACAATTTTTACGACTAATTTCTAACAATAATCAGCCTTATTCATAGTCAAAGTTAGTGGTTGCTAAGACTAGTTGAAAAATCCCAAATAACATATTCATAGAAGTATTAAGCATCATGATAACGCTAGTAACGTTTTAAATATTTAGCAGCGTGCTTGGGTATGTTTTTTTTTTAAAGGAGCCGTCCCTTCGCCGGCGCCACCTCAGCCTCCTGGGCTTATTGTGGATACTCCTAGTATTCTGACTACAGCCTATTCAGCAAATCCGTTCCCTGTTTTAGCTCATACAGGTTCTTTGCTGGTTGGTTGTAGAAGTCTTCTGGAGTCATTTTGGGTCTACCATACAGTTTCTGCCTCCTGTGGTCCAGCGTCTCACAGTTGCATAGTATATGCAGAGCTGTTTCGGTATCCTTTTTGCATCTTCTGCATGTGAGGTCTCCGTTATACAGCCCTATTTTATTCAGGTGCTCCTTTGTGGGAAAATGTCCCGTAAGTAGCCCCGTTATGGTGCGTAGTTTGTTCCTGCTCATTGAGAGCAATTCTTTCGCTACTTTTTCTGATGGTTCTTTTATGTTTTAGCATTGCAGATGTTTGTCTGATCTTTGGCCACCAGACCAGAGATGCATATGTAATCCTGGGGATGACAACCATTTTGTACAACCAGTGTACCATGCTTGGTCTAAGTCCCCATTTAGTGCCGTAAGTGCGTCTGGCAACCATGAAGGTTACCTCTGCCTTCTTGACCACGTGCTGCAGGTGTCGGTTACAAGTTAAACCTGGGTCTAGGATAACCCCAAGGTATTTTACTTCATCCGACAATCGTATTGGTTCACCTTGAAGCGTCAGAGGGCCAAGTCCTTCCCTCTTCCTTCTTGTGGTAAACGCAATTATCTGTGTTTTTGAGGGACTTATGCGTAGCCCTTCTTCTACAGTCCAGCCTGTTACTACATTTAAAGCCATCTGGAGTCTGTCTCTGGTTGTACTGTTGAATTTACCTTGGGATAGAATTACCAGGTCATCTGCATATCCTATGGTGTTAAATCCTTCTCTGTGTATGGTTCTAATGAGCCCGTCCATAACCAGGTTCCACAGCAGCGGGGGGTATGTTTAGGTGCGGACTAAAATGACAAAAACTGCGTTTTTGACAAAAGGTGAATTTTGTTTTCGGTATATTAATAATCAAGTTAATTCAATTAATACTGGTTTTAAATAATCTAAATATACAGTGTAGGTACATATAAAAATGTTTTAGATAATTTATGCAAGTAAAAAAGTAATAAAAGCAAATTTTTTATTGAATATTCGTACATATGTATTTATGAAACCTGTCAAAAAAAAACCCCACTTTGGGGTTTTGATTAGTCCAGGAAATATAGCCTGAATGTGACCATTTTACATTGTTTCCCTCCTGGTGGCTGATTTTGCTTGGCAAGAGGGCAAAATCGATGTAGAATAAGATGCACTCATTTCGATCTCTGAAGTCGTTGCGGAAAATTGTTTAACGAGGTAAAAATGGTGTGATTTCAGTAAAAATGACGCATTTCGTGCATATCTTTTTACCCTTCAATTTTACAGAACAAACGTTAAGAACTTTTTTTTCTCTTCAACAGATCTACAAAACTAGACTAGTTATGATCAAAAAGACATTATTATTATTAAACAAATTAAAAACCCGATGTTATCTTTATAACGTCTTTATATATTACACCTAAGTATGCCCTCAAATTCACAAATAACGTGTACGAAATCTGGAATCTGTAACTTAAATAATTTGCAAATTATGACGTCATAAACAAATTAATTTATTCTCGCCCTGTACGACATTGCGCATCACCTTTACTTATACTGTTTGTTTTGTTAGTAGATTTCATCGTTATAAGTCATGTGTCGTTATTATTTTTCAGAAATATGCAATTTCGCAGCCGTGGGAATGATTATTTAAAACTTTGACGGTTTGTCACTCCGTTGTTTTTCAAGGATTTCAGACGAATCTTTTTTCTGATTAATGCTTATTTTTTGCTCTATCAATGTACGAAATAATATATTGCGAAATTCATTTAGTATGCGGTATATTGCTTTCTGCAACTAAGGTCGTTTCAAAGAATTATTCCCACGGTTGCGAAATTGCTTATTTCTGAAAAATAATATCGACACATGACTTATAACAATGGAATCTACTAACAGAACAAACAGTATAAGTAAAGGTGATGCGCAATGTCGTACGGGGCGAGCATCAATTAATTTGTTTATGACGTCATAATTTGCAAATTAACTAAGTTTCAGATTCCAGATTTCGTACACGTTATTTGTGAATTTGAGGGCATAATTAGGTGTAATATAAAGACGCTATAGTGATAACATCGGGTTTTTAATTTGTATAATAATAATAATGTTTTTTTGCTCATAACTTCGGACCTAATCGATATTTTTTGACGTGCAAAGTCTAGTTTTGTAGATCTTTTGAGGAGAAAAAAAGTTCTTAACGTCTTTTCAGTGAAATTGACGGGTAAAAAGATATCCACGAAAAGCGTCATTTTTACTGAAATCACAACCTTCTTACCTCGTTAAACAATTTTCCGCAACCACTCCAGAGATCGGAGTGAGTGTATCTTATTCTACATCGATTTTGCCCTCTTGTGAAGCAAAATCAGTCACCAGGAGGGAAACATTGCTCACAACTCTATATTGCGTGGACTATAATGTATAAATCCATTTATTATAATTCTTTTCGTTATCTATGTCTCTCTCTCAATTTACAAGTTGTCCTGTGAGATATGCGACAAGAAAAATTATTAAGTGTATTGGTATCAATGTTTTAATGCAGCAACAACAAATTACTCTTATACTTAAGATTTGCTAAAAGAGAAAAAATTACCAGCCCCGAAGCTACCGAATTAAGAAACAACACCACCATTTTCCTCAACAACAGCAACTACCCCTTGAAACCGTCTTGTGGGAAAAAGACTTAAAATATCGGAAAAATAATTAACTTGTACGTTTAAATACAACAATCTTCAGTTTGAACTTATTAATTTTATTTATGAAACATTTTACTTCAGATTCATAAATCGGGGATCTTTTAGAGCAAGATTACACATATGAATGTATTTGCAATTCTGCCTTTCTGAACCGCACTTATTTTCGTTTGAAAAACATAAATAATAAAACTATATATTATTGTAACCCATAAATCCTGAGCTGGATGTACACTTCCATAGTGAAACCAATTATGACTTATGGAGCCATTGCGTGGAGTAGTAAAACTAGCCTATTGTCACCGAGAGATATTCAAATTCAAATACTAGCCTGTATATGCATTACAAGAGCAATGAGAACATGCCCAAAGGTAGTTATTCTCAACCTCACACCACTACATATGGTGGTGGAAAGTGTTGCAGAAAGAAGAAAATACAGACTAAGTAGAGGGGGAATCATTAAAAAAACCACCTCCTCACTTCTTAGAATTCAGAAATCCTGGGACATGCCACAAGATGGTATGATGGAAAAGTATAACTTTTCAAAGAAATTCGTTACGGAATTAGGCAACAAGAAGGAATGGGATCCAAATACCATTACCAGACTTGGAAAGAATGCCATTCAATGGTATACAGACGGCTCAAAAGCAATAGAAGGAACTGAGATAGGAGAGTACGGGCCAGGAACCAAACACTTGGGAAAACCCCAAGTATCTTTCAAGCGGAAATTCACGCCATAAGAAAGTGTGCCCAGTTCAATATTGATAAAGGATATAGAAGGCAAAGGATTATCATAATGTCGGATAGTCAAGCAGCCATTAAAGCACTGAGCTAATCAGTAATCAGTTCCAAAATGGTGTGGGAATGCGTAGGCAAACTCAATGAATTAGGCGAGAACAATATAGGTAGCCAGCTTACTGTGGATTCCAGGACACACTGGAATAGAAGGAAATGAAATAGCAGATGAACTAGCAAAGAGGGGGACTGGAACACCCTTTTGGGGGCCGGAACCCTTTTGGATGCCGGAACCCTTTTGCGGAATCAGTCCCAATTTAATATTGGAAGCAATAGGCAAATCCGAAAAAAATAGAAGATCTGACCATTGGAAAGATCTAGTAGAACTTAGACAATCAAAGATTCTTCTGAGTGACTACAACCTGTTGAGATCAAATGAATGCATGAGTCATAGTAAAACTGCAGTAAGAGTTTTAACAGGGATCCTACGGGACATTGTCCTCTGAATGGAGACCTGAAAATGCTTAAAATAGTGGAGGAAGAAGAATGTAGTTTCTGTGGCATGGAAGAAGAAACCTCCATCCACATACTTGCAAATTGCACAGCAATTCAGAATCCTATGGGGCACAACACCTAGGAGATTACTGAATAGAAGAGCGATATTTATCTGAGTTGAATCCTGCAGATATCCTAAAATTCATCCGGGAAATAGGACTAAAGAAGCTATTAATCTCTGAGACATTCCTCATTAACTAAGTAAAAGTAAGGAGGCACAATAGACCTGTCAGTCTCAGTGAATGTCACCCCAATATACATACATACTGCTAATAACGAGATTAGGGTATTTATACTACTCTTCTACTCGATGTATTTTTGTCACCTCCATCCTCCTTGTAGACTTTTTCTAACCTACAATTATTTATGCACATTGCATTCAGTGATTCCCCTCATTTTATACATTTACATTCAACAGGCGCTGGCATTGTCAAATTTTGAAATAACTTATTATGTTATAATGAAACTTTTATTACGTTGTTTATAATATTTTCAAGATTTGCGTGGCAGCAGATATAGGATGGCTAAGAACCAAATAAACATGACATTTGCTAGGTTATGATAATAAAAATGTTGTCATGCATATTTTTTCTGCTAACATAATATTAACTAGTAGCCACTAAAGTACGGACTATGAATATGACACATTTAGTAACATAATAGTGGCTACATGTTATAGTAGAGTATTTAATAGCTACAAACGCTCTGACTATGAATAGCTTTAAAAGAAAATGCTGGAAATGCTTTAGCAGTATCTCGAGCTGCTAATGCTCATTTCCTACCCTTGTCACCCAATATACTATTCCTGTATTAGTTATACCTTATCCAATCCTCTCCAGCTTGGTTTACTCTGTTAGAAATTTGTCTGTAAAAAAAACTTAATCAGTTTAACCTAGAAGTTTTAGCTGCTTATGAAATTTACAAAAAGTTACTCTGTATAATGTTACCGAAATATATTCGTGTGTTTGTTTGCTTAACCCTCCATGCCATACACGATATCATATAAAGCTTTCGACGTAGATTCACCTACAAGAATTTCGTTTAAACTTCCCCACATAGTTTTATTCCGGTAGAAGTTCCACTCTCTGAGATGTGAATATTAAGATATGCAATGAGTATATAATGCAAAATGATATTCAGACATACAAAGAATATAAGTCGGTGTCGACTTATATAACCCTTCGAATATTGTCGTTCGTTTTGTACGTGAATCGTTTCGCGAGCGTCAGTTTATTCAAATATTTTGGTATTTTTAAAATTAGAAACCAAACGCTTTTGTTTATTCTTCTGTACGGAATCTGTTTGTTTGCCACAACTTAATAATATTTTGGAGGGTTTTCTACTTATAACGCGTCAACTTTTTCTTTCATCAGGAACAAATCCATCTTCAGAGCTCTTCCTGTGAAGCTGAGCTCCAACTTTCTTACCATCTCTTTGACATTCTACCTACTAGTCTAGCTCACATGTATTGTTTATTAAGACTAAATTAAAAGAACCCAACAAGGAGTCCTGGAGGGAATTCTGTCAGGTCTCCCTTAAAGGGACACTTCTAACGTCGTGGTTATATTCAGATGACGAGCGGAAAGTTTACAAATACTGAGATAGAGGCTCTAGAGAATCTCCTCAGTGTGCACTTCCTCAAGTTCAAGCTACGACAACGAGCTGGTTTCCAAAACAAAAGCTACCAAAGAGACTGAAAGAAGATTTTCAGATCTCATCTTATTAGATGGGCTATAAGCTACAGGACCTGATGGTATATTCCCCAAGCTCATGCAAGAGGGAATAGGCATTATAATAGATCCCTTAGTTCTGATACTACGCAGTTGCCATGCTTTAGGATATGCACCAATTGCATGGAGAGAGTCAAAAGTGGTGTATACCCTACCGACCGAATGATCTGATATTGTTCATGGTGAAAACCATGGAAAAAGTTATATACATAAATTTTCAAGAAGGAGTGCATCCTTCTACACAGATTACAATGGGCTTATCAAGTAGGGAACGAATGTACTTTTGAGATTACCGGAGACATGAATGATTGTCTTGCAAGAAGCACTACGAATCGTGGACAAATGGTGCCTTTCAGTTGATCCAAAGGTAAAAAAACTAGCTGCTCGTATGAATAGAAGAGTTTTCCAGCAAGGTAGAGTACAAATGTCTGGATAAAACTAGAAATGTCTGAGGAAGTTGAATATCTGGGAGTGACACTTGATTCTAAACTGTATTGGAGCAGCTAGGCTTTTTGGGCAATGCGGAAGAGTCATGGGTAACACCTGGAGAGTACTATCCGAGGTGGTTCATTGGCTTCACACAACTGATATGGTCAACGATCACCTATTAAACGATAGTCTGGTGGTGGAGGACAGAAGTATCCTCTGCAGTGAATATATCAACTGCAATCTAAATACAAGCTCTCCTTGGTGTTACCGGCAAAATTAACAGCACGGGGACGGCATCTATGGGAGCCTTCATTGACTTTCCTCCTCTGGAACTGTTTGTAAAGGTGGAGTCAATGTTTGCGATACTCAGGCTGAAATAGGGAGGCATATGGTCCCCGAAAAAATGTTCAAGAAAGACTCATTGATACAACCGGGACAATACTAGATGGACCCATATTTCAGGTGATCTTCGATAGCATAGGGAGCACCAAGGTAATCCTGGAGACATCATCTGTTTCATCGATGGGTCTGGAGCTGGTATAAACGGATCTAGAAATATAATGTTCTTCAGCATTGGACGCGAAAATGACCATTCCTATTTGCCCACCCAGTACAAAGAGCTAAGGTTGCTATGGTTAAGGACATTCTATTTTATCGATAAAATCACGATTGTCAAGCAATATCTAGGAAACTTTTCCATAATGCACCTAAAACTTACTGACAACTTGATATAATGGAAAGTCCTAATTGAGGGTATAAATGGATAACTTTATATTCATCCCTCATATTCGAGCGCAGGTCCCTAATGTGAAGTTGTTTTGTCATTTTGAACCTAAACCAACACGAAACAACAACTTTTGCTTCGACGCTACTCAAACTCGATAGGGTCAGTCGTCCTTCCGCATCCCTCTCTCTCTATATATATATATCGCGTCGGAATAATTTTGACCGACCTATGATTTCAAAATTTACGACTCGTACAGAGATGTCAATTCAGATAAAAATGGATATTTGTAAATACGGAAATTGATATCTATATATGTCGATGTTACATGACCTGAACAGCCGTATTTTAAACCGTGCGGAACTTTTACGGCTTAGGGAATATTCCTAAACACACAATTTCAGATCATTCAATCAGAATTTCAATTTGGTTGAAGATTACAGAAATTACCAGATATTCACAGCTATCGATATTTTGCTTAAAGAGAATTTTCTATAATTGATAAATCAGTCAAAAGTCTTCAATTCGCTACATATGGCAACACTGTTGACAAATTTATGCCATTTTTGGATAGTAACAGTCTGCTGGATAGGTGTCAAAATGTAATGACATTCTGGCAATCAGTTGTAATTGGAAAAAAGTAGGAAGAGAAATGGGAACTGAGCTAGAACTCATAAGTGACAAGACCAGTATAGTCTAGTTTACATGTGTTGTTTGTTGAGTTCTACTTCGCCTACTCAGAAAATTATGACCAAGGTGTGATTCGATTTGTAATTGAAAAAAAGCAAGAAGAGAAATGGGAACTGAGCTAGAACTCATAAACGCCGAGAGCAGTATAGTGTAGTTTACATGTGTCGTTTGTTGAGTCCCACTTCGCCTTCTCAGAAAATTATGACCAAGGTGTGATTCGATTTGTAATTGGAAAAAAGCAAGAAGAGAAATGGGAACTGAGCTAGAACTCATAAACGCCGAGACCAGTATAGTGTAGTTTACATGTGTCGTTTGTTGAGTTCCACTTCGCCTTCTCAGAAAATTATGACCAAGGTGTGATTCGATTTGAAATTGAAAAAAAGCAAGAAGAGAAATGGGAACTGAGCTAGAACTCATAAACGCCGAGACCAGTATAGTGTAGTTTACATGTGTCGTTTGTTGAGTTCCACTTCGCCTTCTCAGAAAATTATGACCAAGGTGTGATTCGATTTGAAATTGGAAAAAAGCAAGAAGAGAAATGGGAACTGAGCTAGAACTCATAAACGTCGAGACCAGTATAGTCTAGTTTACATGTGTTGTTTGTTGAGTTCTACTTCGCCTACTCAGAAAATTATGACCAAGGTGTGATTCGATTTGCAATTGGAAAAAAGCAAGAAGAGAAATGGGAACTGACCTAGAACTCATAAGCTCCAAGACCAGTATAGTCTAGTTTACATTTGTCGTTTGTTGAGTTCTACTTCGCTTTCTCAGAAAATTATGACCAAGGTGTGATTCGATTCGTAATTGGAAAAAAGCAAGAAGAGAAATGGGAACTGACCTAGAACTCATAAGCTCCAAGGCCAGTATAGTCTAGTTTACATTTGTCGTTTGTTGAGTTCTACTTCGCTTTCTCAGAAAATTATGATTAAGGTGTGATTCGATTCGTAATTGCACCTAAAATTTGGAAAAGTTTGTTTCATTTTTGCAATTATCTCAGAAACTATTGCAGATATCGAAAAAATATGCCTCAAGCGTGGGACGAAAATTTTGTTCTGTCGTAGAAAAAATATAGTGTGCAGCAACTTTATTAAACATTTGCTTTTATATTAATTGATGAGTATTTTTCTCGTTTACTTTCACTTTGTGTTATTTAAACAAGTCACAGAGAAAGTTAGATTCGACTTGGACAAGCCATTACAGTTATTACACTAGGCGTTTTGCGAAAATATCTCCTAATTAAAAATACGTCTTTTTAAGTGAAAAGAGACGAATTATACAAGAAAATGGAGTTGACTTTTGCACCTCATCTTATCGTCCCCCACTTTGCCGGTTTTTATTAGAATAAAAGCATTTTTGGACTTCTAAAAATTAACACAACTTTGTTCTGAATTTCCAAGTAAGCTTTTAAAACTTGGTGGAAATATGACAATTAAAAATAGCAGGACCGACACGAGGATTTTTATTTCTAAAAGGAACATAAGAAAAATAAATAGATGAAGACTTAAAAGTATCTAAAAACAAATTGTGGGAGTATTTTTGAGGGAGAGAGAAGTGGCAGAGAAGAAAATTTGTTATAGTTCGAGCAAAAGATATAGTGATGCAAACCGTCGCCCACATTTAAATTCCATTAAAACGTACAGTTTCTGTAACACAGAGTGGAATTTAAATTTAATGTTCGCTGAATTACCTTCACACAGAAATTTTTCTCACAAATTGGATGCATTCAGCCACGCTAGCGCTAGGCAAGCGCTGAGTAAGCGGATGGCGAATTTGATCGCTAATTGACAGCGCTAGTTCTAGCGGTCGCCATTTTTTCCAGCGAATTTATTTTCCGCTAAGTTGGTCAGCGGTTCGTTATGTCAACAACAACAATTCTAACCTCTAAGTTAAAATGTCTGTGTTATTTAGTTTTTATTAGCGAATTACTGCCTCGAAATAATTTAAATTTCTTACAGGATTTTCTGCTTCTCCTAATGCTAATATTTCTACATATTCTTCTCTTGTGCGCATTGAAAACAAAATTTCCAGAATTTCAACATGAAGAGTTTCAAAAGAAATGCAGCTGGGCAAGATCTTTCAAATACCGATTATGAACCTGAAGTAAAATAAGAAAAGTGAGACTGGATTTTAAGACTTGTTAAAGCCGCTCCTGATTTTTTTTAATGTGTTACCGCCCTAATTTTAAAGAGCTCGTCCGCTTTTAAGCGAAATTACCTGTTGGCAGTATAGTCCTATCAAAGCACTTAGCATTAACCTTATACATGCTCTCTACTATCCCCGAAGATGTCGGATAGAAACCGTTTCTCGAAATTGAAAATATAAAACACTCGGTGTACGGAGTGCTTTGCATATTCATGGACATAAATAATCACTTTGGAATTAGTTGCGAGACCAACTATTTCCTTATTATTTTCCGCAAGTTCCATTTGCGAAGAAATAAATTAGAAAACGGGTTTAACTTAAATGAGTACAATAAGACTAAACTAGCGTATCCTGGAAATGGAAGGCATGAAATTATCCTGGATACAATAACATACTCTCCTTCAATATTTTTGTTAAAATAGACCTTCCAAGTGTCTCCCTTTTAAATCATACAATGTTTACTCGGAGATATTATTTTTCCTCGCACAGTGTCAGAAGTACTCATAAAGTGCAATGTTTATTAAAAACCTTTTCTTTCTGAGACAGTCACGTCTTTATTTTCCTTTTTTTTTCTACTTCCTTACCTACCTCAGATCCTTCTGAGACACGTTATTGGAGAGATGTTTCCGACCAACGAACATTTTAAAAAGTGTTTAGAAAAATTTGTATTCCGTCGGTAGAACTTGGAACGTCAACCTATTAAAGCAGTTCACGGTTATATGCTATGGAATTTATAATATTAGATTATATCTTTTATTAAAATAAAGATATCGTACAGGGCTATTCATAACTATTGTAACATAGGCTAACAGCGGACCTTTTTAATTTTATTAAATATTAAAGTTAATGCGTTAATGTAGGTTGGTTCATGGGAATTCAAGGCTCTTTGTAGCTGGTCTCAAGCATGCTCGATGGGATTGAGGTCGAGCGATAGAGGGGAAAGTGCAAAATGCGAAATACCATGGAAGTCCAAAACGTCTCAGACTACACTTACACGATGCGGTCAAGCATTATCGTCTAAAAGGGGGAATTTTGGTCCAATAGCAGCATGAACCAAACGTTAATAATTTATTGTACGTAGTTATGTTCCCATCAAGCACTAACAATCCTGTACGCCTACTAAAACAAACTTCCTGCACTGCTCTTCGATTCCTGAGCACTAGAGGAAGAGTCCATACACGAAAAGAAGAGTTGAAGAGAGAGGTTTTTAATCCGAATCGTAATAAAAGTGAAAGCACATTTTTTTATTATGATAAGCGAAATATAAATTAAAATCACGTATTCGGCTGAATATATTTTATTTTAAAGGAGAAATTGCTCTCTTAATGTAGCCATATTATTCAAGTCGTAAAAATGCTTCTAAAATACGGGTGTAAACGTTTTAAACATATATTTTCCTTTTTTTACCTGGTTCGTTGCACGAAATTATTTACGACACACTTGAGCATACAAACTCGAAACGTGAAACAAAAAAAAAACGTTCGCTAGTGATGCTGAGTGAATTAATATAAAGAAAGATATACGTAATTTTATTTTTATCAAGAATATTCATTTACCGACTGATACAGTTCTGAGCTATATCAGTTACCATATTAATAGAAAAAAATTTAATTGATTTTTCTCGAGACCACATTTTTTTGGAAAATACTTTAATTTTTTCTATTTAATTTTAAAAAATCATGAAACCGCTCTGTCTAGCGTATTTTATCAAAAAAGCATTGTTAATCACAATGTAGGTGATGAATTATTTATTCCAAGGCTTCGTATTTTACAGCCAAAAATATTTTTATTAAAGAAAATAAATATTCATTTAATTAAAGCCTCATTTTGGTGTATTTTTGTTTCAGTTTAAATCCCCCTTTTAATTATCTTTTCATTAAATATTAACAGTCTGTCTCTTACCGAATAAGATATTCATTTTTTCACAACGAAATCGAGTGGCACTCAGAGGCGTAAATTATTTTTTATGGAAGGCGAACTTTTCAGACATCCAAAGATTCTTCTTCCGACAGATATACCAGTGGGCTTTTAGCTTTTTCCACTAGTTTTCTGTTGATTTCTGATCATTTTATTAGTTCTCTGTTGATTCCTGAAGATTTTCCAATTTTCTGTTGATTTCTGATGATTTCACTGGTTTTCTGTTGATATCTGATGATTTCACTAGTTTTCTCAAGATTTCTGATAATTTCATCAGGTTTCTGTTGATATCCGAACATTTTCCAATTTTCTGTTGATTTTTGACCGTTTCACCAGTTTTTTTGTACATTTCTGATCATGGCACTAGTTTTTTGTAGATTACTGATCATTTCTCTAGATTTTTCTAGATTTCTGTTCTTTTCACTAGTTTTTCCTAGATTTACGATAATTTCACTAGTTTCTTGTTGATTTATTTCATTTCATTAGTTTTTTGTTAATTTCTGAACATTTCACTAGTTTTCTATCGATTTCTGATCATTTCATCAGTTTTTTTAGATTTCTGATCATTTTATTAGTTTTCTGTTGATACCTGATCATTTCACTAGTTCTTTCCAGATTTATGATAATTTCACTAATTTTTTGTTGATTCCTTCAATTTCACTAGTTTTTTCGTTGATTTCCGATCATAACACCAGGTTTCTATAGATTTATGATAATTTCACTAGTTTTTTTTGTAGATTTCTTATCATTTCACTAGTTTTCTATCGTTTTCTGATTATAGCACTTACTAGGTTTCTATAGATTTCTTATCATTTCACTAGTTTTTTGTAGATTTATGATAATTTCACTACTTTTTTGTTGATTTTTTCAATTTCACTAGTTTTTTTGTTGATTTCAGATCATAATACTAGGTTTCTATAGATTTCTTATCATTTCACTAGTTTTTTCTAGATTTATGATAATTTCACTAGTTTCTTGTTGATTTCTTCCTTTTCACTAGTTTTTTTGTTGATTTCTGATCATTTCACTAATTTTATATCGATTCCTGATCATTTCATCAGTTTTTTTAGAATTCTGATCATTTTATTGGTTTTCTGTTAATACCTGATCATTTCACAAATTTTTTTTAGATTTATGATAATTTCACTAGTTTGTTTGTAGATTTCTTACCATTTCACTAGTAGTTTTCTCTAGATTCATGATAATTTCACTACTTTTTTCTTTATTTCACTAGTTTTTTTGTTGATTTCTGATCATTTCACTGTATTTCTATCGATTTCTGATTATAACACTAGGTTTCTATAGATGTCTTATCATTTCACTAGTTTTTTCTAGATTTATGATAATTTCACTAGTTTCTTGTTGATTTATTCAATTTCACTAGTTTTTTTTGTTGATACCTGATCATTTTACTAGTTTTTTGTAGATTTATGATAATTTCACGACTTTTTTGTTGATTTCTTCAATCTCACTAGTTTTTTTCGTTGATTTCTGATCATAATACCAGATTTCTTATCATTTCACTAGTTTTTTCTAGATGTATGATAATTTCACTAGTTTTTTGTTGATTTCTGATCATTTCACTGATTTTCTATCGATTTCTGATCAAAACACTAGGTTTCTATAGATTTCTTATCATTTCACTAGTTTTTTCTAGATTTATGATAATTTCACTAGTTTCTTGTTGATATCTTCCATTTCACTAGTTTTTTTTGTAGATTTCTGATCATTTCACTAATTTTCTATCGACTTCTGATCATTTCATCAGTTTTTTTTAATTTCACTACTTTTTTGTTGATTTCTTCTATTTTACTAGTTTTTTTGTTGATTTCTAATAATTTTACTGGTTTTCCATCGATTTCTAATAATTTTACTGGTTTTCTATCGATTTCTGATTGATTATAACACTAGTTTTCTATCGATTTATGAAACTTTTTTGAGGGCAACAGTGCGCCACTGTGATATTTTTATTATTTTAGGCAGAATCGCTTTCGAAATTTTCGCTTAGAAAACTTTTCAAAATAATAATTTGCAAATTTCCTTGAAAAATGGGAAGAAATTAGTAGAAATTTCGTATTCCGGTTTTATTTTGCTTGTTGTAGCAAATGTAAAAACGATTTTATAATTTTGTTTGGGAAGTTCGAAAGGAAAATGTAATGAGTTTTTGAAATTCGATTATAGCAGTGGAATATATATATTTCATTTATTTTCTCTTTTTTATTATTATTATCATTATAGATGATACAGAATAAATTTCAGTGTTTCATAGCGTTCATTTTTTTTGTATCTACGGAAAACATTATCTACTTTTCATTATCAATTTCAATTTAAATCTTTTGTATATTCAAAAAAGAAAGAAATTCCTTTAGACCAGTCGTTCCCAACGTGGGATTCCCGTACCCAAGATGGGTGTACATTATTTCTTTGTATACAGGGCTTGTCACGACGACTAGATCTTTCTTAAAAATTACATAGTGTAACATTGACGAATTTCAGGATTTTTTATAAATACAGGGTGGTCCTTAAGTAATTGTACATAGAAGTACAGTACAATCTTCACTTTAAAATGTTGCAATTTAAACCAACTAGTTTCAATAAAATTTTGATATCAAGAGAGATATTGGGTGTTAAAAATGAAATTTTAATTTCTATTTTTACAATAACTTTGACGCTTTTTGACGTGTATGCACAAAAATTTTACGGTGGTGGTTTTTGGATATGAGAAATCATAATGTGTTGTCTATTTCGATGTATTTTGTAGAGGGCGGCACATAGGCCACGTATGCGGCATAAATATACGCTAAACTTTTTTGCTGTTTGAATTAGCGCTAGTTTTGTGAAAAAATATTAAAGCCATATAATTTTAACAAAAATAGGTACATTTGTTAGTATCCCCAAATCTTAACGGTTTTAGAGATAATTACATTTGTGCATACACGTTAAAAAGCGTTAAAGTTATTATAAAAAACAAAAATTTCATGTTTAACACCCTGTATCTTTCTGAATATCAACATTTTATTAAAGTTAGTTGGTTTGAATCGCAATATTTTAAAGTGAAGATTGTACTGTACTTCTATGTACAATTACTTAAGGACTACCCTGCAGTAACCCAAATAATGAATTTATTCCATTCTGTTTTTTCACAAGGTATAAAAAACACATTCTATATTTTTGGCGTATATAAAATCAACTAAATATCGATGGCAATCAATTTAAACAACTTTTTAAGTATATACATACTATAATTCTAGCTCGACATTTATAATGCGAAACATCGTAAATGTCATTAAATAGCTATTCTTGATGTAATTTATCGAGACAATAAACAATCGGGCGCTATTTATTTTGATAAATTGGATGCATTTGTGTATACACAGACATGAGTCTTTTTGATTGTAACCGTTTTCGCCAGTGGCTAGCGAAAGCGACCAAAGTACGTCGGCGAATTTTGTCAAGAGACTAATATTAGACATCTGATACACATCTACTGCCATTGATTGCGAGACTTCCATCATGCCAACTCCAAAATTTAAAAAGATAAACATTTTTCAAAACAAACTTAACCTTAAAACTCTATCCCATCTGACAAATAGTGATGAGCAAAATTGGTCTTGGTCTTGCAGTCTCGGTATTGGTCTTGCGAAAAAGCAAGACAAAAACCAAGACCAAGATTATCATTAAACTAGCAAGACCAAGACCAAGACAGAATGAACAAGAACAAGACCAAGACCGAATATGCAAGACCAAGTCCAAATACACAAGACTCACTTCAGAGCGTACCAAAACCTATTAATTACATTTTTTTCGAATTGAGATTATTAGTATAAGATAGTATTGTTATTTGTTAGTTGAACCTTCATAAGAAGTAAAAATATTAAATAGTTCCACGAATATGACTCCAAGAACTAGTTCCTTTTCGATCCGGAACCGTTCCAGGTTCAATCCGTAGTTTTTCCGGAACCACCCACCTCTAGAATACATAAGAACACATAAGAAAACAAAAGTGAAAAAATAATTGTGAATAATCGTCTTCCTCATATTTTATGTTGTTTGATATTTTTTAACATTTTAATAAAATAAAGTATTTTGTTATTTAATAATAAACTGTAAATTATTATAAATTTATAATTATGACCATCTTTAGAAAAAATAATAAAACAGATAAAATGACCTAGACCAAGACTGGATACGCAAGACCAAGACCAAGACCAAGACCAAGACCAAGACCAAGACCAAGACCAAGACCAAGACCAAGACCAAGACCAAGACCAAGACCAAGACCAAGACCAAGACCAAGACCAAGACCAAGACCAAGACCAAGACCAAGACCAAGACCAAGACCAAGACCAAGACCAAGACCAAGACCAAGACCAAGACCAAGACCAAGACCAAGACCAAGAATAAATAAGCAAGACCAAAGTTGGATTTCCATTTAGTTATAAATTTAATTTTGTCCTGCGAGGTGGACAACCCATACAACAACCCTTCGTTCTCGTGGTGGTTATTTATGCGCGCGTTTAATTAGAGATTTACTATATACTTTAATCGACAGCGGGCACTTGGACAAGAATTCATCTAGTAGAATTCGTGTGATTTTTAAAATTAATGACATGTGCGTTTATCGCGGGTTTTCTACGTTTTTAAGATAAAAGAAAAAATACTGCTAGTGATGGTAAACGAAGCTGTGTTGGAGAGAGCTCTCTGAAAATTTCGGTGTTGACGGGATAAAACTTGAGGTGAATAAATCTCTATTCGTTACCGGTCAATTTTGTATTTTCGCTAATTTGGCATCTTCTTAAATAAAACCAGATTTCAAGCCATATTTTTGGGGTAAATTGTACAGTGCTAAAGCTTAACTCTCCTCACAGAAGCTCTCGAAGGATAGATCCATAACAGCGGATCAAACAACCAAGACCGGACATATTTGAGCAAGACCAAGACTGGATCAGCAAGACCAAGACCAAGATTGTCCAAGTCTTGGTCTTGGTCTTGCTTTGCTCATCACTACGAATTAGGCAACCTGTCAAATAAAATTCAATATGGCGTTCCAGGGCAAAACAAAAATATGGTTTTTGTCTTTTGGTTTATACAAGATTGTTTATTTTGGAGAAAGGTGATTTTATTTGGCTTTAAAGATTGTCTTGTGTGTTGATAATAATAGTAAACAATAAAAATTTTAGTTTTATAAAACTTTTGTGTTGCATATGCGGATTTTGGACCGACTTTTGGTTAAGTTGTGGCTACATAAAAACATTCATTTTTCGTTAGCGACGCGGAGCGGAGCGCAGCGATATTTTGAAAGCGGCAATTTTACTTTATGCTCGAAAAACACATAATTTTTTCTACAGTCGCACTTTTAATAATTAAAACAGTTCTTTATATTTTCTTAGGTTATAATAGTAGTGGATTATGATACAAGACGTTTTAGTTGTCATATTATTTATTAATGTAAAATGTCAAAGTGACATTATCATGTATGTATATTGTCGTTTTTAGCATTGAATAAATAGATCAAAGTGTACCTTTTCCATTACCAAATTTGATGGAATAAGTGAGCGAAAAAGATTCGTTATTTTTGCTGTAGAGCGTAAAGTAACAATCCTCGGCATTTGTCGACTTTACTATTTCATTTGAATATAGTAATTAGTCATTTTTCGCGCGACTGTAGGAAAAAATATTTTGCAAATAAATATAAAAAATGTATTTGAGGCAACTTGAAATTTTAATACGGTATTATTTATAATTAAAAAATAAGGTTATAAAAAGAGAGATCATTTTGGTGGGACTTTCTGCCTGCCAGGTGATCTAAAAAATTATGTATAGGTGCGAGTGAATAGCGCTAGTCTGCAATTCCGTGTTGGGGTTTAATAGGAGAAGTATAGGACAAGTTTTCAGCTTGCCTCAAATACCTACCCAAAAATTGGTGCCAGCTCTCCTACTATTAGTTTATGCAGTTCCAATACAAAATCCAAAATCGTATTCAGCCGTGGGAATGAATAAAGGGTGCATGTAATGAAATTCAAAATGAACCCAGAACGTTTTCAATAGCTAGATAATCCTTACAGAAACTTAGTGTAAAATTTCAACAAACTGATACACAAAAATTTTTACCAAATTTAACCTCTTCTCCCACCACGTTGAACACTTAAGAGCATTAAAAACGCGGATTTGTAGTAAAAAATTTATCAATGCAGGGTTATACAATGTACCAAATTGGAATTTGGAATGGAAGAAGAAACCTGCGAAGAAGCCTGCGGATTTGCTTAAATTATTTCGGGAAATCTAAAGTCTACAGGAACTACTAGACTCTGAGAGTTTCATCGGGAACTAAGTAGAAGTAAGGGGGCACAATAGATCTTTTAGGTCTCAGTGAATGTCACTCCAGAATACATACCTATATACATATATCAACAAATTATCAGAGTTGTTGAAATAGATGGAAGATACCGACTCAACGAAGCTATCAGTACAGCTTGCACCATATCCGGTACAAGATATACCGTAGGGGTTATCTTAAGTGTAAATGTTTTTCGTGAGTCAGCTCAACGAATACATCTGCTCAGAGAAGAAATGCAAGCTCATAAGCAAAAGGAAAAACCGAATATATTTAAGAAAATATGTGAGACTAGATGGGTGGAAAGACATTAAGCAATTTCTAGATCTCTGTCCATGTATACCCGGAATTTTACAAAAAATGGATGAACAAGGTAGCACAAGTACTATACATACATTTTCGTTCCTCCAATCTAGACTAGCGCTACTCATTCGCACCTATACATAATTTTTTAGATCACCTTGCAGGCAGAAAGTCCCACCAAAATGATCTGTCTTTTTTATAACCTCATTTTTTAATTATAAATAATACCCTATTAAAATTTCAAGTTGCCTCAAATACATTTTTTATATTTACTTGCAAAATATTTTTGCACGCGTCTGGCAAGGCTAAAAACCCGACTAAATCGTCTGGCTAATTTTTTTCTTGACTCTTTAAACATTAAACTACAATATATGAAAATTTCAAATTGCCTCAAATATATTTTTAGTGAAAAAAATTAATATTTTTAAAAATTTAGGGGTTTATTTAGCCCCGCTACTCACCAGCCAGGTCTGCAATTCCGTGTTGGTGTATAATAGGAGAGGTATAGGACAAGTTTTCAGCTTGCCTCAAATACCTACCAAAAAATTGGTGCCAGCTCTTGGACTATTATTGTCAAGCAAAATTACTATAATTTTATGAATAAAATGATCTAAAAACGTATACAATAAAATTAGAACATAAACTAAAATAATTCCAACGTTAACATTACATGGGTATTTCAAATAGGCGATTATTATATGTATTAACATCTTTTAGAATTTAAGAATAATTTTCATTCATTGGAATTACATTAAAAAAAATTAATCTTCTTTCAAACACATTGCAATACCATCAGTCGTAGCGAACAGTTTTTAAATTTACGCAATCAGAATGGAATCATATCATTCACTTGATCACACAATACCATTCGTCTACTATCATCAACATCATTACAAAAAAGAGCTTTTCTAGGTCAAACTTCTGCATGGGATGAGGGTATGCTTGCAATAAAATTTTGAACTATCTCTTGACCAAGCTATTCTTACTCATCTTGTAACGAGCCTACCTTCTTACACGTGGCTCCTGCCACAAGAACACGTCACTATGGACACCCTTGATGCAAAATTCGGTTTTAAATCTCGTGCGCCAGATTATTAACGTGGTTTGCTCCACGGACCCTTGACCCTTAGCGTCAAGAGTTCCAGATAGCCTCAGATGGAGGTTACGGAAAATTCTAGGGGTCTTGTTGAACTAACTTTATTTACCTAATTACAATCAAATATGGATCCTCCAATTTATAAATTACGGGTTAATGAAGGAAACAGGGGGTTCAGCAGAGTTGTATACTACCTACGGTTTAGTGTTTACCTATGATCACACAATAAGTCGGTATATCACAAAATAATCAAAAATAAACTTTTAGTGTATTAATACTCTGTGGTCTATTTTACGAATAATTCTTTAGTGACAAGCAAATTAACAGGGGAAAGAAACTAAGCTATCTTTACCATATACTTGGTACTTTGACGGACATAACGGTCAGGTTATCAAATACGGTTCAAATCTACCGGGTTTAACGGGGTCCCTAATGCACGATTTGGATCTGCCGGGTAATCAGACAAATTGTGGCTAAGACTCTTCCAAGTCTGATTAACCCTTGAATCCAAATGAAACCGGCAACTATTATTCCGACAATAAGAAAAAAAATATATAAATAATGATTCTACGAAACGGGAAAAGAACGATTTAGATCTGCCGGGAAATCAAACAAATTGTGGCTAAGCCTCTTCCAAGTCTGATTAACCCTTGAATCTAAATAAAGCCGGTAACTATTATTCCAAAAAAAAAAAATTTAAGAACGAATTAGATCTGCCGGGAAATCAAACAAATTGTGGCTAAGCCTCTTCCAAGTCTGATTAACCCTTGAATCTAAATAAAGCCGGTAACTATTATTCCGAAAAAAATTAATAAAGAATTTTCCCACGAGTTAAACGGTACCCAGCTAGCGACACACAGAGTAAAAATATTAGGACTAGCATAAAATTAAAATATTATAATCCACTTGGATATCAATTTAATATAAAACTACTGAGAACCAAAAGCATAAAATAACTCGAGAATCCACTAATAATTCATATCAGTTAATTAATATATAATAAACGCTGTAAATAAAATTCGAAATCAAATTACAGTTCACAAATCTTTATTTCCATATAAAAGAAACAAATAAAAAAAAACAATTTCAATTCAACAACAAAAGAAAAAAATAGCCGGTCGGAAAATTTTCAAAGAATACATTCAACAATTTAATATTAAGCGGCGGTACGGAATGTTTCGAATACAGTTTATTTGTAAAAATGATTTACCTTATAAAATACATCTTCCACACACAATCTTAATGCACTAAATTTTCACAATACGGTTTATCGGTTTTCGGAAGAAAGTTGAGCGAAGAGTCACGAACGAATAATTTTTCTGAATAATTGAGAGCCGGAATGAATCAGGGACCTTCTATCAATTGTTCGCTAATTTATATCCAAAATCCTAGTTACATTTTTCGGCCGTAGTCGTGGTGAGGGAATTAAACATGAAATTTATCTACAAAAAGTTGTACCTATACTGAACGGCTTCGGCTTTAATTAAAATGGTGTATATACCGGGCGTCCCTTCAGTTGAAAAAATTAAATATCGGAAATGAATAAATTGTGTATGGTAGAATTTGGATTTTCGTAACTCGGACTTATACTAAAATATATAACGGTAATAACGAAAAAAAAAATCAATGCGGTAGTAGAAAGGGTTGTAAAGTAACGAGTTATATACAACCTAGTGGTAAAATAAAATATATTACGGGAAAAAATAAAAATCAAACTTGCAAAAAAAATAACTCGTTACAATCTATGGAAACTTCCTCTACATGTCGTAGGGTGTCTCAGGTTTTTTTTTCATATATAGGATACTGCTAATATAACCACAGCGAATACATACAGAGTGTAAAAGCCAAACGGAATAAATTCATTATTTCGGATACGGTACATATTAATAAAAAATTCAGAAACACTTCAAATTTAAATTATAAATTGACATTCTTCAACGTGAAAATGCGATCCCTACCTTCAACCCCCTTCGAATGACAGGTACAACACCCAATTTTTTAAATGGGAAGTATAGGCTTGTGATATATCGTTTGAAAGGGCTCTTCATCCTTTATTAAGAAATGTTATCGTTTTCAAGTTTATTGCAACAATTAAGGTAGAATAAAATAAAATCACGTAGTTACCAAAATTCGCTATAATATAGTCGAAGCTTATTACAATATACCCAAACGTTATTTTCCGTTTAGGTCTTAATAATAAGAAAGTAAGCAAAAACCTAAGCAATGTGCTTTTTAGATGGTATCCATTAAAAATACTTTAAAGAGTTTCCGTAGCAACATTAGTTGGCTTAAAACGCTTTAGCAAAATGTTTTGTAAGTATACATTGATTGATTAGTTCGGCGGATTAGAGATCTCGGTACCTCAGCCTTTAGGCTTTTTGTGCTCTTGGTTATACCGTTTATGTGAAGAGACCAGTAGCCCTTTTCAGGCTCAACAGTATTTTCACTAGGTCCGTCTTGGAAAAATCCTCCCTTGGAAACTCTAGTCCTAGGAATCTATATCTCCAATGAGACAGTGCTTCACATTCGAAGATAAGGTGAGAGGCTATTTCCTCCTCTTCCATGCACAACCGACAGATAGGTTCCTCCCTATATATGTCAATTGTATACATGTGCTTCCTCAGAGTACAGTGACCGGTGTCTGCCTTTTCATTGTCTACAATACCCTTTTGTGCCCCGGGACCCTCTTAAGAGTTGCTCTAGTATGGTTTGCCAGGGTTAAAAGTTTTTATAGGCAGTCTAGATCTCATCTGGGGACATACTAAAGATTTCAGTGCTGCCTGACTATCTGAGAGAATGATGATATTTTGGCCTCTATACTCCCTTTCTATGCTCATTTGCAAACACGTGTCGATAGCGTAGATTTCTGCCTGGAATACAGATGCAAACTTCCCCAACGATGCGTGGATATTGCACCTGGGTCTGGCACCGTCTATGACAAGGTCCCACATATAAAATCGACGAACACTGTTTACCATTAAATAGACAATATAAAACTGACCACCTGTCCAAATTATTTGCCCTGGACGGTCATATTAGGTCACGTGATATGGATTGCCTAATAAGTCGCTTGTCTGTTACCAAAGAGGTCCGACTGGTCGCAGCTACTCGGCAAATAAGTCGTTGCTATTCTTTCATGGCTACTGTCTATTAATGAAAATAGTTATTTGTGTATTTAGAGCGTAAAGTAACAGATTGCCGCTTGAGAAAGAATGTTGCCGCGCGACGCGGAGCAGAGCGCGGCGATCTTTTGAAAGCGGCAATTTTCTGTACAGTCGCCCTTTTAACAATTAAAACAGTTTTTTATATTATCTTAGGTTATAATAGGAGAACTAGAATAATCGTCATTTTCGCTATTCATCATGATTAACCTTAAAAAGATCTACTGACTAGGGATGTTAAAAAATAATCGATTTTTATATAATTCGATTATTATTTTCTTATAATCGATTTTTGGTTATAGATTTTTATAGTAATATTAATCGATTTCATAAATTACGTGTTCGGAAACGGCTCGTATTATTTATTGACTATTTTTCAAAATTTTGACAATTATTGACCATTTTACAAAATTTGAACAATTATTTACAATTATTAACCATTTTACAAAATTTTTACAATTATTGACCATTTTTGATAGTTTTTGAGAATTATTGGCCATTTTTGACAATTTTTCAAAAATGTTAACAATTTTTCAGAATGTTTGACCATTTTTGATAGTTTTTGACAATTATCGACCATTTTCAAAATTTTAACAATTTTTGACCAATTTTGACAATAATTGTCCATTTTTGACAGTTTTTAAAAATAATTGACAATTTTTAACCATTTTTGATAGTTTTTGACCATTTTTGACAATTTTTCAAAATTTTATACCATTTTTTCAAATTTTTGACCATTTTTGAGAATTATTGACCATTTTTGACCATATTTCAAAAACTTTAACAATTATCGACCATTTTTCAAAATTTTAACAATTTTTGACAGTTATTGACCAATTTTGGCAATAATTGTCCATTTTTTACAGTTTTTGGCCATTTTTGATAGATTTTGACAATTATTATATACCATTTTCAACAGTTTTTAAAAAATTTTGACCATTTTTCAAATTTTTTTTAAAATTTTTGACAATTGACCATTTTTGACAATTTTTGAAAATGTTTGGCCATTTTCCAGAAAAATTTTAAAATTTTTGACAATTGAACATATTTGACAATTTTTGAAAATTTGTGACCATTTTTGACAATTATTTACCATTTTTGACAAAAATTGTCCAACAGTTTTTGACAATTTTTGACAATTATTGACCATTTTTACCATATTTCAAAATTTTTGACAATTTTTGACCATTTTTCAAAATTATTGACCATTTTTAATAGTTTTTGACAATTATCGACCATTTTTCAAAATTTTTAACAGTTATTGACCAATTTCGAAAATAATTGTCCATTGTTCACAGTTTTTGACCATTTTTGATAGATTTTGACAATTATTGACCATTTTCAACAGTTTTTGACAATTGACCATTTTTGACAATTTTTGAAAATGTTTGGCCATTTTCCAGAAATATTTTAAAATTCTTGACAATTGAACATTTTTGACAATTTTTGAAAATTTGTAACCATTTTTGACCATTTTTGTCCATTTTTGACCATTTTTGACAATTTTTGACAATTATTGACAATTTTTGACAGTTTTTGACAATAATTGACAATTATTGACCATTTATGACCATATTTCAAAATTTTTGACAATTTTCATATAATTTTATTTTATTTTCAATCTGATAAATTGTTAAATATTCACCAATTGAGTTAATTCGGAGGGCGTGGTTTGATTAAATGAGCGAGCGAAAAAGATTCGTTTTTTGCGCTAGAGCGTAAAGTAACAATCATCGGCATTTGTCGACTTTACGATTTCATTCGAATATAGTAATCAGCCATTTTACGCTCGACTGTAGAAAAAAACCTTTTTGTTTCTTTGTAGGCAATTTTCCCTTATTTCGTATTTTAGATTAAATATGTCGCTTGACAAAGTTGTACTATCTTTGACAATAAAATACGGAATATAACCCTAATTTCTTCGGAACAATGCGACAACAAGCAAAGACATGAATTAACAATTGTTTGTAATACCCTGGAATTGTCGGCTTTTCCTTAATTTTCTTAAAGTACACAATACAATAGAAAATTGCTTATGGAACCGTACTCGAGTTTCCTTCAGTGATGTCACTATACAGAACGTCCTTGAGAGTTTATTTCATATCTATCTTAACTTCACCTAAATTTTTTATTCTTTTTATAAAATTACTTAGATTCGATAGAAATTTAAAAACATAAAAGAGATCCAGATCGAGTGAAATATTTTTTTTGTAAAATTTGCGATTTATAGATTTTAATTGATAATAATGTTATATTTATAAACTAGTGATTTTAAATCCCCACACAAAAAAATTCAGAGGATTGTGTTCATGTGACCTTGGGGGCCGTATTGTATGAACCACATACGTCTTCTAATTATGAGAGGTATAAATGGAAGTTCATTCTATAGAAAACGAAGATATGTATCACCGAAAAGGAGTGTTCAAACAGTGCTACAACTGTGTCATATGTGTGGTTATTATGAAAATTTATAATGCCATGTTTGGAAAATTGATCTGTTTATTAACAGTCAGAGAGGTGCTTTGACTTATCCATACCTCAGAAATAATTTCCATAGATCGTGAAATAAAATCCAATGCAATTTCTAAATACAGCTGTATTACAAACTCTTCTTCGAAGGACCAGCGAGTTTCAATCCACATATAATTACATAAATCGAGATAAAAACTCTTCTAAATTTACAAAAATGATGCAGATGAATATCAAACTTTTGACAGACTTTTATTACAAGAAAAGATCAATTATGAATGATGACTATTTAAGAACAAACTTTTTCACTACTATGCGACACGGGCTCGTTGTTATTTTTGAAAGAAAAGGTAAGGTAATAAGTGGGGGAGATATTAAAACAGGATTGGAAGAATTTCAAACAAAAATAGTGGTAGCAAAATTGGGATTGTTTGCAATTTTTCTTGAATTTCACTAGTTATCAAATGTTGAACACGTTGGACAGAATATGGATCCAATAAATTGTCTTTTAGAAAATTCCAAACAGTTTTGTGACTATAGTTCATATAATAGCCTTCTTGGTGTGCGTCATCGTTTGTGACGTATATCCGGGTTTTGGGCATGTCGATATTTTATTTATTATTTTGACATATAGCTAACCTTTAATTTGATCAATAAAATCATCAGGATCGTATTCAGCCTAATTCGAAAAGGCTATGAAATTAATAATACTTGGGATATCAAAACTCTGCAAAATAAAACAAATTGTATATTCAATTTACATATTAAAATAATTTAATACTAGTAAATATAGTCCTGCATTTGTATAAATAAAATGCTAACAATAAGATCAATATTCACTTTTATTAAATAATAATTTACCGTAAACAACAAAGTACAACCTTACGAGAACTGTCAGTTGGACATTAGAAAAAGACGTAAGACACCTTGCCAGTACGAAAGGAACGTCTGCATTGTATTTTGAACGATGTAATTTCGCCCGATTGATAGGTCGCGTTTGCGCGTAATCTAAACATCGATCAATCAAATTTTTGTAAGTCAAAGATTAGGGTTAACGTTTGCAATACGTTTAAACGGTTCATTATTGTGATATTTTGATAAGGATTAATCACAGACCTGTCTTTTTTCCATTTCTTCCAACGTAATGTGTTAGAAGGACATTAACAATCAATGACGCACACCACGAAGGCTATTATATGAACTTCAACATTTACTGATCTAGGTCCTCCAATTGAACAGCTATAGTCCAGGCAACGAAGACCAAAAAATACCAAATAGCGGAAATAATTCATGTAGATGCCAATTTTGGCACACTTGTAGGGGAAGGTGTTCTTAACAACATACTAAAAGTACTGAAGGGTGGGGGTGAAGCTTATGGTGGTGGGGGTCTCTGAAGGTCCCTTTTTCAGTTTTTTGTTAATAACTCGAAAAATACTGCCTCTAGCGAAAAAAAAAAGTTCATATACTAAATTAATCTAAATTTCGTCGAAATCTAAACTTTCATCTTCATCGATGTTGTGATATTTGTGGGTATTTTTTTTTAATATTTAGGTTTATTTCATTATCCTTTCCTGAAGTTTGTATAGCATAAAATAAATCTACCGAATTATTGACAAGGTATTTACTGATGAAATAAAAATCGAACTGGCAACCCTGCCCTCCCTACCATTCCTACTAAATCAGTGCCAGGTGGTCTTTACGGTGACCAGTGCTCGTCCCTATTCAGTTTAATATTAGCTATGTTCGCGGAATTAGTCTGGAATTAACTCTGAATTGTCTAGAACGCATGCCTAGTTCCGAACCAGTGAATCATTTTAATTTTACCGCGAACAGTCTTAGAACCACAGATTCAGAACTTGAACGAAAACAAAAATGGTGTAAAAGGATGTAACTTTCTCAGAATCAATTTCTTGCCATTTATAATACTCAGTGTTAGAAAATTGGTCTGCTAACTCTTCTGTAATTTGTGTGTTAAGGAAAGATGGAAAAGAGGCAGGTTTCAGGAATAAGACAAATGATATTGTTCATAATGGTTGCAGAAGAGAATACGTCAGAAGTGACTCAATAAAGAGGTTTCTAAGAGACACTCTTTCAGATCAACCTTCAACATCACGTGATGTCTCGTCTTTGCGTTCAGGACAAGTGAAATTTGATTTTAAAACAAAGTGTTTTTTCTGCACAGAATCGTAAGACGAAGAGAAGGAGATAAAAAAAGCCTTATGCTAAGCGTCGAACAGTTTTTCATGTTCGTACCAGTGCGTTTCGAAATTCCATTATCGATCATGGGCCCTTCGTGAGGGGTGACGGGGGTTCGTCATTCATTGATATAACAGCATGTGATGAATGGCTGGGGGAAAAAGTGAGTAGTTGGAAGGTGCTGGAGGATGAGGAATGCTTGAGCTTACATAGGTATGTGGAGACGGATATAAGGAAGGGGAGAAGGGATTTATCGGGAGAGTGGGGATGGAGGTGGACGAAGGCCGAGGCAGAGAGTATGAGGAAGAAAGTAAGAGAGGAGATAGAAAGGGGACTTGGACATGATGTAGATGAATTGTACGATGTGATACAGGGCTGTAAAAGAGAGGGAAAAGGGGGCAATAGGCGTGAGCGAAGGGCTAATTACTGGTGGAATAAGGAAATAGAGGAGCTGTGGAGGGAGTGTAAGAGAGAACGAAGACGGATGCTGAGGGCAAGAGGTAGGATAGAGGGAAAAGGGGGATACAAAGAGAAGAAGAAGGAACTGGAGCGTAGGGTGGAGAGGGAAAAAAGAGGGATGTGGGAAGGGTTACTGGGGGACCTGGAAAACAATCCATGGGGAAAGGCATATGAGATAGCGGTGAAGAGGATGGGTGGAAATAGGAGCGAGGTGCTAGAGGAAGATTGGGAGAAGGAGGTTATAGGCAAATTGTTGACAGGGGGAGAAGGAGTTGGAGGCTGGATTCGAGAAGTCCAGGATACTAGGGAGGTATGAAAAATGAAGGGGATAAGGCCGGTGGAGAAGTGGGAAGTACAAGAGGGGGGAAGGAACATTAAAGTAAGGAAAGCCCCGGGGATAGATGGCCTGAGGGGTGATATGATGAAGAGGATGTTGGATGACAATGGGGAGTACTTCTGCGAGCTTTTCAACAGGGTGCTAAGGGAGGAAGAGTTTCCAGAAGGATGGAAGGTGGCTACGGTGATATTACTTAAGAAGGCGGGTAGAGAGGGGAAGAGGGCGGGGGACTACAGGCTCATCAGTCTGCTGTGTGGTATGGGTAAATTGATGGAGGGGATAATAAATGATAGGATTGAGGAGGAAGTTGGTAGGAATGGGGGTTTTAGGGAAAACCATCACGGGTTTGCGAAGGGAAAATCATGCATCTCGGCGCTGGGCAGGGTAATGGGCTTGGTGGAAAGGGCTAGGGAGGGCAGCTGGAGGAACAAGAAACTGGCCCTACTCGTGTTCTTCGACGTCGGAAACGCGTTCAACAGTGTCAGCAAACGGGCAGTTTTGAGCGCATTGCTGAAGCTTGGAGTGGGGGAGGGTTTGGTTAACCTAGTGGAGAACTATCTGAAGGGACGTGTGATAGTAGACACTAGAGGGAGGAGGTATGAGACGGAGGCAGGAGTGCCCCAGGGCTCGGTTCTTGGACCGACGCTATGGAAGTGTGTGTTTGATGAGGTTTGTGGTATAGTATGTGAAGAGGGATGTGAGATCACGGTGTATGCGGACGATGTGTGTCTGGTATGTACGGCAAAGGGAGAGGCGGAGATAGAAAGGAAGGCGGACAGAATGTGTAGGAAGATTGTGGAGAACATAGAGCGGTGCGGACTAGAAGTGGCGGAAGATAAGACGGTGGGGTTGCTAGTGAAGGGACGGAGCAAGACGAGGGAAGTGGGGGTGATGGTGAAGGGAAGGAGAATTCGTATGGAGGAGTCTGTGAAATACTTAGGGGTGTGGTTGGATAGTCAATTATCCTTCCGAACACACATGTTGAAGGCGGCAAAGAAGGGGAAAGTGAGGGCAGCATGGCTGGGGAGATTGATGTGTAATGTGAAGGGGCCGGGAGAGTGGAAGAGAAGGATCATTGGTAGGACGGTAGAGCAGAGTATGCTGTACGGTGCGGAGGTGTGGGGTGAAAGAGCGGGAGTGAATGCGAGGGTTAGGCCACTCCTGCGGGTGCAGAGAGGTATATTGCTGAGGGTGGTGCAGGGGTACAGGACAGTGGGTGGACTGGCAGCAGCGGTGCTAGCAAGGACCTACCCATTGGACGTGATGGCTATAGCCAGAAATAAACGCTGGAGGGGTGCGACCAGAGAGGAAGTACAGAAATGGATGGAGGAGGAAATGGAGAGAAGGTGGGAGGAGTATGAGGGCGCTAAAAGGAGCGATTGGGAATAGGAGAGATTGGATGGATCGGAAATTCGGGGAGGTGAACTACTTCTTAACACAGGTGTTCACTGGACATGGGTCGAGAGTAGGGTACCTCCACAAGATTGGAAAAAGAGAGACTGGAGTGTGCGAGAGGTGTGGAGTGGAGGATGATGTGGGGCATGTGTTTAGATGCTGGAGGAACGAGGAGGTGCTGAAAAAGTTGGAGAGGAAACTAGGGGAGGCGGTGTATTGGGAGAACATGGTGGAGATAATGTTGAGGGGGGAGGAGGAATGGATGGAGGTAAGTGGCGTAGTAGAGAGCCATGGTCAGGGGGAGAGAACGACTCGATATGGCATGAGAGGTGGGAATGAAAGTTAGGGAGAAGACGACGGTGTGAGCGGAGAGTGTGCGAGGGACCGCCGCCCGTCTCGAAGTATGCTAGGGTAGTGATTCCGAGGCGGGGGTAACGGCGAGTTTGAGGTGGGTTTGGTTGGTAGGCATCTCCTTGGGGATGAGTCCAACACTGTTTGGGTCCTGGACCCATTCGAACATGAGTTTTCCATCTCGGCCCGAAAAAAAAATAAATAAATTATCGATCATGGGCAGAAAAGAGAGGATGAGTGGGGAAACGACGTATTAAGACTGCACTGTTTTTGATCTTCACGCAGCAGATGCAATGCAAAATGAGGATTGTTACAAAATATTCTTGTTTACCTCCGTACCTTCAAAAAGAAAATATGATAAAGGGATTTCAAATGCAATGGAAATTTTCCATTTGCCCCCTCCATATCTCCTTAAGCATTGATCCAAGCAAAAAAGTGTATGGAACTTTTTTTATAGAGAATTTTATGTAGATTAATTTAGTATATGAACGTTTTTTCGTTAGAGTCAGTATTTTTCGAGTTATTAACAAAAAACTCGGTACTTTTAGTATGTTGTTAAGAACACCTTCCCCTACAAGTGTGCCAAAATTGGCTTCTACTTGAATTATTTCCGCTATTTTTCCTTTATTGCCTGGACTAGAAGGGGATATACACCAAGTAGTATGCAGATGATCTGACAATACTTGTACTGGGGAAATACCCTAATGTTATATCGGAGCTGTTGGCACAAGCTCTGGAAATGGTGGAGATTTGTTGTAGGAGATTATGCCTAAGGGTGAACTCTGCAAAAACTGCGCTCATTCCCTTCACTAGAAAAAAGTAGCTTAAGAGACTAAAACTGCCAAGCCACTTCAACGTGCAGCTGTGTCTTAGCCAGGAGGTCAAGTATCTCCTCGGCATAATTCTAGATGCAAAACTAACCTGGAATTCTCATCTACATGACAAAACCAATAAAGGGAAAATGGTTCTAATGGCTGCCAAACGGGCGATAGGGTACACATGAAAGAAAGATATTCATTGATCTTTACAAACATACAATATTATGCCAGTTACTTATATAAATAACGAACACAACAAGTTTAGACACGACATTAAACACAAAAAGCTTAAAATTGATTTACATACATCTAAAATGAGTATGAAGATCTGAACCATTCAAAATCGAGTACCTCCTCAACCTCATAAAATGCCTGTCCTGCAAGTGCCTGTTTCACTATAAATTTTAATTTTTTAAGTGTAAAGTTCTTCCATATCAATGGAAGAGTGTTGTATATCTTACAGTATCAGAATTCTGTTTGCCTAGCAGTACCCTCCTGATCCATTTTCTTCTAATCAGGTCTAATCAGGTTTTTGTTTTTTGTATTGTAGTTGTGTATCAATGATCCAGTAGTATACTTATGTTTATTTTTATGAACAAAGATGATAGCTTCCAAAATATATAAACAAGGTATTGTGAGTATCTCTAATTTAATAAAAATAGGCCTTGCGTGATCTCTAAATTTGGTCTTAATATTTTTTTCTGCACAATAAAGACATCATTTGATGATGTTGACGATCCCCATAGTAGTACCCCATATTGTAAATGACACTGAATTAGACCAAAATATTCAATTCTGAGAACTTCATTTATTACTATACCTCTTATCTTTTTCAAAGCAAAACGCCCTCTTGACATCTTATTACAAAGTTTATCATAATGATTTAGGGTATCATCGATGTGAAAACCTAATAGTCTGACAGTCTGTTCTTCTTCTGCAATTTCCGTTCTTTTAGTAAAATCGATTTATTTGGTTTTAGCTTTATTTAGACACAGAACATTTGCATTGAAATATTGTTCACTTTTTTTCTGTACATCGGCTGACATTCCATCCAGCATATTAGAATATTTGTTGCTTACCACATATGTTGCGTTATCTACATATATAAAAGTATCTGCTATGTCAATGTAAGAAGGCAAGTCATTTATGTACAAAAAAACAGCAAAGGTCTTAAAACAGTGGAACCCCATGTCCAACCTCCTTCACATCAGACTTTAATATATTGTCTTCTATTCTTTAAAAATGATTTCACTAAATTTAGTACAGGTCCTCTTATTCCATACTCTTCCAACTTTTTCAGCAAGATGTTATGGCATACACTATCAAACGCCTTTGAAAGGTCACACAACATAAGCCTCGTAGAAATTCCTAAATCTCTGTTTTTAACGATAACATCTGTTACTGCCTGTGTTGTGGTTTGCATTAATCTAAAACCATATTGTCTCTCACTGAGAAGTTGTCGCCGTTCTATAAATTCTATAAGTCTATCTTTTAATATTAGTTCTATGATCTTTGATAAAATTGGAGTAACGGTAGGATCCTAACAAATCTATAGTTATTACAAACATTTATATCACCCTGTTAAGGAATGGGTGTAGCTCTACAAAGTTTTAGAGTATCTGGTGCTACTTCCTTTTCCTTTATGTTGCCTAAACTGCTTTAGAAGGTAGCTAAAGGGGAGAAATTTAATCAACCAAGATTAATATTTATATATATATATATATATATATATATATATATATATATATATATATATATATATATATATATATATATATATATATATGATGAACTCTAGACTATAGTTATCACTAAATACAAATCGGAAAGGTCTTACTTGTCAGTTCGTGTTTTGAAGTCCTTGTGAGGTTATCTACAGATGGATACTCCGCTCTGCAATGGATGTAATAGGTGGAAGTTAAGTCAATGTATAGTAGAATCCAGAGTTGACAGAACGTATTAGTAGACGTTGACGGAGTGGCTATAGGTAGGCCTTGGTTCAAGTTGAAGAAGGTATTTTCTCGAAGAAAAATAAATAAAAGAAATGAAGAAGAAAGAAAAGGAAAGTCATGGTCCTAGATGGTGTGTGACCTTTAAGTGTTTGTTTAATCAGGAACTATATCCATGCATTCATTCGCCTTTACATCACTTTGTATAGGAGAGTCCCTGATCATTAATTTTTTCCAATTCGCAAAACCGTATCAAAATGAAGGTTGAACAACCATGTGGACTTGGGAAAAGCACAATCCAAAAATGGAGGATTTCAAGCCAGTGTTCTGTGTCAATGGCCTTGAAAGGTCAATAGAGGTCTTGTACCTTTTCAGTAGTGGTCAAGGTCAAGTGGCTAACTGGATATTTAGAGAATCCAGACACCTTTGAAATTTGTAAAAGACAATACCATGGTTAACCTATTAACCAGTTGTTAAATGTAAACAATCAGTGATTCGTTTCTTCCAATTAAATAAACTATTTACAATGTACACAGTTATTGGTTCAATGTATACATATATAGTTTTTAAGGTGATAAATCTTTGATGCATCCAAACCACAGTTATTAATTGAGTATTTATATTCTAGGGTGAACCGTAACACTGGGAACTTGCCATTTTCAAAGCAAGTATTTATCAAATGTACCATTGGCTTACTGATAATATCCCCTTTATCTTTAACTAAAATGGAACTGGTGTTGAATGAATCCACACTTTTTGAGTTCTTTAATGAAGTTATTACATTCAGCTCTTCTTTTTCATTTGTTGGTCGTAAAAACACAATTCTGATCCGTCTTTGCTAGTTAACGGAATACTGGCAATCAGATCATCAATTGCCGATGTTGGAAACGCTCTGCAATAACATATCATGGTAGTAACTAGTTGGGGACTGAATCCACGGATTGTTTAATGGCTGAACACCACTGTGGAGACACCCATGAAGCCTTACTTTGGTAGCCAAAAACAGATCAGAGGAAAGCCGAATTGGAGAAACTTCAGAGGCTTCCCTGTTTCTGCATAACGGGTGCGATGAGAAGCACCCCGACTGCGGCAATGGAAGCCATTCTAAATCTTCCGCCTCTTTCTCTGCATGATAAGGCGGAAGCGAGAATCGCTGCATACAGGCTGGAATGCAATGAGAATCGGCACGAAGGAACCAACACCCATAGTCATTCCAGAATCACAGATGTTATCACAAACTCGCTTCTTGACATGAGAAGTGACCATTAACGACAACCAACCATACCATATCCAGCTAAACTGGGATGGGCTGGAAACATGCAGCTAGGAAAGAACGTTGGTGTGGTACACAGACGGATCTAAAGTGACATAGGAACAGGAGCTGAAGTCCATGGTGCCATACCCAGGTGCAACCTTCACGCATCGTTATTGAAGTTTGCATCTATATCTCAGGCAGAAATCTACGCTATCGACAAATGAACATTGAAAGGGGGTATAGAGGCTAAAAGATCCTCTTATAGTCAGGAAGCACTGACATCTTTAACATGTCCCCAGATCAGATCTAGACTGGTCTGGGACTGCCTACAAAAACTTTTAACCCTGGCAAACCATAATAAAGTAACTCTTAATTGGGACCAGGGCACAAGGGTATTGTAGGCAATGAAAAGGCAGACACCCTAGCAAACCTAGGGTCTGAAACTGTATTCACTGGTCCTGAACCAGTATTTGGAATATCAAAATCTGCTGCACGTGGTTGTACATTTCGGTGGATTCATACTAAACATCAAACGTACTGGAGACACGTGCCATAACAGGAACACAGCAAACTCCTGGTCAAAAAACCCTCGAAGTCGCTGACTAACGAAATATTAACTAACCTCAGCAGGGGCTAGATAAGGAAAGTGACAGGATTACTCACCGGTCACTGTTCCCTAAGGAAGCACATGAATACAATTGGCATATATAGGGAGGAACCTATCTGTCGGTTGTGCATGGAAGAGGAGGAAACATTATCTTCAAATGTGAAGCACTGTCTCATTGGACATATAGACTCCTAGGACTAGAGTATCCAAGTGAGGATTTCTCCAAGAAGGACCTAGTAAAAAGACTGTTGAGCCTGATAAAGGCTACTGGTCTCTTCACATCAACGCTATAACCAAGAGCACAAAATGCCTAAATGCCGAGGTCTTTAAACCTTTGACTGGTGGTGCCGAACCAATCAACCAATCAATTACCAGCTATATAATAATGCAATGAAAATCCTTGTTCTTTCGAAGTTAGCGATCTTGTGGTTGTATTCGAGTTAAAGAAATGCCAACACCAAATTGAAGTGACCTCTACCATACATGTAGCACCGCCAACTACAGTCATACATTTTTTACTAAGTACTAGTAAAAGTTGTTTTTAATATAAGGGCGTCGATAAGTTGCTGGCATACGGCGCTCTAAACGTTTAATCCGCCTCTGGCAAAGTTAATTAATTCATCCGACTGTACATTAATGAAGGTCCTCACCCTTTAGAGAAAACATCCTCTCTACGCCATTGTTCCGAAAAAGACACCGTCTAAATTCCTGCAAGGTCTGCTAGTCGCACCATTTCTGTTAGTGTCATGTTGATGAACTATTATATTATCACAATAGCTTATCAGCTGCTATTGTGTTAATGTCTTTGTCCTTCGGAGTTAAACTCCATATTTCTTCTATAGTTTTCTAGTTGATACATTACGCTTATTTATCAAGCTTAAATATTAAATGCGATTTATACGCCGTGTCGTGATTTGAATAAATTTCTAATAAATTTGATAACATGGCGACCGATCATGCACCGGCACCGTTAGGCCCTTTTCACAAAAAGGATTCCCTAGCAGGCTTTAGGAGTTTATTAATCACTGAGAAATAAAACCCCTCTCTCTCTATCTCTGTCTCGCAGTGGGTGGGTTTTGAATGGAGCTTCGTATATTGTAAATATTCAACGAATTTGACGGGTATATTTAATGAAATTACATCCGTAAACGATACCGTTATTATTAAATTAAAAACCATCAATCAATAATGGATTAATGGAATTTATACAGGATGTTAAGAAACTCTGCCAAACTGGATACTGGATGTTCATGCACAATGGTTGTTCTGCTCATATTAATTGACTACTTCAATATCTTGTGGACGGAAAGGAACAGTCAATTGGCCTGCAAGATCGCCCGATTTCAATCCATATGATTTTGATTTCGAGGCTACCTAACGAATTTTCAAAAAAAAAACGTTTTCAACTAAAATAAATCGTATTAATCACAAAACTGTGAATATTGAGCTGATATTTCAACAGAGCAAGCTCAAAAGACTAATCTACTAGGATAAAATTCGGGAATACTAGAATCGTAAAGTTTTCCATTTTATAAATTGTCAAAATAAGTGTAGTGAAAACCTTTAAAACAAATCTGATAGAAAAAAATACTGTTAAAAACAACCCAACTTCTTTTACTTATTTTCAGCTGAATTCTCAAAGTAAACCAAGAATTTTTTTGTAGGTAAAAAAAGGAAATTTCCTGAGCACGAATACGTTCATGATCACAATATTTCTTTTATGTATATTAGGCAATATATGTAGTATGTAGAGCGATTTTTTGATAAGATTTACTTTGAAAAGTCCAAATATAATGCGGCATTGTTGGGGTATTAGCGGTAAACCTGAGGAAGTTAAATATTGGCTAATATTTTTATTATTTGAAATACTTTGGAAGTCTTAGTGATACAATTTGTTACATTACAACAGCAACAAGTATATTGTAATGTTTTTGTTATTTAATTAATAGATATTTACGTTGATAGTCCGGTAAGTACACTTTTACAGTACGAGTTAGATGTTTTTCGAAACGAGTACTGTAAAAGTTTACCGGACGTGTGACGTGCAACATTTTATTTCATACTACAAAAAACACAAAAAAACAGTGAAAAAATAAAATATTAATATATAGTAAATTTTATACCCATTTAGAATAAGACCATCCTTATTTATTATTAATAAATCGGTTGAAACAAAAAATTACCAACAAAAATGAACGTCGTAACTAATTTATTAGACGTCACGTTTTTGAAGTTACGTCAAATTTTGATTTCATGTTAATGTCAGATGGTTCAAGAAGCCGCATACGTTAAGTTACTAAAACGGCTGGTACCTCTAAATAGGTATTAATTTTACTATATTTATCGGCGTTCGCTATTTTTGAAATTTGCATTCAATGCCAAGATAGCTGGCCTGTAGTTGGTACCCATAGGAACATAATATTGTTTTTAAATAATATGATACTGTCAGCGATTGTGATTACGAAATGGCTCAAGATCAATTCATTCCTGCGGACATTTTGGGATGGAAAAGCTCTTCGGTGGCAGAAAAATATATCGAGGATTCAATCGAGGGGAAAACAGGGTATCCCGCATGATACAACATGGAGAAAACTTTGTTGAAGTGCTACAACAAAAATAAGGAAAAGCAACTCTTTGATAAATAATTCATTTAATCAAATTCCTGGAATCCATATTCATGGGAACGAAAATATAACCGTTAATATTAATATAGGCAATAAGTAAGTTCTGTTTATTGTTTTGATGTTGAATTTCAATAAATCTATATTCATACTTTTGAAGCATAACTGAGTTTTTATTAGTTTTTAATATGTAAAAGCCTGTAAAATTTCATTACGTGCTACTATCCCGTAAAAGTCTATTTTCCGGATTGAAATCAAATACGTAAAGGTATGTTTTAGGGTACAGTATGAAATAAATAGTTTTTGCCTACTATCAATATGTAATGTCAATCATAACGATACTGATAAGAGTTTCGTAATGAGGCTCATTACGACCCTGTTACTTCATTACGACACTGGACCATAAACATGATCAGAGTTTATGATGAATTTATTGAAATTGACGTAATGTCAAATTTGGGCTTATATTCATTTTCATATATCTGGCAGATATTAATGTTTGTATTTCAGCATTTGCTAATTGTTCTATATCTGATCGATACCTTTTTTTTATACTTTCATGATCTGAACTAACGTCGCGTTCTATTTTGACAATTCGCATGATAACAAAAATAAAAACCATGGAAACCAAAGCATTACAAGATTGATTCTTGCATGTTTCTAGTAGACGAAGATTGTTAACTACCGTTGAGTGGTTATTTCAAATTATTGATGGTAGATGAAATATTGTACAATATTTGTATCGTAAATTCATAATACGATAATCGATGGGTTATCGACAGATATTCGACACTTATATCGTAAATATCTATTACCGGTGAGATAAAATTATACACACTACTATGGCTAATTACTATTAATTTATTTATTAAACTTAATTTATATACACACTCTACTTAATTTCTACCAATGTATTTACACTCGGTATAATAGATCTAATTTATTTTCATCACTTGAATATTACACTATTTATCTTCACTATTTAATTCACTGTCCGATTACTAAGAACTTCTGTAAACTGTCCGTTTCACTAATTGTCAACTCACTCAAAAACCCGCGTATATATAGTCTTTATCAATTCTTGAACTTCCACGCCCATCCTATGCGTAAACAAAACGATTTACCTGGAATATTCTCGAAAAGCGCATTCGCCAAAATTTATAATCGAGGGACAGGGCCGGCTTTGAGTAGGTGACCTAGCAACAATATTTCAGTTTGAAGACAAAAATGTCAATATTAAATTCAAAATAATGAGTTTTTTTTTATTAAAAGAACCTCGTCAACCATGATAGGTTATTGGCAGCGGGACAATGTGAGTAAAGTCTTATTCTAAGTTTACAAGACAATCGACAATAATATGTTCTACTGTCAAAGGAGTGTCGCAGGCGAAGCACAGTTTTTGTTGCTCTTTTTTCAATGGGTACTGATTTAACTTGGTGTGCCCTATTCTCATGCGGTGCTGAATCACTTGATCCCGTCGTCTTTGTGACATTTTCCCTTTTGGTAGTAGATTTGGTTGGAATTTATTGTTTTTGAGTTTTTTCCATTTTTATTTTGCCATATTTCCGTCGAATTTTGTTTAATACAGCTTCTAATGTCGAAATGTGGAATTTCAGGGGGTTCTTTATCTATTCTGTTGATACTGCGGGCAGTGGCGACTCCTCCATTAGGTCATTGGATCAATGACATCCCATTAAGAAATAATTTAAAAAAATAATTAGTTAAATAAGCATTTAAAAAAATTAAATATACCTACTATACATATAGGACAGTATTCCTCTTAGATAAAATTTACCTGAAACGTTTCAAGACCCCCGTGTAAACGTTTTTCAAGTCCCCCGTGTAAACGTTATTCCGCATCAAGCATCAAGTACTCGGCGAAAATCAAAATTGGAAAGCGGGCTGGAGTCCACCGTTGACCTCAAGGTGTTATATCGGAACGGAATTTGCCGAGCGCTGACGATCTTCGCGGTGTGAGCGAAACACGCCCGAAGTTTACATGTGATGGGTCGAAAGCCCGGTTTAATATCGACGATGAATCGACTTACGTCGGCTGATTATTGCACGCTCAGAAAAGAGATGAGTAGAGAGGTTGGCAGGCCGCGCTATATTTTGATTTAAAGGAGAGCATTGGTAGCGAATTATTGAGAATAATTACTAATTATCATTTAATTTAAGTTTGTCATATTTAATATGTATAGAAATGAATAAAATATGGTTGTTTTTTAAGAGAGCATTATTTTTATATAAAACACGCTTGTTTTATATAAAAATAATGCAAAAAAGTTTTTCGCCTCTGGGGCTTTGGAAAGGTACTCCACAAATTTTGATTTTTTAACGGTTTTAACGACTTCTGGGCAGAAATTGGGAGTGGTTTTCGAAAAATAGGGTAGGCCTCCGGGAGGCTGATCAGTGGCGTTCCGTATTTTAAGATTTTGGTCACATCATCTATGGCCCCCCTATCAAATTAACCACGAGCCACCACTGCATTGTACTCCTGTTTTTTCTAAATCCGTTTTGTTGTGCACATAATATTAAATTGTTAGATTCCAAAAAGTATTGTAGACGTTTGTTTAATATTTTTTCTAATAGCTTGCATATAGTGGATGTTAAAGAGATTGGTCGATAATAATTATTCGGATCCGACCTATCTTTATTTGATTTTGAAAAAGGAATTACGATTGCTGTTCTCTAAGATTTAGGGAATTGTTTCGTACAGAGCAGAAGATTGACCATGTCCAAAAGGTATTGTTTAGCATTTTCTGGTAGATTCGTAAGGAAGCCATACGGGATTTCGTCAGGTCCTGGACTAGAGTTTTTTACATCATGTAATGCTTCTTTTAATTCGCTTATACTTAGTATTAAATTCAGTGGATGATTGTTTTTGGTGATGTTTATCTCTTGTTCTAGGTTATTTTTATTTTCTATAAATATTGGGTCGTATAGTTCGGCAAATATAACTGAAGCTGTGAAAGGAATGCGGACGAAAACATTCGATAGTGCCACGTTTAACTATGAAAAAGCTAAAGTGCTAAGTATGTAGTGATAATAATTAGAAAAGGGACTTTTTATTATTAACAATATGTCAATAATGATTAAACGTTAGTTCTTTAATGTGCTTGTTTCATTGGATTTTGTCTATTAACATTATTTTTCCAGTTTCTGAATATTAAAATATTAACACTTTTCCGAATATGTTATGGGTTTCCTTCAAGCCGGCAACGTCGTGCGAAAATCATAATTACCACGCCCTCCGACTTACTCAATTGGTGAATATTTATCAAACCTCCGTTGCTAAGTAACCACCTGACTTCCTATTGGCAAGCGCGTGCGTGTGTTTTTCCCTCTCACTTCGACAATTGACTGACATTAGAGCTTCTTGACATTATATATTCCTCCATGTCTTTCCTAGTTTCTTCCGCAGCTTTTACCAGCATTGTAGTAAATTTTTTGACTACAAGGTCGATATTACCTTCCAATGTACCTAGATGTGGTAGGGAGATTTTAATAATGTTTTGATAAGATTCCCAATTTGCATTTTCTATCTTCCATTTTTCTTATAAGGATATTTCGGTATTTTTGGATTTGTGATTTTCAATTATTATAGGCCTGTAATGTTTTTGTTATTCATTTAAATAGCTTTTTCTTGTGGGATAAAATTATACACATTACTATGGCTAATTACTATTTATTTATTAAAAGAAATACACACTGCATTAAACTTAATTTATATAAACACTTTACTTAATGTCTACTAATTTATTTACACTCGGTGTTACAATTTTTTTTCTCTATTTTATTCCCCTTCTTGTTCCTACCCCAAATATTCTATAAAACCCCTAAACTAAGAGGACAGGGAAAAAAACTGTATTTTTTTCTTTCGGCTGTCTGGTGGCAACCTTAGGCTCTGGCTAGCTTACAGTGAAGACGGGTGTGGTTCACTAGAAATATTGGATCAATATTCAAAGTTCTTAATTAGGGCGCCATCTGATTTTACCCAAGCCTCAACTCAATATGCACTTTCCCCTGAAAAAAAATCAGAAAACTAGGGGAAAAGAGATAGACCTCACTCAAAAGAAAAAAATTATAATTTAATCTATCGATAAAATCAATATTACAAAACAAAAAAAAAACTAAATTAATGTTATAGTACCCACAAATTCTACTACTGGTAGGAGAATGATAGTTACAAGTGAAACTAAATAATGTGTCTTACAATAAAACCCATATCAATGTATATATATATATATATATATATATATTTTAAAGTTTGACCTATTTGGAATAGCTCAACCCCACACAAAACCAAAACCAAATAACAATCCAGGTTAAATTACCTGAAGTTTTCCTATGAAACAAAAAACTTGGTAACACTTCACTTACATACTTACATAGGTTAAATATTATGTATAAAAAAAACTTACAAAATCTTGGCCAAGACGCTTCTCGTTACGAGCTTATAATTGAATATGAAATAAAACAAGAGTTACAGTATTCTGCGAAATCAAAAAGATTCAAAAATTAAACACATTATCTTTTAATATTAAAAAAAAGTAAACCTGCTCCACGTTTATTAATGGTATCCTTCCAAGGACACGACAATCGGCCGGCAATGTGGTCTAGCCCAAAAAGGAAACTTCCTCTCCCAAAGGTAATCGATGACGTCTCGTGGAAAGGGAAAACTCCCCGGAAGAGACTTCAGAAGTAACCCTCAGTAACAAACAAAAAAAAACGGCAACCGGCAGGAATGTAACTCAGCAATAAGAGCCACACCAAAAAAAACGGTTTCCCATTGAAGAAATCACCCCGTACTAGAACCCTAAAATAAGAAAATAAAATATCATCACTGAACACGTTTTCCGGACCTGAGCCCCTGAACCATAACGAAAAGTTCGTCGAGAAAATAATATCGCAATGGAAATAGTTACCTCGTGTTCTTGTGAGGGTCGCTTATCGGATAAGGCGGAATGGAAGTCCTTCTTTTCTTTTTTAATCCGTAACAACGGTTTTTCGAGTCGATTTTTCTTTCCAAAAACTTCAATATCCAAACTCAAAAAAAATTTAGTTAGCTGTCCTGGCTTACTCCCCTTATAAGGGTGGCTTAACAACTCCTAACTCCAACACCGCCACAATGCACAGGATCAACTTTTTTTTAAAAACGACTTATTCCTCCAACAGGTAAAACGGAAAAACCCAAAGAACCCCCCCGTTACAACCTTCCTCAACGCAGGGTTACCAACCTAGGCCCTACCACAACCACGAATAATCTTCGTTTGACCAATCGACCAGCTCTAAAAGGTCGAAGATATGGTTGCCTACCAAATTTCCTCGATACGTATATAGGGTTGCCTATAAGAAGGAAACGAAGTTTAACATCGGTATAATAGTTCTAATTTATTTTTACCTCTTGAATATTACACTATTTATCTATGTATCTTTGTCTTCGTTTCACAAATTGTTCATGCACTCAAAAACCCGCGTATATATAGTCCTTCTCAACTCTCGAAAATTCCAGTACCTTCCGCGCTCGTCCTATGCACAAACAAAGCGTTTTACTCGAATGTTCTCGAAAGGGGCGCAGCCACCAAAATTTACAGTCTAGGGACAAGGCCGGCTTTGAGTTGGTGACCTCGAAACAGGCCAGTGATCACTATCATAAGTATGATGTAAGACTTCCCAGTTTAGGCTTGGAGCTAAAGAGTATTCACATATAGAGAGATCTATGGCAGAATGGTTACCAGCAACTGAATTAAAGCGAGTTTTTCCACCCGTATACTTAATATAAGATCTGTTGAGCTTAAAATGGGTCTATGGTTGTAAGGAGGAAAATCCGAATTAAGTTTCGAGTAATTTTTAAAATTTTGTTTAGGGATTCTGATTTCTAATTTTTTCCAATATTTTTCATAATACGGTCAAGTTTGTAGCGCTGTAAGTATAAAAAGAGTCTCAAGAAATATCTAAATACAGGGTGTCCCACTATAAAGTAACACATTTTGACGGCTTATTACTCGAGAATGGAAAAAGATATCGACATGCAGTTTTCGCTAAATTTCCTATATTTTTTGTTGATATAGTTGCCAAATGTATATTTTTTCCCGAAAGCGCCGAAAAAAAATTACCCTTTTAGAAGCGAAATTATCGGTTCATCTTAAATACACCCCCTGTATTTTTTAATACTATCTGAAATGCCCTTTCTTCCCCTTTCCAAAAATGTATACATTATCGGCATATAGTCGAGTTTTTAGGGAAAGATTTAATTTTTCATGAAACCATGTTAAGAACATTATAACTCGAAAATGAGACAAGGTATTAAAGAGCGGCTTTCACTGAAATTCTTAGGAATGTTTAAATTTTTTTCTAATACCGTTGCCAAGTCTTAAAAGTTGTCTAAAATTTTGGTTAAAAAGTTTTTTTTTATATAAGGAGACGTCCCTTCGCCGGCTCCACCTCAGTCTCCTGGGATTATTGTGGATACTCCTAGTATTCTGACTACAGCCTATTCAGCCAATCCGTTCCCTGTATTAGCTCATACAGGTTCTTTGCTGGTTGGTTGTAGAAGTCTTCTGGAGTCATTTGGGGTCTACCATACAGTTTCTGCCTCCTGTGGTCCAGCGTCTCACAGTTGCATAGTATATTATGCAGAGCTGTTTCGGTATCCTTTTTGCATCTTCTGAATGTAAGGTCTCCGTTATACAGCCCTATTTTGTTCAGGTGCTCCTTTGTGGAAAAGTGTCCCGTAAGTAGCCCCGTTATGGTGCGTAGTTTGTTCCTGCTCATTGAGAGCAGTTCTTTCGCTACTTTTTCTGATGGTTCTTTTATGAATTTCTTTCCATGTATTTGCCTGGGCGTATTCTTCCAGTGTTTATTGTGTTGTTCTTTTACCCACCTTTTTAACCATGACCTAGTTGAGCATCTGGGAATGCCCACAGCTGGTTCGGGTCCGTTCATCAGGGTTGACGATCCTGCTCTTGCGAGTTTGTCAGCTTTTTCATTGCCAGCGATTCCTTTGTGACCTGGGACCCACTCCAGTGTTACACTGTTCCGAGTCGCCAGTCTTCTAAGTTCTTCGCCGCATTCCCATACCAGCCGAGATGTTACCTTAGAGCTCTGAAGTGCTTTAAGGGCAGCTTGACTGTCGCTGTAGATCCTGATCTGCCTGTTGTTGTAGGCTCTCATGTTATTTGCCCTTGCACATGCAAGTATTGCATAGACCTCTGCTTGAAATACCGAGGCGTATTTTCAAAGCGAGACAATTCATTCATATTTGCTCGACTTGCTGTATATGCCCGCTCCGGTGCCGAGCTCATTCTTTGATCCGTCTATGTACCAGATCAGTTCATTTCCTCTACTGAGTGGTGGTGCGTTCTCTTCCTCAAGATCCTTTCGATCTTTGATGACAATCTCATCATCCACATGCCTTATTTCTGTGTGTCCTCTCCCATGTGCCACGTCATGGTCTGATGCTTTCTCCAGTCGGGTTAGAGCTGCCCTCTAGGTCTAGGTCTAACATTGTCCCCAGCGCCGCTGTAGGAGTAGTCCGCATTGCCCCTGTAATGCCAATGCATGCAAGTCTTTGGACCTTGCTTAGTTTTAGCATTGCAGAGGTTTGTCTGATCTTTGGCCACCAGACCAGAGATGCATATGTAATCCTGGGGATGACAACCATTTTGTAAAACCAGTGTACCAATGCTTGGTCTAAGTCCCCATTTAGTGCCGTAAGTGCGTCTGGCAACAATGAAGGTTACCTCTGCCTTCTTGATCACGTGCTGAAGGTGTCGGTTCCAAGTTAAACCTGGGTCTAGGATAACCCCAAGATATTTTACTTCATCCGACAATCGTATTGGTTCACCTTGAAGCGTCAGAGGGCCAAGTCCTTCCCTTTTCCTTCTTCTGGTAAATGCAATTATCTGTGTTTTTGAGGGACTTATGCGTAGCCCTTCTTCTACAGTCCAGCCTGTTACTACATTTAAAGCCATCTGGAGTCTGTCTCTGGTTGTACTGTTGTATATACCTTGGGATAGAATTACCAAGTCATCTGCATATCCTATGGTGTTAAATCCTTCTCTGTGTATGGTTCTAATGAGCCCGTCCATGACCAGGTTCCACAGCAGCGGGGACAGTACTCCCCCCTGTGGACAACCCCTGGTTGCACGCACGGCCATTGTCTCCCTCATAAGAGTTGTTTCTATTAGCCTGCTTCTGAGCATGCAGTCTATCCATCTTCAGCTCGTGGCATCGATCACAATTTTCCTCGTTGCCTTGGCTATGGATTCGTAGGAGGTTTTGTCAAAGGCTCCTTCTATATCTAGAAAGGCTGCGAGCAGCACCTCTTTATTTCCAGCACGTATTCAGCCCTTTTGACGAGTTGATGTAATGCTGTTTCGGTTGATTTTCCCTCTCTGTATGCATATTGATCCTGGTGTAGTGGTCTTGCAGCTAGTATACCGTCTGTGATATGTCTATCAAGAAGTTTTTCAAGAGTCTTCAGCATAAATGACATTAGACTGATTGGTCTCAGAGCTTTAGCCGTGTCCTGTCCAGATTTTCCAGGTTTTGGTATAAATGTAGCTCTAATGCGTTGCCAAGTTCTTGGAATATGCCCTAGAGCTAGGCTAGCTCTGAGCAATTCACATACCCTGTAGTGTAGTGTGTTGCCTCCTTTTTGGAGTAGGATAGGATAAATCCCGTCTGGTCCCGGTGATTTATATGATTTAAAGCTGTTTAGAGCCCATTTTGTTTTTTCCACGTCTACCACTGCCTTCGCTATTCGCCAGTCTATCCTGGATGCCCATCGTGGTCGATCCAGTCCTGTCACTGGGGAGTTCTGCGGTGGCATGGTAGGTATTGATCCAGGGAAGTGTACCTTAAGTAGCTCTTCCATGGTTTCTTTCCCATTTCCAGTGTATTGTCCGTTATCTTTTTTGATAACGTGTATAGACTGATCCTTGGAAAGAATCTTCTGCAGTCTGGCACACTCGTGAGTCTGTTCTATCTCCTCACAGTGCCTCCTCCAGGAGTCTCTCTTTACTTTCCTTATCAGTTTGTTGTATTCAGTTAGGGCCCTCTTATAATCCGTCCACTCTTCTAAATTTTCTTTAGCCCTATTAAACTTCTTGCTTAACTGTCTCCATTTTTCGGCAAGTTCATTTGTCCACCAGGGCACATTCCTGTTGGATCCCTTCCTCACTGCTGAGCAGTTGTTTTCAAACGCTGAGATAATTGCTTCCTGTTTTAGGTCTGCCGCTATCTCTAGGTCTGTTGTGTTCTTAATTTTTACTATCGCTCGGTCTAAACTATTGCCTAGTACCTACTGCAGTAAATGTTTCCCAGTTCGTTTTTCGCGGGTTACGATAGTATTCTATTTTCGGTTCAGTTCCCGAAATTTGGAAATATATGTGTCTGTGGTCAGAAAAGCTTTCCTCCTCGGACACATACCATTTGCTCACGAAGTTACTTATGTAATGAGTGCCAATCGTGATATCAATAACCTCCTTTCTGTTTGAGTTAATGAAAGTCGGTTTATTTCCTTCATTTAGTACGTTCAGTTACTTTTTGTTAATTTTTTACGAAAATGTGTTTTGGTAAAAATATACCTGACATTAAAGGAATGTCAAATAAGTTTTTTATGGGGAGTATAAGAACGAACATAGTCAAATTTATTCATCGTACTGCGTCGTATTACATTATGCTGAGAAAAAGTAATAGAAGTGACCAGGAGAAGATTCAGGGCAATTTTTGACAGAAATCCGCCTGTACACGATAATCTATATTAACTTTGCTACAACAATTTACAGAATCGGGAAAACTAGACATGGTTTCATAAAAAATTAAATCTTTCCCTAAAAATTTGAGTATATGTCGATAATGTATAGATTTTTGGAAAGGGGAAAAAAGGACTTTCAAATGGTATCGAAAAATATAGAGTGTTGTATTTAAAATAAACCGATAATTTACTTCTTTTCGGCGCTTTCGGGAAAAAAGTATACATTTGGCAACCAAATCAACAAAAACTTGATGGAAATATAAGGAATTTAGCGAAAACTGCACGTCGATATATTTTTCTATTCTCGAGTAATAAGCCGTCAAAATGTGTTACTTTATAGTAGAACACCCTGTATTGTGTTTGATTGATATTTTTATTTATTTTGTAGAAAAAAATATATTAAAATATACTTACATGTGAAATATTTAGTTTTGAAATTTTGGTGGGAGCGCTCAGAAAAGTAATAAGTAGTTTCTCCACATTTTCACCTGATTTATTTCAATAGTAACACTGTGGGTACGGAATATTATTGTCTTCAATTGATAATGAGGTGAACATTTACTTATTTCCGTGGAAATTAGAAAAATCCAAATATTCTGTTATATTTAAAATTTGGTGGGAGTGCGAGGGAAAATTCTGATTGTTCTCTTATCATTTTTACATGATGTATTTTAATTTAAAACTTCCTGTATACGAAATTGAGATTGATAACAGTTTGAAGAATATAAACTGGCCATACAGGTAAACTAATTTCGATGGTTGAATGATTAAACTAGCGGTGATTACCATAAGAGCCTCAGCTAATGTCAATATTAACGATTGGCTTAAGTTTCCGTAAGAAAAACGACGAATCGCTTGATTGGTGTTGAGGAAATGAGAAGTTTCGCCGGTAAACCAACAGGAAGTTCCTAAAGCAAAGCCGATTGTGCGGAATACGTTATATCTTGTTAGTTAAAGAAATTACACAAACAAAAGGAAAGTTTCACCTGTTGAAATTTTAATAATTTCAAATAAGGCTAAAATTTCAAAAGTGTTTGTCTTTGAAAAAATATGATTATTATCTACCGTAGATTGTTTCAAAAAAGCATATTTTGGTCTCTTTTTTTCGAAATTTGGAATCAAGAACTTGCCAAAACTTTTAATGAACAACAAAATTTCTTTCTAACGAATATAATTTGGATTAAAACAATAGACCATTATGAAATCGAAGCTAATTATAATCAAATAATTCGAATTTTTCTCTTTATACTTAATATCCTCTCTTTTAATGAGCATCACTTCTAATTACAATAATTCTATTGTATTGATCATCACGAGAGCAAAATCTACCGATAATGAGAGTATAGTTGGCATTGTACAATCAATTGTAAAGTTTTTTCATTGTTTTCGGATTCATTATTCAACGTCTAAATAAACATTTTCGCTGCATCGTCCCTTAGATTTATTTTCGAAGGTTAATTACGCTGGGCTTTCTTTGTTACCAAAAAAAAATCGCTGAAAAAAGCTATTCTATGAAAGCACAATTTGATAACAAAATGGTGGTACGGAGGAAGACATTTTTGGTTAACTCCATCGTATTTGTTATATATGTCCATAAACGAACAAGCTGACTATCAAAAAACCGTCCATACCTCGACTCATCTGTGAACAATGCAGACCTCCATTCAGCATTTCTATTCACGTGTTCATTAACGAATGCCATTGGAGCATGCATATGAATTTGTGTTAATTGAACTGAATCTTCGACGTACTGTTTCAATTGAATCATCTGTGCGGAGAAGGTAACCTTTGCTCGTCCACTTCTAGATCTTTGACTTTGAAAACGTCCGCCACTTCTCTCTGAAGACCACCCACCTCAATAATACCAATAGTCCTACTAGCTCCATCCGCACCAAGTTCACATCTAGGTATTCTTCAAAACAAAATTCTAACAAGAACTGATGTAAAATTCTGGATAATAATTTATTTACACTCGGTATAATAGTTCCAATTTATTTTTACAACTTGAATATTACACTATTTATCTTGAATAATTCAATATTTTATTCACTGTCCGATTACTAAAAACTTTCTGTGAACTGTCTGTGAATTAACTTTATACTAACTGTCTGACTAACTCAAAAACTCGCTTATATATAGTCTTTCTCAATTCTCGAAGGTTCTTGAATTTACCAAGCTCCTCGTATACGTGAATACTGCCGTACCAGACGCTTCGCATTCGCCAACATTTATAGTTTAGTGACAGGGCCGGCTTTGAGTTGGTGATTTCGTAACAATATTTTATTTAAAAAAATGGTTTCCAACCAATTTATTATTACGTTCTCACCACCTAACGTCAAACTGACAGAAAATTTAATAGTTATTTATTGTATAAGTGTTTTATCCACGCAAGAAAGTTTAAACCCGAGAGCGAAGCTCGAGTGTTTATTTTTCATTATTCCACTAGTGGATAAAGTGGTACTTTATATGCTTCATAAGTGTGGATAAACCTCCAATTATGATGTGATTATGGATAAATGAAATTTTAATTTAATGATTATGATATTTCATTATATAACACTTAGTTTTTTTTTGTTACAGTTGACAAGCTACCACCTGGTTTTCCTCAAATTACACAATCGCCTGCTACCAACAAAGTTGTCGAAATCGGTCACAATACAGTTTTAAAGTGTGAAGCAGCCGGAAATCCGCCACCGAAAATAGTTTGGTTGAAAAATATGCTACCAATCAATATCAGCTTTCCCCGGTCAAGGTATTCCATGAGGGATGACATGCCAGGTAAATGCAGTTAATTCTATTTTATTCACAATGTACAATTCGAAATAAACTGATTAACGACAGCGGTAGCTAACAGTATTTATATAAAGTTATTTTAACTCGAAAACGGTGCATTATGGCGAATTTAAACATGGTCCTTCGAGCCGGATGCAGAAATTTATTTTTGTAAATATGTTATATAAAAAATGGTAACGGGAATCTTGGTTTGTGTCTTGGTATTGCCTATCGTCTTACCTTGTCTCGGTTTTTCGATACAAGTCTGAGACGAAACAAAGAAAAAATTTTGAAAAATTTAAAAAAATTTCGCTCCGAAATATTACATACGACAAAATTTAAGGTACTGAAATCGTCAATGAACAGTTGTACGAGTAGATAAAAAGGGAATTTTGGTTAGGACAACAAAACAGCGAAATGTAAAAGACCCGTGAAAATATTTTCAATTCTTTGAGAGAAAATCCAATAAACAACATGCCTGTTAATGAAAACAGGGGAACATTTTCTTTTAGACTCATCGACACAAGAGAATACTAAACAAACTTTATAATTAACTGAAATTAAATACTTACACTTAATCCCTCGATACAAAATTCGTATCGGATCTTCTATAACCCCAAATAGTCCAGACAATATAGTGAATCAATTAACATAAAATAAAGCCTTTTGTTGTATGTTTGGGGTGACATTTACTAAGACCCAAAAGATCTATTATGCTCCCTTGCTTCTAGTCTCAGAGACCAGCAGTTCCTTTAGACCTATTTCCGGAAGGAATTTTGGGATATTCGCACGCCCCAGTTCAGATGAATGTCCCTCTTATATCCAGTAGTGCCCTAGGATTCTGAATTGCTGTGTATGTGGATGGAAGTTTCTTCTTCCATACCACAGAATCCATTCAGGCGACAATGTCTCGTTAGGACCCCTGCTAAAACTCTTAGCGCAGTTTTACTCTGACTTAGGCATTCATTTGTTCTCAACTGGTTATAGTCACCCAGAAGTATATTTGATTGTCTAAGCCCTACTAGATCTTTCCAATGGTCAGATCTTCTCTTTTCTTCGGCTTTGCCTATTTCTTCCAATATTACATTGAAGCAAAAAGCAAAAGGGTTCCGGCACCCAAAAAGGGTGGTTCAGACCCCCTCTTTGCCATTTCATTTCTTTCTATTCTACTGGAATCTACAGTAAGGTAACGATGTTGTTCTTGCATAAGCTTCAGGCTTAAAAAATGCCTCTTCAATAAAGGGCAATATCACAGAAGTTGCTTTGTTTTATGTAGTTTTCGAAATAGTTATTTGTGTATTTAGAGCGTGACGTAACAGATTGCCGCTTGAGAAAAAATGTTGCCGCACGACGCGGAGCGGAGCGCGGCGATCTTTCGAAAGTGGCAATTTTACTTTACGCTCGAAAAACACACATAATTTTTTCTACAGTCGCCCTTTTAATAATTAAAACAGTTTTTTATATTATCTTAGGTTATAATAGGAGTGCTAGAATAAGCGTCATTTTCGCTATTCATCATAATTAACCTTAAAAAGATCTACTGACTAGGGATGTTAAAAAATAATCGATTTTCATTTAAATCGATTATTTTTTCATAATCGAATTATGGTTATCGATTTTTATACGTGTTTAAATCGATTTTCGGAAACGGCTCGTATGATTTATTGACTATTTTTCAAAATTTTGACGATTATTGACCATTTCTCAAAATTTTGACAATTATTGACTATTTTTCAAAATTTTATAATTATTGACCATTTTTGACAATTATTGACCATTTTGACTGTTTTTCAAAATTAGTGACCATTTTTCAAAATGATGACAATTTTTAACCATTTTTGACAATAATTGTCCATTTTTAACAGTTTTTAACAATAATGGACAATTTTTAACTATTTTTGAGTTTTTGAACATTTTTGAAAATTTTTCAAAATTTTAGACCATTTTTCAAAATTATTGACCATTTTTGATAATTATTGACAATTGTTCACAATTATGGACCTTTTTTCCACATTTTTGACCATATTTCAAAATTTTTGACAATTTTTTCAAAAACTTCAACAATATTTGACAATTATCAACTATTTTTCAAAATTGTGACAATTTTTGATAATCATTGTCCATTTTTACAATTTTTGACCATTTTTAATATTTTTTGACAATTTTTGGCCATTTTTGACAATTTTTCAAAATTTTGACCATTTTTGATAGTTTTTGACAATTATAGACTATTTTTCGAAATTTTAACAATTTTTTACAATTATTGACCAATTTTGACAATAATTGTCCATTTTTGACAGTTTTCAAATATAATTGACAATTTTCAACCATTTTGGATAGTTTTTGACCATTTTTGACAATTTTTCAAAATTTTAGACCATTTTTCAAAATTATTGACCATTTTTGATAATTATTGACAATTGTTGACAATTATGGACCATATTTTCAAATTTTTGACCATATTTCAAAAACTTTAACAATTTTTGACAATTATCAACTATTTTTGGAAATAATTGTCCATTTTTGACAATGTTTGACAATTTTTGACCATTTTTGATAGTTTTTGACAACTATTGCCCATTTTTGACATTTTTTCAAAATTTTTGAGTTTTTCAAAATTTTTGACAATTTTTCAAAATTTTGACCATTTTTCAAAATTATTGACCATTTTTGATAGTTTTTGATGATTATCAACCATTTTTCAAAATTTTAACAACTTTCAACAATTATTGAGCAATTTTGACAATAATTGTTCATTTTTGACAGTTTTTAATAATAATTGACAATTTTTCAAAATTTTCGACCATTTTTCAGAATTATTGACCATTTTTGATAATTATTGACAATTGTTGACAATTATGGACCATTTTTCTAAATTTTCGACCATTTTTAACCATATTTCAAAAACTTTAACAATTTTTAACAATAATTGTCCATTTTTGATAGTTTTTGACAATTATCAGCCATTTTTGACAATTTTTCAAAACTTTTGACAATCTTTCAAAAATTTTAACAATTTTCCAAAAATTTTAACAATTTTCCAAAAATGTTGCCCCTTTTTGATAGTTTTTGACAATTATCGACCATTTTTCGAAATTTTAACAATTTTTGACAATTATGGACCAATTTTAACAATAATTGTCCATTTTTGACAGTTTTTGACAATTATCGACCATTTTTCAAAATTTTTGACCATTTTTCAAAAAAAATTTAAAATTTCTGTCCATTATCGACCATTTTTCAAAATTTTAAAAATTATTGACAATTTTTGACAGTTTTTGATAATTTTTGACCATTATTGACCATTTTTGACAGTTTTTGGAAAAAACTGTCCATTTTTAACAGTTTTTGACAATTATTGACCATTTTTGACCATATTTCAAAATTTTTGACAATTTTCAAATTTATAATTTTATTTGATTTTTAATCTGATGTTAAATATTCACCAATTGAGTTAATTCGGAGGGCGTGGTTAATTTATATATTCACTGGACTACGAAATACAATACTTCGAATAAAGATGAAACTCGAAACAGGATAATATGAGTCGGAATATATTGTTTTCCGAGCAATTTTTCCGGTTTTTAATTTTTAATCTCATCCTTGAAACCTGTAATTCCGCTCAGTTTAGTGAAAACGATAAAATTCGGATAGGCCATTTTAATTTTCGATAACTTTGTCGAAACGAAATTTGGAAGCTTTTAAAGCCACCTGTTTTCATATGGAAATGTATTCGATCGGGGTATTTAAGAGACGAGCTTAAAAGGGTTAACACGCTCCAAATATTTTTTATAAAAATAGCCGTAGTGTGAAAATTCAAAGGAAATTCAATGAATTACCATCAGCACTGCTTCCTCGCCTACCGTACTCTCCAGATCTAGTCCCCAGTGATTACTGTTTTTTTTTGCAAACATCAATACATGATGAAGGAAAAGATGAAGTTTATGATTCTAAGAGCCTCTTCATCATCACCTTTGCAGATCTATTGTGTGTTCCTTGTCTAGTTCCTTAGCCTAGTCCGGATTTTTGTGATATTACTGTGTACTTGGCAAATAATAACGCCCTGTATAAACATTTCTACGTCAAATATAATTCACTGGAACATAGTGTCGAATCCATTTCCCACATATTCGACTTGTACTAAAAAAAACTGTCACCGCTTAACTACCTCGTTCTTCTTTCATGTAACGTCTTTGTCCAGGCAATCGAAAGGTCTCCACTCCCTATCCAGGTAACGTAAGATGCTTAGATAGTGGTTCTCTGGGGACGAGTGCGGGTAGATGTCTGGAATATGGGGTTGTCCTTTCTATCCATAACAATCGTTATTACTAACCGTTTCACGTTGGATATGCGATACGATGCTAGAATTTGTTAATGCCGTAATTTTGTCGGTTTCTTTGCGGAAAAATATCCGGTATATTTAGGGGTGGTTATTAATTTCGTGTTTGTTAAAATGAAAGCTCGTGTTCTACCTGAGATTAACGTAGACGCTCGCTGTTTTATATGAAAGCAATAACGATTGGATTTTATGTTTGAGCCTTGCCGGAGCTTATCTCGCGCAGATAAAGGTAAAATATTTTTTTTTTATTAAATATGGAGGACGGGAAATTATTTTCGAAGGAATAATATTAAATTATATCAATGTGAGAGGAAGTAGTTACCAATTTGGAATGGAAAAAATGAGAAATTCAAAATACGAACGATTATTTCAATAAAAATAATAATAATAAAAGGTGAGCGGACGTCGGACCGCCGACAGAAGCTTGCTTCTTATGCACAATAGAATGACCATTTTTCGTGAATTTTTCACCATTTTTGACAGTTTTTGACGAATTTTGACAATTATTGACCGTCTTTGACCATTTTTGACAATTTTTCAAAATTTTTAACATATTTGGCAATTATTGGCCATTTTTTCAAAATTTTAACAATTTTTGACAATTTTTTCAAATTTTAACAATTATTGACTATTTTTGACAATGATTGACCAATTTTGACAGTTTTGACAACTATGGATCATTTTTGACAATTTTTTGAAAATTTTGACCATTCTAGACCATTTTTGACAATTTTTGACAGGTTCTGACAATTATTGACCATTTTTGACAATTTTTAATAATTATTGTCCATTTTTGACAGTTTTTTATAATTATTGACCATTTTTTCAAAATTTTGACAATTTTTGACCATTTTTGACAATTTTTCAAAAATTTTAGCCATTTTTCAATATTTTTGACAATTATTGACCATTTTTGTCAGTTTTTGACAATTTTTGAAATATTTGGCAATTATTAACCATTTTTTCAAAATTTTGAAAGTTCTTAACAATTTTTTATCATTTTTCAATTTTTTGAACATATTTAAAAATGTTTGACAATTTTTCCAAAATTTTAACATATTTGGCAATTATTAATCATTTTTTCAAAATTTTGACCATTTTTGACAATTATTGACCAATTTTGACAGTTTTGACAATTATGGATCATTTTTGACAATTTTTTGAAAATTTTGACCATTCTAGACCATTTTTCCAAATTTTAACAATTATTGACCATTTTTGACAATTTTTGAGCATTTTTGACAGGTTCTGACAATTATTGACCATTTTTGACAATTTTCCAAAAATTTTAACATATTTGGCAATTATTGGCCATTTTTTCAAAATTTTGGCAATTTTTTCAAATTTTAACAATTATTGACCATTTTTGACAATTATTGACCAATTTTGACAGTTTTGACAATTATAGATCATTTTTTGAAAATTTTGACCATTCTAGACCATTTTTCCAAATTTTAACAATTATTGACCATTTTTGACAATTTTTGAGCATTTTTGACAGGTTCTGACAATTATTGACCATTTTTGACAATTTTTAATGATTATTGACCATTTTTTCAAAATTCTGAAAATTTTTGACCATTTTTGACAGTATTTGGCAATTATTAACCATTTCTTCAAAAATTTGACAGTTCTTGATGATTTTTCCAAATTCTTGACAATTTTTGACTATATTAAAAAAAATTTCAAAAATTTTAACAATTATTGACCATTTTTGACAGTTTTTGACGAATTTTGACAATTATTGATCGTCTGACAATTTTTCAAAAATTTCAACATATATTATTTGGCAATTACTGACCATTTTTCCAAAATTTTGACAATTTTTGAACATTTTTCAAAATGTTTTCAATTATTGATCATTTTTGACCTTTTTTGATGAATTTTGATTGGTTTTGACAATTATTGACCGTCTTTGACAATTATTGACCATTTTTCAAAAATTTTAACCATTTTTTCAAAATTTTGACAGTTTTTAACAATTTTTTATTTTCCCAAATTATGGACACTTTTTGACCATATTTTAAAAAAATTTACAATTTTTCCAAAATTTTAACATATTTGGCAATTATTAACCATTTTTTCAAAATTTTGACAATTTTTCACAATTTTTGACAATTTTTCCCACCTACAGGTGTGCGAGCTCAGTGCGGCAAGAGAGATTGCGCACAGTCTCTTAAATGAGCTATCGCGTGACGAACGCTTTTTCGAAACATCACACGTTTCACGAGTTCACTAGCCTTCCCTAGAAATAAGGATTTTTCCGTGCGCGCGTGACAAATTCTCGTGTGATTCGAAGCCGAACACGGGAAGTCATGCAACACGGAAAAATCCATTTCCGGATGTGTAATGAACAATACTTTTTATTATACCTATCTGAAAACGACGCAAATAAGGATGAAATTTAGAACATTTTATTTTCAAATTAATCATAATACATCTTAATAGTACCAAACATGATTAACATTTCAGTAGCAACAATATATTTATTATCGGCATTGTTTTATTTTCTGTCAGTTTAATTCATGCTAGTTTCAAAAAATGTACTCGGAAGAAAATCCAGATATTCCTATTGTTGCGAGGTGACCAACTCAAAGCCGGCCCTGTCCCTCGACTGTAAATTTTGATGGCTGCGCCCCTTTCGAGAACATTATTTACTCGAACGCTTTGTTTGTGCATAGGACGAGCGCGGAAGGTACTGGAATTTTCGAGAGTTGAGAATGACTATATATACGCAGGTTTTTTTAGTGCGTAAAAACAAGTTAGTTCACAGTTAGTGAAACGAAGACAAAGAGTTTGTTCACAGACAGTTTACAGACGTTCTTAGTAATCGTACAGTGAATGACATAGTGAAGATAAACAGTGAAATATTCAAGTGGTGAAAATAAATTAGAACTAATATACCGAGTGTAAATAAATTAGTAGACATTAAGTAGAGTGTGTATATAAATTAAGTTTAATACAGTGTGTGTATAGCCTGATACATCAAATGTAGAAAATGTAGATATATCCATCCCAGTTTCAACTTCTGTGCCCAATATAGAGAAGTTGGAGGGGCAATCAAACTATGACTCATGGAAATTTGCGATGAAGATGAGTTTAACCCTGGATAAATAATGGGATTACCAATGGTGTGAGTTCTCAAATGGATAAACTAGGCGAAGGAGAAATACAGTACTGCTCTAGCCAAAATTTGGCTAAGTGTAAAACCCACATGCTACGTTCACCTTTGCAAAGCTGCACCTAAGTGCTAAACAATCTTGGGAGTATATTCAGACTGTATTTGAAGCAAAAAGTATGAATCGTCGGTTTGAACTTCAGAAACATCTATTTGGAAGCAAAATAGAGAATGTTTCTTCTGTAGAGGAATATTTAAATGACATATTAAGAACGGTTCATAAACTAGCTGATATTGGTATGTTATTGGATGATGAATTTGCTGCATTTGTAATTGTCAAGAGTAACTTTAGAACCTAAAAACAAGCGGTAAATTTGAATTATTTTCATTATATTAGATAGATAGATAGATTTGTACATTCATTTGTTTACTTTGAAAAGTAAATCTCCCGAAATTAATTAATAAAAGTATTTTAACCAAACATTCTAAATATATTTTGCATTAATCCCAACGTATATAGGTACCTAAATGCAAAATGATAAACCACTCGATGCCAAGTGATCAATAAAAATGTTTACACAGTTTTGTTATTTCAGTTTGTGTTCGGTCAGTTTCCAGAGAGTCGCGATAACATCGAGTAAACAAGTCCAATATGTACAGGTTTTACAACACTGATAACAAAGAAAGTGCCCGCATTTTGTGCCATATTTTTTAGAGCCACAATAATTCGTAAAATTTTTGAATTTTCCTCTTTTATTTACGGCGTTTTTTCGGGAATGTATCGTTTATTTTAGTCATTTGAGCTTGGTTAGCTTTTGCGGTCAGATTCGATGTTAACGAACATCGGATATTGGATGAACTTATTGATTGATGCAAAATTTAACTTGACGCTGAAACTGGCAGCCAAGAGCGATTGTCGTTACCTTTTGAATTAAGGAACTCCAAAAAGTAATTATTTTTCATAAAAAATGTATTTTCTATACGCATCGTAGAAATTTAATGAAATTTTTTTCGAGTAATCTAACAATCAATACAAACATTCAGTATCAACGACTGCTGAAGCCTTCGCCATCTACAATGTAAAAAAAATAACAGTAGGTACTAAATTTAAAAAAAACGTTGTAGATTCTATACGCATCATTGATTGATTGGTTCGGCACCACCAGTCAGAGGCATAGAGACCTTGGTACCTCAGCCTTTAGGCTTTTTGTGCTCTTGTTTATACCATTTATGTGAAGAGACCAGGTTCAACAGTCTTTTCACTAGGTCCTTCTTGGAGAAATCCTCCCTTGGATACTCCAGTCCTACGAGTCATATCTCCAATGAGTGTTCACATTCTTCACATGCTTCACATTCGAAAATAATGTGAGAGGCTGTTTCCTTCTCTTCCATGCACAACCGAAAGATAGGTTCCTCCCCATATATGCCAATAGTATGCATGTGCTTCCTTATGGTACAGTGACCGGTGAGTGGTACCGTCACTTTCCTTATCTGACCCCTGCTGAGGTTTAATATTTCGTTAGTCAGCGATTCCGAGGGTTTTTTGACCAGGAATTTGCTGTGTTCCTGTTTTGGCACGTGTCTCCTGTACGTCTGATATTTACTTTGAATCCACCGAGATGTAAGACCACGTGCAGCAGATTTTGATATTCCAAATACTGGTTCAGGACCAGTGAATGCAGTTTCAGACCCTAGATTTGCTAGGGTGTCTGCCTCTTCATTGCCTACAATACCCTTGTGCCCCGGGACCCACTTCACTGTGACTCTATTATGATTTGCCAAGGTTAAAAGTTTGTGTAAGCAGTCCCAGACCAGTCTAGATCTGATCTGGGGACATGCTAAAGATTTCAGTGCAGCCTGTCTATCTGAGAGTATGAGGATCTTTTGGCCTGTATACCCCCTTTCGATGTTCATTTGCAAGCACGTGTCGATAGCGTAGATTTCTGCCTGGAATACAGATGCAAACTTCCCCAATGATCCGTGGACATTGCACTGGGTCTGGTACCATGGACTCCAGCTCCTGTTCCTATGTCAGTTTTAAATCCGTCTTTGTAACGTTCCTTCCTGACTGCATGTTTCCAACCCATCCCAGTTTAGCTGGATATGGTATGGTTGGTTGTCATGAATTGTCACTTCTCATTTCAAGAAGCGAGTTTGTGATAACATCTGTGATTCTGGAATGACTATGGGTGTTGGTTCCTTCGAGCCAATTCCCATTGCATTCCAGCCTGTATGCAGCCATTCTCGCTTCCGCCTCAACATGCAGAGTAAGAGGCGGAATATTGAGAATAGCTTCTGTTCGGATTTGGACAAAATCCGAAATGTGGTAAAATCAAGTTAATAGTTTAAAATTCTATTCGTTGTTAGTTGTTCTTTACACTGCAGAGTGCGAGGTTCTTTGAATCTCTCCTATAGGCGCTGTCTGTTTTAACCGCGAAAATGCAGCCAATGAGAAAAGATACCGGTACCCTACGCGCAGTCCATTCCTGACAATTATTGAGTGGTGTGGGAACAAGAGATCAGACAGACAGCGAGAGTGATGCAAGGTTAAAAAGATGATGGTCTTGCTTATAACGTTTTTAGTTTTTTTGTTGGTTTATGTGCTTAGTAATAGCAGTTTAATATATGAAAAGTTAATACTTGGTGACCAAGCCCGGTTGGGCCTAATAATTGACAAGGAAGCTATCAGAAATGTGTCGAACCTGATGTCCTCATGGTGGCCCCACATGGCCAATTGTGAAGTCAAGTGTAATAAACTCCTCTATAACCACCAAGTGTTTCATTTACGCATATTGGATTACAGCGCATGGAAAAACACTATAGCGTTGTACACAAACGAAGAGTGTAAACGGCCTTTATTGGGAATATAAGGCTAGTAAAACCTTCTCTTTGTTCAGCTTCCATTGTCACAGTCGGGCTGCTTCTCATCGCACGCGCTATGAAGAGACAAACAAGCCTCTGAAGTTTTGATAGCTTTCCTCTTATCTGTTTTTGGCCACCAAACTAGGGCTCCATAGGTAACCATGGGTCTCGCCACAATGATGTACAGCCAGTGAACGATCCGTGGATTTAGTCCCAATGTGTTTCCTACCGCCCGTTTGGCAGCCATTAGGGCCATTTCCCCTTTATTGGTTTTGTCATGTAGGTGTGAATTCCAGGTTAGTGTTGCATCCAGAATTATGCTCAGATACTTGACCTCCTGGCTAAGACACAGCTGCACGTTGAAGAGGGTTCTAGAGAAGGTAATGAGCGCAGTTGTTGCAGGGTTCACCCTTAGGCATTCCCTCCTACACCATTACCAGAGCTTGTTGCGTCAGCTCCGATATAACATTAGGGTATATCCCCATTGCAAGTATTGTTAGATCATCTGCATACCCCTGGGTGTATATAACCTTCCTCCAGCAGTTCATCTATGACAAGGTCCCACAGCAAAGGTGATAGGACTCCTCCCTGTAGGCATCCCTCCATTATCGATACCTCCATGGAATCTCCAAATACGCATCATGGAAATATGAATTTTTTGAGTACTCTAATAATAATAAAACATTCTGTATAAACGGCTGCTGAAGCCTCTGCCATCTACACTGTAAAAAAATAACAATATTAAATTTTACAAAAAACTTTGTAGATTCTATACGCATCATGGAAATCTGATTAAACTTTTTCTGAGCACTCTAATAATCAAAACAAACTTCCACTATTAAGCGCTGGAAAATCCTCCGCTATCTACACTGTTAAAAAAATTACAATTTATTAAATTTTACAAAAAACGTTATAGATTCTATACGCGTCGTGTAAATCTAATCCAACTTTTTTTGAGTACTCTAATCATCCAAACAAACATTCAGTATCAACGGCTGCTGAAGCCTCCGCAATCCACACTGTAAAAAAACTAATAATATTAAACTTTACAAAAAACGTTGTAGATTTCATACGTATCATGGAAATCTGATTAAATTTTTTTTGAGCACTCTAATAATCAAAACAAACTTCCACTATCAAGGGCTGGAAAATCCTCCGCTATCTACACTGTAAAAAAAACTACGAATTATTAAATTTTACAAAAATCGTTGTAGATTCTATACGCGTCGTGGAAATCTAATCAAACTTTTGTTGAGTACTCTAACAATCCAAACAAACATTCAATATCGACGGCTGCTAAAGCCTCCGCAATCTATACTGTGAAAAATAACAATAATCAATTTTACAAAAAACGTTGTAGATTCTATACGCAGCATGGAAATCTGATTAAACTTTTTTGAGCACTCTAATAATCAAAACAAAATTACATTATCAAGGGCTAGTGAATTCTCCGCTATCTACACTGTTGAAAAAATAACGAATTATGAAATTTTACAGAAAACGTTGTAGATTCTATATGCGTCATGGAAATCTGATAAAACTTTTTTTGAGTACTCTAATAATCCAAACAAACATTCAGTATCAACGGCTGCTGAAGCCTCAGGCGATTACACTGTAAAAAAAATAACAATAAACAATTTTACAAAAAACATTGTAGATTCTATACGCATCATGGAAATCTGATTAAACTTTTTTTGAGCACTCTATTAATCAAAACAAGTATTCTTTATTATCAGCTCCAAAAGCAGCCGCCAATTACACTGTTAAAAAAATAACGAAATATTAAATATCACAAAAGATGTAGATATACGCATCATAGAAATTTGATGAAACTTTTGAAAAATATAAAAAAGTTTTATCAAATTTATGTTATGTCACTTCAGATGGTGTTGGTTTTAGTAGCCGATAATACTGAATATTTGTTTTGATTATTAGAGTGCTCAAAAAAAGTTTTTTGTGAAATTTAATATTTCGTTATTTCTTTAACAGTGTAGATGACATAGGCTTTAGCAGCCGTTGATACTCTATATTTGTATTGGTTATTAGAGTACTCAGAAAAGGTGTTATCAAATTTCCTTGATGCGTATAGAAAATAGAGAATTTTTAGTGGAAAATGATTATTTATTGTAGTTCCCTAATTTAAAAGGTAACGACAATTATTACGTCGTGTAATTGTACCTCACGATTCTTTAAAATAATATGAATCCAGTATGCTTCAATCCATTTCTGTGATGATAACGATATTGTCTTATATCTAAAATCCGTTTTGCTGGATATTGCCAAGGGATCCTTAAAAGCAAGATATCGTTGTGAGGGTTTACTTTAAATTGTACAGATGAATGACAGGCACGTATAGAATTCTAAACTTAGATTCACAATAGTCGATATCGACTGTTTTTAAAACCAAAAAATATTGGTTTTCTCACAAATTAAAAAAAAATAGAGCGAAGTGTGTCAATTTTTAAACGTATACACTGTGTTCATTTGAAAAGGACCCGCCCTTAATATTTCAAAAATGGAACATATTAGAAGGAAATGCCGAAACACGTCAACTTTAAACGGGAGGGGGACACTTTTTGGCGCTAATGTCATAAACGTCAGATTCACCCCCTCCCTACTGGAGACACCCCTTACATTTTTTTCAAATGGCATTAGGTATCAAATCACACCTCATTTAAAAGGTCTGGTAAATCTCTATTCAATCATTTTGTTTTGCCTTTGATACCAGCCTTCCATTGTTATTTAATCGTTGTTTAAAATTGGCTATTTTTCAACTTTTATTGCCTGAATGTTAACGGTGGTCACTTTGACACATGATTAAATAGCAGTTTTTTCTTGTTAATTGTCTTTTTACTATTTGTAAATTTTTTATTCTTTAAAGAGTCTTTCTATCATAACATAATACGGGGGCATACGAAAAATTGAAAGAGAGCCAATTTTAAACAACGATTAAATAACAATGGAAGGCTGGTATCAAAGGCAAAACAAAATGATTGATTAGAGATTCAACAGACCTTTTAAATGAGGTATGACTTGATACCTAATGACATTTGAGAAAATGTAAGGGGTGTTTCCAATAGGGAGGGGGTGAATGACATTAGCGCCAAAAAGTGACCCCTCCAAGTTAAAAGTTGACGTGTTTCGGCATTTCTTTCTAATATGTCCCATTTTTGAAATATTAAGGGTGGGTCCTTTTCAAATGAACACAGTGTTTATTTATGTTCGCGTAAAATGTATCATTCAACATTTACGACGCCACTGGCGAAAATAACTAATGAGCATAATATGTAATTAATCCAGATTTGTGGACGGATTCATCTGATTGTATTTAAAGAAAAAAATTCTGCATTTAACTACGCTCAGACCTGAAACTTCCAACAACTGTTCGGGAGTTGTACTTACCCTTTTGAGATTTCTCTACAAACGGAATAATATGATTGTATTACAAAGTAGAATACAGTAGTCCGTATAGCGACATTCCGGATTTGTCGACTTTAGTAAAAGATTAAGAAGACCAGAAGTTACCGCATTAACAAATCCCGAGAAGGTATCGTATGTATAATAGAGGCACCGACGCGATAACAACGATTGCCAGACACCAGAGGAAAGCTGATAGTCCTCGCACTAACCTAATGATCCCCAGGGAACACTGATGCCGGAAACGGGGACTCGGCCACTCTGGGAAAACACACAAAACAGCCACTCTACGGGAAGCTACGCGGAATTGGAAAGGAAAAAGGAAATGTGTCATAATGGTTGGGTGACAATGGAGAATTGTTGCCAGAAGGAAGAAAAAACATTTTGGGATGTTGTCGTAGTTTGAAGTTACAGTTTTTCAATATATTCATATTTTAACCTTTTTATATTAAATTTGAACGTCAGAGAGACCTTAGTAGAAAACGTATCTATCATATTTTGTAAACAGGGAAACCAGAAAGTGAAGGGATCAAAATTTCGAAGAAAGAAGTTTTTAATCAAAGACTTTTTTTAAATTTTTATGGGGATTTTTGGAATATACAATGGATTTCCATATATAAAAATGTCAAAGAGGCCTTAGTTCCGATTTTGAAATACACGCGCCAAATCGAAAATTCATAAAGGCCATAATAGTGGGAACTTTAAGCCGAAATTTGCAAGACACACTCTCAGAAAATAAACGAATATGGAAAAAACCAACGGAAACGTGTCTATGATATTTCGTATACAGGGTAACCAGAAGGTGAGGGAATCAAAATTTCGAAAAAAAAAGTTTTTTATTAAAGACTTTTCTAAAAATTTTATGGAGTTTTTTGGAATAAACGGGGTCAAATTAGTGGATTTCCATATATGTAAATGTTAAAGAGACTTTAGTTCTGATTTTTAAATACACGCGCCAAGTGAAAAATTCATAAAGACCAATAATAGTGGGAACTTTAAGCTGAAATTTGCAAGACAAATAAACGAATATGGAAAAAAATCAACGGAAACGTGTCTATGATATTGTGTATACAGGGTAACCAGAGAGTGAGGGGATCAAAATTTCGAAGAGCAAAAAGTTTTTTTATGAAAGACTTTAAAAAATTTTTATGGAGATTTTCAGAATCTACGGGGTCAAATTAGTGGATTTCCATATATAAAAATGTCAAAGAGACCTTAGTTCCGATTTTTAAATACACGCGCCAAGTCAAAAATTCATAAGGGCCATAATAGTGGGAACTTTAAGCTGAAATTTACAAGACACACTCAGATAATAACTGAATATGGGAAAAAATCAACGGAAACGTGTCTATGATATTGTGTATACAGGGTAACCAGAAAGTGAGGAGATCAAAATTTCGAACCGAAAAAAGTTTTTTTATTAAAGTTTTTAGAAAATTTTTATGGAGATTTTCAGAATCTACGGGGTCGAATTAGTGGATTTCCATATATAAAAATGTCAAAGTGACATTAGTTCCGATTTTTAAATACACGCGCCAAGTCAAAAATTCATAAGGGCCATAATAGTGGGAACTTCGAGCTGAAAGTTGCAAGACTCATTCTCAGATAATAAACAAATATGGAAAAAAATCAACGGAAACGTGTCTATCATATTTTGTGTACAGGGTAACCAGAAAGTGAGGGGATCAAAATTTCGATCCGAAAAAAGTTCTTTTATTAAAGTTTTTAGAAAATTTTTATGGAGATTTTCAGAATCTACGGGGTCGAATTAGTGGATTTCCATATATAAAAATGTCAAAGAGACATTAGTTCCGATTTTTAAATACACGCGCCAAGTCAAAAATTCATAATGGCCATAATAGTGGGAACTTCGAGCTGAAATTTGCAAGACTCACTCTCAGATAATAAACAAATATGGAAAAAAATCAACTGAAACGTGTCTATCATATTTTGTGTACAGGGTAACAAGAAAGTGAGGGGATCAAAATTTTGAAGAGAAAAAAGTTCTTTATTGAAGACTCTAGAAAATTTTTATGGAGATTTTCAGAATCTTCGGGGTCGAATTAGTGGATTTTCATATATGAAAATATTCAAAGAGACTTTAGTTCCGATTTTTAAATACACGCGCCAAGTCAAAAATTCATAAAGGCCATAATAGTGGGAACTTCGAGCTGAAATTTGCAAGACTCACTCTCAGATAATAAACAAATATGGAAAAAAATCAACGGAAACGTGACTATAATATTGTGTATACAGGGTAACCAGAAAGTGAGGGGATCAAAATTTCGAAGAGCAAAAAGTTCTTTATTAAAGACTTTAGAAAATTTTTATGGAGATTTTCAGAATCTACGGGGTCGAATTAGCGGATTTCCATATATAAAAATGTCAAAGGGACATTAGTTCCGATTTTTAAATACACGCGCCAAGTCAAAAATTCATAAGGGCCATAATAGTGGGAACTTCGAGCTGAAATTTGCAAGACTCACTCTCAGATAATAAACAAATATGGAAAAAAATCAACGGAAACGTGTCTATCATATTTTGTGTACAGGGTAACCAGAAACTGAGGGGATCAAAATTTCGAAGAAAAAAGTTTTTTATTAAAGACTTTAGAAAATGTTTATGGAGATTTTCAAAATCTACGGGGTCAAATTAGTGGATTTCCATATATGAAAATGTCAAAGGGACCTTAGTTCCGATTTTTAAATACACGCGCTAAGTCAAAAATTCATAAAGGCCATAATAGTGGGAATTTTAAGCTTAAATTTGCAAGACACACGCTCAGATAATAAATGGATATGGAAAAAAATCAACGGAAACGTGTCTATGATATTTTGTATACAAGGTAGCCAGAAAGTGAGGTGATCAAAATTTCGAGAAGAAAGAAATTTTTTTAAGACTTTAGAAAAATTTTATGGAGATTTTCAGAATCTACGGGGTCAAATTAGTGGATTTCCATATATGAAAATGTCAAAGAGACTTTAGTTTCGATTTTGAAAATTTAATAATTCAAAAAGTGAGTTTGCGTAACGGTCACAAATACACGCGCTAAGTCAAAAAATAATACAGATCAAAATAGAAGAAATTTTGAGCTGAAATTTGAAATACACACTCTCAGATAATATACAAATATGGAAAAAAATCAGCGAAAATGTATCTGTGATATTTTGTATACAGAGGTACTCGAAAGTGAGGGGATCAAAATACTCGGTAAAATGCCAGACAATAATTGGTTTTCACACTGTATATTTCAAATTAAAAACCCTTGGAGGGTTGAAACGGAATCTGATCAATCCAAAAATGTTATTAAACAGGCTGTCTTTAATATTCTTCAGAGTTTCTTTATAAAATTCCAAATGTTTGGGATCTGGATTAGTTCCCGAATTCGATTAAGGATACTTTTCATATAATTTCGTCGAGAAAAAAAGTATGGTATGTTATTAAATTTAATGTATATTTATACATAATTAATTTCGCTGCTAACATAAACATTAATTTGCCAAAGTACGATTAATATTGCTTTTATATCATTCCCTTTATTTATCTCGTTTCGAAAATATTTAATTAGAAAGGCGCCTACTTTACTCTTCACTTACGTCGCAGAGCGAGACATTAAAATGCTGTTGAATGGGTTTTAGAAAATTTCAGATGCTCTTCTACAACTTTAATTAAAAACTTTTTACGTATATTTAGCACAACAGAATAATTAACGATACGGTCAAAATATCCCCATTAAACTTTCACAGGATAATGCCGTTGCATTTAATAAATATCCTCGCATCAAATTGTTCCACTATATACAGGACTTTTCACGACGACCGGACGTTAGACGTTTGTAAAAAATTATGAAATTTTATATTAGGGGCTTCCGGCTTAACCGGAAATTGTGTAAAAAAGTAAAAATGTTATATTTTTACATTTTTGGATTTTCCAATTTTCTTATTTTTGTGTTTCCCATTTTCTTTTTTCGTTACACCCCTGACTCCTCCGAGATACTTCTTCTTCCTGAATTTGACTTTTTTGTAGCTGTATGAGCACCGACGATTCTCATCCAAATGTATATAAGGATTGGTCTAAATATAGTTTTATAAACAAATCAAAATAAAGTAATAGATATTTATGTTTCTATTTTCAATAGAATTTATAAATGAGAATAAAGTCCTTATAGTAAAATGTCAGTCTTAAAAAATTTAATATGAAATAAACTTTTACACTTTAGGAATTCCGCGTCATTACGAATGATCGTGGGAAAAAGGATAATGAAGGAAAATATTGTAAATGATAACCTTGTCCTGAAGGACAAGCGCTGTATCGACTAGTTAGGTCGGCAGTTTAAACAATATTAATAATTTATTAATAAAAGTGCACAGAGATGCATAAATATGGAAATAAGGTATTTTTGGAGATACAGATAAAGTATAATTGAGACTGACATGGAAATTAAAGGCAAAAAAGGAGTAATAATTTTAAATCACATTTTGGAGAAGGAATTATGAAAGACAGTTGAAAAAAACGCACAAATATTTTTTTAGTGATTTTGAATTAAATGAAATAACTGAACAAGATAAATAAGGCATTGGTAGTTACGGAAAACAGATTGCAATTATTTAATGAACAATGTATAGTGTAAGATTATAAAACATTTTCACATTTATTTAATTTGTTTGTACATTTTATTTTTAGAATTGTTATTTATATAAGTGTGTAGAAGAGTATACATTCACTTTAATTTTGTTTTATATAATACATTATTTATTTTTAGGAAAGGTTTTACAAGGATTATTTTTAAATCTTTCTTTGGGAATATTTTGTTTTTTTTAGAATTTGTTTAGAATATGTACGTTAATGTGTTAATTTTTTAGGTGATGTTTATATAGATTATGAAATTTTTTTCCATGTATGATTTTATTTTTAAGGAGGGGGATGCTAACGGCTAGCCCTCATAATAATAAGTACCTAAGTGGGGGCGCCACCTAAGTGGGGGCAATAATATTATTATTTTTTTTATTATTACTATTATTAAAACAGGTCGTAACTATCCATAAAAATCATAACTATTACGCGTTTTAAAACACCCTTAGATAAATGGATTAAAGGCTGGCCAACTCTAAAACCATTCTCCCTAAGGGGGGGGGGGTGTAGTGCCCCTCGTATAATGTATTAGGTCATTTGCGAAATAGCTTAATTTATACTTTTATAGATATGTATACCAACAATTATACAGTGTGGAAACCACTTATGGAATAAAATTCTTTATGTCATTATTTTAGAAAATTATAAAAAATGCCGAGACACGTCAACTTTTAACTTGAGGGGGACACTTTTTGACGCTAATGTCATAATCGTCAGATTCACCCCCTCCCTACTAGAGACACCCCTTACATTTTTTCAAATGGCATTAGGTATCAAGTCATTTAAAAGGTCTGGTAAATCTCTATCCAATCATTTTGTTTTGCCTTTGATACCAGCCTTCCATTGTTATTTAATCGTTGTTTAAAATTGGCTCTTTTTCAACTTTTATTGCCTGAATGTTAACGGTGGTCACTTTGAAACATAAGTAAATAGCAGTTTTTTCTTGTTAACAGTTGACTTTTTACTATTTGTAATTTTTTTATTCTTTAAAGAGTCTTTCTATCATAACACAATACGGGGGCATACGAAAAATTGAAAGGAACCCATTTTTAAACAACGATTAAATAACAATGGAAGGCTGGTATCAAAGGCAAAACAAAATGATTGAATAGAGATTTACCAGACCTTTTAAATGAGGTATGACTTGATACCTAATGCCATTTGAAAAAATGTAAGGGGTGTCTCCAGTAGGGAGGGGGTGAATCTGACGTTAATGACATTAGCGCCAAAAAGTGTCCCCCTCAAGTTAAAAGTTGACGTGTATCGGCATTTCTTTCTAATATGTCCCATTTTTGGAATATTAAGGGTGGGTCCTTTTCAAATGAACACAGTGTATATTATATATACAGGGTGTTTCTAAATTCATGCGACAAAATTCAGGAGGTGATTGCTCATATGAAATTAAGATGGGTCTTTCCTATAACAACATTTCCTCAGCCCACCCCTTTCCGAGATATCACCCTTAAAAGGTGATGACTAAGATTAAGTTTTTATTTTTTTTTCTAAAATTTCAGTAAACCTAGAAACTTGAAATTTTGTAATTTCCAGCATTTATTATGAATCGTATTACATTTTACATCTTTACTGTTTTCCACTCAATTTATTGAAAAAATTCTAAATTATGGTGTTTATTTTTTTTCTCTGCTGCTATTGGTTTGGGAAAAAAATTTGAGAATAAAAAATTTTTCTAAATAAAACAAGGATTTTAAGTTAAATTTTATTTCATAAATCATCATCTCGAAAAAAAGTTTTGATATGAAATAAAGTAAGGGCTGCTAATTTCACCCCCGTATAATGTAACAGGAATATTGAAAAAATACCCGTGGTTAGTCCTTTGCGAGTGCACGAAAATTACAGAATTTCAAGTTTCTAACTTTACTGAAATTTTAGAAAAAAAATAAAAACTCAATCTTAGTCACCACCTTTTAAGGGTGATATCTCGGAAAGGGGTGGGCTGAGAAAATTTTGTTATAGGAAAGACCCATCTTAATTTCATACGAGCAATCACCTACTGAATTTTGTCGCATGAATTTAGAAACACCCTGTATATACATATACCTATATATACTGAAGACATAGTACATTTACAAATATTTATACATTAATAAGGTGAACTCCAAAGAGGTCGTTGGTACTGACTAGAGTTCATTGTTCATTGTATCTTGCCCGTATAATTATTTAATTAAATTATAAACTACAAGTGACAATTGAATAAGTGTTTTTCATAAACAACAACCCCTAAACCATTACATGGCGACCCTGCCCGGATATTATCTATTATCCGATTTTTACAAACCCAAAAAGTCCAGAATTTTGACTAAAGAAAATATTGCAAAGTTTTTCAAGGGGTGGAGAATGAAAATGATTTGCTAGTGAAAGTGTAGATGATATTAGGTATAAGTGGAGCATGCCGAAGAGAGGAGATAAAAAAGTGAAGAAGGGAAAATGTGCACGATGAACGGACTGTTTTTAGAATTGTAATACTTAGTACATAAACAAATGATTCCCGAGAATTCTTCGTAACGCCTGATGATGTCAAAAGAGTAAATATAGTACAATTTATGCAAATCTATGCATCAATGAGACCCAGCGATGCCGAAACTTATCCCTTCTGTTTGTCTTTTAGAAACAACAAATGTACGTATAGCTAACAATATTCATACTTTTGTAGACAATTGCTTCTTTTTTAAAGTTATCTTATTCTGCCGAATAAACGGATCACTGTTTTCAAAGATCTTTGGCTTCATTGTTGGCTGATTCACTGTTAAACGTCTTGGTGGCTGGAAAAGTGACACAGTTGCTGAAGGATATAAAGGGTGTATAGTTCATATAATAGCCTTCTTGGTGTGCGTCATCGTTTGTGACGTATATCCGGGTTTTGGGCATGTCGATATTTAATTTGTTATTTTGACATATAGCTAACCTTTAATTTGATAAATAAAATCATCAGGATCGTATTCAGCCAAATTCGAAAAGGCTATGAAATTAATAATACTTGGGATATCAAAACACTGCAAAATAAAACAAATTGTATATTCAATTTACATATTAAAATAATTTATTACTAGTAAATATAGTCCTGCATTTGAATAAATAAAATGGTAACAATAAGATCAATATTCACTTTTCATATATAATAATTGACCGTAAAAAACAAAGTACAGACCTGACGAGAACTGTCAGTGGGACATTAGAAAAAGACGTAAGACACATTGCCGCTACGAAAGGAACGTCTGCATCGTATTTTGAACGATGTATTTTTTCCCGATTGATAGGTCGCGTTTGCGCATAATCTAAACATCAACCAATCAAATTATTGTAAGTCAAAGATTGGGGTTAACGTTTGTAATAAATTTAAACGGTTCATTATTGTGATATTTTGATTAGGATTCATCACAGACCTGCCTTTTTTCCATTTCTTCCCACGTAATGTGTAAGAAGGACATTAACAATCAATGACGCACACCAAGAAGGCTATTATATGAACTTTACCAATTTTACGACAAAGTTCGCTATATGGGTTATTTTAAGATATATCAAAAAATGTTATCAAGAAAATTCCTTTAAGGTACATATTTTGAAATTATCTCGAACTATACAGAGTGTTGAATCACTTCCTTGCAAACCTAACATATGATTTTTTAAATGGAAACCCCTGTATATTTTACTGAATTCGAATAGCTCACATTTTTTTGAAGCTTTTGATATAAGGTTTAGCTACGTTATACGGAGTCCTTTAAAAGGTATGGACATCTTTATGTGAAAATCGTTGGTAAATCAACGCTCTGTAGGTTACTATACCGGGTGGCCAACTAAGAACGGCTGTCGGCCATATCTCAGGAATGGATTATAGCAAAGGTTCGGGAAAACAGTTTTTATAACAAAAGTGGCCTTGAAAAACGCCTGGAAATTATTTTCAGAATTGTAGGTCCACAGCTAGAGGGCGTATTTGACAATTAAAATTTTAAAATGCAAAAAATTTCAAAATCTACTTAATTAAGGGGCATATTATATATCATAATCAGATTCCTCGACAAATTCTGCATATTTTTTATTTGACAAGTTTTAGTCTATCTCTTCAAATGAGGGGGGGGGAGAGTGGGAACCTTGTTACGAAAACACGCCTTTAATTGAGGTTCTGCCTGACCGATTTTAATAAACTTGATGTTGTTCGAAAGAGCTTTTATTAAACAATCGAAAATTTGTAAATTTGAAGCAATCCGATTAATAAAATAAATGCTAGAGGGCGCTGTTTAATTTTTTTTAAATATTGGGTTTTCTCGTTACAATTTTAAATAGAAGTATAAAAATTTAACTAGGTATTTAAAAAGTAGACTAAAATTAGTAATAAAACAGTGAAAACCGCAAGTCATCATTTTGCAAGAGCATGTCACGACGAATGGTATTATAAAAGAAGTGTCAATTAAATTAGAATTTCAGTCCACCCTGTATACGAAAGAGAAAATAATTAAAATTTTATCGAATACAGAGATATTACATCATATTACGAAACTGTTAGGCAAAATATTTTTTTTCTTTAAGGTACAGTAAGCTACAGTACCTACGAATTTCACATAGAAGTGTCCATACCTTTTAAAAGACTCTGTATAACGTAGCAAAACCTTATATCGAAGGCTTCCAAAAAAATATGAGCAATCCGAATTCAGTATAATATACAGGACTTCCCATTTAAAAAATAATATTTTTGGTTTGTAATGGTGTGATTCAACACTGTGTATAGTTCGAGATGATTTCAAAATATGGACCTTAAAGAAATCTACTAATTTTATTGATAACATTTTTTGATATCTCTTGAAATAACCCATATAGGTACCGAACTTTTTCGTAAGATCAGTACACTACTCTGTATATAGAAAATTTCATGCGAAAATAAAAAAATAATGTCAATCCATTCTTAGAGAAAAATAATTATCGGATGTTTCACCGATTGTCTTCTCTGCCCAAGAAACCGAAAAGTTACAAATAAACAACCAGAACAATGGAAAAATTTCGACGCCTATGCCCAACATTAATAAAAGAAATCATTATAGCACCGAGTCCTATAAAATATGTCATTATGACACGTCGTAATATAAAAGTAATTATAATAATTATAGAACCATATCTTTGTATAAAATACTCAATGAGATAGAAGGTTTCTATAGAGAAAAGGATGCTTTCTTGTCCTTGTTAAATAAAATTCCGAACGTTTAAATTGACAAATTTTTTCATAGTCACTTGGTAGTTTAAATGGAAGTTTTTAATACTAGAAAGTTTCTTTCACGAGCATAAATTTTCCTTTTATAAAGCACCAGAGAGTTTTTTTCTCGATGTTACAATATAGAAAAAGCACTTTCATCAAAGAAAATGAGTGTTTTATATGCATCTTTGATAATTCACCTCAGTATATATAAAACAAAAAAGAAATCTGTTTGGAATAAATTATTTAAAAAAAAGAAAATTATAAAGGTTGTTAGTTGAAAATAAAAAAAATAATTTTTCACCTTAGAAATTATTCAAATTTTTTATCATCGAGTAATATATCTCGAAATAAGAATGAATGTAAAAGGATACCTACTTCAATTAGAACACATATACAGCGTTGATGAAAAGTCTCGCGCCAAGGGATTATCTTTGAAACGGATAAAGGGAAAGTTATGAAATTCTAGGACGATGAATGTGACGTTATTCTGCATATTTAAGAGCAAATGTCAAATGTATTTCACGTCAGCGTTTAGTGTAAGGCTGCCATCTTCAATGTTTTAAATGGCAACCTAGGTCGAGTGATGTATCACAAAGAAGCTTATTTTTGTCTCTTTCCAAAAATAATAGTAATGTATCACTTTAATACAAAATGACTTATAAAATATCAGTTTTATTTTTCCAAATTAAATTGTACTGTACAAAAGATATTATAAACTTAGGTTTTTGAAATTTAATAAAAAACTATAGTAGGCATTAAAAACTGATACTTGTAGCATTTGATCATGCCAAGAGGGATTCATTCATTCATTCATTCATATATTTGGGTTGTGCTCATCAGCCCAGGCACTTGAACTGAATCTTTGTATCATTTCCCATGTTATCTACTCCCATTCCAGAAGCTTCGTATTTTCTATAAAGGCCACTAGTTTGACTGGAGGGATTTTCAGTAGTTGTGATGCTTGTATTAATTCCTCTCCAAAGTGCTTCCGTCTAAGTCCTTGTAAGTTCTCGCAGAAGCAGAGTTTGTGGGTAGGTGTTTCATCATCAAGTGCACATCTTCTGCACATAGGTTCAGAAACTTTGCCCATATTGTACAGATGTTTTCTCAAGGTGCAGTGCCCAGTCACCAGGTCGGTAACTGTCTTCAAATGTCTCTTACCCAGTTTCAGTAGCCTGGTTGAGAGGTCCTTGTCTACCATGTTCAGTAAACTATTTGTATAAAGGTGCCCTTCATACAAAGAGACTCACTTCCCCGGTTGTAAGGCAGACGGACAGGAGGGTCCCTACATGGGGCGTGTGGAAACAAAACGACCATGTAACCTTAGCTTGAGCTTTTCTTGGCCAAGGTTCGCCTGACTAAATTAGTAGAAGTAGTAAGGTGCCCTTGTGTCATTCTTTAGCTAACTGGTCCGCCATTTAATTATCTACAATCCCCACATATGTGCCGGCACCCATATTAGAGACACTTTGATGTCTCTTGCCAGCCTGTTGAGGGATTCTTTGTAGTTTTTCACCAGTCTAGATCTAGACCAGTCTAGAGCTAGATTAAGCAGAGCCTAGCTGTCAGTGAATATTTTAATTTTTTGTCCGGTATATCCTCTTCTGATGTTTTCATCAATATAGGCTATAGCGGCAATCGTCTCTGCTTGAAACACAGTCGTATGTCGACCAAGGCTAAAGAACATTCTCTTTCTAGGTCCTTTTATACCAAACCCAGTACCATGGTGTGTTTTGGAGCCATCGGTAAACCAGATGATTTCTCCAGAATTGCCTGGGTGCATCACCTGTTCCCTAGATGGGATGATGATATTCACTCGCTCGGTGAATATATTCTCTGGTGTCATGCTATCAAAACTCATGTGAAATATGGATTCGTCGAGTAATGTCCCAGTTGTATCAGTGTGTCCTTCTCAAACATTATTCGGGGACCATAAGTCTCCCGATTTCAGTCTAAGACACTTCTGTCCTCCACCAGACTATTGTCCCATAGGTGATAGTTGGCCTTATCATAGTTGTGTAAAGACAGTGAACCAGCTCAGGTTGTATTCCTCGGGTTTTGCCCATAACTCTTCTGCATTGCCAGAAAAGCCTAGTCGCCCTGCTAGTAATCTTTTCCAGGTGTGCCTTCCAATTCAGTTTGGAACCAAGGGTCATTCCCAGATATTCAGCTTCTTTGGATATTTCTAGTTCTTCTCCGAACAACAGTACTCTACCCTGCGGGAGAACTCTTCTATTCGTAAAAGCAACAAGTTTAGTTTTTTTTGGATTAACTGAAAGGTCCTCTTTAAGGCACCATTCCTCCACAATTCGCAGTGCTTCCTGTAGGACATTCATAAGCACCACTGGGAATTTCCCATTGGTGACAATCACTATATCGTCCGCAAAGCCCTGCGTCCATATGCCTTGGTCATTCAACCTAGAGATCAAGTAATCCACAACTAGGTTCCACAAGAGTGGTAAAAGTACTCCACCTTGAGGACATCCTTTAGTTTTCCTACCGGTGTATGTTTTATCATGCATATGTGCCGATATTCTCCTATGCTCGAGCATGGATCCTATCCATTTGCATGTGGTGCTGTTAATCCCTCTTTTTTTAAGGGATCTGATAATTGATGACATCGATGTGTTGTCAAAAGCACCTTCGATGTTTAGAAATGCTGCAAGGGCTACTTCCTTATGATTCAGGCTCCTTTCGAGACCTGAAACCAAATTATGCAGGACAGCTTCATCTGATTTCCCTGCTTGATAAGCCCATTGTAGTCTATGTAGAGGGATGATCTTAAGCGCTCCTTCTTGAAAGTACATTTGTAAGACTTTTTCCATGGTTTTCACCATGAATGATGTCAGACTAATTGGTTGGTAGGATTTAGCATGGATGTACGTTTCTTTTCCTGGTTTAGGAATAAACACCACCATTGACTCTCTCCATGCAATTGGTATATACCCTAGAGCATGGCTACTTCGAAGTACCAGAATTAAAGGACCCATTATGATGTCTAGTCCCTCTTGCAGAAACTTGGGGAATATGCCATCTGGTCCTGGAGTTTTGTAGGGGTCAAATTAGTTTATAAGATGGGGTCTGAATATCTTATTCGTGAGTTCCCAGTCCTCTTTGGTTGCCTTTGTTTTGGCATCCCGCCCGTTGTCATAGCTTGACTCTTTCTTCACCGAACCTGCAAAATGCACACTGAGGAGATGCTCTAGAGCCTCTGCCTCAGTATTTGAAAACTTTCCGCTCGTTAACTGAATAGAACCAAGTTTGTTAGAAGTATCCCTTCAGAGAATCATGTTGATTCTGACGCTATCAGGGACACTTTGCATGTTCGCACAGAATTCTCTCCAGAACTTCTCCTTGGATTCTTTTATTTTTGTATGATATGTACCTAGTTTAGCTTTATACGCTTCCCAGTTACCCGTTTTTTTCGCTTTGTTGAAAAAGCGTCTTGTTTCTTTCGTTAGCGATGTCAGCTCTTTATTCCACCAGATGGCTTGTCTAGAAGAGCGACTCTTCTTTATCGGACAGTTGTTATGATAAAAGGTCAGTGTACACTGTTGAAGCCGCCAAGAGGGATTATGAAATACAATTATTACTAATTAAGATGTGCTCTTTATTCAAGGTACAATTTACAACTGACTTTGACAGTTACGTGACAGAAGGCAACTCTATTCCAACATCTTTCCTCCATCAGAAATCCAGCCTTTCGGGTGGACGAATTGTTCTCTGGGTACGTTTTAAAATACATTTACCATAATCTGGTGAATTGTGGACGTTGGACTTGGTTCCACTTGAATTGTTAGGTAATTCGTCTTCTTCTTTCATTCCATTATTTACATTTTTTTGCAGTTCATTATTTACACTGGGAGATTCTGAATAAATCGATTATTTTCTAATATGAACGTATACTTTCAACAAGATGGCGCACCTCCACATTATCAAAGAGACGTTAGGCAATTTTTAAATACAATATTCACTCGGAGATGGATTGTTCGAAGAGGTGCAATTGAGTGGCCTTCAAGATCCCCCTACTTGAACCACTTGATTTTTTTCTCTGGGGCTACCTTAAAGACAGCGTTTATGTTAACAGACCAACTAACTTGAACGATTTAAAGAATCGCATACGTCTCGAAGTGCAGAGAATTACTCCACAAATGATCAACGATTTGATTCGTAGCTTCGAAGAGAGATTGTATCATTGGCAACAAACAAATGGCCAGCATTATTGAGCACTTATCGCGAAGTATTTGCAATATAAATAGTTTTTAAAATTACAATTTTAATATTTTTTTTAAATTTGTATTATAATTTCCAAGTAAAGTGATAAATTTCTATTATTTTTGGAAAGAGGAAAAAATAAGCTTCTTCAAATTCCATTCGTTAGAACCGCTGATTTGAAATTTATCATCGTCATTTCCACTAACCTTATAATTTTCTTCAGTACCTGCATTTTGAGTAAGTCTGCCTTAATCTCTTTTCGAACTAAGCTATCAAATGCTTGCTTAAAGTCAATAAATAATATATGCATCTTGATATCCCGTTCATAATATATTTCCACCTTTTGACTTAAAATCTGGATTGCATCGATTGGTGATCTCCCATGTCGAAATCCAAATTGGTACTCCCCTAGACTAGTTTCAACATGTTATTTTAGTCTCTTTAGTATTATACTTGTAAGGATCTTATATGCAGTGTTTAATAATGTAATTCCTCTACAGTTCGAGCATATCCTGGGATCACCCTTCTTTAAAATTGGTACTAACAGCCCTTCATTCCATTTCGGTTTCCCATATCTGTACCATAAGTTTATGTATCGCCATCCCCATTTCATACCCTCCTTGATCTAACATTTCATTAACGATGCCATCTGGATCCGCTGCTTTATCATGTTTTAGTTTATTTATTGCTTCCATAACTTCATTTTCTGACGGAGCAGTTTGTCCTTCTTTATGTTGCTGTAGTTCGTTTTGCTCATCTTCCTCATTTTCTTCATTTATCTCCTCTGATCTTGTTAGCGTTTTTATAAAATACTCCTCCCATTCTTTTTGTCTATATTTATCATGTTAGGTTTTCTGTTCCGTTTCCTAATGTATTGATATAGTTTTGCATTATTTTTATTTTCACTGTCCATTTTTTCCATTATTTGCTCGACCCATTTATTCTTTTTTTTTTATGAGCACTTTCGACTCCTTTCTTATTTCTTTGTATTTCTCGTGGTCTTGCTCTCTGGCTCTTCCTAGCCAATTAAGCCTGGCTGTTTTCTTTTTAGCTACGATTTCTTCGCATTCTTTGTACCACCACTCATTTTTATTAACTCTATTTTCGCTTCCAATAACCTTCTCTGCTGCATTAAGACTGGCATTTTTAATTCTGTTCCATTTGCTATCAACTTCTGTACCCTCTTTGATTTTAGTTAATTGTGCTTCTATCTCCTCCTGATATCTCACTCGTTTTTCTCTTATGCTTTTTGTATTCCATGTTCTTCTTTTTATTTGCTCTGTTTCTCCTACGTTTAGTTTTGCTATTACCAGTATGTGGTCGGAATCTATATTTGCTCCTCTATATGACCTTACACCAGAATAAGATTTTCTCTATTTTTTGATACGGCAATATGATCGATTTGGTTCCCTGTTCTTCTTCCAGGCATCATCCATGTAATTTTGTGCTAGTATCTATGTTCAAATTTGGTGCTGACTATATGCAGATTCATCTACGTTGCTAGATCGCATAATCTCGTTCCATTTTCATTAGTTATATCATGAGCTGTACGTTTGCCTAGTAAACATACTTTACTTACTTTTAGTATCGCTTTATGCCCTTGTTCCCTGGATTCCTTCATAATGGGCATGAGGTATTTCCTTTTCTCTTGAACTGCCTTTGTATAATCATTATTTATCCATATATTTGATCCTTTTAAATTCTTCGTGTGTTGATATATTCCCATCTTTGTGTCCCATGATCTTAGTATGATGAGTATTGGTCTCTTCTTTCCTTCTTTAAACGCTCCCAGTCTTTTGATCTCTACTAGATCATTGTTACCATTAAGATGCATTCCCATTTTTCCAAGGATTCCTTCAACTTTAGCTGCCCCTTCATTTGCCCTTTCCCCTTCTTTGACATCAATTCCCTGGATTACCAAGTTATTTCTTCTAATTTCATATTCAATTAACTCAATTCTTTCATCTTGTTTTGTAAATAACTTCTTCAATTTTCCGTTTTATCCTTTTAATTCTATAATTGCATCTGTGTTTCTATGAAACTTTTCTTCCACTTTCCTCAGCTGTTCATTTATCTGCTTACACATTCCTTTAATTCCTATTATGTTCTGCTCCATAACTGATTTTTGGCGTCTTGAGTACTGTTGCCTAAAAGGTACTATATTCACCCTCAGACCAGTTATTCGAGCTGGCTTACTTCTCGGTTACAGCGCTTATTCTTAAGCCGACTCTGCTATTGAAGCTTGCTTCTTATTGCACGACATAGGACTTTCGGGAAGGCTATTGAACTCGTGAAACGTGTGATATTACGAAAAAGCGTTCGTCACGCGATTACTCATTCAAGCGACTGTGCGCAATCTCTCTTGCCGCACTGAGCTCGCACACCTACAGGTGTGAAAAATTGTTAAAAATGGTCAAAAATTGTCAAAATTTTGAAAAAATGGTTAATAATTGCCAAATATGTTGAAATTTTTGAAAAATTGTCAAAAATTTGGGAAAATGATCAAAAATTGTCAAAAACTGTCAAAATTTTGAAAAAATGGTTAATAATTGCCAAATATTTTCAAAAATTGTCAAAAATGGTCAATAATTGTCGAAATTTTTGAAAAATGTTTAAAATTTTTGAAAAATTGTCAAAAATGGTCAATAATTGTCAAAGACGGTCAATAATTGTCAAAACCAATCAAAATTGTCAAAAATTGTCAAAAATGGCCCAAAAGGATCAATAATTGTTAAAATTTTGAAAAATGGTCAAAAATTGTAAAAATTTTGAAAAAATGGTTAATAATTGCCAAATATCATTGTCAAAGACGGTCAATAATTGTCAAAAATGGTCAATAATTGTGAAAATTTTTGAAAAATTGTCAAAAATTTTTAGAATGCCACGAATATATAAGCGAATAACCAAAGGACAAAATTGGGATGCTGAGCATATGAAAAATGCCATAGAAAAAGTTAATCGAGGAATGCCTGTGAGAACTGCCGCGCAAATCTTCAAAGTACCAAGAATGTCATTCAAGCGGCATTTAACTGACAAAAATAAGGTAGCAAAGCTCACTTGGAAGCTGCCACCCTGTATTTTCGCCAGGACAAGAGCACGAACTAGTGAAGCATATCCTTGATTTTGAAAGTAGAATGTATGGACTGACAACTCATGATTTGCGACAATTAGCGTATCAATTTACTGAAAAAAATAAACCCCCACAAATTTTCCCATGTTGAAAAAGCTGCTGGTAAAGATTGGCTGAGCGGTTATATAATAAGACATCCAGAGATTTCTCTGAGGTGCCCTGAAACAACCTCAGCTGCTAGAGCAAGAGCCTTCAACAAACCGGTTGTGACAAAGTTCTTTAAATTTTTGAGAGATTTACACAAAAAATAATTATGCCCCTCACCGAGACTTCGATTTATACTGTTCCTGTGCGAAATTCGAGAATATTGGCAAAAAAAAGGTTCCAAACAAGTGGCGAGGGTGGAATTTCTACAACAGGAGTAGCTTCTGTATCAGCGGCAGGAAGTTTTGTCCCTCCTATGCTTATTTTCAGAAGAAAGGGAATGAATGCAGATCTGACAGACGGTGCTCCCCCGGGCACCATTTTTGCGTGTAATGAAAGTGGTTGGATGCGTAGAGAAGTTTTTAAGCAAGCAGTGATTCACTCATTTCGTATCTTTTGTGAAGCCAAGTATTCACTTATATTAGATGCTCATTTATCGCACACAAGTTATTTTAAGGGCCAGAGAAAAATTTGTGACCATCTTGTGTTTACCTCCCCATTGCACACAAAAGCTGCAGTCTTTGGACGTTGCTGTTATGGGTCCACTTAGTGTTTATTTAGACCAATCATTAGAAAAATGGTTGAACCATCATCCTGGTAGAACTGTGACAGTTTTTCAAATAAGCCAAATATTTTGCGAAGGCTTGTATACCAACAAATGGAACAAACGGGTTTCGGAAAACTGGCATATTTCCATTTGATCCAGAGGTTTTTTCAGATGTTTCAGCAGCCGAAGTAACCGACCAATTACGTAGTGACCTTGATGAAGCTGAAGATATGGTTCCAGGATCCAGTTCATGTAACGTATCGAATGTATCGACATACGTAACCAATGAAGAAGAAAATGATTCTAGCGAAACAAACGATCTGTACAAGAATCCTGAGCCTGGGCCCAGCTCAAAACAAGATGAACAAATGAATTCATCGTTTTCCGTTACACCACAAGAATGTCAACCGTTTCCTCAATTCAAGACAAGAGAAACACAACAAAGAAAAAGTCTTGTGGAAGTGCAGTTCTAACCAGTACGCCATACAAAAGTGCTCTTGAAGAGGATATCAACAGAAAACAAGCAAAAGGAGAGACAATTAAAAATAAAAATGGAAGTGATAAAACAGAAGAAAACAAAAAAAGTGAAAGATATAAAAGAAAGTCTTCCCAACTCATCGGATTCGGAAGAGAATGAGAAAAATGCAGCCTGTCTCTTCTGCTGTGAGGAATACGGTGCATCAATTGACGGATAGATTGAATGCAAAAAGTTTTGAATGGGCTCACGAGTTGTGCGCAGGAGTTGATGAAGAGGAAGATGAATTCATTTGTGAATATTGCTCCGATGTTCCCTTAGCAGTAGTCAGAGTCCAGAGAAAGATTAAGTTTTAAGTGGGACACATTATCTTGATGTTATAATGTCAGAGTATCATTTTTAAGTTGTTAATTCATGTTGCTTAGTTGTTTTTTCAAAAAAGTGGTGTTTTATTAAAATAAAATGAAAAAAATGTTTTCCTATTTTCAATTTCTTAGGGGGATCATTTTATCCCCAACATGCGGGTAAAATGTTCCCTTTGCTCTTTTTTTATTTTCATTTTTAATAAGTTCCTAAAGATGTTTTTCTAAAATGTGGTGTTTTGTTAAGAGAAATGCCTCTTTTAGGGGTTTATTCTATTAAAATAATATTTTAACCCTTTCACTATCACTCCCCTTTAGCGTTGTTCAAAAATTCTAATTGTTATCAAGCGAGATATGAGGACTATGTAGATAATATTTTTGCAATAAAAGAGAAAAAAACTTACCCCCACTCTTCAATACAGGATGTCCGCTATCATGTACAAACACAGTACGTGGAAGTAAAAATACGTATGGGTATTTATTTTTTTAGTAAGAAAAAATGCTAAGCTACACATATATTTTGTAAAAAACTGCATCTACTTTGCATGAAATAAAGAAAAACAATTCCCCCCTTTCAAAATGCAAAGGTGTACCTTACATTTGGCACACATCATATGTGTTCTATTTTTGCAACTTTCATTTTTGCACCTAGAAGCTTCCTTTTTTTTCATCATATAGAGGCAGATGGTTGTACCCATCATATCTTAGATCTTTCAGTCTTCTTTTTCGATGGACCTGGCTCCTCAGCAGTTACGGATGGTCTCCCTCTTTTAGGAGCCCGTCTGGCGCAACTTGTAGAATCTTGCTTGACTTAGAGCATCTTTGACTAATCATATTCCCATACTACGGTGCCAATACATACAGAGTCGAGGAAATTCTAGATTTCCCATTATAAAATTGGTACCAATAAAACTTTTTATTTCATCTAACTTTTTATTTCATATTTGTTTGCGTTGCATATAAATTCGTCATATCGGCCATTTGATGTAGTAAGTTATCAGGAATATATTTGGTAAAGAATTGGATTGGTGACGGTAAATCTGTTCATGCTCATGTTCGAGTGGGCCCAGGACCCAAACAGTGTTGGACTCGTCCCCAAGGGGATGCCTACCAACCAAACCCACCTCAAACTCGCCGTTACCCCCGCCTCGGAATCACTACCCTAGCATACTTCGAGACGGGCGGCGGTCCCTCGCACACTCTCCACTCACACCGTCGTCTTCTCCCTACTTTCACTCCTACCTCTCATGCCATATCGAGTCCTTCTCTCCCCCTAACCCTACTACGCCACTTACCTCCATCCATATCTCCTCCCCCCTCAACATTATCTCCATCATGTTCTCCCAATACACCTCCTCCCCTAGTTTCCTCTCCAACTTCTTCAGCACTTCCTCGTTTCTCCATTATCTAAACTCATGCCTCACATCATCATCCACTTCACACCTCTCGCACACTCCAGTCTCTCCTTTTCCAATCTTGTGGAGGTACCCTACTCTCGACCCATGTCCAGTGAACATCTGTGTCAAGAAGTAGTTCACCTCCCTGAATTTCCGGTCCATCGAATCACTCCTATTCCCAATCGCTCCATTTAGCGCGCCCTCATACTCCTCCCACCTTTTCTCCATTTCCTCCTCCATCCATTCCTGTGCTTTCTCTCTGGTCGCACCCCTCCAGCGTTTATTCCTGTCTCTAGCCATCACGTCCAATGGGTAGGTCCTTGCCAGCACCTCTGCTTCCAATCTCTCCACTGTCCTGTACCCCTGCACCACCCTTGTTTTAGTAATTAGAGGATTTGAATGGCACCGAATATTTCTGGTTTCGTACTTCATATTTTCTCCCTTTATCCACTTTATATTTAACTTTTCGGTAAAACCATGAGTTTGTCTAAATTCTTCTACATCCTGTGCAAACATTTTAGCAGCCTCATCATTTCCCTCATTACAATTTCTTGTTGTTCACAATAATCAATAATTCCTCAACTTCATTGTTGACGTCTTCAATTTGATCTCCATTCTCTTTATTTGCCTCTACTATATCATCTAAAGAGACGACATTCGGTTGTTCCCCATACTTTTCATCCCTATCGATATCATCATCCGAAAAAATTCCACATCCGAAACAGCATCATTTTTTAAGTAATACAGCAGTTCTTCTTCATGCAGAACCCTTTTTGGATTTTTTTTCCACTTGCTATCTGTAAAAAAAGATAACAATAAGAATAAGTGATAAATAAATAAATTTACAATTTTCACAGTTTTTTATCTAAAGCAAAATTCAGTATTTTAGGTCGGCGAACTGTGTTTGTACATCGGTGTGTACACTAAAAATCAAACTTCATTTGTGAATCTCATGACACGTAAACCCTTATGAATTATTATGAAGATCTAAGATAGTTATATTTACTTACCACAAAAAAGTCTAAAAACCATTAATATTTAATAATTTTCCAGTTATTCCAACAGTTGTAGGATAACCTCAAAACCACATGCGTTACTCACATCGCACTGCTGATATGAAACTATTTGCGCAGGACCGGCATAAATTATTGCGCTCTGTTTACCCACTCAAGCACATGCTAAAAGGCGTACATAACATTTTGTAACGTTTATTTTAATTTATATTTACAATTAATTTATATTTACAGATTTATATGTAATTCAGTCCTTGTTTAATAATTTATGTAATACACTAAACACACTAATTATAATTTATATGAGAGTCACTTAATAAACACTTTATCGAGGCGCGATTACTTTCCTTCGGTATCAACACTGACTAATTGACTAATTGCCTGCAGCGATGCTCGTGGCCTATTTATACTCCCGCGTCGTGTAGTTCTAGAACTCTCTCGTCGCTCTGGTGGATGCGATGGGTATTCTGGATGTTTCGTATTTTGGATGGTTCTCGAAAATTGGGCGGAGGAGCCTTAGTCGTCTCATACGGGGATTTCACTGGGGGCACTAAGTGAGCATATTAATGCAGTAGCTCGCGTAACAATATCATGAAATCTTTTCCCATTTTGAAGTTGTTTTTTCTTAGGGGGATCATTTTACCCCCTCTCCCCTAGCACATAAAGAACTAAATTCTTAGGTATTTTAGACCTGATTAGGCTGGGTTCTTGATGCTAATTTTATGGACGTAAATGATTCTGACAATTCAAGTTTTAATATCAATTAATATTAATTTACGACGTGCCCAAATGTACTAATCATACATTTTATATTAAAATAATAGAGTAATAAAAAAGTTTTTGAACTCTTTTGATGATTACTTCAATCAACCCATTAACCAACAATGATATACCTTTCCTTTTTATCGTTGGATTACACACATAAAACATTTCCTTTCTATCCTTTCCAGGATTTATATTATTGTAAATCTCCAGAAACAGCACCAGCGTTCACTAACTGTATAGAGACTATTTTCAACTCAGTAAACATATTGAAAATATCTCGGAACACTACATATGGCAATTTTTTTAATGCCTACATCTCCAGTGCCAAAGCGACTAATCTTATTTATAATATACTATATCCTTATTTCAGGAGCACTTCAGATCCTTTCGAGTGAAGAAAAGGATCACGGAAAATATGAGTGCGTCGCCGAAAATTCGATTGGAACGGATTACTCCAAACATTCTTTGCTTTACGTTAAAGGTAAGAAATAAGTTTTCTTATTTATCAGATCTGATATATGAACTGAAATATTGAATTGTGCCAGGTTTTCTGGATAAAAAGACTGTTGAAACTTTACTAGATTTTACTGGGTACTTTTAAAAATCTGTATACAGGATGATCCAAAACTCTCGTTCATATTTTTTTGGCTTAATTTAAATACGCATAACAAAGGATATAGCTATTATGTATACAGGGTGGCGCATTAGAAACAGTCCACCTCAAATATTGTTGGCGGGGGAGGTTTTTGCGGCAAACCCCGAGACACGTCGATTTTGTTTTCGAGGGGGACAACTTTTGATAGTTAACTTATGGTTGTACGGTCATCCCCCTAAAAGGGGTGACTACCCCTTCTAGAATCTTTAATGGCATGGGGGGTCGAGTGGCACATAATTTGAAAGGTATTTCGATTCTCTTTAAAGACATGCTAACATTTTTGTGTTAAAATTAATGACAAAAACCAGATTGAAATCTCCGTTGAAGAAGTCGGAATAAAAAGCTGAATTAATAATTAGGTAATAACATTCCAATAAAATGTTATTATTTTTATAAAAAAAGAAAGACAAATAAATAAAGGAGTAAAAAATATAAATTCATGAAAATCTAAATACTACAAATAAAATTAAACCTCTTATACCTTTTAAATTATAAACCTATTCTCATTTATTACTGAAATCATTGTATATACAATGTTGAAATAGCAAAAAAAATGTTTGTCAGCTATTGACGTGATAAGATAATGGTTTTTGGTAGAATTTTACGGGTACCTAGTTTTATTTTAGTGAAATTCCTTCATTCTCTAGTTCAAAGTAAATGAACCTAATTATCATGGTTTACACCACTGCAGAGAAAACTGAAATTGTTGCAAACTATTTTAGAAACAACGAGTCTGCACGAGTTTTTAATGAACGTCATCCCGGTAAGAATGTAAGACATCCCTACGTGATAAATTTAATATCTAAATTCATGGAGACCGGAAACATTTCTAACAGAAAATATGAAAGACAACATCCTGTAACTAACGAGGCTACACAGGCTGCACTTTTGGGACATGTTGCATTGGATCCCACTTCAAGCACGAGACAAATAGCAGCAGCTACAGGAATTCCACGTAGGGTCTTGAAACATCATAAATTCCATCCCTATAAGATTCATCTCGTGCAAGAGCTCAATGAAGAAGATCCAGATCGCCGTATCCAATTTTGTCAGGAGATGACTAGAAGACAGGTGGACAACCCCCACTTTTTTACATAATTGCAGATACTGGAGTGATGCAAATCCTGCAATTATGAGAGAACAACATACACAGGCTCCACAAAAATTGAATGTGTGGGCTGGGGTTTTTGGAAATAATATTGTTGGTCCGTTTTTCCTACCTCATAACTTGACGGGTGAATCTTATCTTAATTTGCTCGAAGACCTCATCTACCCTCAAATTGTGGAGATAATGGAAAACGATGATCAGATCCCAGAAAAAGATTTTTTTTCAACAGGATGGCGCTCCACCACACTATACAGCTCCTGTACGTAACTTTTTAGATCAACAATTTCCCGCACATTGGATTGGTAGAAGAGGTTCCATTGAATGGCCCCCAAGATCGCCTGATCTATCACCGCTGGACTTTTTCTTATGGGGTCATTTAAAAAGTGTTGTTTACAAAACGCAACCGAACTCTTTAGAAGATCTTCGCCACCGGATAACTGTGGCATGTGGTGAAATAACTCCTGTTATGCTACAAAATGTTCGGAACAGTGTTGAACAGAGGTTGTCTTACTGTTTGGAAGTAAGCGGATCACAATTTGAACACATACTTAGGTTTAAACTTTTCTGACAACTTTTTTTTTAATTTCTTTCACTCACACTTCCAGCTGGTTTTTGTCAATAATTTCAACACTTAACACAAAAATGTTAGCATGTCTTTAAAGAGAATCGAAATACCTTCCAAATTATGTGTCACTCGACCCCCATGTTATTAAAGATTCTAGAAGGGGTAGTCACCCCTCTTAGGGGGATGACCGTACAACCATAAGTTAACTATCAAAAGTTGTCCCCCTCGAAAACAAAATCGACGTGTCTCGGAGTTTGCCGCAAAAACCTCCCCCGCCAACAATATTTGAGGTGGACTGTTTCTAATGCGCCACCCTGTATATATACAGAGTATTGAAGAAAATATAAATTTTTTGAAAAATCTTTCTATACCACATATTTTACTTCAACTTAAACTATAATTTGAGAATATTTTAAAATATACAGGGTGTTCCAGTTTTGCGTACCGAACTAAACTTTTTTTTTCAAATGGATCTTTGGCTATTTAATGGCAGATTTAAAAAGATCACGTTTTAAGTCTTCAGAAAATATAGGGTTTTGCTATCCTATACCGAGTGGTTAAAAAGATATAGCCACTTTCACAGAAAAATCACTATCCACTTGGAGACATTTTATGAAATAACTACTCGGTATAGGATAGCAAAACCCTATATTTTCTGAAGGCTTAAGACGTGATCTTTTTAAATCTGCCATTAGATAGCCAAAGATCCATTTGAAAAAAAAAAGTTTAGTTCGGTAGGCAACAGTTTTTTTTTAATAGTGAGAAACAATTTTCTCAAAAATCTACGTATAACAAATAATGAAACAAATTTTTTACAAAAACTACAAATCTAAATATAATATTCTAAGAATTAAAGTGACAGCACTGTTCACTGATTGTGACGTTGACTGATGACAAACTTCCTCGTTCGATTCTCACAAAATGGCCTACAGTTTACGCCACGAGATACGTTTAATGAAATTATTTTTGATTGAGAAGCAAATAGTAAGAATCATTATTATAAAACATTATACCACGACTGAGATGTCGTCAACGAAGTTTGGAAAAATCCTTGAAGTTTATCAAAGAAATGTATGTATTGCTACTGAGTTGTATCATTAGTCAAACAAGTTAAGTATGGTTATTAATATTAGTTAATCACTAACCTTTGCGATTCTATTTTCACTTTATTAAACATTGAGAGTTTAATTTTGATTTCTTTCAGCAATGATCAGTATGGAAATGCGTTTCTCAAAAAAAATACACCTGGAGATAATATTAGGATTTTTGGAATACAGAGTGTGTTTATATACTGTCACAATATATTTTTGTAACTTCAGTAGTTTCTACCTCTTTTCTCGTTGAGTTTTACATGTATTAAGTTTATTCTTTGTGAGGTTATTTATAACATCACAATATATATATATATATATATATATATATAAATATATATAGGAAATAGTTCGTTGCCGATACTAGTTAGGTCAAACTTTTATTGTGGGGGATGCGGCAATATATATATATATATATATATATCTGTTTCTAAATTCTCGATATATAATTAAACTAGAAATGCTCTTTATATAATCTAACGAGCAAAATAATCACCTGTGTTTGATTTGGTAGATAATCTCCCTCTATCAATATGCGTATCTATATAGACGTGATGTCGGTCAGCACGTATGGACGTTCCGTCCAATATCATGACGTACACGTATCAAGTGATATGTTTCGCTTCGGACTTATTTAGATAAATGTTCCCTTCTGACACGGCATCTAGTGGCGGCCATACATAAATTTATCATTTACGCCGTTTAATGGGGGTAATTCGAATGGATGTGAGCTCTGTATAGATCCAACACGTAGTACAGTGGTGACTGTTGTCTCTTACCTTTACCAATATGGATTTATGTGCTCGGTTTTCCTTATAACTATACCATTCGGAATATAAATCTACAAGTTGTCCCTAAATACAACAGGAAGTTACTATTTATGAGATGGACTGCGTTTCCGACGTAAAAAACTAAAGAACGAGCTACGTCGACCACCATTTTCTTTGATAAAAGATTTTTTGTGATTGAAGAATCCTCTGAAAACTTGAAAAAGGGTTTTTGGGGTATAAGAAATGGTGGTAGTATCATCAGTTTTTCGAAGAAATTGGAATTTCACACTGAAATGAAGTTTTCAGGTTTTTGAAGAAAATAATGTAGTTAAGAAACTGAAATTTTAGCAAAACACTCCTAAAGGACCTTTTTAACTATAAAAAAATCAACGGTACCAACATCAACAAGAGTTTCCATTTCATGTATTGTCAAAATAAGGGTACCCTAAATCTTCAAAAAAAAAGTAAAACTCAACTTTAAGTCATTATATCTCGAAAAAAATCGCCAGGAGTGCAACGAAGCTTTTGTGGTAAATTTTATGTTGAATCGATTGAGATAGAGAACAGTTTGCTATCTTGATTGGTTTGGGTGTTATAAGGTAAAATATGGAACATTGTTATATGAGGTATGTCAAGAATGAGCTGGAGTTATGATTTCAGCTCTGAACATATCTTTGTGTCAGATTTATGTTCTGTGCGGTTGATTTAGAGCAATAAACATTGTTTTTGATTCTTAAAATTTATTTTTATCGACCTTCAATACAAACGCGCCAGAAATCACACTGGCGCCTGGACAAGACCAGGCTTCCTGGCTGAATGTCACAGTGACCGATACCACAGATAGAGGAAATAGAAGAAAGAGCCACGCTTCCAAGTGATTGGATATTGGATTCTAACCTTTACATACAGAGCATTTCACATAATTCTGAAGGCGTCACTTTTATGAAAAAATTAAAACACGTCAAAAATCATACAAAGGGGGACGTATTTTTGCTCATATGTACTTTTTTATAGATGTTTTGTCTTTAACCCCCTCCCCCCTATGGTCACCACTCCCAATTTTTTAAATGGAACACCCTATATATTATTGCATTGTTGGATTCTCCTCTACAAGAGGATAAAAAAATGTATAATACATAAGTGAGAAGTCAATCATTTGGGAGCTACGAATAATTCCAATTTACTAATAGTAACATTTTAATTTGTAACAAATTGACTTCCACCTAGGGATGCGCGATACTATCCGATATTCCAGTGTATCGATACTTTTACCTCCGATACTTTTGTATCGATACTATCTATGCTTTTCGATGCATTCCAAGTATCGATAAATTTGTAGTGTATCGATACCTTGCGATACGGGATTTTTAGTGGTAGCGGCAAGTGGCGTTATCTATATATCGTGATTTTTTAATCACGTTGTGAAATGATATCGTGCTTTTTTTAACGAAACTAAAAATAAAAAACGAAAAATGCAGTTTTTGGCGTTTTTCGAGCTAATTTTGAGGTTATGTGGAAAAGTCACTAATGAAAAAGTTGTAGATTTTCTCAAGATCTACAACTTTTTATTCTAGGAACTCAACTTTGGCCGGAAATCGCAATAATGTCTTTTTGCACCCCCCCCCTCCCAAAAAAAAGTGTTTTTTACCGAAAAAACGTCATAACTCGAAAAATTTCCAATATTTTAATTTCAAAATTATTTTCATGGTTTGTGACTATCCTTCTACTAAATTTTCATCAAAATCGAACATTTTTTAACAAAACCAAAAATAAAAAACGAAAAATGCAGTTTTTTGCGTTTTTCGAGATAATTTTGAGGTTATGTGGAAAAGTCACTAATGAAAAAGTTGTAGATTTTCTCAAGATCTACAATTTTTATGATCAACTTTTTATTCTAGGAACTCAACTTGTGCCGGAAATCGCAATAATGTCTTTTTGCACCCCCCCAAAAAAGTGTTTTTTACCGAAAAAACGTCATAACTCTAAAAATTTCCAATATTTTAATTTGAAAATTATTTTCAGGGTTTCTGACTATGGAAGCTACCTTCTACTAAATTTTCATCAAAATCGAACATTTTTTAACAAAACCAAAAATAAAAAACGAAAAATGCAGTTTTTTGCGTTTTTCGAGATAATTTTGAGGTTATGTGGAAAAGTCACTAATGAAAAAGTTGTAGATTTTCTCAAGATCTACAATTTTTATAATCAACTTTTTATTCTAGGAACTCAACTTGTGCCGGAAATCGCAATAATGTCTTTTTGCACCCCCCCCCCCAAAAAAGTGTTTTTTACCGAAAAAACGTCATAACTCGAAAAATTTCCAATATTTTAATTTGAAAATTATTTTCAGGGTTTGTGACTATGAAAGCTACCTTCTACTAAATTTTCATCAAAATCGAACATTTTTTAACAAAACCAAAAATAAAAAACGAAAAATGCATTTTTTGGCGTTTTTCGAGCTAATTTTGAGGTTATGTGAAAAAGTCACCGATGTAAAAGTTGTAGATTTTCTCAAGATCTACAACTTTTATAATCAACTTTTTATTCTAGAACCTCAACTTTGGCCGGAAATCGCAATAATGTCTTTTTCCATTCCCAAAAAAAGTGTTTTTTACCGAAAAAACGTCAAAATTAGGAAAATCTCGGATCGTTAACGTATCGATATTTGGAGTATCGATAAATTAATATTCGAAATTCTACTGTATCGATACTTTACGTTCCAATCCGTATCAATACCTAATATCGATACTTTCTAGTGTATCGCGCAACCCTACTTCCACTGGTTCCCATACAATGATACAATCGAGCCTCAAAAAAGTGTCCAGATATCCCCATAAAAAAAGTCTAAGGGGGTTAAATAGGGTGACCTAGGTGGCCATTTCAACATTGGGCCTCGTCTATCTATCCACCGAGCAGGAAATGATTCATTTAAAAACCGTCTCACATCGAGAGCGTAATGTGGAGGAGCCCCTTCTTGTTGAAACGCTAGCAAAGCTTCTGACATGGTATCATCATTTTCTAGTATTCGGGATCAATAGCTTCTCTGAGTAATTGTAGATAAGACTCACCATTTAAGTTTCACTCAATAAAATATGGTCCAACAATATGGTCACCAAAAATGCAACACCAGACGTTCAATTTTTGTGGTGTTTGACTATGAAACTCCGGCATTACGTGTGGGTCATTTTCTGCCCAATATCTACAATTATGTCTGTTTACTCCACCATTTAATGCAAATTAATGCATAACGTCTACATATGAGCAAAAAGACGTCCCTCTTTATATGATTTTTGATTTGTTTTTTCATTTTTTTATAAAAATGACTCCTTTAGAATCATGTGAGGTGGATAGTTTCCATTGAAATGCTCTGTATACGCACACACGTTGTATATAATACTTTTAATAATAAGTTAATTAATGAAGTTCTTTGAATTAGTAGCGAATAACATTTGTGGTATCCAGACAACCGTTAACCCCAAGTGCCATGATAATTTCGTTCAGCTTTGATACCCCGTTAAAACAGTGAAGGTGTTCAAAAAATCATATCGTCAAACTAAATATTAACTCAATATTATTTACTATCTATAACAGGAATATCTTTAGATCCGCCCCTGTACCTTTCAAAAACAAGTTATAGCAATATATTCAATATCATAACACAATTTCTATCGTATCTTATTTCAGCATTTCAAACGCTTTCTCTTATTACCCGATATATATTTTAAGGTTAATTAATTTTCGGTTATTCCCTTCTTGTCGTCTTTGAAACTGCCACAAGTGCCACATGTGGACGGAATAATTCATGTAACTATATCACACCGAGATTTATGTTATTGTTTTATGGGGGATCTTATGGTTTATTACTGCAGCATAACTGTAAATAACATGCATTATAGATTAATTTTATTCATAATTTCATTAACAAATTTATAGCGACATCTACAATTGTAATAATTTAACTGATAGAGCCACATGAGGCCGTTTAGTTGTAAGTAAATCTTATATACAACGAGTACTTTTTCTTCTTATACACACACAGTAGGAATAGAGAACTATCGATCGTCTATCGATAACCATCGATATTTTTGAATATCGAAAAAAATCGATAGTTTTCGGTATTATCGATAATTAAGACGTTAAGATCATATTGCAATGGGATGCTTTACCATTGCACGAGCAGCCTTTAAATTAAGAAGATTAAGAGGAAGAATCCTAACATCAAACGATCAGATAATTATCACTGGAATACTCATTGTATCAATGCATATCGATAAGAATCGATTAACATCAAACATTAAACCTCATGTGATGAGCACAAGCGCTGTCGCCATGTTGTTTGCTTACAAACTACAGTACGAAATTAATTTGTACTCTATAATGTTTGTTCGACTACGCCTATGCTTCCTAATATAACCGTATATCGAGATACTTTATATTACGGCCGAAGGGATAGAGAAAATTCTTTTTCTCCAAACATTTTTACCGAATTTAGTGGTTCGGTCTGTTATTTCGGTGGGAATTATGCGTAAGGGTTAATGATAAATTCGGTTAACATCCAGCCTACAACCAACTAAGTGATTTGCTGAAATGTGGGTTTTTTTCTCAATAAAAAATAAATTAGCTTCCAAAAGATATTGATTCGAACTTTTATTATCTCGTGATTGATTGACGGTTTTCGAAGAAAAATTGCACGTTTTTCGAAAGCTATTCGACTAATAATGTTTATAAAATATACGTGTTCGTTTTATTTCAGTTCGACGTGTGCCTCCGCAATTTTCAATTCCTCCCCCGACAATGAACGAAGTAAAACTGGGGGACGATTTGAATTTAACTTGTGTGGCGGTGGGTTCACCTATGCCCTTCGTAAAATGGCGTAAGGGATTGACGCAAGAACTTACTCCAGAAGATAAGTTACCTGTAGGCAAAAACACTTTGGAACTCACCAACATCCAAGAATCAGCAAATTATTCTTGCATAGCAGCTAGCGCTTTGGGTGTTATTGAAGCTTTAGCACAAGTCAAAGTACAATGTAAGTAACTAAATAAATTGATTAAAAACATTCCCATCTCTAACAATCGAAATTACATTTCGATTATTTAATCGGTGAAATTTTGGTTGCATAATATCTAGTAATTTCCATTAAAATACACGTCACACTGTTATTTTATAACAAGCAAATAATCATAATGACTCATATTTAGCATAAATGTTTAACAGAAAATATACACCAAGCTATTGCTGGTTGCATAACTATTAGGTATCCCGTTAAGTGTGTATGAATAACGTAGAAATTATGCATTCAATCCCACCTCTATTCAAGCTCGCTTGACTACACCCTATTATCGTTCAATACAGTCGATTATTGATTCATTAAATCGATTGTAAATGTTTATTTTTTGTTACAAGAAACAAGAAGTCAACTTGTTGACATCCTACTTTCCGAACAAATTTTGTAATATGTGCAAAACTAACAAAGAAAACTTTGTATTCAAGTTACGTATTGTAAAATTATGTTTCTATTATCGGTGAAAGAACTCTTTATTAGTGATAAACTTTCGTTTTTCCAGTGCATAAAATTAGGTTTATTCGTGAAAAGTGTTACTGTGTATATACCATCATGATACTTATTTTTCTCTTCACCGTATTACCACTGGGCTCCAGCCAAAGTATGTTATCTTATTATCTTTTTATAAGCGAAAACTTTCCTATTATGCTTCTTTCTAAACAGTTTTTTTATTAGTTTCATATAAGATCAAATCTAATCTGCACTTTAAAAACAGAGCATTGACTTCTAATGCATAAAAATAGAAAACTTTAAACTCGTTCCAGTAGGTGTATTATGCAATGTAGAGATTGCATTTTGGGAATTTATTTAGAAATATTGTGTTTTAAAAATTGTTTTACTACACTGGTATTCAGAAACTCACTTTACAGACCAGTTTTTCTTCTTACTTAAACACCTACACACATTCTTGATATATCTATAAGGTACAATTAATGTTATTGTTTGAGGCTATAACTTTAAATTTATGTATTTTACACACATTTGAAGCAGTGAATATGCATAAATTAATGACAACTTGGATACACTTGGTCTGAAAGAAATCAAACATGTTAGGCGACCTCATAGTTTCTCACTAGTTTCAATTGCAAATAAAACACATTAGTTTATATAATATATTTGTTTTTATACATTTATAATTATTTATATATGTTATAGTCAATGTGTGAAAAGATGCCATATATATACCACGCAGACCGTTTATATAAAAAATATTTATTTCATAAATCGACTAGTCATTATATAAACAGCGTCGGCCTATTATACTGCATACTTATTTTTAGGCAGTTTGTGAAACAATTCAATATTTACATCTACAAACAAGACCGTAATAGAATTTTGTTCTATACCCAACTATTATTTATCTATGGCAAATAAAATAATTATTTCTATGCCCCACTATTTAGAATTTCTGTCTTGGTTAAAACAGATCATTGATTAATTTATCGAGAAGGGCAAGGAAAATCATTGAAGAAGCCATTTTTTAACATTGTATAGCTTCTTCAATGATTTTCCTTGCCTTTCTCGATAAAAACTACAACTATAAAATCTCCTAGCGGTTAAAAACAATGAACAAAATAAACTGACTAACTTTTTATGCGTGTTTTATATAATGCCTAGTCAGTTTATAATTTGTGCCATATTTCATATATAGCGGAGCAGTTCAGGCAATATTATACACCAACTAGACAGTATATATAATGCCTAATTTCAAATATTGACTGTAACATATATAAACTAAACATGATCTTATCATATTAAATTGTTGTAGCTCTTCCTGGGCCACCAACGAACGTAAAAGTTTCTGAAATAACTGCTACATCTGTAAGACTTACATGGTCTTATAATGGCCCTGAAGACTTGCAGTATTATGTTATTCAATTCAAGCCAAAATTTGCTAATCAGGCGTATAGTGAAATCAGTGGAATTATCACCATGTACTATTCTGTTAGAAATTTAAGTCCTTATACAGAATACGAAATGTTTGTGATAGCTGTGAATAACATAGGAAGGGGCCCTCCCAGTGCACCAGCTGCTGTAACTACTGGAGAAACAGGTAAGATTAATCAAGTTTATAGTTTTTACAGAAATATGATTTACTAGTGAATTGGTTAGGTGATACAGAATTTGTATATAAAATTGTTTTGAAGTAGTTCAAGTGAGTCAAAAGCATTTACTTTTAAAATTTACAGCATGCATATGTTACACAAAATGATATAAAATGTAACTATCATTTTTATGATATATTTTATGGTATATTTGGCAAAATTTATGGGCTATAAAGTTTTATCATTTATGTTGTTGTATTTATAGATTGTTTGGTGTTATTAAAATTCTGGTACATGATAATCTAACATTTTATATCTTCCATACAAAATATTTCAACATCAAATGTCATTGCAGGGTAATTATTTAAATACTTAAACACTCCTTATCATTTGGGCGTTATTTTTAAAAAATTGGGGAAAATTAACTTAAAAACTATTTTTTCTGATTATAAAATATTTGTGATCTAAAATTGTAAATATTTTATTAATATGTCTATGATTTCATGCATTTAATGGATTTGGATTATTTTAAGTAAGTATCAAGTTGTTTTTAACATAAAATATAGTACAAGCAAAATACAGTTCACTATCAATGCCGTTGTGTATAAATTGCATTAAAGTTTTGACATTTTTTCATACAAAAATTTGACTAACAATGCTTCTAATTAAAAGCAACTACACTGACATTTTCTTTCTAGCTGCTTCTTCTTTTGGAGGTGCCAGTAAGTATTTAGTTATATATGTTGGTTTTATAATCATAACTTTTATTTTTATTCTTATTCTATACAATGTTTTTGTTACATCCCACTTTGTTACATCCCATTTTAATCTGAAATAAGCCTCTGGAAAGTTGTTGGGTGATTCAAAAAAGTAAAGAGAATCTGAGCATTTTTACTTTAGACATATTGTTTCTGGTGTGCTCAATGCTCACCCTGTTATTAGGTCAAGGTAGCCCAAATACAATAGACCTCCAGAGATAGCATAAAGCAAATTCAAAGAATTTTTTAATACAGTTTTGGGTTACACAAATTAAAACTACCTGTGGAACCAGTTTATAAAGATAATTATCTTATTTCTAGGAGAGTAGTTACATTAATAGTACAAATATATGGAATCTTTAGGATGACATATTGAACTGTCCAATCAGTCTAGTGACCTGCCTGGTTAAAACATTGGAAATACTAATAGACAGATACATTAGAGGTGAAGTTTTATTAACAAACCTCCTCAACAGGTGCCAATACACATATCAGCCAGGCAAGTCAACAGACGTGATACTGGACCTCATGGGGCTACTAACCAAATCCTTAGAGGATAAAGCCGTTGCAATATTTATAAAGCACTGAGGCCACTTTTACTAGTGAATCTATGTCAATTGCCAGAGCTCTAGAAAGAGGCTGCTTGGAGAAAAAGGGAAATAATATCACTCATGGGTGAAAAGTTTGGGAAATATCCCAAGCTCAAGTGTCTTTCAAGCGGAAAGGATTATCATCATATTAGATAGCCAAGCACTGAGTTCTTGCGAAATCAGTTCCTAAATGGTATGGGAATGCTTAGAAAAGCTCAATGAAGAAACTAAGAGTTTTGACAGGTGCGCCTAAATGGGCACTTTAGAACAGGTAGGGGTTGTCCACAAAGAGGGGATAGTCAAAGACAAGAGTATCAGTATGCAAGGCAAACATGTAACGATATTCCAGACAGAAGCTGCAGCAATACAGTACGAGAGAGTTATTAAGGCAAGAGTTTCAGGGAAAGACAATTGCCAAGTGGCTATAAAAGCAATCAGCTCCACACGGACAAATTCCAGACAGTTGACGATTAGAATAGAAAGACTATACTTAACTTTATTTCACAAATTATTTATCAAATTGCAGAAAGCATTAAATTTTAATGAATTATCAATTGTAGTCGAAGGGTTTCCAATAAATAAGATAACTCTTATCTGTTTGCACTTTATTTATGTGCAATATAAATCTCAAGTATGGTAGTAAAACCAAGGAGATGAACACACTTCATTGACCTTATTATTGCCACTTAAAATGGTATAAACTGCAATTATAGTAGTTTAATAAGGAAGCCCTATTGGAACTTTTCAGTTATGTACACCAGAAAACGACAGATTGTCAGAATCAACAGGATTCTTTTATAAAGATGAAATAATGTCCAGATGTTTTTTTATTTACTATCCCAGTTTCCTGTCCTGGGAATATTTTAATGTCTCAATGCTGTGCCAAAATAAATATTGTTAAAAATATTTGTTTATTTTACTTGCAGTTAAGTCTGGTTTATATTTGGCAATTAAAACGGAGATCTACAACTCAGTGTGTTACATTTGATGTTAATATTCAATTTATGCGAGGTTGCAAGTTTCTGTTTTCAGGGTTAATCAATATTTCAAAATATCCCGTCTACTAGGTACCTATATAGTTTGTGTTGAGAAATTTAGTTAAGTTAGGTCCGTTGATTCCAATGCCCTTTAAATGTAATTAACTATTGAATAGGAAAGACAAAAAAAAGTTGGGTCAGATTGTATACGACGACGTTTAGAAGTTTGTGGAATTTGTAGGGAAAATGGAATTTTATATAAAATAATTCACATTTTTTTTATTAGGAAAGTTTTTTGACAATTTTTCACAAATAGGCGTTTAAGAACAATAAAAATCGCTGTTGAAACACAGTTGAGTGATTCATACATCTGTTTTTGTTGTGTTAAAATATTTCCACACCTGTAGAGTTAATATAAAGCGATTTTTAGCCGCCTTTGACGTGGTTAAATAAAACGTATTGTTTAAAAAAATATATATGTAACCGATACCGTTGTAAAATTTAATCAGGATTAATTATAAAAACAATGCTTAAATAAATCTTTCAATAACAATAGTATTGTTTGTAAATTTCACATGATGCCTTAATCGATTTGAATATTAATGTGATTTCATTATACAGAGAGATAATCGATTCTTTTGACCTCTTTATTTGATAGTAGGCACGGCCCTGAGAGAATATTTTACATCTATCGCTATCCACAATTGTTGTAACTATTTTGAAATTTTCAATTTTGAAGTGAAAATTTCTCTTAGACGCGTTGAGCGATATTTGGGTTCGCGTCACCTACATGCGGCATGCTAAAAAAAGGGTTGATTTTTTAAAATATCTATATCATAGGTGTACGATTACATTTTTAAAGAGGGTTAATTTATTCGCAAGAATAAAATAATACAACTTTCCCTGTAGTTTTATCTTTTTACAGAGATATGACGCTGTAATTTTAAATCTGTTTTTTTACAGAACCTGGGACAGCTCCTCGAAATGTACAAGTACGACCGTTGAGTTCCAGTACTATGGTTATCCAATGGGACGAACCCGAGACACCGAATGGGCAAGTTACGGTAAAACATTTCACAAAAATAAAATAAAAATTCAATTTTTAAAAATTACTCAATTTCAGGGTTACAAAGTGTATTATACTACAAACGCCCAACAGCCTATGGCCCAATGGGAATCACAAGTAGTTGATAACAATCAATTGACAACAATCAGTGAGTTAACGCCTCACACAATTTATACTATACGCGTTCAGGCCTACACATCTGTCGGTCCTGGTCCTTTAAGTGTCCCAGTTCACGTTAAAACTCAACAAGGTAAGTATACTTTAAAAAAAGTCGAATATATCTACATTCACCCATACTTTTTCTATATTTCCTGAATTAAATTGTTTTTTTGTCGATATGGCAACCATGTATAATATACATGGTTGCCATCATCAAGTGACTTTTGATGTATATCCCATCTACCCGTGAGTCTATTCATGTGTAGTAGATATGGGAACAAAAGTTGTCCTTGTGGCACTCCAGCATTGTTTCTCTCAAGTTTAGAGCAAGTTTTTTTCTTGTTCTAACCTAAAATGTACACCTGAGATAAAAAACTGTTAATAACTTTTGTTGGCTATTGTTACGTAGGTTTTTGGTAAAACCACAGAGTTAAACACTCAATTCTGTGGTTGGAACGGACGAATAATATGATTTGACATAAAACTGACATTTGACACACAGAAATGCAACTTAAGTTCAGTGAAAATCGTATTACCAATACATTTTGTGGACCTAAAATGGCAACTATGTAGTAGCTTAAATTTGGCGGTCCAACTTTGGGCAATATCGTTTTATTGTGTCAAATAAATGATTGTCTGACCTGATGACTGTCTTTTCCAAGGTTATTTAATTCTATCCTATTATACAAAAGTTGCTTTGAAATTTAAGATCTTGATACTTATTATAATATGTTTAAAATGTTATGTAACTATGTACTTAGGTGTTCCGAGTCAGCCGAGCAACTTGCGCACTTCCGACATCGGCGAAAGTTCCGTAACACTACAGTGGACGAAACCTAGTCATTCGGGTGAAAATATCGTTAGTTATGAATTGTATTGGAACGATACTTACGCCAAAGAAAAACACCACAGGCGTATACCTATATCGGAGACTTACATATTAACTGGTCTCTATCCGAACACACTGTATTACGTGTGGTTAGCAGCTAGGTCTCAAAGAGGGGAAGGGGCTACTACCCCTCCTATACCAGTTAGAACGAAGCAATACGGTAAGATTTAGGAAGCGAAAATGAGTCCCCGTAAAATTTGGTCGTAGATAAAATAACGCTAGACTATTTTAGAATTAATTGAGTGTAAGACACCGTTTTTAAATAATAGTAAATATTTTCATTGTATTGATTTGTAGCTCGAGTTGTACAGTAGTAAAAGTAACTGATTTTTCCTCGATAGTCTTCTCCAAAGAGGCATCAGTTGATCTTCTGTAGGTATTTTTTTCAGCTGTAGGTTTATGTCCAGTATTTCTATTGCTAAAAATACTTTTTTTCTTGCTGCTTTCAGTATTCTACTGGGAGCATTTTTCTTCGTCGCAGCTGAACTTACCAAAAAAGTTGGTAATGTAACTTTGGTAGGTGTCTTCTTGAAGCTGAACTGTCAAATAATTCTCTGTTGCGAAGCTTTAGAAGACTAATCTCTAATTCTCACACTACTACAACTTTATTTTTTGGTTGCAACTTCTCAAGTTTTCCACTGGCATCAGTTTTTTCTTCTGGAAGCAGAACTTCTTCCAAAGAATTCTCTATTAAAAAAGCTGCTGTTCACTTTGTAGGCCCATCTCTAGTTGATACACTACCACAACTTCATTGTTTTGTTGCTGCTTATCAATTTTTTCACTGGTATCAGTTTTTTCTTTGTGAAGCTGAACTTCTTCCAAAGAATTCTCTTTTAAAAAAGCTGCTGTTCACTTTGTAGGCCCATCTCTAGTTGATACACTACCATAACTTCATTGTTTTGTTGCTGCTTATCAAGTTATTCACTGGCATCTTATTTTTTCTTCCTGAAGCTGAACTTATTTCAAAGAATTATCTTTTAAAAAAACTGCTGTACACTTTGTAGGCTCATCTCTAGTTGATACACTACCACAATTTCATTGTTTTGTTGCTGCTTATCAAGTTTTCCACTGGGTTTTTTCTTCTTGAAGTTGACTTTCATCCAAAGAATTATCTTTTAAAAAAACTGCTGTACACTTTGTAGGCTCATCTCTAGTTGATACACTACCACAATTTCATTGGTTTGTTGCTGCTTATCAAGTTTCCCACTAGGTTTTTTCTTCTTGAAGTTGACCTTCTTCCAAAGAATTCTCTTTTAAAAAAGCTGCTGTTCACTTTGTAGGCCTATCTCTAGTTGATACACTATCATAACATCATTGTTTTGTTGCTGCTTATCAAGTTATTCACTGGCATCAGTTTTTTCTTCCTGAAGCTGAACTTCTTCCCCAAAGGATTCTATATTAAAAAAGCTGTTGCTCACTTTGTAGGCTCATACCCAGTTGATACACTACCACAACTTCATTGTTTTGTTGCCGCTTATCAAGTTTTCCACTGGCATCAGTTTTTTCTTCTTGAAGCTGAACTTCTTCCAAAGAAGCAGCTGTTAACTTTGGTTTTTTGGCTGCTTTGCAAATTGGCTGCTTTGTAAATTTCCATGCTACAGCTCTTACCAAAGATGGAAATACTAATTTCAAAGATGTGGAAGCTCCTGTAACTTAACTTTGTCGTTATTTGTTGATTATACTTTGGTCTAGCGTTATTTTGTTTCGATCTCCTTTCAACTTAATAATGTAACTGTGTGTTAGTAGTTTTTGTCATTTATTAAGAAACAATGGAAAATGGTATATTTCTGAATTCTATCAAAATTTCATTTTAATTTATCGACCAATAATAAGAACGTAAGTGAAAACTTATTCTTCCAATCGAAACATTATAAAAACAAACTAGAAATTAATTTGATCACTCTGTATACAAGTTAAAGTATCAATGGAGGTTATCATTGATATTTTTCACCATAAATATAATATTTAGAACGTTAATCAGTTTTTAATAATAACTTTTTTAACATTCCTGATGTCTAGGCGGTAAATCCCCGTAAGTAAACGTCAGTTTCATTAAAGCGACTCTCAAACACGCCATGAAACTTTTATGTTATTTACACAACAAACGATAAAGTAATCATCTTGATTTGAAAACATAAAAACTTTCCAGATTTACGGTGCAGCTTAATAGGTAATCGTAACGTTTTTATAACCCAAAAAAGATACTAAATAAATGTTCATTAACGATGGGACACAACATCCAAACTAGAAAACAAAGTCTTTGTTTGTTTTATCAAGTTTAAGGATAAATAAAAGGTACAGTGAAAGTAACCTGATTAATTTTATGTCTTCGTCACGTTGAAGAATAGATGCAATCATAGTTTGTTGATTAACATGATTCTTTCTTCCTCCATCGATTTGAGACATCTTCTGGAAGACATTTTAGACCAGTCAACCATGGAAAGTATGTTAGGTTTGTGGTTAGTAGGTCTATTAGACTCTCCACTGCGACCCGCAAGAGTCTATTGTGGCTCTTCCAAGGGAAGTAATTAACCTGTTAAGAGGATAGTTGTGGAAGAAACCTTTAAAACAAGCTAGGAAAAATATTCTTGTTCCCTTGACCAATCTATTACTTTTATATCTACAGCCCAAAGTTCTTGCTAAAATCGTCAGTTTTTCTTCAGTTAATCTTCCTTCCCACGATGACCCAAGCTAAACTTAGATTTGATGTGGTGTCTAATCCTATTCCATTGCGACCTTTTCAAATATATCGTAGCCCTTTTTATCAATATTACATTCTTCATCCCGACTCTTTTTAAGTAGCCAATCAGTATAGAGACTGAACCTTCAATCTCGTTTCTTGTCGGTTGTTTTCTACAAGCTGTCGCACTGCAGTTTCCTCCTCTTGGTGACAGAATTTGCATATGGCTTCGTCTGTCAATCCCATTAATCTTGCCTACTACTCGTACTACTACTTTTACCACAGAATACACCATCAAACAAGAAGCGAAGCTGTCCATCCTTTTTTTGTATGCACATGTCTGAAAGGCGCCATGTTCATATTAAGATACTTCACTTTGTCGACGAATTATATTTGAAAATTTGATCATTTTCTTTGTGTATTTACTAAGTTATCTGTCAACGACGGTTTCTCAACGTCATAAATTTTTGTTAACAAAATCATCAAAGAGATTCCGTCTGTGTACGCTTCTTGTTAGTTGGTATATTCTTTGCTTTGACAGCAAAACTTTCTCTAAATATGAATTATTTGATATAATATATGAATAAGTTTTCACTTATGTCTTCGATTCACGTTACACCCTTATACGCAAAGTGGTGTAGGTGTCATAGTACCACAGTATAGTTTTCTTACATTTTTTTTACCACCCAGTGTGTTCGTTTATGTTTCGAATCTTCAAAACTAAAAAAAATGCCACAATATCTTTTCTTAGTGTAGTGTTACACGTCAAACTTTTTAGTTAGACATTTACAACAAAAGTACACTTGATTATTGGAGTTGAAGTGTGTTCGATAATGTGACATACGCTTATATAAGCTATAGCTACAAAATGATAGCGTGGCATATTAGTGTGTTTTTCAACTAATGGCTTTGTCTGTAGATGATTGTGGTATTTTTGGAAAATATTTGAAGTATCGAAATTTATTTGAACACTCTGTATACATTCACTCACATCATGGATTTATTTGTTTGAGTTTTTTTTAAAGTGTGTAAGTTTTTCTACTGATAAAAATAATAATTTTGGAATGTGTGAAGTGTGTGAGAATTTTTATTTTATTTTTGGGTATTTTGCATTTTGCATGTAACATTAGATCTCGGTGGATATTAATTTTTTTAAGAGCACTGCACAAAAATTCTTATGGAGTCCAATCAATTTATCTTGAAATAATTGATAGTTTTTCAAGTTTATAATGGAAATTATTCATTGATAACTCCATAATTTAAAAATGGAAAAAGCTATTAACATTTTACAATTCAATTTTTGATCCACTTTTAGATCTTTTTTTAGCTTTTTCTATTTTACTCTTTAAGTTTGAGCACCTTTATTTTAATTTCTATCCACTATTATATGTAGTAGTGCTATACACACATTATTTTAATATCCAAAAACCTGATTTTATATCGATAAAATAAACAGTAAGTCCATAGATCGAATAAACCTACTTAGCTTGGCTTTTGGAGATGTTACGGAAAAACTATTTAAAAATTATTTCAAATTCGCACTTTCCAGTACTACTTTTACTTTTTCACTAATCAAGACTTCACTCGAGTCTAAATTTGGAAATCTATTTGGAATTTCCAAACATTCTCTGTTGGAGACGTATATGATCCAAGCGCTGTTGCCGCCTTGTTTTCAAAGTAATTTACAGAAAAATAAACAATCACTTTTTTGCTAAAAAAATAGTGACAATTTCAACATTATATGTAAGTACTACATAATTAGCTATTAAAAAAATACTGGAAAGAGTAAAATAGGTACTGAACACGTATGTTTATCCGTAACATCTCTACTCGGCCTGAATTTAACGCTGCCCCGCCGTCCTAGTACCCGGAGCCCCGCCTACCAACGTAATCGGCGAAGCAGTAAGTCCCACGGCGATCAAAGTAACGTGGGACCCACCGCCGGCGAATCGTACCAACGGAAATATCATTTACTACAAGTTGCAGTTCGTGGAATCTGACAGATCCGATAGCGAAGCGAACGTTATCAAATTTAATGGTACCACTTTTGTGCTTGACGAATTAAAAAGATGGACAACGTACAGGATATGGGTGTTGGCTGGTACTTCCGTCGGAGATGGTCCCAGTTCATATCCGATTACGGTGCGAACACATGAAGATGGTACGTTTATGTCATTAATGGTATCGGAATACAGTCTGGGTTGTGTAGGGGTGGTGGAATTTATAATATTTGCACTGTTGTGGTGTTTTTTTTATTTAAAATAGTACCGAAAGATAATTTTAGGTTATGACTTTTTCAATTAAAATTTTTATAAAAGCAGCTGGGTTGGTACTTACCTAACTTGATTGGTATAAAAAATTTTAGTCTTCTTTTTTTCTGGTACAACTGGAGTATTCATAGTTGTACCGTAGAATGGGTCTGGACTTTTTTGAATAAGGGGATGTACTAGGTAATCCTTTAGCCACTGGGAGGGAATGAAATTCGAGATTTCCTCTTACTAGTACCACTGAAGTATTCAGAGTAGTACCGTGGAACAGTCTAGGTTGTCTAGACTTTCAGGAATAAGGGGAAATGGAATTTTTCTGTACTAGGTAATCCTATAGCGGCTGGGAAGGAACCAAATTCGAGTCTTCCTTGTGTCTAGTACCACTGAGGTATTTAGAGTAGTACCGTTGAGTGGTCTAGACTTTTAGGAATAAAGGGAAGTGAAATTTAAAAATATATTGGCTCATTCAATAGTTAAAGGGGGTATACGGATAACTATCTGAAGAAAGCATCTAATTTGATGATGAAAAGTACCATTGGGTACTGAAATTTTGTAGATATAGTGAAATAATAAGTCATATGCTAAAATTATGAGGATACTTTTTGGGGTCTTTTCAAATATACATGACAATGATTTAAAATTGATAAATTTAAATTTTTTTTATTTATAAACTTTTATTTTAATTTGGACATGTATATTTTAGAAGTTGGTACGTATTTTCGTGAAAATTATACAAAACAAAATCCAAGAAAAAATCACAATCTTTCAAATTTAGCGTAAAAAAATGTATTTCATAATTACCAACTTTATCTAGCAGGGTGATTCATAAGTAATGGGCCAAATAGTAACTAAAAATAATTATGTTTGTCTTCTGAACGTGTAGTTATAATTTGACCCATTACTCATGAATCACCCTGTATATTTAAATTCTTCAAATTAGGATTTAATTCTACAACGTGATGAACTTACCAAGGGTAAACTTTAGGAAAAAACGCTTCCTTCCTTGTGGATAATTTTTCCAAATTTGGTTTTATACGTTAAAAAAATATTTTTGACATTTTGATATATTTTCATGCCAATTTTTTTCACTTACTTAAATACATGGCATCAATTTTTTTATTAAAAATAAATTTTTTATTTATTTTTCAATTCCTAAAGTTTACAGCTTCTCTTCAATTGTTTCCTCTAAACCCTTGAAACTTCTTAGCTTATTTGACAAATCTCTTCCTCTTCCTTGTGATATTCCCAATATTATTTCTTTTTTTTTTCATTTGTCCGTTTTAACTTTCTCGTACTTTTTTGGCATACCCCTAGTGGTATGTGTGACTTACTACATTTTTTTAACCATTGCAGCTCGCCATAAGATGGATACTTTTTTTGATAAACCTTTACATATTTTTTGTGATTTTTTGCAGCCCTCTATACCTCAATTTTTGAGGGGGATATTTTGACTGTTTTGTATTCGGAACACTCCAAACAACACGAAATTTTACAATTTTTTTTTTGGGTTTCGATGTAATTTTTGGAGCGTTTCGATAAAAATTTTTCTAATATTTTCTGTCTACAAAAGCGTTTGCAGGAGACTGGAAAAAGGTTTTTTTTATTGAAACTTTTTGATGTATCTCGGTATATTTTTTAAAAAAATTGAAATAGTTGTGTCTTTTATTTATTGTTGTTAATGTTAGTTACTCACTTCACATGTAATGATTGCTTTTTGGTTATCACACGCACCAAGTCGCATATTTGCAATGGCACAATTTTTTAAGTCACAATCGGCACCATTTTTCTATATTTTTTTATTGTTTTTTTTGTTCTATTAGCACTGATACTTGTAACTTAGATAACGTCATAGGTAGACTTCCCAGAAGTTTTTTTTTTCAAAATAGAAAACACAAAAATTATTACAAGCTATTTTTGTGCATGGGTATAATATGTTAAAGAAAAATTTTTACATTCCATCACGAGACATTTTTCACCTCCCAGTACACTTATTGTGAAAAATTTCGCAATATTTTAGTTCTCTTATGTCCTGAGTCAGATAAACCCCATTAAACTCACTCTGCATACCCTCCCAGTACACTTAATTTGATTAATTTCCTACTATTTTCACCGAACTCAACATCTGTCATGTCCTGAGTTAGATAAACTTCATTAAACTAATTCCTCATACCTTCAAGAATCGTTTCAGCTCCTAGTGCACTTATTTCGATGTATTTCATAATATTCTCACTGTCTTATGTTCTGAGTCAGATAAATCCCATTAAACTCACCCTGTATACCCCCACGAGGCATGCCTTCAGCTCCCAATTGGCTTTGTTAAGAAGCTGAATTTGTTTGGAGAAATAGGAATAGGTTTGAGCTACATTAGACTATTTCCTAAAAGCCTTACTCGTCACACACCTAACCTAACCTCTTTATCTTGTCGGTGGTTATGTAGCCCTCTACCGGTACTCACGGTATACCATTTATGACAAGTATGACATTTTTATCCATGTTTTTGTTTACATTATACCGATGCCACTAAATGATTTTAATAAATTTTGTATTATATAATAATAAATGAATTGTATCTGAAGGAAGTCTACTTGTAAAAAAATATTTATGAAGCATGTTACAACCTCCAAAACGTCCTTAAAATTGATATTAGAGATTACGTAGCTAAAATAATAATCTCGAACGTATCCTGTCAAAAAAATTAAGTGTTAAACGAGAAATATTTGCTGATATTTTTTTTGACAGGATTATATAATCCTTTCCTTCCGAATCAAATCCTCTTAAGGCTAATCAGCACCTCACTCACTCAGTAGGTGACTTGCGGCACTTTTTATATTATATCACATTTTGATGAGTGTAATTCTTTATAAAAAGCACCTTTTTGACTGTGGTTGTGTGATTGTGTAAAAGAAAAATAGGTTTTTGTGAAGGTTTTCAACACATTCCAACTAATTGCGCTTTTTTTTTCAATAACTACGATCAAAATAATTGATTAATTATTTTAAAATGATAAGATACCTACATCAATATTGTTTATTCGTTAAATTAGATTTTACCTCCAACTTTTTTTTTCTTTTAAAGTCTCGGAAAGTATCTCATATGTATTTGTTGTACTACATTTTTAAACATTTTATATAAATTACGATTTTCTGGGACATGCGGTAAATATTTTTCTCCTTAAAAGTTAAGGTGTAAACGTTTTTTTTATGATGGTTTTTCCCAACCACCCTGTAAATTATTAACTGCATCTTTTTCATCCCTCAAAAATGTGGTACTTTTGGAAGTTTCATCCAAGTTTCTTTTCACAGCCGCGTCGGGCGATTTTCAATAGGGGCAAGACTTATGTGTTGGGCGCCGCATATCAGAGGCGTACTATTTCTCCTTTGGAAGGGTGTTAATTTTTAAAAAGTTATATGTCATGTGCCTTCTATGACATTTTTAAAGGGGGTTAATTTATTTGCTAAAAAACATTTTTTTAAAGGCATTCGTTTATTAAGAAAAATTTCCATCTACCACCTTAAGCGTACGATGAAATTTTGAAAGGGGATTCATAAAATTTCCATCTACCATTGATTGGTTCTGCTTCACCAGTCAGAGGCTTGGAGACCTCGGCACCTCAGTCTTTAGGCTATTTGTGCTCTTGGTTATACCGTTTATGTGAAGAAACCAGTAGCCCTTATCAGGCTCAACAGTCTTTTTGCTAGGTCCTTCATGGAGAAATCCTCCCTTGGATACTCTAGTCCTAGGAGTCTATATCTCCAATGAGACAGTGCTTCACATTCGAAGATAATCTGAGAGGCTGTTTTCTTCCTCTTCCATGCACAACTGACAGATAGGCTCCTCCCCTATATGCCAATTGTATGCATGTGCTTCCTTAGGGTACAGTGACCAGTGAGAAATCCCATCACTTTCTTTATCTGGCCTTTGCTGAGGTTTAATATTTCGTTAGTCAGCGATTCCGAAGGTTTTTTGTCCAGAAGTTTGCTGTGTTCCTGTTTTGGCACGTGTCTCCAGTACGTCTGATGTAAAGTTTGAATCCACCGAGATGTACAAGCAGCTGCAGATTTTGATATTCCAAATATTGGTTCAGGTCCAGTGAATGCAGTTTCAGATCCTAGCTTTGCTAGGGTGTCTGCCTTTTCATTGCCTACAATACCCTTGTGCCCCGGAACCCACTTAAGAGTTACTCTATTATGGTTTGACAGGGTTAGAAGATAATGTAGGCAGTCCCAGACCAGACATGATATCTTCCATGGACGTACAAGTAAATTTTTATTAAGAACAATTAATTTGTAAAATATTCTATATCATAGACGTGCTATAATATATTTAAAGGGGGTTAATTTCTTTGTTAAAATACCATTCACCATGGGCGTACGATACATTTTTTAAAGATATTTATTTGACTTGAAAATGCATAGAGCAATAATTTTAATATTTTTTAGCATTATGTTGTTTCTTTTAAGTACATACAAATACTAATGATATATTTTCTCAATGATATTATCAACTACATTAAAAAAAAAGTAGTTTAAGAAGTCTTAAACCGATACCCGTTTACTAATATGGCATTAGATACTTCGCATTTGAATACCAATACTAACAGTAGCTTCGTAGTAATTTGAATAACCAACCAGCATGACTATCGATTGACATACACAAATATTTATTTAACAGATTTAATCTATAAAAGTGTACGGAACGTTTATTTGACGTTTCAATTAAGTCTATTGTCGGAAAAGAAATGAAGAAATTCTATTTTATTTGAATCAAAAATTATCAAAAAACTCATTTCCTTTCCGATGATGATTTCAACATAATCGAAACTTGAATTGAACGTTTTTTTATATTTTTATTGTTGTTTGTTAAATTCTAGAATTACCACGTATATAAATATTTAATTTAAATTGATTTATTCCTAAATTGCATGGATATTCATCTAACAACCCCGGTAGAGTAAATTCTTTATTAAACAATATTTCATTTTGTGGTAAAGTTTAAATTTGTTGGTTACTTTTTCGTGGTAAAAACTTGTGGATACTGCTTAGAAATTCTTTCTTTATTTCCTAACATTTTTTACTATTTAGTTGTCTTCTAGTTTTCCAAAATGTACATTTCTCTTCCTGTCTTAATGGATCTAACGATCACCATTATTAGTTACCCAAGTAATATTTGTAGAATTGAATAATCATCCTAAATTTCATATTTCTTCCTTTCAATAAAACGCAGTGTCCTCAAGAAAATATTAGACCAGGCAAATTAACTAAAAGAAACAGCCAAATGACGTAAAAATTTCTAACAGGGTAAACTAAGTTGGGGAGGGTCGAAAAAGGCATAACTAATGAAGGAAAAAAATTTCATCATCTGAATGCATGCAGTCGAGAAGGGGTGAGAGATGGTTTTTCACGATTTTCAAAAACTACTGAACTTTTTGACAGAAAAAATCTAGATAGGCATTAAAGAAGCAACAATCCTACTAATTTTGGTAAACTAAAAATCATTTTCTAAAAAAAAAGGATACTGAAAATATTTTTGCCTTTTACTCGACAATTTTGAGGTTATGAAAAAACTTGTTCATACAAAAGTTGTAGATTTTTCAATTGTCTACAACTTTTACGATAAACTTTTTTGACTGAAAGCAATATTTACCCCCTAAACCGAGGAAAAACCATTTCTCACCCATCTCAATCTCCACTGCTCAACTGCTGAATTTTTCTTCCTCCATTGGTTATCCTTTTCCTCTCTAATTGTTTGCCCTGTTGGGAATTTTTCTGTCAAAAAAGGTAATTAGCTTGGCTTGTACAGTGTGGTTCTAAAGTAAGGATAAATTCATTTTCTATTCAATTGTAAAATCCTGAAACAGATCAATTTTTATATACGAAACTCCACTTTTTGAATAAAATTATTCACCAGCCCCTTTAACCCATTAGTGGTACTAACTTCCTCCAAAAAAATTAAATTAAAAGGGGTAGCGTTTTTAAAAGGGTTTTCAATTCTCTATTTAGTTATAATATCACATGAGCTTCGAAAATAATCGATTATTTTAAAAATAACGAGACGTAATCTGGTTTTTTAAGAATCACGTCGAGTTACGAGCGAAAAATAATCGATTATTTTCGATTGCTCGAGTGGTATTCGTCACGATTATTATAATGAGTGGGTTTTCAGCGTGTTCAGAATGCAGGTTTTCTGTGTTTTTTCCCTGCATCTTCATTTCTGCAGTGATCGGAACCGCGATACATTGTGGAAATTAACCAAATGGCCATCCCATGGGTGCACAGCCACAGCCTTTAACTTCACTTCCTATTAAACTCGAATCAAACCCTGAAGAGGACTTAATCCTAAAACAGGGTAGAATAAAAAATTTTTGTTGAAAATCATGCTCGAACAAAAAAAAAAGAAAAAAGCGTGTTCAGAGGCGTTAGAGATCCAATTGCTTCGCTTATTTTTAAACTTGAAGCTATTCCGAAGCGATTCATTGCGACTTTAAGACGTTTTCTGACTTTTTGAGAAACTTCAAAAGGTGGTTACTATCGTAACACACATTGTTGGACCTACCGAAAAACCGAAGAGATTAAACCACGTCGTCAAGCGTATAATCGGTTATCTATACGCCGTATATAAAATTATATAATCAGGAATAGGGCAAGTCCAAAGTCCACGAAACGTCAGATGAATCTGAAGTTGAATAAACGTTCTATGCACAACACGCAGTTCTTAATAGTTATTTTGATCGTGTTTGAGTTAATTTAATTTTGATTTGGTGCTTTCTTCGTCATTGTTTTAATGGCTTTGGTATTTTAAAAGCTATATCTGACTGTTTATAATAAAAAGGATCATTAAAACACTACAAAACAACAAAAGTACAAATCTAACCAAATACTTGCTTATTGTTTTTCCTGAGGGCGACTGTCAACTGTCGTTTGAATTAGTACTAAATGAACTTTAGAACCTCGCTGTACATACTTTCCCTACACCTCACATCCATCATTTATTCTATAACTTGTATAAAAAATAACATAGTGAGTGTTTAAAATGGTAAAATGTAAATAAATATTTAGAAACCCTCTACTAAAGCCAGGATAAATTTAACTCACTAATATTGTGAGCGTACAAACCAAATCCCTTTTTAAAAACATTAAAAATTGTCCCTGAAAAATGGTGATGATTTTGTTTAATTTAAAATGACGTTAACAAGGTTTTTATTTTGATCGACTACTAACCAAACTCGAGCATTTTTTCAAGCCTACACAACATTTTTCGCTATTTTCGAATCAATACATGTGTGTGAGTATATTTTTTTTGAAGATATTTTTGAACCTCCAAGCATTTTTGTAGCGGAGTATACTTTTTTTGACATTTTTTTATCGCTAAACGGTAATCAATGGTAACTACATTTTGCTATTTTTTTCCCTTAAAATAATGCCTTACATTGGTCCTCCAGTTGCTCGAAGTGAGTACCTTTTTTTGTGTATGTATTTTGTGGTAGTTGCACAAAATAGGCGACTTAGTAGTCATCGTATGCTTTTTTTTATTAGAAAACGATCTTTTATTACTTTTTTTTACAAAAGATTGTTTTCCTTCCAAAGAGAAACTACCTTTAAATGATGTTGCAAGTTTGTAGTTATATAGTTTCTTGAAAATATACACCGAGTACTCATTACTAGATAGCTAAAACGCAAAGCAAAGACCATTTACACCTGCACCAGACCCCGAAGGTGTCTTTGAGCCATCCGTGTACCAACAGCTATCTGCTCCTAGTAGTTTCTCCTTACGGAGGACAAGCAAGTACCTCTTGCTAATGGCCGTATGCACCGTTTATAGTACTAAACTGGTTTAAATAGTTGAACGCCGTTAATGTTTCCTTGGTATGCACCGAACGAAGCTTAGTTAAACCTGTAAGAAGTTTGACAACGACGAAAAATTTAGGGATGTTTTTATGTGAAAAACGTTCGTTGACATGTACTGACGTGACGGTTGTTATTTGAATTCCGAATTACATGTATTTAACTGATAAAACGAGCAAGAGTTTAAATAATTAGAATCCACAACTTTTTCATGACAGTCACCTTATCAAATCTAACCGCAACCTTTCATGATACATTGACATAAGTTATTGTCAAAAGTTATGTGTCAAAAAGAACAGTTTAAAGTTAAACTTCCTATATTGGGCGTTTAAGCTTAAACTTCAACTTTCAAAATGCGCAGTTTTAGGTTGCCTATAATTTTTGTAAACAACATTTTTTAATATTTTCTATAATAACCGAGATATCGCCTGTAAGTTCGATAGCAATCTGCACATTATCGGCTGCTACTTGACTACTTCTACCAGCAAGCAGCGACTGTGAAATTGGTCACATTGTAACCGATGGTTACTCGCCAGTTCAGCACGTGTTGATTACTACTTAATATTTGAATGTTAGGTTAAGTTGAATGCGAGTGAGTCTTTCCGAGACCCATGAGGATCTATTGTAGTTCCTAACAGATTCTTTTTATCTTGTTATTTTTCAAGAACTATATTTCAAACTTGTGCATCATTTATATATACCAGTTTGATGTCCTTTGCAGCAACGACCTTTTGTGTGTATAAATTTTGATTCAAAAGCAGCTGATTTTATAATTTGGATTTTGGATTTTTTTTTATGTATCTTATTAGTAGACTAGACTTTATAAAAAAAGATGTATTTAGTTGTCCTTTTCTGGTTCACTGAGTAAGGATAAGGTAACTATAAAACAAAAAGAAAATGTGTTGGTATTCAAATGTTCCAGGTTTTCCATTGGTTTTATAAACTGGTTTAAAGATAATAATAATAATAATAACGTGTGATGTGTTGTTGCATGTTGGAAGACAATACCCGAGGACGTTTTCTAATACAATTTTCCATATTTAACAGTGCCCGGCGATCCACAAGAAGTTAAAGTTACACCGATTAATTCTACGACTATAAAAGTTAATTGGAAACCTCCACAGACCAGAGATCGAAACGGAATCATCTTAGGATATCACGTACACGTTCAAGAAACTAAAGAAGAGGTATATATCTACCACAATACAAATTCTAATAAACGTCATAGCTGAATTTGGTCGTCATAACTGCACTATGTTGCCAACTAGTATGAGAATCTAGTAAATATCAAATATATACCCATATGTGTCTTGCCACCATAATAGCCGTGGTTGCAGAAGCATCCTAATTAAGAAAATATTCTAGCCCTGTGATAAACAGGGTTACTACAAAAGAATCATCTGGTTTGACAAAGATATAATTCGGAAAATATGACAGATAGAACTGATTGATGTGGGTAATTAAAGGCTTATTATTAGTTTACAGATTAATTTATTAATCGAATTAACAATAAATATATGCAGACACAACTACAATCTGCTACTGACTGACAGTGACAAGCTACGACATACATGACATATATGATTTTCTAATTTTACTTAACACACCGCCTCAATGGATTGTTATTGTTATTCTAACCTAACAACTGTAATTTACAGCAACAGCTGATTTGATGGCACAAAATTATAAACAAACATTTCATTGAAAACGTAAACAAACAAAAGAAATCAAAACAAATTTTCTAAAAATCTTAATAAAAATAATGAGTCCAAAAACACAAAATATTGTAACTAATGAGTATATAAATATAATTATCATTTCATGATGAGTTTTCTAAATGATTCGAATTTGATTCTAGCCAGAGCTTTTGTAAACAAATCATCACAATTCTGACTAGTATTAATGTAGTCAATTAAAATTTTCTTTTTCATACATAAATCTTTGATAAAGTGATAACGAATTTCGATATGTTTACCTCTTTTTGAGTTCTCAAATGTATTCATCATTGAAATTGCACTCATATTGTCCACTTTCAGCTTAACACTTTCTTCCATCTGGGTATTGAATTCTGATAAGACGCCCTTTACATTCATAAGCTCTTCAGTTGCAGAAGCTGCTGCTATAGTAAATTTTATACCCATTTAGAATAAGACCATCCTTATTTATTATTAATAAATCGGTTGAAACAAAAAATTACCAACAAAAATGAACGTCGTAACTAATTTATTAGATGTCACGTTTTTGAAGTTACGTCAAATTTTGATTTCATGTTAATGTCAGATGGTTCAAGAAGCCGCATACGTTAAGTTACTAAAACGGCTGGTACCTCTAAATAGGTATTAATTTTACTATATATATTCAGCTTCCATAGTTGACAAAGCAACAACACAAGTTTGCTTTTTGGAGTGCCAAGCAATGGGATTTCCGGAATGAAAACAGATAAATCCGCTGACACTCTTTCTGATCTGTTTATCTCCTCCCCAATCGGCATCTGACATTCCTACAAGTTCCCCATTTCCATTGGTAAAATTCATTCCAATGAGAATAGCTGATTTCAGGTATCGGAGTACTCGTTTCGCTGCAATTCAGGCTTGATTGGCTGCCTTATCCAAGTATCTACTGAGGTATGATACACTAAATGCTATATCTGGTCTAGTAACCAATGAAATATACATCATACTGCATACCAATCTGTGATAGGGGATGTCTGTTCTGATTAAATCTTCATTCAGGTTAAAATTAACTTCCATTGGCGTAGTCACTGGTCGACATTCTTCTAAACCAAATTCTTTGCACAATCGATCAATCATTCTGGTTTGTACAATTTTCAAGCCGTCTTCAGTATATGTAATTTCCATTCCTAGGAATATTGAGACTTCAGTACTGATTTTAATATTAAATTCTTCATGCAAGTCTCCAATCAACTTATTTATCTCCTTTTCTGTTCCAGTTATGAGAGCATCATCTACCAAAAGTACTAAAAATATATTTTTTTTTGTAGAGACAAAAATCGTGTTTTGATCTTTCAAATTTCAACTTTAACGTGACTTCATTGAATTTAATATTCCAGCACTTTGGAGCACTTCTCAATCCATATAATGCTCTATTAAGTCTAAAATAGTTCAAGTCACTTGTTAGTCCTTCAGGCTTTTTAATATATATTTCTTTGTCCAGCTGACCATTTAAAAATGCAGTAGGCACATCTACTTGTTTTAATTTCCAGCCTTTTTGTACTGCTATGGACATAAGAATTCGTATTGTTGAAATCCTGCTGACTGGTGCATAACTAAACTCACCGCCTATTTCATATGGTTCTTGGAAGCCTCTAGTCACTAATCAGGCCTTTTTAGTGCCATCTTCTTTTAATTTAAAAACCCAACGGGGGTCTATTGCAATCTGATTATTTGGTAATTGAACTGGAGTCCAAGTATTCATCTTTTGATGTGAATTTAATTCTTTTTGGATTGCTTCATTCCATTTTGGACACTTTTTGGCTTCATTATAGGTCTTCGGCTCTTCATATGATTCAGACAATAAACAATAAACTTTCCTCTCTGTTTTCTTCTTTTGGGTCTTCTGCATCATGAAATTCCTCTTCATCTGTTTCTTCTTCTTCGTTTGATTCATATGGTTGAATTTTTGATTCAGCATTTTCTTCATTTGTATTTTCATGATTTTGTTTGTATTGTAAAATACTTTCGTCAAAACGTACGTCCCTGGACTTGATAACTTTATCTTCTGAAGGTAACCAGAGTCTATAGCCACCTCCACAGTATCCCACCATCACAGCTTTTTTCGCCCTTGGTTCAAGTTTATTTTCCCTTGGTAGTTGAACATACCATGCTCGACAACCAAAAACTTTTAGTTTACTAATATCATTACGGCCATGCCATTTTAGTGATGGGGTTTCTCCTTTACCGATGATTGAGGTAGGTGTTCTATTTAACTCGTACACTGATGACATTAATGCTTCTCCCCACAGTGTTTTGGGTACACCTGCGTCGATAATCTTAGTCCTGACCATATTCGAAATACTTTGCATTCAATTTTCCCAACTTGTTTGACTTCAAAATTTCACCATTTGCTATGTGAATAGATATGTAATTGTCCAATGTCTTGACATTAGTCATATAGGGTTTCAGATTTTCTTTCACAAAGTGATTACTAGCTCCCGAGTCCAATACAAAGCTAATACGTCCAATATTTACATCTGAGTCACACAAATTAGCAGCATAAAGAACAACTTGTTGATCACCATCAGCTGTATTTGCTTGTTGTCTGTTTTGTCCTTGATTAGGTCTAAAACCACGTCCCCGACGTCTAGAATAATTTCCTCTAGAATAGCCTCTGTTTTGATTTCCGTAGATTGCTCCTGAATTATTCGGAGATCCACTATTTACATCATTCCTTTTAGAACAATTTGCTTGGAAATGGAATTTACTACCAGATGCAAAACATGCTTTTGTAAAAGCTTTAAAACACACTTCATTATTGTCTCCGTGTGCATTGGCTAGTCTAGATTCTAGCTTTAGCTCTTCAGCAGCCTGGCATTCACAAAATTCATTTTTACTTCACTAACTGTTTCTAAGGCAGTCACTACTGCATCAAATTTGGATGGCAATGATAACAGTAAGTGGCACACACGATCACTCTCATCGATAGTTGATCCAAGGTCTTTAAGGTCACGTATTATTGAATCGAATTTCAAGAAATGGTCCTCCAAACTTTCATTGATTCCAGATCGTAAACTGAACAATTTTCTCCACAATGATAATTTAGTAAAAGAACTTGTTCTAACAAATATATCTTTTAGAGCTTGTAATTGCTCTTTTGCAGTAGCACAATCTTTAACAATATCCAAATGCTTATCTGACACACCCTGAACGATTATGGACTTTGCTTTAGCATCAACTCTCCTGAATTTTTGTTGCTCCTCATTTGAGGCGGTTGACGGTGGCGGATCATTTTCAATAACATCATTACACTGTTCTCTAGTTAGCAAAGTCAAGATGCGAAATCTCCAGTTGTTGAAATTATTCGCTTCCAAAATTGGCACAGAAAGACTACTCACAGCTGCCATTTTGTTGCTGCACCTTTTTCACTTTTTGCAAACTTTTCGCGATTACGCTAAGAAAAATTACCCACAGTTTACCCAAGGAACAGTTCTGGGCCCATAACATGGATTGATGTGGGTAATTAAAGGCTGATTATTAGTTTACAGATTAATTTATTAATCGAATTAACAATAAATATATGCAGACACAACTACAATCTGCTACTGACTGATAGTGACAAGCTTCGACATACATGACATATATGATTTTCTAATTTTACTTAGCAAGAACAATACATGATATGTCTATAGGCAAAACTCGCGCCTGCGGAGGCAGGTTGTCATGCGCACACCCACATCACGTCCGCAGTAATCAAAATGGCGACTATGTAGCAGAAAGCATTTTCTGTGTTGGAATACGCGCGATGTTTATCAGTTGTTACAGTGAAACTTGCATTCCGACGAGAATACGAAATTGATCCTGCAGGTCACCAGAGCATTCTAATATAGTATCAACAATTCAAGACCACAGGTGTACTTGATAAACGTAAAAGCACCGGAAGACCACGAGTGTCAGACGCAACAGTGGTTACGGTTAGACAAAGTTTTGTGGGTTCGCCACAACAATCCACAAGTCAAGCAGGCCATGTACTTGGTATTCCGCAGGAAACTGTGGAAAGTTTTGCGGAAGCGATTGCGATTCAAACCGTACTGTATACAGATGGTGCAAAAGTTACGACAAGATGACTGTGTCAAGCGAACTCAGTTTTATAATGCCATGCAGGAAGCAATGGAGGATGACGGATTTGCTAACAGTCTGGTGTCCAATGACGAAGCGACATTTCATTCAAGTGGCAAGGTGAACCGTCACAATATTCGGATATGTGACACGGAAAATCCTCATGCAATTCTCCAACATGAAAAGGATCCTCAAAAATTGAATGTTTTTTGTGTGGTATCCAGCACAAAAGTGTATGTACCGTTTTTGTTGCTTTCATGAAAAAACTGTGACCGGTATGTCTTAACTCGATATGTTGCAACTGTAGTTATTTCCGCAACTGACGGCTGATTCCAACAACTTTATATATCAACAAGTTGGAGCTCCATCTCACTGGCATCATGAAGTGCGTCGTTATCTAAACTCCCTCATAGTTGGATAGGTCGTTGTGCTGCAGATATGGCATTGTTTGCGTGGCGTCCCAATTCTCCAAATATTAAACCGTGCGATTTTTATTTTTGGGGATACAATAAAGACACGGTTTTTGTACCACCCTTACCTACAACACTAGCTGAGATCAGAAGACGCATTACCGATGCTGTTAACAGTATCGACCGAGCTGGACTATCATTTGGACGTCTGTCGAGTGACTCATGGAGCCCACATTGAATATTTGTAATGCGCTAAAACTTTAATGTTTTCTCTGTTTACCGACATATCATTTACCATTCTAGTTGTAATACTAACTGAAATATAGCTATGTCAAACCCGATGATTCTTTTGTAGTAACCCTGTATATCCCTAGTATTTCATGAGAATTCGGATAACCATTTTTGGTTACAAATTGACTCTCAACTTTAAAAACTAATAATAGTTTCATTACAATTTGCAATGACGTTTATCGGAATTTATATTGTACCAGAAATATATAATTTTTTAATCGGATCTAAGAATTTTTAAATTATTTTAGGGAAAAAGTTTTTTCAACGAACCCATGAAGTTCGACGTTTTCGGCGACTCTCTACTAGAACTGAACGTTACCGGGCTCCAACCAGATACCATGTACTCCATCCAAGTGGCTGCTTTAACGAGAAAAGGAGACGGCGATAGAAGTACACCTGTCAACGTTCGAACCCCTGGAGGCGTACCGAATCGACCGGCTTTAAATCTAAAGTAAGTACTCGTAACATAAATCAATTTAATATTTTAATGTATTTATAATTTTTAGAACCATCGAACGCGAACCAACAGTAACTATTGAGCTAGAATGGTCCAGACCTTCTCAAACTTACGGAGAATTAAAAGGTTACCGCCTTCGGTATGGAGTCAAAGATCAAATTTTAAAAGACGTTCCCCTCAAAGGCGACCACACAAATTACAGAATAAACGACTTGGAACAAGGTGTCGAGTACGAATTTAGAGTAGCTGGACAAAACCACATAGGTATAGGACAAGAAGCAATCAAATACTTAAAAACCCCGGAAGGTCCACCTACCGGTCCTCCTACTAACGTAACGTACAACTTCCAAACACCAGATGTCGTTTGTATATCGTGGAGTTCCCCGAGTAGAGAACATCGCAACGGACAAATAGTTAAATACGATATACAATTCCACAAAAAATCAGATCATAGCAACATAATAATCAGAAACGTATCGAATACCAAAGCTGTTTTTACAAATTTAGAAGAAAACACTGAATACGTGTTCCACGTGAAAGCTTACACGAGTCAAGGAGCAGGACCGAATAGCGAAAAGTACACAGTTCAAACGGAAAGAGATATAGGAAGAGCACCGATGTCGGTAAAAGCAGTGGCCACTTCTGATTCCAGCGTGGAAGTTTGGTGGGAACCGGTACCTTCGAGAAACAAAGTAATTGGATACAAAATATTCTACACGATGACGGCAGTAGAAGACTTGGACGAATGGCAGCAAAAAATCGTCGGTTTAACGGAATCTGCGGATTTAGTAAACCTGGAAAAATACGCTCAGTACGCTATAGCAGTGGCAGCTAGAATGAAGACTGGTTTAGGAAGACTTTCCGAAAAAGAATTAGTTAAAGTAAAACCGGAAGATGTGCCGCTTAATTTACGAGCTCACGAAGTTACCACGCATTCTATGACACTTTCGTGGTCTCCTCCTATTAGACTGAATCCGGTTAAGTATAAAATATCATTCGACGCAATCAAAGAATTCGTCGATTCCCAGGGGATTACACAAACTCAAAATATACCTCGGGTCGATATTAAATTAGACGCTGACGTACGGTCTCACACAATTAACGAACTATCACCTTTTACTACTTACAACGTTAACGTAAGCGCTATACCGACCGATAACTCCTACCGCCCTCCTACGAAAATAACGGTAACTACGCAAATGGCAGCGCCTCAACCGATGGTTAAACCCGACTTTTACGGTGTGGTTAACGGAGAAGAAATTCACGTTATATTACCGCAAGCGTCCGAGGAATACGGACCTATCAGTCATTATTATTTAGTGGTAGTTCCTGAAAACAAAGTGACAATCCAGAAGAATCCCGACCAATTTTTAACCGAAAATTTGATAAGTAACATAGAAAAGATTCCTGATAATTCAGATCTTCCATATATAGCGGCTAAGTTTCCGCAGAGGAACATTCCTTATACGTACCATTTAGGTACCGGCGAAAGTTACGACGGTTACGTGAATTATAAATTGGAACACGGAAAGCGGTATAGGATATTTGTGAGATCGGTGGTGGATACGCCGCAGAAGCATTTGTATACTAGCAGTCCGTTTTCGGAATTTTTGTCGTTGGATATGCGGGAAGTTCCTCCGGGGGATCCACCGCGTAGACCCAATCCGAATACTCCAACCGATAATGATGTTAAAGTTAGTTCTCAAGAAAAAGAAGCAGAGGTAAGTTTTTTTTTCATTTGTGTAGTAGTAGTAGTGCATTTCTTCTTCTTATTTTTTTTAGATTACCGTAAAAAAATCCGTAGCAAAATGTGTCTTGAACTTTTTAAGTTGTTTTCTTTGTTAATAATTATTTTAATAAAAAATAGATGATAAATAACATGCAGGTATAGTAAATTTTATACCCATTTAGAATAAGACCATCCTTATTTATTATTAATAAATCGGTTGAAACAAAAAATTACCAACAAAAATGAACGTCGTAACTAATTTATTAGATGTCACGTTTTTGAAGTTACGTCAAATTTTGATTTCATGTTAATGTCATAACGCAAAATAAGATATAAAAATGCGATATTCTGATGAATCCAAAAAACTTATGCTTAATGTAGTAAACTATTTTCAAAACGATTTAGGATCTCGATTTAAGGCAATTCAAAAAGCGTCCGAAGCACTAAAAGTTCCAGAAAGCACATTATATAATCTTGAAAAACCAAACAGAGCTACAGATTTCGAATTTAGAAGAAATATGTCTGCAAGCGTTTCCCGGAGCAAAACCCGAATTACAAAAAATACCCTGCATTGTTTGAGGGAAGTAATTGTATGTAAATGTAAATGTATGCGCGAAAGGATAAAATCACAGTAGAAACTATTTTACGGCAATTTATCGAAGAGTCTCCAGAAACTAAGATTTCCAAAGGTTTGTTATATTTGGGAATTAAAAAAATGGGTTTTCATTTCAAAAAACAGGATGGAAGAAAACATTTATTGGAAATGCCTGCAGTCAGATTAAAAAGAATATTATTTTTGAACAAATACCATGCTGCTAAAAGCGAAAAGCTCTTTACACCTGTTTTTCTGGATGAGACATGGGTTTTTAGTAAAAGCGGGGACAGAAGAATGTGGCAAGATGGTACTAATAAACACAGTGATTTAAAAATTACTGGAAGTGGGACACGATATGTAATTGTTCATGCCGGTAATAAAAAAGGTTTTGTGGCAAATGCATCGCTTATTTTTAAATGCAATAAAAAAACAGGCGATTGCCATGATAACATGAACACCGAAAATTTTGAAAATTGGTTTAAACAGCAACTAATTGTAAACTTGGTAGAACCATCGTTAATTATAATGGATAACGCAACGTATCACAGTCGCCTGGATGAAGAAATCCCAAGAAAAAGTTGGAGTAAAACACGCATGTTAGAATGGCTCAAAAAAAAGAATATTCCTTTTCCAGATCACATTTTAAAGGATGCTGTTTGGAATATAATTGAAAAGCAAGTTTTGCCAGAAAAAAATTATCATTTAGACAAATACGCTGCCGAGCATGGTCATTGTGTTCTCAGGCTACCACCCTATCATTGCCATTTTAATACCATCGAAATGGTATGCTCAGAAACTAAAAGGCATTATGACCAAGCTATTACGAAAACTGCAAGGTCACCTACTGAAGTCTTAAAAGTATGGAATGACGGTGTAAAAAATGTACCGGAGCAACACTGGCAGAATTACATAAATCATACAGAGAAAATTATTTCTGAAGCATGGGAAGTAGAAAACAAACTGGACCTACTAAACATCGAACCTATGGTGATCTCTGTATCCAATGAATCCGATGATGAACTATCACTTTCCGAAAGTTATTCTGATTTAGAAACTAATTAAACTTTGCCTTGAAGATCACGTTGTCATTTTCTTAAAATCTAGAATTTGTACTTAATGGAACTCTGAATTGCCATATTTTTTTAAAAAAACTATGTATCTAGTTAATAAAACAATGTTTTTAAAATTAGTGCGCTTCTTTTATATTCTTTTATTATGTCAACATCTTTAGAATTTTATGAATTTCATAAAATTAATTTGTATTATTACAAACCGCCACTGATAATATGAAATTTCAAGTCACTACGCCAATGCAATAAGAAATATGTCAAGCATTTGACATGACAAAGGTCATAACCTAATTTTTTTCATGCGGGTTCAGATGGTTCAAGAAGCCGCATACGTTAAGTTACTAAAACGGCTGGTACCTCTAAATAGGTATTAATTTTACTATATCTCTTGATTCAGTAGGTGTAAATGTCAACTGTCAATATGTACAAATATAGTGGTATTTAGGCTGATAATACAGTTTGTATTTCAAATGTTGTTGCCGCTTCTTTTTTATCAGGGTTGGCATTTTATGTAAACATATACCGGGTGTCTCATTATATTTTCATGTGTTTTAAGAGATTGTAATGTGTATGCTTAAACCTTAATTGATCTGTCAATTCTGATAGCTGAAATAAGCGGCTTTGCTTTCATCAAACAATATACAGGGTGTTACAGTTAAAAAAGCAAACAAATAAACGACAATGGTGGTTTCCGTAAAACCCATACTGCACTCTCAGTCTGAATACCAGTATAGTCACCAATTTTTTGTCACTATTTAGTTAAGGACTGAAAGATTTTAAATCAAACTATCAAATGATAATATTCGAATAAAACCTCTTTAGAATTTGGGTGAAAAACTTGTGATTTGTTTGAAGCCCGAACTACAAAATAAAAATGGAAGAAAAAAATTAGGTAGCCAACACTGAGGTAAATTTTACAAAAATCTTAAATTGCCTATCACATTTGACCAATCATTGCTTTGTTCTAATGTCAATTAAAACGATATCCACCGGTTAAACATTACCAATTTTTAAGATGGTAATGTGGATTTTGCCCTTCAAACTTTCATAGTTGGGACAAGGAACAGTCTAACAATTTCATTTCCTGACATTTTCACACATAACTTACTAATGTATGCCTAGACGACGCGTGGCTTGTTAACGAGCAATGCGAGCTTCGTGTATAAAGATTAGGTCACGAAATTTTGCGACGTGAATAAAACGCTAGCCGAGTGAGTCATTGCCAATCGCGTGCTCAAGCTCAGAGCTGTGTAAATACGCCTTTAAATGCGCTTTCACGTCTAACTACTCAACCGATCATCTTGAAATTTAGTTCACGCATTCTCAAGTGTACATAATGGGATACTTTTTATCCAGAAAAATAATTCTACTAAGGCGGGATACAAAAAATAGTTTTATATGGCCTTGCTATTTCAAAAATATTTATGCTCAACAATAGCAAACATTTTGTTCCAAAAATACAATACTCCTATTCTTTTAGGTATTTAAAATCATCGGACCTATCATAGCAGCTCTACTTCTCTCTGTGATACTAGTAATATTATTTATATTAAGAAAGAGACGACAACCGTGCAAAACTCCCGATCAAACCGCCGTCACAAGACCATTAATCCAACCGGATCTAAACGCCAGCATCGCTCCTAGCGACCCGGTCGAAATGAGAAGATTAAACTTCCAAACGCCAGCCATGATATCACATCCTCCAATATCCATATCCGAATTAGCTCTTCACATTGAAAAATTGAAAGCCAACGACAATTTGAAATTTTCGCAAGAATACGAAAGTATAGAGCCGGGACAACAGTTCACATGGGATCATTCCAATATGGACGTAAACAAACCCAAGAATAGATACGCTAATGTTATCGCGTACGATCATAGTCGAGTTATTCTACCCAGTGAAGGAGGAGTTTTGGGTAAGTAATTTTACCTCAATTGCGGACAACCCTATATTCCTACGTTTGAAAAAAATCCCAAGCTAATTCTCGACAATACGCGTTGAGTCGTTCTACAGAGTAATCGCCACGATATTTTTGCGCAAGTGTACAAACTTTCGTCAACCTCAGTCTCGTTTTGTCTCGCAGATCAAATAATAAATCTTGTATTGAGTCCCGTCTTGCAGCTGCCAGTCTCGTCTCGCAGCTTCCAGTCAGTCTTCTCTTATAGATCAAATAAGAAATCTTGTTTTGAGTTCCGTCTTGCAGCTGCAAGTCTCATCTCGCAGATAAAATAGGAAGTCTTTCATCGAGTCCCGTCTCACAGCCGTCTTGCCTTGAAGATGAAATAAGAAGTCTTGTCTCGCAGCCTCCAGTCTGTTTTCTCTTATAGATCAAATAAGAAATCTTGTATCGAGTCTCGTCTTGCAGCCTCCAGTCTGTCTTGTCTTGCAGATCAAATAAGAAATCTTGTATTGAGTCCCGTCTTGCAGCTGCCAGTCTCGTCTCGTCTCGCCGATGAAAGTTTTGCATCGAGTCTCGTCTCGCAGCGTCCAGTCTGTCTTGTCTTGCAAAAGAAATAACAAATCTCGTCTCGCAGCCTCTAGTCAGTCTTCTCTTATAGATCAAATAAGAAATCTTGTATTGAGTCCCGTCTTGCAGCTGCCAGTCTCGTGTCGCCGATGAAAATTTTGCATCGAGTCTCGTCTCGCAGCGTCCAGTCTGTCTTGTCTTGCAAAATAAATAACAAATCTCGTCTCGCAGCCTCTAGTCAGTCTACTCTTATAGATCAAATAAGAAATCTTGTATCGAGTCTCGTCTTGCAGCCTCCAGTCTGTATTATCTTGTAGATCAAATAAGAAATCTTGTATTGAGTCCCTTCTTGCAGCTGCCAGTCTCATCCCGCAGATAAAATAGGAAGTCTTTCATCGAGTCTCGTCTCACAGCCGTCTTGTCTTGAAGATGAAATAAGAAGTCTTGTCTCGCAGCCTCCAGTCTGTTTTCTCTTATAGATCAAATAAGAAATCTTGTATCGAGTCTCGTCTTGCAGCCTCCAGTCTGTCTTGTCTTGCAGATCAAATAAGAAATCTTGTATTGAGTCCCGTCTTGCAGCTGTCAGTCTTGTCTCGCCGATGAAAGTTTTGCATCGAGTCTCGTCTCGCAGCGTCCAGTCTGTCTTGTCTTGCAAAAGAAATAACAAATCTCGTCTCGCAGCCTCCAGTCTGTCTTGTCTTGCAGATCAAATAAGATGTCTTGTATTGAGTCCCGTCTTGCAGCTGCCAGTCTCATCCCGCAGATAAAATAGGAAGTCTTTCATCGAGTCTCGTCTCACAGCCGTCTCGTCTTGAAGATGAGATAAGAAGTCTTTTCTCGCAGCCTCCAGTCTGTTTTCTCCTATAGATCAAATAAGAAATCTTGTATCGAGTCTCGTCTTGCAGCCTCCAGTCTGTCTTGTCTTGCAGATCAAATAAGAAATCTTGTATTGAGTCCCGTCTTGCAGCTGTCAGTCTCGTCTCGCCGATGAAAGTTTTGCATCGAGTCTCGTCTCGCAGCGTCCAGTCTGTCTTGTCTTGCAAAAGAAATAACAAATCTCGTCTCGCAACCTCTAGTCAGTCTTCTCTTATAGATCAAATAAGAAATCTTGTATCGAGTCTCGTCTTGCAGCCTCCAGTCTGTATTATCTTGTAGATCAAATAAGAAATCTTGTATTGAGTCCCGTCTTGCAGCTGCCAGTCTCATCCCGCAGATAAAATAGGAAGTCTTTCATCGAGTCTCGTCTCACAGCCGTCTTGTCTTGAAGATGAGATAAGAAGTCTTGTCTCGCAGCCTCCAGCCTGTTTTCTCCTATGGATCCAATAAGAAATCTTGTATCGAGTCTCGTCTTGCAGCCTCCAGTCTGTCTTGTCTTGCAGATCAAATAAGAAATCTTGTATTGAGTCCCGTCTTGCAGCTGCCAGTCTCGTCTCGTCTCGCCGATGAAAGTTTTGCATCGAGTCTCGTCTCGCAGCGTCCAGTCTGTCTTGTCTTGCAAAAGAAATAACAAATCTCGTCTCGCAACCTCTAGTCAGTCTTCTCTTATAGATCAAATAAGAAATCTTGTATCGAGTCTCGTCTTGCAGCCTCCAGTCTGTATTATCTTGTAGATCAAATAAGAAATCTTGTATTGAGTCCCGTCTTGCAGCTGCCAGTCTCATCCCGCAGATAAAATAGGAAGTCTTTCATCGAGTCTCGTCTCACAGCCGTCTTGTCTTGAAGATGAGATAAGAAGTCTTGTCTCGCAGCCTCCAGTCTGTTTTCTCCTATAGATCAAATAAGAAATCTTGTATCGAGTCTCGTCTTGCAGCCTCCAGTCTGTCTTGTCTTGCAGCCTCCAGTCTGTCTTGTCTTGCAGATCAAATAAGAAATCTTGTATTGAGTCCCGTCTTGCAACTGTCAGTCTTGTCTCGCCGATGAAAGTTTTGCATCGAGTCTCGTCTCGCAGCGTCCAGGTCTCGCAGCGTCCAGTCTGTCTTGTCTTGCAAAAGAAATAACAAATCTCGTCTCGCAGCCTCCAGTCTGTCTTGTCTTGCAGATCAAATAAGAAATCTTGTATTGAGTCCCGACTTGCAGCTGCCAGTCTCGTCTCGCAAATGAAATAGGAAGTCTTGCATCGAGTCCCGTCTCACAGCCGTCTTGTCTTGCAAATGAAATAAGAAGTCTCGTCTCGCAGCCTCCAGTATGTCTTCTCTTATAGATCAAATAAGAAATCTTGTATCGAGTCTCGTCTTGCAGCCTCCAGTCTGTCTTGTCTTGATCAAATAAGAAATCTTGTATTGAGTCCCGTCTCGCAGCTTCCAGTCTCGTCTCGCAGCCTCCAGTCTGTCTTGTCTTGCAGATGAAATAAGAAGTCTTGTCTTGCAGCCTCCAGTCTGTCTTCTCTTATAGATCAAATAAGAAATCTTGTATCGAGTCTCGGTTTGCAGCCTCCAGTCTGTCTTGTCTTGATCAAATAAGAAATCTTGTATTGAGTCCCGTCTCGCAGCTTCCAGTCTCGCCTCGCTGATGAAATAGAAAGTCTTGCAGCGAGTCTCGTCTCGCAGCTTCCAGTCTCGTCTCACAGCCTCCAGTCTGTCTTGTCTTGCAGATGAAATAAGAAATCTTGTATCGAGTCTCGTCTTGTCCCGCAGATCAAATATATCGAGTCTCGCCTCGCAACCACCAGTCTTGTCTTGTCCTGCAGATTAAATTAAAATTCTTGTATCGAGTCTTGTGTCTTATAGCCTCCAGTCTCGTTTCGCAGATGAAATCGAGTCTCGACTTGTCTTACGACTAGTTCTAAACCAGTACGAGAGCAATAAAACTATCGTCTCGTGTTGTCCGAATATCGTCTCGAATTGAGATTACGCGAGACTCTCGAAAAGGAGATTCCCGTGGGCAATTACCACTCCCATAAAAGTTTTTGTATCAAAATAGTCTTAAACCATAACCATTCTTTTTTTCTATTAATTTCAGGTACTGATTATATAAACGCCAACTATTGCGACGGCTATCGAAAACACAACGCGTACGTAGCTACCCAAGGCCCTCTACCGGAAACGTTTGCCGATTTTTGGCGAATGTGTTGGGAATTAAAATCTGCTACTGTCGTTATGATGACGAAACTCGAAGAACGAACGAGAATTAAATGCGATCAATATTGGCCGACACGCGGTACCGAAACTTACGGTAGCATGAACGTAACCGTTACGGAAGTCCACGAACTCGCTACGTATTGCATCCGAACGTTTCAGATACACAAAGAAGGTTACAGCGAAAGAAGGGAGTTGAAACAATTGCAGTTCACCGCTTGGCCGGATCACGGTGTACCCGATCACCCGGCGCCATTTTTGCAGTTCTTGAGAAGAGTGAGGACGTTGAATCCCATCGACGCTGGACCTATTATTGTTCATTGCTCGGCAGGGGTAGGAAGAACGGGTTGTTTTATCGTAATAGATTCGATGCTGGAACGTATGCGCCACGAAAAAACGGTCGATATTTACGGTCACGTGACCTGTTTACGCGCCCAACGGAATTACATGGTTCAAACGGAAGATCAGTATATCTTCATACACGATTCCCTGTTGGAAGCCTACATATGCGGGCAGACTGAAGTACCAGCCAGGAATTTACATTCACATATCCAAAAATTGATGCAGCTCGAACCGGGTGAAAACATATCGGGCATGGAACACGAATTTAAGAAATTGAGTAATATTAAGACTGATTCATCTCGTTTCGCTACGGCGAATTTGCCTTGCAATAAGCACAAAAATCGTTTGGTACATATCTTACCCTTCGAAACTACCAGGGTGTGTCTAGCGCCGTTGAGAAATACCGAAAGCTCGGATTATATCAATGCCAGTTTCATCGATGGATATAGATATAGGAAGGCGTACATTGCCACGCAAGGACCTATGAACGATACTACCGATGATTTATGGAGAATGCTGTGGGAGCACAATTCCACGATTATTGTTATGTTGACGAAACTCAAGGAAATGGGAAGGGTAAGAGAAAATTGTCATTGTTCTGTCACGATTTGACAACTGACAAGCAGAATATATAAATAATCAATGTCAGTTGTCAGATTGTTTCAGTTTTACCAACCTAAAATTCTTTACGTATTCGATTTTGTTAAATTATGAAATATTTTCTAGGAGAAATGTCATCAATATTGGCCGAGCGAAAGATCCGTCAGATATCAGTGTTTCGTGGTGGATCCCATTGCCGAATACAACATGCCTCAATATATATTGAGGGAATTCAAAGTGACAGATGCTAGAGATGGTTCTTCGAGAACAATAAGACAATTCCAATTCACCGATTGGCCGGAACAGGGTGTTCCCAAGTCCGGAGAAGGTTTCATCGACTTTATCGGGCAGGTACATAAGACTAAAGAACAGTTTGGTCAGGATGGTCCCATTACTGTTCATTGTAGGTGAGTAATTCATTTTTTTACAAGGATACTTTATTTTGAGCAGAGTATATTTATTTGATGATTTATTAGGTCTTTACTATATACATTTGCAATTTTTTCATTTTTTGGGCAGTGTAATTGGTCCAAACGGTTTTGGGTTTGATGTGCCCGTTTTTCCAGCTTTTGGAAAAAAGGGGCTATTTTCCTTCTCCATGGTTCTGCTATGTGGACCAGTTCTAAGCTGCTTCGACTAATTCTAGTCAAATTCGGTAGAGTTTCATCTGGTTCTTGTTGGAGCAGTGCTGGGAAATTCCTATCGGCTCCTGGTGCCTTGAAAGGTAGAAAGGAGGTTCCGAGGTCCCGAAGCATCTGACTAGTGGTGCCGTACTAATGAATCAATCTCATCTTGATATGTGTTATTGTTTTCCTTTCGAGGCACAGCTCTAGCAGTGTAAATTTATTAGATTTGTCTGATCTCTACTACCTTTTTTTCATAATTTTCATGTTCTTTACTGTATAACTGTGTGCTCCTTCCATTATTTTGAGCAGCGTATACTTATTTGATACTTTTTATATCAAATTATAATGCACTAATGGCTTTCTATGTTTTTAGCGCCGGTGTTGGTAGAACTGGTGTATTTATAACACTGAGCATAGTCCTGGAAAGGATGCAATACGAAGGAGTTGTAGATGTATTCCAAACGGCCAGAATATTGAGAACGCAACGACCAGCTATGGTTCAAACAGAAGTGAGTTATTCATTTCATTAAAATACATACAAATTACATTTTTTCTTTCACAGGATCAATACCAGTTTTGCTATCGGGCCGGTTTGGAGTATTTAGGCTCTTTCGACCACTACACCAACTAATCTTGCCCAATGTTGATGCATATTGCATATTTTTACTGCCAAACTGGATATTAATAATCACAGAAGAAGGAAAAGAAAATTTAGTGCTGTATTTAAACAAGTGAATTAGCGAACAAAAAACTTAGGACCTAGCGTGCAAATGTGTAAAAATATGTGCCTAATGTATATGTGGTAAAAAAAAGAAATGTCAGAAATTTATATTTATTTTGAACACAAGAAGATGTCTAGCAAATTGTCTCTGTAAAAAAAATAATGATCTTGGGTTAGAACATATTTACATGTAATTAGGTACTTGGAAAAAAAATTGCGTCGCATACGTCCTTTCGTATCGAAAAGGATCGGCCGCATTAGATTTAATGATAATAATTAATGTTATAGGGTGTTGTTGGTTGAAGGAAACTTTGATTTATTTTTTTAATAACACTCGATTTCTTTTATGTATTTTGATAAATTCTTTACTAATTTTTTATGCAGCAAGACTGAAATTCAAAAATTTCTCTATTTCTGGGATACACTGTATATGGAAAATTTCCCAAATTCAAAATATTGTCAGTAATTTACTTGAATCCTTCCAGGAAACTGATGAATTTCTACGAACTATTCCAGTGGTAGGTACATTTGACCTACAAATCTAAAAGTATTTTTCAAAAAATTGTTGGAAATAAAATAAATTCTCATTTAACAAACGTTTTTCGCGTAATTTCTCGATTCACGTAATTTTTGAATGTACACGGTGAACCAACAAACTATGTAAATGATTTACCCTGAATATTCAATTATTACAGAACCATACGGTAGATTTCTCGATATCAATTAATGACATATATTCAGTTAAATTCCTCGCTGCGGTACATTTGACCTTCAATACTAAAAGTTTGTTGTCACGACCATATTTTTTGAAAAAATGTTGGAAACAAAATAAATTTTCGATTAACAAACATTTTTCGCGTAATTTTCCCAAAGGAAACTGATTAATTTCTATGAACTATTCCAGATGGTACATTTGACCTACATATTTTTTGAAAAATTTTTGCCGTAACCTCTCTATTTTTCATTGTCAATTTACTGTTGTATTTTTTAATATACAGGATGAACCAACTACCTATGAAGATGGTTTACCCTGTGTATTTAATTATTTCATCAATTTATTGTAAATTTGAGTTGAATACAAAAGAGTATTATTAAAAAAATATTTTTTAATTAAACGCATTTAAAAAACAAATAACTAAATTTTATACTGTTGTTGTAAATTGTTGAAACGATTTAAAAAAAAATTATTAGCTAATAATAATAAAAATAATGTAATGAATAGATGTAACGTTGATAGGCTAATTAACTGGTAGTGAATTTAATCTAAAATAAATTCAGCTCTGCGCTTTATGTGGACTTGAAAATTCAAGTTTAAACATTACCACCGAGAAATTAACAGATACAATTTTCTAGGACACCCGGTATATATTTTTCTCCTCAGAAGTACAGGTGTAGAAGTTTTTTCATAATTGGTTCTTTCTCCACCGTCTTTTTGTCTTTGGTTAAATTTATTAGGGACGCACTGTATATTATTTACAGTGCCTTTTTCATCCTCCAAAATTATGGTAATTCTCGAAGTTTTCTCAAGTGAAAATTTCCTTAGCCGCGCTGGGCGATTTTTGGTAGGGGCATAACTTGAGTTCGCGTCACCGACAGGCTAAAGTGATGTGCTGCGTATTGGACTCTTTTTGGATCTGAAACGATAAAATTTTTTAAAAGTATTAACTATTTGCGAAAATGTCTATCAACCATGGCGTACGATAAAAATTTTAAAATAGGTCGACAATAAAAAAATATATAAACTTGAATTTTTAAACACGTTAAATCTTCCAAATCGTTTCCTTCAATTTCTCAACCACCTTGTACAACTATAAATAAATGAAATATTATTCATCTAAGGAATATAAAAAAGTTGACATCCACTTATTTTCTGTCATTTCTTGTAAAAAAAAACAATCGTTAATTCTCACTAGTTTCCAGATTTTCATATATTATCGTCCCTTCGTAAATGTTTTGATCTTACTTTTATTTGGATCACACAAAATAGAGGTAATATAGTGACAAGACATAAGGCATGTACATAATGATATATTTAGTGCATTTATATGAATTTATATTTAACCGATATATTTTATTTTTTTAATTTTGTATTATTTTTGACGTTCATATTTCAAAATGGTAGCTCTATATTCGAGATACGACGGCTAGAGACAAATTAAACATAGTAATAATACGGGGTGTTGAATAATTCGGCGAACAAACGAGTTTCAAGGAGGGTTCATTTGAACTATTCAACTTATAATTTATTTCCATGACACACAAACGAACAAACATGTTTAAAGGAACTGTTCATTTGAACTACTTTTTTTTTCAGAAACGTTTCAGTTAAATATAGCCGGATTGTTCCAAATGTCTTCGTGTTCAAAATATCTCTATCCTACGTTATCTCAACTTATCTTGTATGATATAAAATAGGAATTGAATTTTAAGGAAAAAAACATATCTAGTAAAAAGGATTTCGGATTGCAGGTTAAAATAGGTCAATTTTTCAGATTTTTTAGCTTCTACGTACTTAAAGCTATAAAAAAACGAATTTATGCTTAGAATAAATTCATAAGACTGATTTTATTTTGGTTTTTGAAAGAAAAAACGTTTAATCCGGTAAAATATTTAAAAATAGATCCTGTAAGGAATAAAGTAGGACGCCATTGCTACTTATTCGATTTACCAAGTCAGCTAATTATCTTACAAAATAGATTTATCATAATTAAATGTTGATAAAAACTCTTATATACAGGGTAGCGCAAAGGTATTGATACGTTTATAGAATTTGGCATCGGATTGGTGTATATAGTAAATTTTATACCCATTTAGAATAAGACCATCCTTATTTATTATTAATAAATCGGTTGAAACAAAAAATTACCAACAAAAATGAACGTCGTAACTAATTTATTAGATGTCACGTTTTTGAAGTTACGTCAAATTTTGATTTCATGTTAATGTCAGATGGTTCAAGAAGCCGCATACGTTAAGTTACTAAAACGGCTGGTACCTCTAAATAGGTATTAATTTTACTATATATTATTGAATCAAAATATTTTGCGCTACCCAGTATATATTTTTCTTCCTGTACAAAAAATGTTTATTTTTATCGTAATATTGAGTTAAAGGCAGTTAAGGCGCAATAAAAACATTAATACTCATTTTTTTAAATAGCTTTGAAATATGAACGTCACTATTATTTACAATTCCTTCAACATGTTTAAGTGTTACGACTATTCTAGAATCTCACACTGAATCTCATAAGTTGAATTTTTTTCCGATTATTGTGAGTTAAGAGCTAGAATATGTCTTCGCGTGGAAAATATTCTAACGAACTCGGTCCATAGAATAGAATTTTATGAAAATATGTTCTATTTATCATGAAATTGTTCGAATGTATTAGTTGGAAAGACTGTCTTTTTTTGTTATTCAAAAAAGGAACTAATATTTTTGAAACGATTCCCTTAATAATTTGTCTAATAACCATTAAAATCTTAACCACAACTAGAAATTCCCTCTCCACTCATCTTGTTACTAGTTCCTAGTCAGGATCTTCTATAGCCATCAGTTTTCATTTCTTCCTACGACATGGTCCACGGAACACCTGGACACGGATCTTTGAACTATTTCCGAGAACGTCGAATGAATTTTGTTCGTACGAATTATTTCACCCGAATCGTTCAATAGCAATATCTCCCAAACACACTGGCGAACAACTTTGTAGGTCGTATGTGTTATTTTTTAGGTGATGTGTACTGTAGAGTAGTTTAAAAAGCAGCTTCATCTGTTTTCATTTTTGTTCAGTAGTACTATTAAAAAACTTGAGTTAAATGATTGCTATGATCTACACGCTACAACCACAGGTTATGTTTATTTGTTTTTCTGACGTTCTGCGCAAATCTCTATTCGCATGTCTCATACGACTGATAAATTCCGTCTTTTGCAAGTCGAACATTCGAGATCTCGAAGATATTGCTCGAATATAACAAATCCACTCCCATCACATGAAATACGTGGGAGCATTTGGTCGACCGTTCAAAGATATGGGTCCTGGTCTTCGATATGTAACTGCATCTTCCATTTGGACTTTCTTTAATCTATTTTTGGCAACCTCTTCAGTTTCTTGGCATTTCTTGTCTAAAGACATCGGCGGGAGACCGAGACCGTTACTTGATTTTAGGCTTTCGTATTTGTGCCAGTTTGCGAAAGAGTCAGAAGACCGTGAGATGGTGTCTGCCTCGGACTAGTGATGTCACGTATCTCACTCGGGAAGTATATGAGAAACTGCAAAAATTACATCGTTGTCTGATGAAAATACTGAACAGAGGATATTGCCTTGCGTCTTGGTCTCTGTGTACAGTAGACCACCGGAGACTACTCCGGTCTCGATCGTTTGTACTCTGTCTCCGAATCGCCTTCTTCGGAGCACTTTGCAGTCCGTTTCAACTTATCCATATCCTGCTAAATCTATGTTGATGTGTTCTTTAATTCTGACTTAACGCATTGGCCAGTCTTCAATCGAAATTTACAATGAAAATGCGTGGAGGTTAAGATTTTAATGGTAAAATAATATACAACCGAATGCAATATATTTATAACTTATACAGCATTTTTTGGAAAAAATCTAGTTTAGTGAACCAACGCGGATTTTGATGAAATATTTTTTTTTTAATTAATTCGAGGTCTCTGAACACGAAAATGAAAAAAGAAATCGGCGCTCTCTTACCAAAAACGAGTTATGAATTTTTGAAGATGAGGACAGATCAGCACTGCACTGGTTTTAATGTCATAGTATAACTGCTTTAAAATGATGCATTATAACTTGTACACAATATTAAATACACTAAAATTACTTTTTAAGATATTCCTCTCACACACACATTTAAAAAACACTGATATTGATATTCATTTCTTGTAAATTCTTTTTTAATTCCACAATTATTATATATTTTGACATTTTCATATAACATGACTGACATATAAGTTTTGGTCTGTTTCTTCTTAGTCACAACTTGTACCTAATAGCATATTCAGCCATAAAAGATATTTAGCCACTTGAATTAGTTGCTGAATATTTTCGATTTCATGATCGTGACATAGAAGATATAAACAAGATGAACATCATGAACATACACCTATTTTTCCGATAGCTGGCGCCGTATTACAGCTGAATCATTTTTTTTTTCAAATTTTGAGAGATGTTGATTTTAGGAAGATGGTTAGTTTTGAGATAAGTTTGGTTGATACTTATCATTTATTTGAAGGCTAATGAACCATTCAATTTGATCATTGAGGATGCTGAACAATTTTTTTTCTCTGAATTGCACTCATCAATTAATTCTTTAAAAAAATCACCTCCTCAGTTGTTCGGCCTCTATAAACACTGCCGACAACGAAAATAGTTGCTACAGGTGTAATTCCAAATCAAATTTTGAACATACTGCTAATATTATAAGACTTTGGTTATCAGAAGCTGCTTCCCCTTTTTAGAAAATTTGAAAATTCTACTAATATCGCTTCCCGACCAACTAACACAGATCAAAGTGGAATCGCTATCGCTTCTTATCATCTTGATACATTTATTAGATTGGATTTCCGTTTGAAATAATGAAGTAGATTGATTATCGCGAGCGAAGCGAGCGCGCCGGATCGACGTTTCGCAATTCGCGCGCGCGAATTGCGAAACGTCGATCCGGTGCGCCTTTTTCACAGTATGTTGATGGCTGTTCATTCAATTTTTCCATAACTGATTTCAGTTAAACGAAAGTTGAGCCAAATACAGCGCCAGCTATCGGAAAAATAGGTGTATGTTCATGATGTTCATCTTGTTTATATCTTCTATGTCACGATCATGAAATCGAAAATATTCAGCAACTAATGCAAGTGGCTAAATATCTAATGGCTGAATATGCTATTAGGTACAAGTTGTGCGACTAAGCGGAAACAGACCAAAACTTATATGTCAGTCATGTTACATGAAAATGTCAAAAGATATAATAATTGTGGAATTAAAAAACGAATTTGCAAGAAATGAATATCAATATCAGTGTTTTTTAAATGTGTGTGTGTGAGGAATATCGTAAAAAGTAATTATAGTGTAATTAACATTGTGTAGACGGTATAATGCATCATTTAAATCAGTTATTATATGACAATAAAACCAGTGGAGTGCTGATCTGAACTCATCTTCAAAAATTCATAACTTTTTGGTAAGAGAGCGCCGATTTCTTTTTTAATTTTCGTGTTCAGCGACCTCGAATTAATTTAAAAAAAAATATTTCATCAAAATCCGCGTTGGTTCACTAAACTAGACTTTTACCCATTTTTTCGTCGTATATGCAATATTACAGTATACAATTACACTGTATCCATTGTGATATTTTATTTAATTTTTAATTATTTTTACTCTTAATATATATATATATATATATATATATATATATATATATATATATTATATTTTAATGTAATTTTTTTTAATGTCAATTTGATTATATATTTTTTATGTGTATAAAATGATTTTGTTTGGAGTACAACTGTCGATTTATTTCAAAACCTCATCATATTTAAGTAAGTCTCCAAAATAAGGAAGACGACGGTGCCGAGGGGTGGTGGGCATTTAAAATGGAAAAAAGAATGTATTGTTCCTTTTAATGTGCATTATTAATTGGGGAAAACCCATTGAGAGATGGCGGTAGCTACACCGTTTGCACACCTTTACGAGTCTAAGCTATGTAAGCAAGTCATCGAAAGAATGGGAAAGCAGTGGGGAGGACGGGTATATACAGGGTGGGGTAATCTTCTGACATCGGAGGATTACATGGTTGTGGTACGAGATAAAACTTTAAAGTTTTGTGTGAGCTAATACAGTTACTGAGGGCACATTTTGAAAATACTTTCGATTCTACAGGGGTTCCAAAACCACGTAGCAGCACAAACTTACATTTTTTTAAATGAAACGTACTATATTTTGTTCAAGAATCGAAAAGATCTCACCGAGAGCGTTACAAAAATATAGCATTCTAATATATTATATGGATGTTTTAAAAAGATATGGCCAATTATTGGCAAAAGAGACCTCCTCTTTAACACTCTGTTAAACAGTAAATCAAAATAAATCAACAGGTCTGTGTATTCAATTGTCATTCACATATCATTGGCTGTACTCAGTATTAATTACTTTTTTATCTGTGGCTTCTTTAATACAGGGTGAAACAAAACGCAAATCAAGCAATATCTCAAAATTTTTAAATGAATCACCCTATAAGTCTTTTTACAGTTTGTTAGTACAATTAATAATCTTTCAAACGATATAGTACATTTAGGGTATAAGTTAATGGAAAACCGTAAATATTTTATGATAATGGTCAAAAACAAGTATTTTACGTACACAAATTAAATGGTATTAAATTTTTGCATGCAACGTCTTGTAAATTTCAACATTTCTGAGGCATAAATTTTAATCGTAATTTTGGATGCATCTACAATATCTAATCACTGAAATAAAATGTTTGTTAATACCGTAGGTACCTAGAATTACCAAAATTTTTATGTTTATGCATGTTTCATTTTCAAGAATTGTTATTATAGGCTTGTTTGAGAAACGGCGGAACATAATCAAGCCATATTTTTGATTATATCAAGTGGGCTACTGTCAAAATAGTATCTACTAATAAATGTCAAAGAAATATTGCTGTATTCTTCGTTTGTGTTGTTAGGTTTAAATAATAAATAACTATAATGAATTTTCCGCAGGAAGACATGATCAATATGATTTACGTGTTAGGAGAATGTTAAAAAATTGTTTACTCGCTTCTAGAGTATATCGTGAAAGATATCCCAATCGAAGACATCCAAATGAAAAAGCTTTCTTAAGACTTAAGGAGATATTCGACACATCAGGTAATGTTTCCTATCATCCTCATGCTCTTCCAAAACGTGTTTTCAATGAGGACAACGAATTTTTAGTAATGACAAATTTGGTTGAGAATTCTAATACAAGTACTGGAAAACTTAGAACTGAATTAGACATTAGTAGACGAACAATAGGAAGAATAATAAAAAAGAATAAATTTCACCCGTACAAAATACAGATGCACCAAGAGCTTTTAGAGAGAGATTTTCCAAAAAGAATAAATATTTGCGAGTGGTTCAGTGGATTAATTAATGGATATCCAGATTTCTTAAGAAATGTTTTATTTAGTGACGAGGCCACGTTTCACAGAAATGGTTTCGTCAACAGCCATAATTTTCATTTTTATTCGGAAAGTAATCCACATTTGTTTCGTACAACGACCCAAACTAAATGGTCCATAAATGTATGGGGAGGAATCGTAGGAGATACAGGGCCATACTTTTTTGAAGGTAGCCTCACTGGAAGAAGGTATTACAATTTTCTAAAAAAACATTTGGGAGAATTATTGGAGGAAGTTAATTTAAACACAAGAGTTAACTTGTGGTTCCAACAAGATGGAGCATCTGTACATTACGTTCGTTGTGTACGTCGGTGGTTAAACAGACATTTTACCGACAGGTGGATAGGACGTGGTGGACCAATTTCGTGGCCTCCTCGATCTCCAGATCTCACACCGATGGATTTCTTTTTATGGGGATACATCAAGCAACTTGTGTATTAAACATAACCTACTGCCAGAGAAGACATGACAGAAAGGATTCGTAACGCATTTTCCACAATAACTCCAGCTATATTAGAAAGAGTAAGATCCTCGTTTTTGAAAAGAATTGAGAAGTTTATAGAAGTAAATGGTCGCCATTTTGAACACTCATGAACTATACTTTTTATGAAATGTCAATGTTTATTTATGTAAATGTAAGTGTTTTTATAATGTTGGTTTCCATAATTTTTAGTTTTTTAAAAATAGAAAAAGTTGGAAAATAAATACAATCTTGCATCTTACATAACTAAGATATACTGTTTGTGATGACTTAATTATTTCGTAAAGACTGCAAACTGCTTTTATATTTATTAGTACTATAATGACATTAGCCTACTCACAGTAAACAAAAATATCGCTTCCAACATAATTCCGATTAAGTCTTTCCTTCCTCTAATGGTAAGAGTAAAAGTGAAAGATATTTTAGATGCATCCAACATTACGATTAAAATTTATGCCTTAGACGTTGCATGTAAAAATTTAATACCATTTAATTTGTGTATGTAAAATACTTGTTTTGGACCATTATAATAAAATATTTACGGTTTTCCATTAACTTATACCCTAAATGTACTATATCGTTTGAAAGATTATTAATTGTACTAACAAAGTGTAAAAAGACTTATAGGGTGATTCATTTGAAAATTTTGAGATATTGCTTGATTTGCGTTTTGTTTCACCCTGTATTAAAGAAGCCACAGATAAAAAAAGTAATTAATACTGAGTACAGCCAATGATATGTGAATGACAATTGAATACACAGACCTGTTGATTTATTTTGATTTACTGTTTAGCAGAGTGTTAAAGAGGAGGTCTTTTTTTCCAATAATTGGCCATATCTTTTTAAAAAACCCATATAATATATTGGAATGCTATATTTTTGTAACGCTCTCGGTGAGATCTTTTCGATTCTTGAACAAAATATAGTACTTTTCATTTAAAAAAATGTAAGTTTGTGCTGCTACGTGGTTTTGGAACACCCTGTAGAATCGAAAGTATTTTCAAAATGTTCCCTCAGTAACTGTATTAGCTCACACAAAACCTTAAAGTTTTATCTCGTACCACAACGATGTAGTCCTCCGATATCAGAAGATTGCCCCACCCTGTATAAACAAGTCGCTTTTAATGTGCATTATTTATTGAGGAAGACCCAACTCTTTTGGTGTAAAAAGACAGTTTTGTTGAGTTTGTTCAAGATTAAAAGACTGGTTAGATGTGTTTGTAAAGTGGAAAATTTAGTTGGGCTACCCATTGATAGATGGTGGTAGCTACGCCGTTTGCATACCTTTTCGAGTCTAAGCTATGTAAGTAAGTCAGCGAAAGAATGGGAAAGCAGTGGGTAGGGCGGGTATATATAAACAAGTCGCTTTTAATGTGCATTATTTATTGAAGAAAACCCAACTCTTTTGGTGTGAAAAGACAGTTTTGTTGAGTTTGTTCAAGATAAAAAGACTGGTTAGATGTGTTTGTAAAGTGGAAAATGTAGTTGGGCTACCCATTGATAGATGGCGGTAGCTACGCCGTTTGCACACCTTTTCGAGTCTAAGCTATGTAAGTAAGTCATCGAAAGAGTGGGAAAGCTGTGGGGAGGGCGGGTATATATAAACAAGTCGCTTTGATTGTGCATTATTTATTGAGGAAGACCCAACTCTTTTGGTGTAAAAAGACAGTTTTGTTGAGTTTGTTCAAGATAAAAAGACAGTTTAGATGAGTTTGTAAAGTGGAAAAATGTAGTTGGGCTACCCATTGATAGATGGCGGTAGCTACGCCGTTTGCACACCTTTACGACTCTAAGCCATGTAAGCAAGTCATCGAAAGAATGGGAAAGCAGTGGGGCGGGCGGGTATATATAAACAAGTCGCTTTTAATGTGCATTATTTATTGAGGAAGACCCAACTCTTTTGGTGTAAAAAGACAGTTTTGTTGAGTTTGTTCAAGATAAAAAGACAGTTTAGATGAGTTTGTAAAGTGGAAAAATGTAGTTGCGCTACCCATTGATAGATGGCGGTAGCTACGCCGTTTGCATACGTTTACCAGTCTAAGCTATGTAAGTAAGTCATCGAAAGAGTGGGAAAGCAGTGGGGAGGTCGGGTACATATATAATAAGTCGCTTTTAATGTGCATTATTTATTGGGGAACACCTGTTTTGGTGTAAAAAGATAGCTTTGTTCAGTCCACAAAGTCGAGAAATTTAGTCGAGCTATTATTTGATAGATGGCAGTAGCTACATACTTTGCACAACATTACAGGTCTACTCTATGTAAGTAAGTCATCAAAACTGCGGGAAAACAGTGGGCGGCGGGCCACAACACCACAAACAACAACGCATCTCCAATAGTTTATCAACTCTTTTGGTGAAAACAGATAGTTTTGTTGAGACTACAAAGTCGAGCTACTATTTGGTAGATGGCGGTAGCTACATACTTTGCACAAAATTGTTGGTCTACGCTATGTAAGTAAGTCATCAAAACTGCGGGAAATCAGTGGGCGGTGGGCCGCAACTCCACAAACATCAACACATCTCCAATAGTTTAGTTCCTTTTAATGTGCATTATTAATTGAGAAAAACCCAACTCTTTTGGTGTGAAAAGACAGTTTTGTTGAGTTTGTTCAAGATAAAAAGACTGTTTAGATGTGTTTGTAAAGTGGAAAATGTAGTTGGGCTACCCATTGATAGATGGCGGTAGCAACGCCGTTTGCACACCTTTACGAGTCTAAGCTATGTAAGCAAGTCATCGAAAGAATGGGATAGCAGTGGGGAGGGCGGGTATATATAAACAAGTCGCTTTGATTGTGCATTATTTATTGAGGAAGACCCAACTCTTTTGGTGTAAAAAGACAGTTTTGTTGAGTTTGTTCAAGATAAAAAGACAGTTTAGATGAGTTTGTAAAGTGGAAAAATGTAGTTGGGCTACCCATTGATAGATGGCGGTAGCTACGCCGTTTGCACACCTTTACGACTCTAAGCCATGTAAGCAAGTCATCGAAAGAATGGGAAAGCAGTGGGGCGGGCGGGTATATATAAACAAGTCGCTTTTGATGTGCATTATTTATTGAGGAAGACCCAACTCTTTTGGTGTAAAAAGACAGTTTTGTTGAGTTTGTTCAAGATAAAAAGACAGTTTAGATGAGTTTGTAAAGTGGAAAAATGTAGTTGCGCTACCCATTGATAGATGGCGGTAGCTACGCCGTTTGCATACGTTTACCAGTCTAAGCTATGTAAGTAAGTCATCGAAAGAGTGGGAAAGCAGTGGGGAGGTCGGGTACATATAATAAGTCGCTTTTAATGTGCATTATTTATTGGGGAACACCTGTTTTGGTGTAAAAAGATAGCTTTGTTCAGTCCACAAAGTCGAGAAATTTAGTCGAGCTATTATTTGATAGATGGCAGTAGCTACATACTTTGCACAACATTACAGGTCTACTCTATGTAAGTAAGTCATCAAAACTGCGGGAAAACAGTGGGCGGCGGGCCACAACACCACAAACAACAACGCATCTCCAATAGTTTACCAACTCTTTTGGTGTAAACAGATAGTTTTGTTGAGACTACAAAGTCGATAAATTTAGTCGAGCTATTATTTGATAGATGGCGGTAGCTACATAGTTTGCACATCATTACTGGTTTACGCTATGTAAGTAAGTCATCAAAACTGCGGGAGGGCGGAGGGCCACAACACCACAAAAATCAACACATCTCCAATAGTTTAGTTCCTTTTAATGTGCATTATTAATTGAGAAATACCCAACTCTTTTGGTGTAAAAGATAGTTTTGTTGCGGTCGAGCTACTATTGGATAGATGGCGGTAGCTACATATTTTGCCTCCGAAACCTGTAGACTACCACCCGTTAATTTTAATTTATCTCACCGTTGGCGTGAAGTTGCCCACACAAAAAATTTATCTATTCTCCATAATAATGGACTTAGAATAATTATATTATTAGGAGATTAATAAAATGGCGCCGCAAAAGATTATTAATGAATATATTTTGCGCAATCTAAAGTTTATAATACAGAAGTTACATAAATTACAAACGTAGAAGTGCAAGGTGAACATAAACGAGGTTTTCTCAGGCCAGTTAAGTGTAAATTCATAAGAAAAGTGTAAATTTTCTTCAATGATCAATAACAAGCCAAAAAAAAGTAGTAGTACCAGAATTTTTGAACCACATATTTTGGATGATGAAATAACCTACACCCACCTCGTTTTTTATTGAGTACTAATATATGTCAGTATGTAACTAAGACTGGACTAAGTTAATGTTATCAAGTAACAGTATCAAAACTGTTACACGATAAAGAGAACAAATACAACCGCTGTGAAAGATAAAAAATGTAATCGTGTTGAATCAATACTTATACGTGTATCATACTTCTTCGTAGGCGGACAAGTGAAAAGATCGTAGGAAGAACAAGAATAATAAATAATAAGTCCATTCGAATTGATGCTTTAGTTTGTTATTGCCACACGACATAAAGGCGCTTAAGTTCGAGATGAAATAGTTATTATACTAATGGTTATTTTTGATAAAATTTAAATTAATGCTGCTAGAATGTTGTAATGTCGACCAATCGATTTTTGATCAAATTATTCTTTCACCTTCAAATAGGATGATGGATCTTTTGAAAAAACGCATTTTCCTCTTAAAAAGTCTTGTAAATACCACAAAACTATGAATATTGAACTTAAAGTAGGGAGAGTTCTCTCAAAAGACCAATCTAATGGCAAAAAAATTTTTACAAGAGCATAACCCAGCGGATTTTCGTTTTATTAATAATAAATGTAAAAGTAATGAAATTATTCGAAAATCCACTTTCTGAAACCAAAAGGTACTCATAACTCGAATAATTGTAGAGATAGAACGTTCTAATGACCACTAATCGAGGTAGGAGAAAATTTTATACAAGGTGATTCATTAGAATATCTTGTAAATCCTCGAAGATATTCGAATAACATTTTCACCGATTGTAGCCAGCCTAAAGGCCCATATTTTTAAATCAGTCGCAATTTGTACAACGTGTTCCAGTACGCCGTGCCAGATCAAAGTTACTTTTTTTTAATTTTACTTGAAATTCGAATTTTGCTTGACTTCTCTATTGCAATGATATCTGGTTGTAGTAGGTTATACAGTGTATTTAAAAAGTTCTGACCACTTGTTCCTGAAAATCGTAATGAGTTCAGCACCCCGTATACTTTAAACTGCACAATTTGAAATTAATCTGTTAATCCGAACACATCGATTTCCCATTTAAAAAAATGTAACTTTGATCTGGCACGGCGTTCTGGAACAAGCAGTACAAATTGCGACTAATTTTAAAATATGTGCCGTTAGGCTGGCTACAACGTGATCTGTGATGATCTGTGGCTACAACGGGTCAAAATTTTATTCGAATATCTTTGAGGATTTGCAAGATATTGGACTTTATCGCACTATTGTTGGACATGACGAAAATAAAATACTGTAATAGTTTGAACTCTTAATATTTATATTAAGAGGTGCCGCATTGATAATTTCTATTTTCCATTTAAATAACATGGAAACCAAATTGTCTTGTGCTTTGGAATTTTATAGCTCATTTAGGGAGCGATACTTTGGAATCACTAAAATATATTCTTGTAGGAAATTTAACGCTCTACAAAAAAGGTCTCATATTTTTTTAATATTTTCACTCATTCCAAAGTTATTAAAGGTTAAAGTTAAAATAATGATGAATTTTGACGTTTTTTCAATTTTTCAACGCTATAATCAAGTTTACGAAAAATATTTTTGGTAGAGCGTTTCATTGGCTATAATTTATTTCCATAAATTTTTTTATACCTTTTATGGGTCATATGTTATTTGCATTAAACAGAAAATTTTCTTAAATAATCATAATTTTACTGTTTATAATTGAATAGATGAGGCTTTTACTTGATGAAGATCCATACTAAATGATGAAATAAAACAATTTATTTTGTTTAAATCTTCATTATATTTTGAACTGACGTTCAATTTAAATTATTGACGCGTTTCGCTACACTTACTAGTTTGAAAAAGCTACTGTGTAGCGAAACGAGTCACTAATTTAAATTGAACGTCAGTTCAAAATAAAATGAAGATTTAAACAAATTAAATTGTTTTGTTTCATCATTCTGTTTATAATTAATTATATTGCTGGAATAATTAAATTTTTGATCTGAAAATTGTTTTTTTAATTATATTTCAATTATAATTAAATCGATTACTGAGAAAGTTTTCCCTTTTTTGAACAGAGTACTGATTTATATTATTTAATTCTTAGAAATCAGTGAAATCCCTTCCAGATTGAAAATATAATTATTTCATTAATATAATTTAATTATAAACAATAAAATTCTGTATTTACTTAATTACAGTTACCTGTAAAAAATTATCATATTTTAGTAAAGCGGGGGCATATAGCCCGAGAAGTAGTTGTTGCTTCTTAGTGAACGGTTTGTTCTTTGAAAATTATTTTTCAATTTTTGTAAAGCGTTATAATAGTATTAAACTATTATTTTTTGGCGTCTAATAAAATTCTGATTTCTTAAGAAAATTTTTAGATTAATGCGAATAACTTACGACCCATGAAAGATATAAAAAAAATTCATGGAGATAAATTATAGCCAATAAAACGCTCTACAAAAAATATCCCCCACATTTTTTTCAGAATTTCAGATTGTAGCGTCGAGAAATTGAAATAAATGTCAAAATATATTACTAATTTAACTTTAATCTGGAATAACGTTGAAAAGAGTAAAAATATCAAAACATTATAGAAGACCTTTTTTGGAGAGCGTCAAATTTCCTGCAAGAATATATCTTAGTTATTCCAAAGCACAAGACAATTTTGTTTCCATTTTCATGAATCATCAAATATCTCCATACCTACTTAGTTCAAAATTTACAAGAACAAAAATTTTGCGACATGAAAAATACTAAAAATTCGTTTTATGGGATAAAAATCTCCTGAATCGATTGGTGAAAACTAGAAGGTTCTATCTCTTCAATTAGTCGAGTTATGAGAATCTTTTGTTTTGAAAAGTGGATTTTCGAAAATTTCATGACTCTATTTGAAGGTGAACGAATAATTTTATCAAAAAAACGGACTGTGGCAGTCCCAAAAAAACCTCCCTTACACATTTTTAGCATTTTCGTGATTGCTTTTTGCTAACTCCCTTAATGCTTGGAAATATCGACTCAAAATCCCATCATAAATTTAAAATTTTCCCCTAAATCCATTGGTGAAGACTAGAACGTTCTATCTTTTCAATTAGTCAAGTTATGCGTAATTTTTGTTATAGAAAGTGGATTTTCGAAAATTTCATGACACCATTTGGTAGCTAAATAATGCGGTCAATACTAACTGCCCCAAGGAACTACCTCGACACATTAATCCCAAGTACTTACTGCCCCACCTGCAAGAAAGTTGGGGATTAAGTTTTAATGACCGGAAATTAAAAAACAAATATATATTCAAATATTTCTTATTGGTCGGTAAAAGGAAAACCAAATTTTATTATAGTTGAAAGAGTAGGGATAAATTTAAAAGAAGATGAAATTGTTTTTCGGCATTCCTTATTTAGATCCAAACGAAGTTGGTGACTTTTGTTCTGATGAACTTTTTAATATTATGCCAAAAGATGACAGAGTTTTGCAATTTTATGATTACCTTGTTGATAATTATTTAACGGAATATTCAACATTTCCACCTTACATGTGGGTTTCAAATTCATCATCACTTATATTTACTTCAAACGCATGTGAATCACTTCACTCAAAATTTAACGAATGTTTTTATAAATCACATCCTGACACATTTAAATTTACAGACATTTTGTAAAATTTTCAAGCAGAAGTATATGTGAAAATTAGAACTGCACATAGATTAGAAAAAAAAACTTGATAAAACGGCAAAAAGAAAAGTTAATTTTTGAGATAACAAGTAGCCGTTTTCAATTATTGGCTTTAAAAACCGATAAAATCTAGGTAGCGTGGGGCAGTTCGTAATCGCCCAAATAATGATTTTATCAAAAAACGTAGCAGTAGCAGTCCCAAAAAACCCTACCTTACAAAAAATTTTTTGTTAAAAATTTTCAACAAAGAGGTAGGTAGGAAATATTTCGCGATTGCTTTTTGCTAAATTTACGAAAATTTCATGACACCATTTGGATGCGAAATAATGATTTTTTTATCCCAAAACACGAATTTTTAGCATTTTTCATGTCTCAAACATTTTTTTGTTGTAAATTTTGAACCAATGGGTCGCTATGGAAATATTTTGCCAACTCCATCAATGATTGGAAATATCGACTCAAAATACAGTCATATATTATTATGGATTTTGTGGACATATACCAATAGAAATTCAAGGTGTCACAATTTAAAATGAATTAGAATAAACAAGTTATAGGAAAAAGTAGAGTTCAATTATCCATAAACAATTTTGATGTGCTTATTATGAAATATAGATGTTGATATTCAATAGTCAAAGGTGAATTCATAGTGATAATTATTTGAAGCAAAATGTCAATAGTATGTCCAATCGGAATATAATGTTTATATGTCATTGTATTAATTTGGTTTAATTTAAAATACCATATTTTTAATAATATTTAATCTAAGTTACGATGCTACTCTGATTTTATTTATATTAGAAATAACAAGTTTATATAAATGTCATAAAGTGACATAATGAAATTAAATAATTACTTACCTGATTGTATAATATGTTGGTAAGACGTTTTTGGAAGGAAGTAATATTTTGTTTCAAAAAGCGTTGCTATGAGGAAACTAAGGGGGTTGTTGACTGGGAAGGAGATAGTGAGAGTTCGGGGGGACGCAGAAAAGAATTTGGTGTGAGTGAATTTTTCTGGTAGAAAACCAGGAAAAGTGGTTAGCGAGGTGCTAACGAGCAGTCTACGAGAGTCGAGAGTTTGCAGACAAGTTGTGGAGAATTTCCCACATAAAATCAGAACGTAGAATCTACTTAATTGGAGAGATATCCACTCCATAAATTTTTATTTGTACTCCAAGTATTTGTATGAGATAGATTAATCTTGTTGATTAATCTGAACGAGGTTCCAGTATCCAGAAACTGAAATAAAACCAATAATATCATTTATGAATCGTTCATATGAGTTGTGTATTGAGGTTAAAATTTTCACATAATAACCTAAGTGATTTAAAGTGCTTAAATAAGATTAATTTATAGGTTGTATTATTTAGTATAGAAATTTTCATACTTACAAAAGAATTTGATTTCAAATCCTTACGAATATTCGCAATATAGCGTTCGCAAATCATTTTTTTCTTTATTTAGTTTTCTACAGCGGATTCCAGAGAGGAGAACAGCTGATCTTTCATTTGTAACGGAAGCCGCGTTCCGTATTTCTATTCGGTGCGTTGCGAATATTGGTAGTAAAGTATTTCGCAGTTGAGTTATTGTCGAAAAGACAATTTTTTATATATCGTTGTTTGTTGTAATCGCTCGGCATATTAATTGCCATTTTTATTGTTGATTACTATAATTCTATTAAAGAAAATCAGAGTGCATATCTATTTCTTTAGTCACATATGTAAGAGCTTAATATTTTAAAAAAGATAGGAACTCCATCTATGCGCCGTTATCTCTACTGACCCTGAAACACGTCCTTGAGGTTGAGCAGTCGAGTCTCTGTCTGAGAAGCCGTGGCATAAATATTATATATTTATTAATTAAAACGAACCACACTACACAAATCAAAAATTATTATTCAAATAATAAAAACACACAAAAAACAAATAATTAAAATTAATACAAAATTATAATATCAAAACCAAAAGCACAAATAAATATAATAATATGTATGTAAAACTTTCCCCTGAATCGATTGGTGAAGACTAGAACGTTCTATCTTCCCAATTAGTCGAGTTATGAGTATCTTTTGATTTGAAAAGTGGATTTTCGAAAATTTCATGACTCTATATGAAGGCGAATGATATCATAAAAAAACTGACTGTTCCAGTCGATTTCTCGTCCTAAAAAACCCCTTATTACGAATTTTTAGCATTTTTCATATCTCAAACATTTTTTGGTTGTTGTAAATTTTGAACCAATGGGTCGCTATGGAAATATTTTGCTAACTCCATTAATACTTGGAAATATCGACTCCAAATTCACTCATAGTTGTAAAATTGTATGCCACACGTTGGGTTGTTTGATACGAGAAATACTCCCAAAAGACCAATCTACAGGGAAAATACTTACAAGACCTCAACGGGTTTCCATTTTATAAATCGTCAGAGTAAAATCATGAACAAAACACAAGGCGTGACTCCTACAATTCAACAGTTAGAACTTTCTAATTACCACCAATCGATTGAGGTTGAGATGCTGAGGATTCGAAACCTCGACTGGAGTAATGCATCAATCATTGAATCAGCTTCTCCAGTTCAATACAACCATGAAATTTGGCGGTCCAAATATAGCTAAGAACAGTATCCGCACAAACGTCTAAAGATTCAACTTTTTCTTAGACAATATTCAGAACACAAATGCTAAATGAATACAAATGAGTATTTTGCCCGCAAAAACATCTTGATCTCGCCTATTTCAAAAAAAGAGATGTAGGAAGTTGTTTATATTTTCATAAATATGAAAATGGAAAGGAAAAAAAGAATCGGGTCCATTAGAGTGGGCTTGGCAGACAGTACTGTATTCAAACTTAAACCCAACAAACAGTATTCTTCTCTTAGTCATATTTTGATTAGGACGAGTCCGGGCCTAAGCGGATTAGGATAAACTTTTACCAACACCCATGTACAAAGGTGGAGATATATATTCATAAAACGATAAATTTTATATTATTATAATAGTCGTCATTTAGCAATAGTTGTTGAAATTAATAATGTTAAGATCTGTAGGTGGCAGTTACGTGTTTTTATTTTAAATTATAAGTCATTTAAAGCGACAATTTAATATATTTGAAAGTACTTTTCAAAAAATATTATATATATACAATCGGAATCCTTATTTTACCCGTAGGTGTTAAGGTGTAATGTTTAATTACTGAAAATAAACTAGGCCCATTGTTTCTTGTTTTTCGCCATGTTGTTTCCTGCTGTCCAGGTTTTATTTCTTTTCGCTAGATTCTCTACAATCATATCATTCCATGTTTTCTTTTGTCGGCCTCTCGTCTGTTTTTTGATTGATCTTGCTCCCCATATCCTCTTGACTTGCCTATTGTTGTTCATTCTTGCCGAATGACCAAACCATCTTAGTTGTTGTCTTTCTATACTGCTTAATATCGATTCCATTTCTAAATCATCTCTTATATTTTCATTTCGTATTCTATCTCTTTTTGTTATTCCCTTTATACCTCTTAGAAATTTCATTTCGACGGCTTGTATTTTACTTTTCTGTTGGTTAGATATTGTCCAGCTTTCACATCCATATGTAAGTATAGGTTTGACGACTGTTTTATATACTGTCAGCTTTGTTTTCTTGGATATCTCTTTTTTCCAAATAAATGTTTTATTTAGTATATAATACAACTTTATTGCGCTCTCTACTCTATTGGTTCCAAGTTTCTGTTGATAACGTCATCTAGAACTACGTTGAACAATGTTGGACTTAATACTCCACCCTGTCTTACACCTTCATTAGTTATGAATTCTGACGTAGTTTCTTGTTCGTTGATATATACTTGCAATATTATTCCGCAATCAACTCCCCTTCTTTTCAAACTGCTCCATATCGTTCTTCTAGGTATGCTGTCAAAGGCTTTTTCTAAGTCTATAAAGGCCATATATATTTGGTTTTTGAGATTTTTCTCGATCATCTGTTTAATTGCAAATATGTGATCTTGAACTCCTCTTCCTTTTCTGAAACCACTTTGTGACTCTTCCAAATATGGTTCTATTATCCTTTTCAGTCTGTCGTCTAGTAATCTTTCATACACTTTAGATGGGAAGTTATTCCTCTGTAGTTATTACGTCTTGTCTACTGTTTTTCTTATGTAGGGGCATTATGATTCGTATTTCCCAATCTTTGGGTATTTTATTTTCGGTCGCTGCTTTGTTTAATAGGTAAGTTAATGTTTTAATTTCCTAAATTTAACAACATTTCTGCTTTAATTCCATCATGCCTCTTTTCAACTCTCTTACTGCCATTTTCACATCTTCTAGTTGGAAATTTATGTGGTCGTTCCGCTCTGTTTCCGATTCTTCACAGCTATCTATCATTTCCTTATAGCCTTTGTATTTAGTGTTTCTTCGAAATGTTCTTTCCATCGTGCCATTATCTCCTTTGTTTCTGTCAATATTTTCCCTTGTTTCGTAGCTATATTGGTGAAATTATGTTTGTCTGATCTGAGTGTTTTTATTGTCTTGTAAAATAATTTTGATTGCTATAGCTGTCTCTTTCCATTTTTTCCCAGGATTTTTGTTTTGCTCTGTTAACTGTCTCTTTTACTTTTTGTCTCTGGATCTTGTATACCTTGTAGGTATCGGAATTTTTGTTGTTCAAGTATTTATGCCATAATTGTTTTTTCATTTTAATTTCCTCGCTCCACCAATTTGTCTCCTTTTTGTTTTTGTCTATTATTGTAGTTTCACATGTATCAGTTGCTGTTTTTATTATAACATCTTTAAAAATTTTCCAATGCATTTGGAACTCCTTTTCTGTTTGGGCTTTAAATTGTTTAGATGTTTCTTTTTCCCCTAGCTTATAAGTTTTTATTGTAGTTTTGCGTATTACATTTTTCTCGGCTATCTTCGTTTTTTTATCTTCAGCTTTTATTCTTACTTTAGATATTACTAGGTAGTGATCAGTATATAGTTCTGCCCCTCTCTTGACTCTGGTATCCAATATTTCTTTTCTGTTTTCGCTATTTACTATAACATAATCTATTATGGATTTCTCATTTCTGCTTGGCATTTCTCTGGTATCTTTATGTATATCTTCATGGCTAAAATATGTGTTTGTTATTATAAGTTCGTTTGTCAAGCAAAAATCAATAAAAATCTTCGCCCATTTCTATTTCTTGTGTCTTCTCCTTGCATTCCAATTATTTGTCCTGATTCTTCGTCTCTTTTTCCAACTCTACTGTTGAGGTCCCCAATTATTAATAATCTTCCTGTTGCATGTTCAATTGTTTCTGTTAATTGCTCCCAAAATTCGTCTTTTACTTGTGTTTTTTCGTCATCTCCAGGGCCATACACTACTACTATGGTTGTCTTTAACTGTTCCTCCATGTTCATTTCGATTCTTAAAATGTTTTTGCTAATACATGTCCAGTTTCTTATGTATTTTTGGAGTGTAGGTTTCAATATACACCCAACTCCTTCTCTTGCTCTTTGGTTATGATCGACACCGCTGTATATAAATATGTTTCCTCCATTCAATGTTTTTTCGCCATTTCCTTTCATTTTTGTTTCTGAAATTCCTAAGATATCCAAATTTAATTTGTTAAATTATTCCTAACTCTTGCTCTTTACCCGCAATACTCCTTACATTCCAAGCTCCTATTATCCAAACTGCCCCATCTATTTTTCTTTTTTTCCTTTGTATTGTTGCTTCATTGCCTTTTCCGTAATAATTATGCTTATTTGTATCTTTTTTGACTAGTTTTTTATCATTCTTATACTTTTTCGTTTCTGCTAGGCTATTTGGAGACCTGTCAGTCGTTGTTCTTTTCAAAGATATTTGTGATGTGTTCGTGTTGTTTAAATCTTCAAAATTGTATGTCTTATTGTTGATTATTGAATTATTATATCTTAAATAAGCACTATTTCCCTTAGCTTTAGCATCTTTCAGAAATGGTATTAATAATTTTCGTTCTTCCAGTACTTCCTTGGCATAATCATTGTCCATCCATATGTTTGTTCCCGTCAGATTTTTGGCGTTAAAAAGTATTTCTGTTTTCTTGTTTCCCGTGGTAAGTTTTAATATAATAGGTCTTGTTTTGTTTTCTTGGTACTCTCCCAGTTTTTTAATTTCATCTATTTCTTCGTTTTTGATATCTGTCCCTATTTTACCAACTATGGATATTACGGTCTCCTGCGTTTCTTTTCTGGTTTCGTTCATTTTGTCCTCAACTCCTTTGATTATTATATTTTTTCTTTTATTTTCTCTTTCCAACGCTGTAATTTTATGGTCTTGTTTTGTAATGTATCCCTTTAATTTCTCATTTTCATTTTTGAGCTGTTTATTTTCATTCAACACAAATTTCCAACTTATCGTCCATTGTATTTAATTTCTTACTTATTTCTGCACACATAACAGTAATTTGTTCCATGCTAGTACTCGAACTTACCGATTCCATTTTTCGAATTACGAAAGGAATCAATCCCACCTCAACGGTTCAGAGGATTATTTCCTATCTATTCGTGTTTCAATGGTTGATAAACTTTTAGACACAATCTGGCAATAATGTATTAAATTTAACCCGAATTTATTTTAGGGATGGCGATTCTTTCTGAAAAAGATCGATTTTTAAATCGATTCGAATCGTAACCTGATGAATCGATACATAAAAAAATCGAGGTCTAAAAGATCGTTTTCAAAAAAATCGATTTTTTCAAGTTTGTATTTTTTACAATGTAAATATAAATCGATCTTTTTCATTGAAAAACAACAAGAAAGGTACCTCTAAATAAACAATCTCTCTCCGAGATCTCTTATCAGTAAAATTGGGGATTTCGTTCAGGGAATTCGATAATAATAACAATTATTTTTTTATTACCATATTATTATCACAAAGTATCGGATTAGGAATGTATGAGATTATTGAGATTTTTCTTTATTCAAAATTAATGGATTTGTCGAAAAAATCGATTTTTGCGAAAAGATCGTTGATTTCTTTTGATTGTTTCAAAAATGGACATGCTTTTCGTATATATTCCGATAATAAACCTAAGAGATTTATTCGTTAACGATATTTATCGGATTGAAAAAAAATCAAATAAAATTATATGAAAATTGTCAAAAATTTTGAAATATGTTCAATAATTGTCAATTATTGTCAAAAACTGTTGAAAATTGTCAATAATTGTTAAAATTTTGAAAAATGGCCAAAAATTTTCAAAAATGGTCAAAAAATTTGGAAAAATGGTCAATAATTGTTGAAAAACTGTCAAAATTGGTCAATAATTGTTGAAAAATGGTTAATAATTTTTAAAAAATGATCAATAATTGTTGAAAAATTTGGAAATATGTTCAGCAATTGTTGCAAAACTGTCAAAATTGGTCAACCATTGTTGAAAAATGTGCAATAATTTTTAAAAAATGATCAATAATTTTTGAAAAATTTGGAAAATGGTCAATAATTATTGAAAAACTGTCAAAATTGGTCAATAATTATTGAAAAACTGTCAAAATTGGTCAATAATTGTAAAAAGTGATCAATAATTTTTTTTAAATGATCAATAATTGTTAAAAAATTTGGAAAAATGGTCAATAACTGTTGCAAAACTGTCAAAATTGGTCAATAATTGTTAAAAAAATGGGCAATAGTTTTTAAAAAATGATCAGTTATTGTTGCAAAACTGTCAAAATTGGTCAATAATTTTTAAAAAATGATCAGTAATTGTTGAAAAACTGTCAAAATTGGTCAATAATGGTCAAAAACTGTCAATAATTGTTAAAAAATGGTCAATAATTATCAATTATTGTCAAAAACAGCTGAAAATTGTCAATAATTGTCAAAAATTTTGAAAAGTGATCGATAATTATGGAAAATTTTTAAAAAAATTTGAAAAATGGTCATTAATTGTCAATTATTGTCAAAAACTGTTGAAAATTGTCAATAATGGTTAAAATTTTGAAAAATGGTTAGTAATTGTTGCAAAACTGTCAAAATTGGTCAATAATTATTGAAAAACTGTCAAAATTGGTCAAAAATTGTAAAAAGTGATCAATCATTTTTTTAAAATGATCAATAATTGTTAAAAAATTTGAAAAAATGGTCAATAACTGTTGCAAAACTGTCAAAATTGGTCAATAATTGTTAAAAAAATGGTCAATAGTTTTTAAAAAATGATCAGTTATTGTTGCAAAACTGTCAAAATTGGTCAATAATTTTTAAAAAATGATCAGTAATTGTTGAAAAACTGTCAAAATTGGTTAATAATGGTCAAAAACTGTCAATAATTGTTAAAAAATGGTCAATAATTGTCAATTATTGTCAAAAACAGCTGAAAATTGTCAATAATTGTCAACAATTTTGAAAAGTGATCGATAATTATGGAAAAATTTTTAAAAAATTTGAAAAATGGTCATTAATTGTCAATTATTGTCAAAAACTGTTGAAAATTGTCAATAATGGTTAAAATTTTGAAAAATGGTTAGTAATTTTTGCAAAACTGCCAAAATTGGTCAATAATTTTAAAAAAATGGTCAATAATTATTGAAAAACTGTCAAAATTGGTCAATAATTGTGAAAAATGGTCAATAATTTAAAAAAAATGGTCAATAATTTAAAAAAAATGGTCAATAATTTAAAAAAAAATGGTCAATAATTGTTGAAAAACTGTCAAAATTGGTCAATAATTATTGAAAAACTGTCAAAATTGGCCAATAATTGTAAAAAGTGATCAATCATTTTTTTTAAATGATCAATAATTGTTAAAAAGTTTGGAAAAATGGTCAATAACTGTTGCAAAACTGTCAAAATTGGTCAATAATTGTTAAAAAAATGGTCAATAGTTTTTAAAAAATGATCAGTTATTGTTGCAAAACTGTCAAAATTGGTCAATAATTTTTAAAAAATGATCAGTAATTGTTGAAAAACTGTCAAAATTGGTCAATAATGGTCAAAAACTGTCAATAATTGTTAAAAAATGGTCAATAATTATCAATTATTGTCAAAAACAGCTGAAAATTGTCAATAATTGTCAAAAATTTTGAAAAGTGATCGATAATTATGGAAAAATTTTTAAAAAATTTGAAAAATGGTCATTAATTGTCAATTATTGTCAAAAACTGTTGAAAATTGTCAATAATGGTTAAAATTTTGAAAAATGGTTAGTAATTTTTACAAAACTGCCAAAATTGGTCAATAATTTTGAAAGAATGGTCAATAATTGTTGAAAAACTGTCAAAATTGGTCAATAATTGTGAAAAATGGTCAATAATTTGAAAAAAATGGTCAATAATTGTTGAAAAATTGTTAAAATAGTCCAATAATTGTAAAAAATGGTCAATGATTTCAAAACAATGGTCAAAAATTGTGAAAAAGTTTGGAAAAATGGTCAATAATTGTTAAAAAATGGTCAATAATTGTTAAAAAATGGTCAATAATTTTTCAAAAATGATCAGTAATTGTTGCAAAACTGTCAAAATTGGTCAATAATTTTTAAAAAATGATCAGTTATTGATGAAAAACTGTCAAAATTGGTCAATAATTGTCAATTAATTGTTAAAAATGGACGATGTTTGTCAAAAACTGACAATAATTGTTAAAAAATGGTCAATAATTTTGAGAAATGTTCAATAATCGTCAAAAGTTGTCAACATTTTGAAAAATAGTCAATAAATAATACGAGAGCCGTTTTCGAAAATCCACTCCTTAAACACACGTAATTTATACAAAATCGATTAATATTACTCGAAAAATCGATTATAACAAAATCATAATCGATTTATATAAAAATCGTTTAATTTTTCAAACATACCTACTTATAGAGCTCCCTATAAGCTCTTTTGAAAAAAAAAGCAACAGTGTCTGTCGAGTCTACTGGGATCCGAGCAGTTCCGCTCTCATCACTACTTGCGATGTTGCCGGGGCAATTGAAAAAAAGCCGCTCTACCAAAAACACAAAAAAAAGTCGATCGTTCACTGAATCGATTCAATACAACATATCGATTTAATAAATCGATTTATTCGGTCCGAGAAATTCGATTGTTCGATTAATCGATTTCAGATGGCCATCCCTAATTTATTTCTTATCGGCCTTAATCACTATAACTCACTTTTGTTATATTACACTGATCGTTACTTTTCGCAATTATTTTTCACTACACTACCCGATTTACGAGAAAAATTGTAGGTGAATTTATAATTACGTCTAGTTGATTTGGTTGCCACCTTCAAAAAATAGTACCTAGTAATAATAAGTATAAAAGCAGTCAGTTATTTAAAAAATCAAATGCGCATGCGTATATGTCACAATAAGAACGGCGCTATTACAAGTTCGCGACCCTCGGAATTTTTGAGGTGACAACTTCTTTAGGCGCGTTGAGCACTTTTTTGGGTGAAGAAAAAACATGGATTTTTCGTCATCGTCACGCTTTTATGCAGCACACAATACTTTGGTCATTCGTCACGCTTTTATGCAACACACAATACTTTTGGTTATGCAACACAATTAACAATGAAGCGTATATAGTGTTGCATAAATCATCTTCTCGCTTTCCATGAGCTATATGTATACTGTGTCTATATGTGTATTTAAAAAAAACTCATTTACGATGGGCTTACGATAAAATTTTTAAAAGGGATTCATTTATAGGTGTTTTCACTTCTGACGGCAGCCTCATGACTGGACTCAACGGTTTTTTTTATTATTAGAAATCCCTATTGATATCAAACTTTGAAAGAAAGAAAAAATCCCTACGTCCTATTTTACAAATATGATTGAGTTTAATACATTTGTGACTGACCCTGTATAATAAAAATTCCATATTATTCCTCGCTAGCAAAATATCTTCGTAGGTAGATCCAAAAGTGACGTCAGGAGATCAGTGGGCGCCGGCCTTACCAAAAGTGCAGCCCACGATAGGCAACCATGTGGTAGAAAGACCCATATTCAGAAGTAAGTGGCAATTCGAGATGTTTGTAGGATGTAAAAACCGACTACAAATTAACCACGTAACTTATCTAACCTTGATTTCTATCTTATTATAGGTTTTGGATTATTGTTTGAATTTATATTGGAAGAAAAATCATTTTCGTTTCATCTTAAAAGCAACACTGAATTTATATCACGATTTAGCGATAGATGTCACTAATAACCAGAAATAGGTATGTATACCTGAAAAGATAAAAAGTATGTTCCTAAAATAAAATTGCACGAGAAAAGTTTTTACAAACGAAATATTATTAAACATAACCTTAAATTATTAACTCTTAATTAAAAGTCCTACTGAAATTGATCAATTAATTATCGTCAGGGTAAACGTTTTCTTTAAATCTTATTTTATCAGATGTTTCCATAATAAACAGGGCCGGATCTACGTATGGGCTTAATGGGCACCATCCCAGGGCCCCCGAATAATAAAATAATAAACTAGTAAAAAATACAAATAAAAACTCCAGATAACATATCAAATTTATTTTTAATATTCCAGAGCAATTTACTTTCGTTCTTCCGCCCTACTTCATTTAAATTATGTTTGTTAAGAATTTATGGCTTTAATTTTTTGTTTACCATAGAAGAAGGTACCTGTTTATTTTATCTTCTTTGACCTAAGTTTATAATTTATTTTCGTTTGTAATAAAAAAACCTTTCGTATGTTTAATTTTCCCGCATAATCCTTTTTTTTTTAGGAAAATTGCAAATATTTCAATTATTTCGTGGATCCCCCGGATATCGTTAGCCCAGGGCCCCCAAAGGTCGCGGTCCGGCCCTGATAATAAAACCGGATTTAAACATACCAGAAAATATACCTAGTTAATTTTCAATTCTGGGTGTAACTGATAGAAACACACTTATCGAGGATTTAAATATAACAAATATACTTAAAACTTGTATTATGAAGATTATCGAATGAATGAATCTCATGCTAATATCAGAGACGGCCAAGTACATGAGCTAATGCTGTTTGATTGACAAATAAAATAGTCCTGCTAGCTCTAACCTTGTTCAGCTCATAAGTTTAGGGCATGTCACATCTTTGTCTTATTTTCGCAAATTAAGCGCAGATGGCAGTAGGAGCATGGTATTTTTGACACAACGGCAAACCTTAGAACATAAAGTTTGTTTAATGTTCTAAGTTTAGACGTGCCAAAGTCTTCAGCCGCCATTATTCACAGATCATATAACTACTTATGGAGGGTAGAAGGAAGGAGCACCATCTTGTATGGGTGACAAGTTGAAAAAGTGTCCACCTGTAAACAGCAAATTATAATTCGAATATTCACCGAAATGGCGCTCGTGTAGCTAATGGAAATGATGTGAATTTAGGGTTATAAACCGAGTGAAGTGTGCTGGGTTGAAAAATTTAGTATTTTTCGTGACTTGTGTAATTGAGAAATATGCAGTATTTAAAATCTCAATTATTTACGTAGTATTTCCTTTTTTAATTTTGTATCTTACTCTAATAATTCATGGCGCTATTTTTAAAATCTTTCCACTTGCTACTATGGCGCCACCTTAATTTGCTTCCTTTCGATGGACACTTTTTAATACATTCAGATGGTGCTCCTTCCTTCTACCCTCCATATAACTACTATAAAATAAAAGGGCCGTTCGACAATTAACTCCGAAATGGAGAGTGAAAGGAGTGGAGCACAAGCAGATTTCTCGTAGAGAAAAAGGATCATTTGTTACCGAACTCTCAAACTGTCAAACGAGGGACATCTATCAAACGTCAAATACAAACAAATGTTATTCGGTGTAATATTTTTGTGGTTATCAAATAGAAGCTTTAAAAAAGAAAAAAAAATGAAAAAAACAACAAATAAGCTAATGAAGTGGACCAACAACACCGTTACAAGTTCTTTAAAATTAAAATTTTGTTGTGGTAGTAGTGGATAAAGTGAACTAATAAAACAAGGAATACCCTCTCCCATCAACCAGAACGTTACAGAGAAAACTCCAGAACTTGAAGTTTGATTTAGGTATTTTAAATGAGGTGTTTTCATTTTTAGAATTGAAAGTGGAGCAATTTTCAACTCATGAAAAGGATTGTGTCTTGGTTTTGGATGAAATGGCTATCACTCCAGGAATAAAAAAAGCTTTCCATAATTATCAAATAAAATCAACAAAAAAATAGATTACACATCAGAAATTATATTTATATCAATTTTTATAGTTTATACTCCTGACGATGCAAATGTAATTTGGGAAACCGATCGAGTAGTATATTTTATATTTCCGTGCGTTGAATTTGTTATTTATAGATTTTATTTGATAATTAACTGAATCTATGGTTATATTTGAAGATAATAACAGTTGTACCTATAGCAATATAATTTTTTTCATGATTTGTCCCCCATCATACTTTACAAGCAATTTTTATATATTATTTTTTTGTATCGTTATTTTTCCTTATTATACTAAATATAATTAGGTAAGAAAATGAAAATTGTGTGTTTTATTTAAAGATACCCATTTCCTATCAAAATCCAAGAGATATAATGTATATTTTTATGTCTTTATGTTCCAAATTGTTAGTTTTATTATAGATTTCCATTTAAATTATATGCATTTGATATTCAAATTTGCCTCAATATGGCGGAAGGGGCACTGTCACTGTACTCTAAAGTAACGTTGGGCGCTAAAGGATTAACTTTGTTTTATCTTTGGTGTTTTACTAAATTTAGTATAATTTTGACAATTAACGAGCTTATTTATAAACTGTGTAACAATGGGTTGCTTTACAATTATTATTTTAGACTATAGTTTGGACATTAGTTTGTGTGTAAACTGTAGCTGTAGCTATTGAATCTTTGCTTCTGTACATATTGCAGATGAAGCAGTACTAGTTGATGTCCCACTTATTCCTAGTTGCTCTAAGCAGCAAATTCAAGAGCTTCCTGGAACTTCATCAGCAGGTATTTAGCTGGAAAAGTTACAACAACTTTCCACCACCATCTGTAGTGGCGTGAAGTTAAGAACCACTTCCATGGCCGTCGATAGACATGTTTTCACTGCTCCTGTAATTTGTCCAATGGGCAATATATTATGTCGAGGACCTCAATAATGTTTATATAGTAACTTTTTGAAAGTTGTTTAGCTCGTTCATTTCATTCATTCATATATTTGGGTTGTGCTCATCAGCCCACGCACTTTAACTAAATCTTTGTACCATTTCCCATGTTATCTACTTCCATTTGAACTTTTGTCAAGAGAAAGCATGAAGCCATCGAAGTTGGTACGCCACCTAAACACAAAACATCCTAATGAAAAAAATAAACCTGTGGAATTTTTTGAGCGAAAATTAAAAGCTCTTGAACGTCAAAAAACTGCTATAGGACAAATGTCCAACTATCTGCCGATAGGATGTTACACTTGGAATTCAAGTCTGAAAATTTGGATACGTTTTGGTTAAAAAGAAAAACAGAATACCGGGAATTAACAACCGAGGCTTTGAAGTGTTTGATTCCATTTTCTACCTCGTACTTGTGCGAGTTGGCATTTTCATCAATGGCGCGAATAAAATGTAAACTAAGAATTCGCTTAAATTTGGAAAACGATTTAATACTTAATGTGGCGAAAACGGATCCACGATGGGAGAAATTAATCCTTCGCATTAAAATGAACGAAGATAAGCAAGCACAGATGTAATCATTTTCTATTTAAACACATTTTTAATATTAATTTTTTTTGTAATAACATGTTTTAAACTAGCATTTTTCTGACTTGTATGATTGATTATAGGGAAATTTTGTTAAATATAATAATTTTAACTCTTATCGACTTTTTATTTAAGTCTCCCAAATTATATGCTGTATAAAAAAACTGAAGTTTTCTCGACTTCTCGCGACCCCCCTACAGAGGATCCGCGACCTCCAGGGGGTCGCGACCCACAGGTTGAAAAACACTGCCCTAGAGCATGGCTGCTTCGAAGTATCAGAACTAAAGGACCCATTATGATGTCTAGTCCCTCTTGCAGAAGCTTGTTACCTTATTAAAAAGGTCCTGTTAATCTCAGGGTGGGATTCGGAATAAAAAACCGATTCAGATGTAATGTTGGTTTAATATAATAAAATAAAATTGGTTATTATATGAATGTACAGAAAACAATGCCTTGCCTACTAATTGTACGCCAAAAACTCCCTGAAGGATTTCCGCTGTACCACAGTATTTATGTGAAGTTAGCTTCCCACAATTATTTTAGGTTATCAAAAGGCATGCACAAAATTATAACTATAATGAAAAGTTTTACACTATCCAATCTTACCTTAGGGGTGGTTGGATACAGGATTATATTAAAGAACTACCCTTTGTATGCATACGCTGGTTTACAAACTCTATTGATTGTGCTATTTATTATTAAATAAATCTACAAGTTCTCCTCAACAGAGGGTAAAGACACCACGAAAAACTAAAGTTCCTCAGTAGGTATGACAAAATATTCTAGCATAATACTTAGTTTTATAACTATGTTTGTTTCCTAGACAAATGTGGTTTCTACTCAAACCCCTGGATTCCTTGTTAAAAGTAAGGTATGAAGGTTACCTGTTTACAATCGGGTGCTGTGGTGTGTCCCTCCAAAAGAACTAGTGGTGGCAGACTATATCCTAGAGGTAGAGGTGTATACGGGTGTATCCGATGGGATGACGGGGTGCAGATGATGTCGATGCAGGAATGAAATGGAGATATCGATGAATAAAATAAAGCCAAAGAAAGAAATACGAAGCAGAAAGAAGAGAAGAAAGAAGAAAGAGGCCTAAAAAGGAGCTTGTGTAAGTATTTGGTAATAATAATTAAATGTTATGAGGGTTGAGTATAGTAAACTGACAAATTAAACTCACCGTAGAAGTTGTGAGGCCTCAAAGTGGTGTCGCCTATAGATCTGGAGACAGGAATTTAAGCTGAGCCAAATTAATATCCACTTATACAAAATGGTAGAGCTCCAACAGAATCACTCTAATAAAATCTAAGCTCACTTAAATATATTTTCCAAAAATCAGCAAAATTGCTAAACCATGTGGTCTATCACGAACCTCACCCTCACACAAAATATCAACACAAAAAGTACCCCACCAACAAATAAAGACGTTTCTTCTACCAGTAGCATTTTACCAGAAGTATGTAACGAAACACAAATTACCCCACCGTTCCTTCTACCAGTGGCACTTTACCAAATTTAAATAACGATGGAAGCACATCGACTTATTTTATTCCCCCCGATTTAATTACTCCATACCCAAAGGCTGGTTCGAGAAAAATAGCTTCGAGAGGAAGGAAGAGAGGTAGATACATGATTGCTACCGATACTCCGGAGAACGAGGAGCTAGAAAGTCGAAAAAAGTCACCAGCCTTAAAAAAAATTTAGGCTTTAAAGAAAAAAGGCCTCGTTGAAAATTCTTTATCTGATAGCGATGAAATAGATGAAAATATTACACAGGATTCGTCTTCAGAATGGGACAGATTTGAACAAGAGGAGGACAAGGACATAAATAATGTTGAGGAATGTGAATTTATGGTTGTAAAAGTTCCTGGGAAAACTGCATCATCTGGTAGAAATTACGTTGCTCGAGTACAAAGCAAACTTCGGGATAGATTTGAAGTTCGTTTTTATAAAAGGCTTATTCCATCAAATAGTTGTTTCAATACTCCCAAAGGCAACAGAAGATACACGACTTAGCTTATAGTCTATTTCAGAAAGGTATAGGGTAATAAAATGGGGAATTCCGTCCAGTTCGGCTCAATTTCGGTGTCGGCAATAGGAGTAGGTCTTGAAATAGTATTGTTTGTAATATTAAAATTTCAAGTAATTGCGTAAGAGAATTAGGAAAAGTATGTTTTCTGGCCTGAAGTGTCAATATCGAAATATTGTGTAGGGATCACTTAGGTAGTACACTATACAGTTACGTTTTGCGTTTCACAGGTACCGTTTAACCTTCTATTAGTGCCTCTGCCTAATTCCGACCCTGTTTCAGATTCGGCTCAACCTTGCGCCGCAAGGTGCCTTACCCAAAATTTTTAGACCTTTATAAGTATATTTGTTTAGTTTAACGCATCAGTATTTGCTGTTAAGCCGTAAATAGTGTTCACAGTATTATAAGATTAGTAATAAAATGGCGACATTTACACCAACGAATAGATGTTCCAATAATTCTCCACTATCAGTGAATGAAAAACTTATTATTTTAAATGTACACGATTGCATAAAATACGATTACCCGAAATTTACTGTACAAGAAACTGTCGATCGATGTTCCCGAATGACTGGAGTAGGAAAGTCCACCGTTTTTAAATTATTGCTGGGGAGAAAGATAGCAGGCCAAGTGGAGCCTCCCAAGAAAAGTCCAGGCAGACCAGTAAAAGTCCTTGATGAAGACACCAAAAGTGTAATTCGAAGAAAAGTTCACTCTTTTTATTTTAAAAAAGAAATACCCACCCTAGATAAGATTTTAATGAAGCTTGACCAGGATGACAGTATTCCGTTGATAACTAAAAAACTTTTATGGACCACTTTGAGAAATATGGATTTTGCCTGGGAAAAGCATAACCGTGAAGCACTTTTACTGGAAAGCGATGAAATTGTTTGCTGGCGACGAAAATACTTAAGAAGTATAAAGCAATACAGATCAGAGCAGAAGAAAATCTTTTATCTTGATGAGACGTGGATCAATGAAGGTTATACAGTACCTAAAATGTGGCAAGACAAAAATATAACCAGTGCTCGCCAAGCTTTCATGGAAGTCCTGTCAACGGGTATTAAGGTGCCTTCAGGTAAAGGGAAAAGACTAATAATCGTCCATATTGGAAGCGAAGAGGGATTTTTAAAAGAAGGCTTGCTAACCTTCCAGTCGTGCCATACGGGAGGACATGGATTCGGATGTTTTTGAAGACTATTTTAGTGAAATGATAAAATATCTTCCGGCTGATTCAGTAGTAGTTATGGATAACGCGAGTTATCATTCTCCAACTTCATCTTGGAGAAAACAAGAAATTATTGACTGGTTATCCAACAAAAGTATTGAATTTGAAGATAATTTGATAAAAAGAGAACTATTAGCTATAGCAAATTTACACAAACATCGTTTTATGAAATACGCCGTGGAAGATATAGCAGAAAAACATAGTGTGCGCACACCGTCATATCATTGCGAACTAAATCCTATTGAACTTATATGGGCGCAAGTGAAAGGATTTGTAGCAAGACACAACACGACATTCAAAATGAAAGACGTTAAGCTACTGTTTGATCAAGCCATTAAGGAGGTGACACCAGAGAACTGGCGAAAAGCAGTCCAGCATGTTATTAAAGAAGAGGAGAAAATGTGGGATCTTGACTACTTGATCGATCGGACCGTCGACCCGTTAATTATAACGTCAAGAGGAGATGATAGTTCCTCAGATGACGAAGAATATTTAGATTTTTTATAATTTAATTTCTGTATAATGTATTTTTTGTATAATGTTCAATAAAAAATAAGTGTACCTAATAATATGTACATAATGCATAATTTTTATCCGGTTAAAATAAAATTCTTTCCTTTTTACGAGTATCCTACCGGCACGCCTTTGGCACACTATTTTCAGTGTTTGTGAATGGATAACAATAAGCTAAACCCATATATTGACCCCAACCCGGGTGGTACTACCTGCACTTGATAAAAAGAAAGAATTTTACAATGAAATCAATGCCAAACTATGAAAGTGGCTTAAATATTCGTTGGGTCACTCTGTGCTCCCTTTGCATACCTAATGAGGTTTTATTACTCTATACCTTTCTGAAATAAACTATAGTTTTCCAGCATTTTGTCCAAGATTTTCCATTTAGTCTAGTTTTTTTTAGAAGTTAATTCAGTTTTTTTGCAATAGTTCTATGTATGTGATATATTTTTTATTTATATAATGTATATTTTGTGATTACTGGTTTTGAAATAAATATCTTTTTATTTGTTAGATTATAAATAACAAATTTCAGTTAAATCAGCATATTATGTCCAAGGTATCCCCTTAACATGTCCATTGTTGCCCCAGATCTGAGGATAGAGTGGACAATTGCCTACTAGTTTTTCAAGCTTTACCAAAGTCAAATTACTTGGTTTAGAAATAGCCTTTAAACAAAATAACGTTACTAATGGGTTGAAAAAATATCTCCGAAAATTTTGTGAAGAAATACAGAAATAAATATCACTAAAAAATCAAAAACTGTCCAATGTATCCTCAGTCTCCCCTATAGTCGAGTGGACCAATTCATTATTTTAGAACAAAAACTTCCCATATACCTACTTGGTAGGGATGGCAATCTGAAATCGATTAATCGAATAATCGATTCCTCGGACCGAATAAATCGATTTTTTAAATCGATATGTTTTATTGAATCGATTTTTTTCAATTGCCCCGGCAACATCGCAATTTTTATATAAATCAATTATTATTTTGTTATAATCGATTTTTCGAGTAATATTAATCGATTTTGTATAAATTACGTGTGTTTAAGGAAAGGATTTTCGAAAACGGCTCTCGTATTATTTATACTATTTTTCAAAATGTTGACACCTTTTGACGATTATTGACCATTTCTCAAAATTATTGACCATTTTTTAACATTAATTATCAATATCTTAGAGTTTTCATAATTTTCTCATTAAATAGTGGAATTAATTAGAAACACTTAGTTTCATTTAAAAAAGGAATATGAGTAGATTCCACAAAGTAAGGGTCCAAACAGTAAATTCATTTTTTAACAATTATTGACAGTTTTTGACAAAAATCGTCCATTTTTAACAATTAATTGAAAATTATTGACCAATTTTGACAGTTTTTCAACAATTACTGATCATTTTTTTAAATTATTGACCAATTTTGACAGTTTTGCAACAATTACTGATCATTTTTTAACAATTATTGACCAATTTTGACAGTTTTTCAACAATTATTGACCATTTTTCCAAACTTCTTGACAATTTTTGACCATTTATTTGAAATTATTGACCATTTTTTACAATTATTGGCCAATTTTGACAGTTTTTCAACAATTATTGACCATTTTTTACAATTATTGACCAATTTTGACAGTTTTTCAACAATTATTGACCATTTTTTTTTAAATTATTGACCAATTTTGACAGTTCTGCAACAATTACTGACCATTTTTCAAAAGTTTAACAATTATTGACACTTTTCAACAGTTTTAGACAATAATAGACAATTATTGACCATTTTTAATTTTTTTTTAAATTTTCGACAATTATCGACCACTTTTCAAAATTTTTGACAATTATTGACAATTTCAGCAGTTTTTGACAATAATTCACAATTATTGACCATTTTTTAACAATTATTGACAGTTTTTGGCCATTATTGACCAATTTTGACAGTTTTGCAACAATTATTGTCAATTTTTCCAAATTTTTTAACTATTGATCATTTTTTGAAAATTATTGACCATTTTTCCAAATTTTTTAACTATTGATCATTTTTTGAAAATTATTGACCATTTTTTACAATTATTGACCAATTTTGACAGTTTTTCAACAATTACTGACCATTTTTCCAAATTTTTCAACATTTCTTGATCATTTTTTTTTAAATTATTGACCATTTTTCAACAATTATTGACCAATTTTGACAGTTTTTCAACAATTATTGACCATTTTTCCAAATTTTTTGACCATTTTTGAAAATTTTTGTACATTTTTCAAAATTTTAACAATTATTGACAATTTTCAAAAATTTTTGACAATTATTGACCATATTTTAAAATTTTTGACAATTTTCATATAATTTTATTTGATTTTTTTTCAATCCGATAAATATCGTTAACGAATAAATCTTTTAGGTTTATTATCGGAATATATACGAAAAGCATGTCCATTTTTAAAACAATCCAAGAAAAAATCAACGATCTCATCGCAGAAATCGATTTATTTTTTATTAAAATCGATTTTTTCGACAAATCCATTAATTTTGAATGAAGAAAAATCGATTTTTATTTTATCGATTATTATTTTCCATTAATCTCGCACATTCCTAATCCGATACTTTGTGGTAATAATATGGTAATAAAAAAATATATGTTATTATAGAATTCCCTGAACTTAATAAAAATCCCCAATTTTACCGGAAAGAGATTGTTTATTTAGGGGTACCTTTCTTGTTGTTTTTCAATAAAAAATATCGATTTATATTTACATAGTAAAAAATACAAACTTGAAAAAAATCAATTTTTTTGAAATCAATCTTTTAGACCTCGATTTTTTTATGTTTCATCAGGTTACGATTCGAATCGATTTAAAAATCGATCTTTTTTAGAAAGAATCGCCATCCCTACTACTTGGCCGTCTCTTGGTCTAATATTCATATAAACTGTTCGAACTACAGTACAGAGTGGCACAGAGAAGTGTTTACTGTTCAATAACAAAGGGAGGATTTGGATGTGGTTTTAGGCAACACGATATACATGCAAATTTTGAATACGTTTGTCTTCTTTTTTTTATTAATCAGATTTAATTAAAAAAAACATTAGAATTATTTTTTTTAAACTTGTGTTTATTATAAGTCAGTTAGAAGCTTTCCAATTTGAAGAAATGGGCTACATTTGGAGATGAAATGAGAACGCAAGTTTTAAATAGAAATCTACTGACGGAATTATCCGTTTCACTAATTTTTAATTCGAAACGGGTGTACGATATTAAATAATTGCCTAATTAAATTAATTTAAATAGGATATTGTGTAGCTTTTAATTATTACAATATAATCATTGTAGGTAGATATTGACTGAATGGAAGACAGACCCACGCAAATAAATGTTAGAGCTGCACTTCCATATTGCTTTCTTTTTTCGAAACCTGCAATAGGGGGGCATTATTATGTAAAGGCTATTATTGTATTTACCTTGAAAATTAATTGTTACATGGTACCTGAAATCAGCGGCGGCGGCACTCACGGTTTCTCATTTTCCGACGATTTTTCAAAAAAGTCACCGTCAAATAATGATTTTACGAAAAATTTAACATGGTAATGCTATTGAAACATATAATTTTATATGAGTGTTTTGTTAATTTAAATGGTTAATTATTTTATTGAAAGAAAACATATTTTATAAAGTGATATCGGACCTATTTTCCAAATTACAACGTTAAGCTTTTGCCTTAAAGGGTTTGTTGTTGTCTTTTATATTCGCTGTCATTAAGTCTGTGCAGCCTAATTCAGACAAAACATCCACGAAATTCGTTTAGCAAATTCAAAAGTCTATTTTTGTCTTCTTCAGGTACTTCTTCTGATCATGTCTTGAGTAATAGTTACTCGCTGATCAATAAAAGTTTTGCAATCAGTATAGCTCGCCCAGTGTAAGTTGGCACTTGGACTTTGTACTTCTGAGATGCGCGGTAGAACACCCGATCGCTCGAGACTCACTGAAATGGAAGACCCCAGTCTCTGATTTGACCGCAAACGGTTAATATAGCAGTAATTCCAGTGGCGTAGTGGTATTATAGTAGTTTTTAGTTACCGTAATTATTATCAGTAGTTAGTTTATAGAAGGTGTGGTTTTAGCTTATAGTTTAGTTATAATTATTAGAATGGAGTTTAAAAGTAAATTAAAAAATAAACATTTAAGTGGTCAATGCCGTGAACTAGTGTCCAATCTATAAAAGTTTATGAAGGAAGAAGCTACAAAATTTCAAACTTTGAAGACATCGAAGGAACTTAACTAATTAGCTTAGTGAATAATATTTTGTTTTTATCTTTTAGGGATTTTTAATTTTTATTTTATTTAGTAATTTATTGTGAGGGTTAATATCTTATTTAAATTTAAGTCCGGAAATATAAAATCCTAACATTGTAATCTCCTATCAAGATAAATAAATATTTGTAAACACCCTATTGTTAAGTGATTATAAATATTTCTCAGCAGCCGTCATGTACCTACGACTATGTTGAAGCAAAGTGCGAGGGTCGTACGAGAGTAGTCCGCTCAATATATCTATCTTTATTCAAGCAGTGTCTGTTAGTTTTTGTTCGAGCATATCTCAAGTTATATCATTTTCTTAATTACGTCGAATTTCAACAAAACGATCTCCAGCCTTAAAACTTATATTATGATTCCTCATTACTGCTAAACTTCCAGCTTCTTCTCCAACTCGAATATCAACAAAATTCAACGTATTTTTTTTCAAATTTACATCGGTTTGTATCAAAACTTCAGTTTTTTGTTTCTTTGAGTTTCTTTCCATTTCATGGTCCTAAATGAATCTTCATGTTTGTAGCCAAAATGTAGTTGTTCGCCAATTTTAACATATATGCAATCCAAGGTAATTCGGTAAAATTTCTTCCGATCCATTGGTTGAGAACTATCGGAAACAATCAAAGCTTCAATTTCCTTCTCAACATCATTCAAAGTTAATACTTCGTGATTTTCTTACTCTTCACGCTCTGGCCTCCAAACCCAAATAAATTTTGATCAGTTGGTTTGTATGGTAGATTATGAGCAGATATTACTTTTTCTTTTATTGTACAAATGCACTACCTGAATCTACAAATCCTGTTATATTTAGATGATGATCAAGTTTTACTGATCTAATGAATTTTTGTATATTATCAACTTCATTATTTTTATCATAGACCAAAGATTGTGCATGACTTGAATTTCCTTTATGTGAAAGATTAGCAGCACCTGAAGATTGATTTGTATTTTGTGGACAATTTTTTTTTCCTATTTCCTATTCCTTTACAATTATAGCAAATCAGTCTAGATTTTTTATTCTTTTCTTGAATTTCCCTTATAGAATTCACTTTTTCTGTTTCAATACTAGTACTTTCTGTAGAATCTCTACTAGCCATATCAGAATCACCAATATAATTATTATTTCTGTTACAAAAATTACGATGAGCTTGATTTTTATTGTGGCTATGAAAATTAGATTTATTGTTGATTATCTCGAATTTCACAATATACCTATCTGTTGAATCTTTCAAACCAGAAATTATATTTTTATTTTGTAGTCCTACAATCAAAATCATAACCTAAACTTCTACAAAGCGACACCTTATCTTGAAAATAAGAATACACTGATTCTCATTCATTTTTCACTTGAACTGAATCTTTGTACCATTTCCCATGTTATCTACTTCCATTCCAGAAGCTTCGGGTCTTCTATAAAGGCCACTAGTTTGACTAGAGGGATTTTCAGTAGTTGTAATGGTTGTATTAATTCCTCTCCAAAGTGCTTCCGTCTAAGTTCTTGTAAGTTCTCGCAGAAGCAGAGTATGTGAATAGGTGTTTCATCATCAAGTTCACATTTTTTGCACAAAAGTTTACTAACTTTGCTCATTTTATACAGATGTTTCCTCAAAGTGCAGTGTCCAGTCACCAGGTCGGTAACTGTCTTCCAATGTTTCATACCCAGTTTCAGTTGCCTGGTTGAGAGTTCCTTGTCTACCTTGTTCAGTAAACTCTTTGTATGAAGGTGCCCTCGTGTCACCCTCCATTTGAATTGGTGTTCCCCTTCTAGCCAGTTCCCGATTTCCCCTCCTATGCAATCTTTTGTGATTCCACAAAACTGTTCCGGACCTATGAAGTCTCCTTTAGAGCCTTCTTTAGCTAACTGGTCCGCCATTTCGTTACACATATTCAAACAACGACTTCCATATTGATAATAACGATAATAGATTATCCGACAATTTTTCAAATGATGGTGGTTCTGAATATAATCCATAATTCTGAATCAGATGAAGACTCTACTGAGAGTGATATAAGAGATCCTGTGGAAGATCTTGATCCAAAACATTACAACATGCAGGAAGGTCGCTAAAGAAGAAAGATAGCAGATCCAAATCATTGGAAACGGAATAAAAACAAACAACTCCGACAGGAAGGAAAATTTTATTTGAGATTTTTGAAAACAGGAACTGGACAAGTTGAACAAAAGAAACAAAGAGCTGCTCGTCAGATGAAGCCAACGTGTAAAAAAGAAGTATGTCGAAAGTCAAGAGTGTGGTTTTGTTCTGATTTACGATGGATCGAGATTCAAGACGTACCCTAACGTTACAATATCATTTGAATGACGGAAAATATGTCGACCAAAGCTAAAGAACATTCACTTTCTAGGTTCTTTTATACCAGCCCCAGTGCCATGGTTTGTTTTGGAGCCATCGGTGAACCAGATGATTTCTACAGAATTACCTGGGTGTATCAACTGTTCCCTAGATGGGATGATGATATTCACTCGCTCATAACTCTTCTGCATTGCCAGAAAAGCCTAGTCGTCCTGGTAGTAATTTTTTCCAGGTCTGCCTTCCAATTCAGTTTGGAATCAAGGGTCACTCCCAGATATTTAACATCTTTGGATATTTCTAGTTCTTCTCCGAGCAACATAACTCTACCCAGCGGAAGAACTCTTCTATTCGTAAAAGCAACTAGTTTGGTTTTTTTTTATTAACTGAAAGGTCCACTTTAAGGCACCACTCCTCCACAATTCGCAGTGCTTCCTGTAGGACATTTATAACCACCTCTGGGAATTTCCCATTGGTGACAATCACCATGTCGTCCGCAAAGCCCTGTGTCCATATGCCTTGATCGTTCAACCTACAGATCAAGTCATCCACAACTAGGTTCCACAAAAGTGGTGAAAGTACTCCACCTTGAGGACATCCTTTAGTTGTCCTAACGGTGTATGTTTTATCATGCATATGTGCTGTTAGTCTCCTATGCTCGAGCATGGATTCTATCCATTTGCATGTGGTGCTGTTAATCCCTCTTTTTTTAAGGGATCTGTTAATTGATAACTTCGAACTGTTGTCCAAAGCACCTTCGATGTCTAGAAATGCTGCAAGGGCTAGTTCCTTATGATTCAGACTCCTTTCGAGGCCTGAGACCAAATTATGTAGGGCAGCCTCACCTGATTTCCCTTCTTGATAAGCCCATTGTAGTCTATGTAGTGGGATGCTCTTAAGCGCTCCTTCTTGTAAGTACATTTGTAAGACTTTTTCCATGGTTTACACCATAAATGATGTCAGACTGATTGGTCGGATGTCACCTGTACATAGTTCCATAATCGGCATCAAGTTGTATTCGGATCTATAGCAAATACAAGTTCTTATTTTAGTACGATCAGTTCCCATTATCAGTCTCATTCTCCTAATATTAAGCCCCAGTATTTTGCCTTTGTTTATCCAAGGTTCTTGAATTAGAACGAAGTCTATGTTTTCAGCCACCACTCTTTGTTGTAGGACAGCGGTGTCTGTCTTTTTGAGCTGCAAGTTAACTTGAAGCACCTGGAAGATCCTTGGAGGTTGATGGTACAGGCAAAGCGCAGAGGGTTGAAATTTTGGACAAGCCGTAGCAAGTCCTCGAAAACTCAATGTATATGGGCAACACCGATTCTGTTTTACCTTGAATTCGTTTCTTCATCTTTTCCCACATATCATCCTTAATCAATTTAAAATCATAAGTTTTCTTAAAACTCGTTTTAAAATCTTCAAAAGTCCTTTCAGTGAACGATTTTCTAGAATTGTCTATCACATGAATCTTAGCTGTTTCCAAGATAAACTCTTACGGCCAATTGTCTAGAACCGCTGCACTCTCAAGACTATTTGGCCAATCCATAGCAGGTTTTCCTAGATCCTCTCCATTGAAATCGTCTATTCTTTTACTAAAGTCGGGAATAATATGGAGGTCTTTATTTTCATGTGCGCTAGAAGACCTTTCAAGCAATTTTAAAAACTTTTCTTCCGAAGCAGATCTATTACGCTCCATAGTTAACATCATCTCCATAAACTTATCCATCAGAGTCTCCTGCGAACCGAGCAAGTGGAGTGGTTACGCTCTCAGCTTGTATTCGGAAGGACCGGGGTTCAAATCCCAGGTCCACCTGGTTTTTTCAGAGGTTATCTCGTAGCAATAGGTGAATTCTGGGTCAGAAAACACCTCCCAGGCACCTACCACCGTTCCCTCCACTCCCATCCCCTGAACCAAACAATCCTTATTCCTTCCAATGTTGGCCCGCTCTCTCGAGAGGGGGAGAATGAAAAACTATCCTTTCTTTTTTTCTCCTGCGATGCTGAACCTTCAGACGTGCTACTTGGACTACCTCCTTCTGCCATGTCGCTAACCTCTTCAGGAACCAGAAGAAAAACCAAATCAGTCTCGAAAATCACGCTAACATAGAACTCTTCGAAAATTGCTTAGAAACCAGTTGGGGTCCCATCCAAACTTCTGAATTGTAGTAAATATCTTCGTATGAAGATATTACCAGTACAATGTCAAGATGCTTTTGGTTAATAAACAATTTATGTGGAAAGATTTATTTTTTTAATAAAAAAAAATGACAACTGGTAAAACTTTTGTGACATCCGCTGTCTCCCTGACTTATTTATAGTACAGAGTGATCGACATGTATTTTCCACCAGATATTGGACAAAAAATGATGTTGAAAAATAAGAAGAAACTTTGTTTATCAAGTTATACTGATGCAAATAGACATCGTAATATCATTTCTATTGTTTGAAAATAAAGGTGTTTCTATCATAAATACGCTAACAAGGTTAATCAGGCTCGTACAATTTTATATTTCTACGTTCATGAAAAAAAAACTTTATCCCAGGTAGCAGACGGACGTCATTTGGACGTTTTTTTTGGTTACTTTTCTGACCAATATAACGTATAACTGACGTTAAAATGACGTAATGAAATAAAATGACGTCAGTTGACAACGTTTTTAAGACGTCACTTTTGAACTTAATTTAGACTTACCATGACGTTTTTAAAACATAAATTTTCGAGTATTAGGCAGTGGCGGCACGTGGTTAATTTGAAACGGGGGTCATAGTTTATGTGACCAAAATCTTAAAATACGGAACATCACTGACCAGCCCCCCGGAGGCCTATCCGCCGTAGGCGGGAATTTTTCGAAAAACCACTCCCAATTTCTGCCCAGAAGTCGTTATAATCGTTAAATAAACAAAATTTGTGGAGTTCCTTTCCAAAGCCCAAGAGGCAAAAAATTTTTTGGGCCACGCTTGTTTTATATAAAAATAATGTTCTCTTAAAAAACAACCATATTTTATTCATTTCTATACATATTAAATATGACAAACTCAAATTAAATGATAATTAGTCTAAATCTTTTTAAAATTTAAGTGAACCCTTCGATCTTTTGTATTTGCAACAACTTATTACGTCAAAACACAGCTCGTTATTCTCATTATTTCGCTTCAAATGCTCTCCTTTAAATCAAAATATAGCGCGGCCTGCCAACCCCTCTACTCATCTCTTTTGTAAGCGTGTAATAATCAGCCGACGTAAGTCGATTCATCGTCGATATTAAACCGGGCTTTTGACCCATCACATGTAAACTTCGGGCGTGTTTCTCTCACGCCACGAAGATCGTCAGCGCTCGGCAAATTCCGTTCCCATATAACACCTTGAGGTCAACGGTGGACACCAGCCCGCTTTCCAATTTTGGTTTTCGCCGAGTATTTGATGCTTGATGCGGAATAACGTTTACACGGGAGGTCTTGAAAAACGATTACACGAGGGGTCTTGAAACGTTTTAGGTAAATTTTATTTAAGAGGAATACTATACTATATGTATAGTAGGTATATTTTATTTTTTTAAATGATTATTTAATTATTTTTTAATGGGAGGTCATTGACCCAATGACCTATTGGAGGAGCCGCCACTGGTATTAGGTGTAGGTAGGTGGTATGGTACTAAAACAGGACGATTAGTATTTATATCATTTATTTATTATCAATTTATAATACATATTTAAACATTTAAATTGTGAAGTAGTGGGAAGCATACACATTTATTGATAGTGGTGTCTTTAAAATATGGAAACAAAATGCATCTAGTGATAATATCTTTTAAACAATATATATTGTAAGTTCTGATAATAAATTATGGACTATACTAATTTGTAGCATGGATGACTCAAAAGGGTATGAATACAGTATTCGCCAGCTAACTTGATGTCCTAAATGCTTTCTAGGGAGCTATTGACGCCGCCCATCCGATAACTGTAAACAGTGCCGTGCAAGTTCTGGGGATACGCTTTCTGTTACAAATTAACACAACTTGTACAATTAATAAAGTAAAGACCGTCCGGAAATATATGATCCTAGCTTAATAAATAATATTTAATTCTTTGTTATAATTATTGGTATAATGATTTTAATAGAAACGGATCTGCTTTATACCTGAATTCTGAGTACATAAATAATATTTTAACAATAGGGTACCCATTACAATAACATGTTATTTATCTAATTGAAGATTATAAAGTTAGGATCTTATATTTCCGGACGGACTATCATTAAAATTTGTTAGAAACTAAATAATTTCTTCCAGGTAGTAATGAGAATAAAAGAAACACAAGATAATGGGAAATTATTTAAGCTAGGTATATTTCTAAGAATAGGTATAAACAGTTTTTATCTTTACGAAGAATCTGATCCACTGCCGCTACTGGAATCACTTTCATCTAGAGTAATCACAAGAGGGTTGATGTCATAAAACATATCTGTTTGTTTTACAAACACTTTATTGTACAAAGTAGAAACAATAACTGTGTGACGTTACGCTACTGAAAATCTTAACACCTGATAAGGTTCGATGCAATTGGCGTTTGTCAAAATTTTACCACCAATAGCAGCCGAGTAGGCAGGGCACTATTACTCTGTCTCTCTAATTTGGTAACTTCTGGGATATCAAGTTAGCTGGCGAATACTGTATGAAGATTCATATATCATTTCTCCCAATTAGAAAACATTAATCCTTATTATCTTGAATTATGTTTTCTATTTGAATAACTTTGTTGTTTGTAGGAATACAGCAACAGTTGGAAATAGAATGAGATTTTATTGAGAGTTCTGTATTAATTTTAAAAATTACCGTAGGTAAAAAAATTTAATAAGTACCTACATACTCAAATACATTTTAATCAAACAATACAACTCTGTAAACTTTAGAAATAAGGTTGTCTAAATCAGAGTTGATCAAATTGACTATAAAATATTGATTGATAATAATATTTAATTTATTTAAAGAAATAACTTGGTTGTGAAATAAAACAAATGCTAAAATGGATAAAACTTAATTACTCAGTAAGAAAACTCACCCTAAAATTTCCAAAACGATTCCAAAGATTCCAAACACTAAAATCGGCCAGAGCACGCACAAACACACAGAGTTTATCTTTAAACTAAAATATAACTATATTTGGATAACGGATCTTTTCTGAGTGAGAAGTAGAATTAAAAAAAGGTTTTAAAGGACAATTATGAATACATAATATTCACACAAAGGTTGTCTACAACTTTCTTGACCATATTGTATCATAGAAAATGTTTATATTTGACTCATATCTAAGCTAAGGGCACTTGAAGCAATTTACAGCAGGCGCCTAACGTGTTGGCGAGCGCGCAAACTCATTTTCAACGTTACCTCCCACTACAGCTCTTGTAAGACTTATAAATGCTCTGTACAGAGGCGTATCATTAGTTGTCCTCCAATTCTGTTGGCGTTTGGCATTGTCTGAATAATTTTTGTGATGTTTCTGAAAAAATGTCATCGCCTAACAAAAAACCAGTTATCAAGAGTCAGGCACGTGAAATAATTTTTAAAGTGTTCAATTATTTTCAAAGTGTCAAATGTGAGTCGGATACGTTATCAAATGTGAAAAATAAAACATCTCTCGCTAGAGGTAACATTAAATAAATTTCAAAAATAACTATTTCAACACAAATATTTATTTTGTATTAGGTATTTCGATAAGAACTATTGAAAGAGTGGTTAAAGAAGGGGAGCAATTAATTTCTGCAAATAACGTGCGAGTAAAATTTTCCACCCCAAGAAAGAAGCGGCCTAGAAGAGCACCAATAACTGATTTTCTCGAGTATGAGTATTCCAATATTAGACGGATTATTTACGACTTTCATAAGACGGAAGGTACGGTAAAAAAGTTACAACACAAAATGAATGACGTTTTGGGAATTGTGGCTTCCGAAACATCTCTTCGTAGAATTTTAAAGAAAATAGGTTTCAAAGGACTGAAAATAATAGAAAAATTTTAATAGAGAAAATGGACATCAGAGAATTGAGTTTCTTGATGAAACATACCTTCATAGTGGACATACATCTTCTAAGAACTGGACGGATGAATCAACCAAAGGGTTATTTAAAAATATTTCGAAGGGACTAAGACTCATTATTGTCCATGCAGGAGGTGACATGGGCTTTATATCTAATTGTCGGCTTATATTTAAATCAGGCACAAAATCAGGGGATTATCATTCAGAAATGATAAATGGTAAATGGTTACAAGAAAAGTTGATCCCAAATTTACCTGTGAATTCGATAGTCGTGACCGATAATGCTCCATACCATAATATTCAAATTAATCCAGCCCCCAACACAAATTCTAGGAAGGCTGACATGGTGAAGTAGCTGCACGAAACAAACATTTTGTTCACCCCCGACATGCTCAAACCCGAATTATACGAGTTGATCAAGAGAAATAAAAAGCATCATGTTAGATACAAATTTGATGAGGTTATGCTTGAACACGGACATAACGTTTTGCGACTTCCACCCTACCATCCGGATTTGAATCCCATTAAACTCATTTGGGCTACAATGTGTCCCAAAAGAATGTAACTTTCAAGTTGGAAGATGTGAGGAAACTGGCGGAGCACGAGTATGATCAAATAATTTCCGAGGAAGGGCAAAAGCGTTGCCGACATGTAGTAGATATAGGGCGGAAATATTTGGAAAATGAAACATTCACAGATGTTCAAACAGAGGTAAATCCAGTGATTATAAATTTAAATGACGAAAGCAGCCCAAGCACAAGCAGCAGTGAAGATGAAGAAAATTTGTATTCAGATAGTGACTGATTAAAGTTTATTTTTTAATAAGTGTATCATTATATAACATTTTAATGAACTATAATACTGAATAAAATATGAAAAGAAATTACAAACAAATGTGTTCCATTTGCTACCCTAATTAAAACTAATTATAGGTACGACACTGCAAGGGGCTTATCGTAATCCAATAGTAATTTAGTTGGGAGAGTCTATACCAAAGATTACAAAATATAGATAAGATTGTTCACTCGTACGAATTCTATCGATCAAAGGATTCATACCGCTGGTTACTGTCTGGTGACTTAGCGGTTGGCGCCATGCTACAGTATGTCGCTAAATCCTTACTTGCATTTAATTTTGCATATTATACGGGTCGTCGCCTATCGAGCGCTGGTATTTTAGAATTCCTTGTTCGTGTTTATGTTTTATAGATATTTTAAATTTATTAATTAATTATTGCAATAAGGAAAAAATAATATTCATATTTTCCTCTTCAATAGCAAAACTTATAAAATAAATATTTTGTGATATTTGTTAATAGTCTTAGTTGTATACATAATAAATGGTAGTTTATCACTTTCCCACGAATTCTGAATGCAGTCTTGATTTTAAGTACTTATAATGTAAACAATGATAAAAATATAGAGAAGCAATTAAGGGCCAGAAATGTGCCTACAATCTCTAGAAACTTTGTAGAAGTATTTCATTTAGTTTTTCGGGAAACGTTCCGGAAGTAAAATTTCTTGTTCGCATTATTTTAACTCCTGTCTTCCAAAAGTAACATTAATAATATTATAATTGTGGTTTTAAAATGCCTGTGTGTTGTGCTGTGATCGGTTGTTCCAGCAAGGTGGGAAATCCAGAAATATCCTTTTATCGTTGTCCCAAAGACGTTGAGAGGTGGGTATTAAATTAGTTATTATCAAATACGGAATTCAACTTTTTTAAACTATTGTAACAAAGATATTAGATAATAATAAATTAGTTAGTTATTTAGTACTTATAGATACTGGGTATTCATAGAAATTTGAAAATTCACATATCTAATTTATTAATAAATATATCCTGCAGCTGCATAATATGTTTTTACTGTTTTAACCTTGTGAATCTAAAAAATACGGAGTGTCTAATTTAAAGATCAAAATTGTTTTAGTGGTCCTATTATTCTGGTGGCCAATAAGTATGTATAATTTAATTTGTGATATTCTGTATAAATAACCGCTAGATCTTCAATAAGCATCACAAAATTACTAAAATGTTAAATAAAATCTGTCAATTGATTCATTTTAAAAATTTTAATATATTTTTTTACTTATACCTAAACTTTCCTTTTCAAATTCATATCCTGAACTTTTTTCGAAATAATTAACATTTAAAAACATTATACAAAAAAAACCTTTAATAAATCATCCTATTTAAATATATATTTCTCAAGTTACCCCTGTATAGCTTTGAATAAAATATACTCTTCTAATTCCCTGGTACCTAGCGGTGTCGTTATTTACAACAAAAGGGAGCCGTAAATATGATTTATGAGTGCGGTGATCGTTTAAAACACTAAGAAGAATCAGACCGCCTTCAAGTGAACTATCTTATATATATTTTGTAATCTTTGTCTATACCTGCGCGATCGCTCGCCATCACGTTTGGCGCTTGCTGTACATTTCTATTTTATTTTTTTGTTATGGTGACAAGTATTCTTAAGATATTTATTATTTATTATTTATCACCTATATTCGACGTCATAACGACGTCAGTCTGCTACCTGGGATTGAACTATATTTAGTGGAAAAACTAGTTCTTTATTGCTCTAGTGCAATAAAAATTTGATTGCACACATCTGCCAAGTAATATTGGCATTTTGTTATCATGTCAAACTTAAACATTCAAATCTACGCCATTTTTAGTCCATTTTTTGAGCAACCTAAATAAGACATTTATTGGTTTTTGCGTGCACTGTAACGGTAAATGGCTGTAACCTCAAAGGGCACCAGCTCGAAGGGCTCCGGCTAGAGACTCCTCTCAAGGGTGATTCGACCCCAAGTTTATGCCGCACAAGTGTTACAGGAAGGTTGTAAAAGTTGAGGGCGCCACTACCTTTTTGACGATAAAAAGTACCAAAAAAACTAAGGCGGAAAAAGTAGAAAAGCCTTGCAAAATTTAAATGAAAGTTAATAATAAAAGTGACCCCGGGCGATATCTCCCTCAACTTTTATGGTCGAGGATTTAGAAAAAATAAAAATAGAATTTAAAACAAATTTATAATTTATTCTGCCACAGGAAATGAACACTGGAATTTGTATTTTTATAGGTACTTAGCTTATATGGAGTGGTTTCCTGAAGTAGGTAGGCAGGTCTTGATCTGAACTGATGTGTTCTGTTCTAGGGCGGTATTTTGATCTAGGGCTGTATCCTGGGGTTCTATCCTTGGCTATATCCTTGGGTTATATCCTTGGGGTTATATTCTTGGGATATATTCTTGGGTTATATTCTTGGGTTATATCCTTGGGGTTATATCCTTGGGGTTATATCCTTGGGTTATATCCTTGGGGTTATATCCTTGGGGCTGTGCTTACCTAGAAGTACAGGTGGATCAGGGATATGTAGGAACTTGAATGTAATGGCACATTATGTTGGTCAGCTTTTCAGGTTAAAAAAAGGAAGGCAGTTATTTGAAAGTCGAAAAAATTGATTTAATTTACTGAAAGTTTTCCAACATTATATGTCCCATGTTAAAACAGTAAAAATAGCAATTATCGGCTAAATAAAAAGAATATACTAATGATCCGGAAGAATCTAATGATAGCAAAAAGTTATTTATTTAGTTATATGAAAAAATACGGCACTGGCGTTACGAAAGAATATTTTATAGGTTAACAGATTATAAAAATGTTATTTTATAATTAAAAGAGTTATTTCGCAACTGAAAAAGCTTGAAAATGTTTGTATAAAAGTAAAACAGTGAATTATAAAAGAATATTTGGTTTAAAACTACCATATTAGTATAGTTTATGACCACGTGTTGAATTTAATTTCGTCTATCTCTGTAAAAAAATAAAGAATGCATACGAAAATTATATCAGACAGTACTTTAGAAGAAGCTTATTAATTATAAATTATGATTTTGAACTCACCACAGCAAAATTCATAAGATAGGTACTTAAGAGATGAAATATAGCGAAAGATGATCTTTCCCCTTAGGCAGTCGATAACGGAAAGGGGTGTTTCTCGTGGCATTGGAAAAAATGGAAGCTTCCGTTGGCAGACGTCAATTGTCTTACAGTCAGGGATGAAGAATTTGGGATCACAGAACTATAATTGGAAGTGGCTAGTAACGACGAGCCCTAATTAAAAGGATTTATTCTGTAAAATCGAAACAGGTCGATAGACATGTTACAGCACGTAGAAAAAATATTGTAGGTATGCAACTATTAATGGATATAAACACCGCTACGTAAAATGTCAAATCATATTAGTAATGTTCTTCCGTACTGAAAGAAGTGATCTATGTTATAACTAAAATCAGGTAGATCAGTTTAAGCGATCGTTCTTTCGTTTTCAATCAGTTCCCCCTCTACACCTTAAAAGTGATCATAAGTAATTATTCTGAACGCGGAATTTATTATATCAGTTAGATCACATTGGTAAAGTTAACCTCAAAAATTTAAGCTAGAAGTTTTTAATATACATTTACAAGGGAATCTAATATTAATTTTCTTTCCATTTCGTTAGTTTTTCTTGTTCTACACAGCGTAACTCAAAAAATAAATAACCTCCAAATGACAAAACGACATGTTATCTGTGGACGAAAATATCTTCAAAATGAGCGAGTTCTTTCGGGCATTCAGTGAATGAATGTGTTCTGATTGCAAAATCACTTCCACTTTAATCACATAAGTTCCATCAGTTGAATCAGTACGAAAGAACATAGCTATTGTATGTCTACGCTTTTATTTTAATATCCCTTTGCGCTGTCACTGCTCTCAGCGCCACAATAGAATCCGATTGAAAAACGCACTTTAATCATTAAAGTAATTCAAGCATTTCAAATCCTACATGAAAACCAGAAAACCATGCGATTATAATACACCTTTGCAGAATTTGAAAAAGTTGTTTTTTCTTAATTAGGACACTGCCCACTCTTCAGGAGTTGTTTGTCAGATATTATTATGGAAAACGACCAAAAAGATAAATAAATTATGGCTATAAATTTTATTTAATTCCCTTAAATATATTCGGGATTCCTCGTTGGAAAATAAATTTGGTTGCGAAAATTCCGATTTTATTTTTACGTCACGTTTAAAATCTGACAACACTGGAAGGATTTAATAGTTTCTCGTTTGCCATTCAGTATTATTAATTTATTTTCCATATTATGTCCCCCAGGATAGTGGAATTTGAAACTTAAAACGCCAATTTTAAGTGAATAATAATTACTTTTTAAAATGGATATCAAAATAATAACGTTTTAAAAATAAATTAGTAAACTGCACCGATAACCTTTACTCTGAAAAATATCAAACTATAATTAAATTTGACAACAACATTATTATGTTATGTTTAATCATCTTCAAATTTAATTTAAATCAGCTTTTAACAATCACCAGACTTTATGCTACTTATTTTTAGATATTCTTGATGGTTAAAAAAATAAAAATTTGTATTAAATTCGAAAATTTTAAAAACCGGTCCTGTATTTTTTTTTACCAAGAAATGTACTTATTATTCCTGAACCACCTACATACGAAATTATACAACATTAAAAAACGTGCAGAACAATAAAAGATGCAACTCAATATACCAAAATAATCTTTTATATATTATTGGATAAAAATAACATTTCCAAGAATAATCCACAACTCATCTCGATACGATCTCTCTCTCTCTGTAGGGTTGTGATATTCGAATTTTTGTTCGTTCTAAAGTTATAATGCCATATAATCATAAAATTAAGTGACTTTTTCTTTAAATGGTGTACATGCATACAAAATTAATTTTTATTGCTTTTCTGTTATGATCAAAGAAATAGGAAATTCACATCCCATGAAATTTTATACAGAAACAGTAAATTTTATGATGCCACGTTGCCGCATCACCAAAATAAAAGTAGCATTTAAATTGTGTCTGTTGGATTTAAATGAAGCAAACGAAGTTGAGTTGAAGTTAAACATTATTTTACTTATTTGACAATTACTATATTAATTGGACGCTGTTATGCAGAAATGTGTTAACCAACAAAAAAGTGTATTTTCAGTTAGAGTTACTATTGTGTAATGAAGAGCACAGGGTGTCCCAAATTGGCAGGGTATCTCGTAAACTAGAAGAGATAGAAGAAAAGCAGTTAAGATGTTATTACTTCTTTTTTTGTTAAAGTAACGATAGCCTAATTAAATCTTTAGTAACTCCCTGCAGTTGGAAGATACAGGGCGATTATTGAAAACTACAAGGTACTATAACTTCTTAATTAAGAAAAATATAAAAAAACGTTATGAAAACTTTTGATAGATATAATATTAAAGAGTTCAGTGGCGCACAAAATTTTTTTGTTAGAGGGCTCACTAAGGAAATATAATGCAAACTTATGTTGTTTTAAATGGGACACCCTGTATATTTTGACGTTTTTCGTTTCCTTTTTTAATTCTCATTCACCTGATATGACATATTATATATCTTTTTTCAATGGTTGGAGCTACAGTGCAAATAAACCATTTATGGATGTTATCAGGTGAAACACCCTTAAAAAATTGAACACTCAGTAACGAAATTTAACATTTTATTATAAGAATACTGATGTGTGACAATTTTATTTATCAAAATCATAATTAATGAAAAATAAAACCAGATTAAAAAAATAAAAACAATAAACTTATGAAACAACAAAAAACTAATCTATCTCCTATAACTAATTTTATTAAAATGTAAAAATTACATTAAATGTTCAAAATGTCCTCCGTTTTGTTGTAATAATAATTGACACCTTTTTCTTACTGATCTTACACAACTGAGAATGTGCACTGGCTTTATTTTTCTATATGCGGCATGAATATTTTGTAATAAATCTTCCCTACTCTCGAAGTTAGTCTTGTAAATATTATTTTTTTTAAATCCCAAAATAAAAAAATCAGGAGGATTTACTTCCGGAGAACGAGGGGGCCACCTAATCGGTCCATAAGTACCAATCCACCGATTAGGGAATTTTTCGTTTAAATAATCTCCAATGAATAGAGTATTATGGGCAGGTGCTCCATCTTGTTGGAACCAAAATGTGTCCCTATCAGCCAACACTTCTTCCTCCAAAAGTTGGTGTAAGTTTATTTCCAAGATATCTATATATCCAGCAGCAGTTAGTTTATCATCAAATATATGATAAACTAATTTATTATGTTTGACAAAACAACTAACGTTAAAGCCGAATCTGCCTTGTCTCCTGATCCCCTGAACTAAGTGTGGATTTGAGTCATTCCAATATAGTTCATTATGTCTGTTAAATATTCCTGCACTGCTTGTCACACATCAGTATCCTTATAATAAAATGTTAAATTTCGTTACCGAGTGTTCAATTTTTTAAGGGTGTTTCACCTGATAACGTCTTTAAATGGTTTATTTGCACTGTAGCTCCAACCATTGAAAAAAGATATAAAATATGTCATATCAGGTGAATCGGAAATAAAAAAGGAAATGAAAAACGTCAAAATATAGAGGGTGTCCCATTTAAAACAACATGAGTTTGCATTATATTTCCTTAGTGAGCCCCCTAACAAAAAAATTCTGTGCGCCTCTGAACTCTTTAATATTATATCTATCAAAAGTTTCCATAACGTTTTTTTATATTTTTCTTTATTAAGAAGTTATAGTTCCTTGTAGTTTTCGACAGTTTTCAATAATCGCCCTGTATCTTCCAACTGCAGGGAGTTACTAAAGATTTAATTAAGCTATCGATACTTTAACAAAAAAAGAAGTCATAACATCTTAACTGCTTTTCTTCTATCTCTTCTAGTTTTCGAGATACCCTGCAAAACACACCAATTTGGGACACCCTGTACAGAGATTCCTCTCATAAAAAATTAACACGAAAAAATAATTCCTTGTATCAAAAAAATTGAAAAAAGTTAACCCACGAATGTCGTTGTTTTGAATTTTCATTTAGCAATAACATCGCAAGTATCTTAACATCTGTTTGCATATCAGTCACAGAGATGGACCTTGATTTCGCAGTAAAGTTTCAATCACTGCTTAACACATTGTTGCTAAATTGAGAAATGTGGCATGATGAACATGTGAAAAACATGTTAAGAGCATTTGAAGCTGTTTTGAAAATCATTAATTCGCCCTTTGCAACATATTGAAACTACATTATTTCAAGCTTAACACATTCTTGCAAAAAGAAAGGGGTGTAGTTGGACAAGAGTTGATGAAGCCGAGTGAAGAAAATAGTGTAGTTGATTCCGAATTTCCATTGCCAAATATATCTATTTCCACATGCGATTTTGAGCAATCCGTGGAATTCAACAATTAAGTTGCAGCAATTTTTTCAGAAATATTTGATGTAACACAAAACATCAGCAAACTTGTTGATACAGGAGAAGTTAATGTTTTCTCCTGCATTGTTATTTAATCGTTGTTTAAAATTGGCTCTCTTTCAATGTTTCGTATACAACAATACAACAACAACATTTAAATATTATTTCACAGTAATTGTTCAATATGTCCGCCATTCATCTAGATACATTTATCAATGCGTTTCATGAAAGATCGCCTACTATTAAATAATGTCATTGGTGTAAAAAGTTGAACTCGACTATTTATAGGGTTTCTGTAAACTATTTCCTTCATTGTGCCCCATATACTGAAATCCAAGGGTTTATATTCTGGACTGCGTGGTGGCCAAGGAAAGGGGCTACCACGATCAATCCATCGTTCAGGAAGCGGGGTGTTTAAATAGTTTCGTACTTCAAGAGTGTAATGCGAAGTAGCCCCGTCCTGCATAAACAACATGTTATGTCTCAAATTTAGTCTATCAATTAACTCATTTTGTAGGAAATGTAAATGATTGTTATCATTTAATCCTTGGGGCAACTCGTGGGGTCCTAGAAAATGTTCGCCAATGACCCCACACCAAGCAATGATTTTGAATTCGTGTTGAAAATGTATATCTTTTTGTCGCAAAAATGATGTAGTTTTAATATTTTTCAATAAAAAGAGAGATAGCGTTAACGATAAAAAAGTTAAGCGCACAGTTACACCAGCAGCATATCCAAAATCTTTCAATTTGCTGAGAAAAAACATTTTTTACATTTCAACTTTGCCACCCTGTATCTTTTTTATTATCAGTAATTTACCACAGCAAGTTGCGTTAGGTTGTAATATTTTTAGGCCATTTCACTTGGACCATTACTTCCGGACCACCCTGTATAAAAAGAGAAAAAGAGAAGAGGAAGAAAAGGAAAGGGAAAAGGAAGAGAAAGAGGAAGAAGAAAGAAAAGAGGGAGAGGAAGAGGAAGAGAAAGAGGAGGAAAAAATGCATATAATTTTAATTTTCTTTTTTTTTTCTATACTACATCTCTTATCTATGCTAACATTATAAAATAAATAAAAGAGCAAAAGTATAACAGAAACATTTAGTAATGGTTTGTAATGAAACTAAATAATTTATGAAATAAAAAATACAAATCTACAGAATTATAAAGTTAATCAAACAAAGAAATTTTTTCCAACAAAAATAATCAGTAGAAACTTTGAAAATTAAATAACAGCGGCAACGACGCTTTGGCAGGCGACCCTTAAAAGGCAATACGAAGTGCGCATAGTCTGCTTGTTGACGTTGCTTAAGCGCAAGCGCTCCATACTCTCTCTCTCTACTCTTTCTACTTCGTTACTTTTAGTTAGACGGTGATGTCCGTCTTATGCTCAGTCAAGTGCGTGAGTTGTTAGTTAAATCGTACATGTTGATAATTATTAATAAACATTAAAGATTGTCGTGAAAAACGTGAATAAACATGTGTGATCAAAACTCCGCTTCAACTCAGAGCATTGCGGACTATCTTGCACAGTTATTAAAGGATAGAAAACAACTTGCAGCCTTTCCCAATGTTTTCATCCACGTAGAGAGACTTCTAGACGAAGGTAAGTTGTTTACGACGATATCGAATAGATACCAAAATTAAAATTCGTATTTTCTAAATAATTATCGAATTACAAGTGATAGTACGAACATGTGATGGAGTAGTGACGTATTTGTTTGACCTGAGTTTGTTTTCTTACCGGGCTTAGATGTTGTTTAGGGATTTTTTCATGTAAACAATATGGGCGACTGCTTAATGGAGCGTGTTATTTGAAAAATCAACTAGGATTACCCATTTTATTAAAAAAATGTTAAAGCTGTCGGTATTGCTTTTGCGAATTCCTCTGTTAAGGCGAAGAAGGCGTGGCTTTATGCTTGGCTGCTCCGCATCGGTATGTAGGTAACTTGGATCTTGTCTCTCTTGTCGTCAGTTCGTATGGAAAAATTAAAACAATCTGCTTTAATTTTATTAATATTTATTATGCTATAGGTAGGAAAATGTGTATTTATGCAATTAGAACTGAATTATTTAAGTATATTAGTATATTGTGTCATTTGCCATTTTTAGAACTTCTATAAATTATTATGAATTCAATGATGTCATTTATTAAGATTTTGTTGCTTAATTAACTGTCAAATAAATTAAAACATAGTAACCTAAATACAAATACTCTGATTTCGTTTTATTAAAAGAGACAATTCAGAATTACAAGATTTATATTACATTTAAAAAAAAGAGTGCAACTTTTTGTGTTCATTGTTACCGAACAGCTGTTTTTAAATGCACCTAATAGGGTAAGCACTCCAGTTCTTCTTCTTTGAGATAATGGGCTTAACCGCCAGGTTATCCACCCAGATTTTTTTGTTTATGTCCTAAAGTTTTTCCAGGCCATAGTTCTGATTTATTGTCATCACTCTCTCTGGATTCACTGCTTGTTTTTTGTTCACTGTAAATTTCAAAGTTTACAATTAATCTGTTTAAGATATGCATAAATTAGAGAAACACTACTAGCTGTTGGATCACTAAGCTTACAGCAGAACTACTATTTTTTGTTACACATTTGAGCATATTGAAGTAAAAAGCGTTTTTAATTGCACTACTAATGTTATTGCACTCAAAAAAATTGTTTAATATTTCCAATTTCACCACAATCACATTTGGGGGACTCTCTGACTCCAATTCTATGCAAGTGTTCCAGGGATCCACAATGTCCTAATCTTAATCTACACATTAAGGTTATTCTAGATCTGTCCAGATTTACTTGATCAAACCGGGTTTTTCGTGTGATTTTACCTTTCAATTTATATAGATGTTTCACCTTTTTTCTACAAATTTCTCTCTTCTCTCCATTCTTCTTCCCATAGTTCCATTATATTTTCTTCGATAGAAATGAACAAGTCTCTGTAATCCACCTCGTTAAAACTTGTCTGATATGATTTTAGACTTTCCTTGGCAATTTCATCAGCTTTATTGTTACCTGAGTGGCTGGGAATCCATCCCAGTGCTACGGTGATGTTTGATTGTTTTGCTTCCCACAATAATTGCCACGCTAGTAGTTGGGCAGAGTCTGTTGACGCCTCTAGGCCAAATTTGGCTACTTTTTACTGCTTGAGTCTGATAGTATCAGCGCCTTATGTGTCCCCATTTTCATTACTTTTTTTACCGCTGTTGCAATGGCTAATGTTTCTGCTGTACATATAGTGGATGCTTTATAGATTGATTTATCCTTAATATTCTCCATACAGATTCCAAATCCAGTTTTACCCTCTTTATTTTTTGAACCATCTGTATAAATTATTTGGTAATCATTCCAATTCTCCTTGAGGTTGTGGGATAGGATAGATTGACAGTGGGGATGGTTTTTTGTGATGTTAAATTTATGTATTAATTTGTTGAATTTGTGATTCGAAAGTGTGAGAGAAACAAGGTAATACTCGAGATTTTTTGATATGTGTATATAGATGTAAAACTCTGTCCAAACCCTCTATTAGTGGAGCATTTGTACATTTTACTATGAAATATTGATCTTGATACAGGCTCAATAGACATCTAGCTACCGAGCTATTAGCTATAGCTAAATGTTTAATTTTTATATATTTCTCAGCAAAGCGCTCCAGTTAATGAACAAATAAGGACAAAGGTGAATTTGAACTTCTTTTAAATATTAAGAGTTAATCAGGCCTATTCTGTATCTAAGTGGCAGTCAAGTATCTTTATAGCAACTGACTGACAAGCAACTCTAGATAGTAACTTTTTAACCACTTTCAATAAAATTGCTATGCTGGTGACTACTAGTGGTTAAGAAGAATGATTAGTCAATTTTATAGTGTAAATTGACTAACTTATAGGAACATGTGGAAAGGTATCAGTTTTAGGTGATAGTGATATTCCAGAAGGAGGCTTATTAGAACTAGAAACAGAAACTTCTCAGCCTCTCCAGTCTCTTGAAAATAAAGAAATGAGGGTAGAGGAGGGCATTTCTGGCAGTCCCCTTGAAGAAATGATATATATTATAAATACTGATGTTGCTGCAACTGCAAAAAAGCCCCAAAATGACAAACCAATACCAGCCTAGAAAGATTTTCCCAATCCACTTTAATATAAAAACCAAGACTAGAAAGAGTTTTAGAAAGACAGGGGGAATTTCAGATGCTTTGAAGGAGTATTCTTCTTCAACAGAAACTTTTTCGAATAGCATTGATAACCTTGCTGTCAGCATAATTAGGCTGGCAGACTCAAATTTTGCTTTAAGAGATAAATAATTTAATTCTGTGCATTTTATTATTAATATGTGGTTATACTTTGATGTTTTTTGTCATATAAAATGTAAAAAAAATTTTAAATTGACCTTCACCCATGTGAAATGGGTGACTCGATCACTAGGAAAATATAAGATTTTATACTAAATTTACAATTTTAAGTATATTTTTATACATAGGTACTCATGGTGTATTTCATTAATTTTATGATCTAACAAAATGTTCATAACCCACCCATCTTCCTATCACCACACTTCTACCTATCTCTGACAGTTGCTAACGTTAACAATCACAAATATTGTGGTTGCTCAGAAACAACTATAAATTAACTTTCGTAACCACTGGTAGCCTATACAGAATACCAATTGAAGACAAGTGGCAACCTAACCACTGATCTTGTTCTAAACCACTTGCTCAGTAGCAACTTTCCAATACAGAATAGGGCCGAATATATCATTATTTTCTTTATGATTTTATATATTTTTCATATATTCAAAAGAAATTAAAACTGTAATATGAATAGAATTTTAATTAAGTTTTAGAAATATTTTGCTTTCAATATAAAAAATACAGAAACACCAGTAATTGAATTGAACAAGAGTCTCCAATAATTGAACAAAATAAAATAAACACTAACATTTATTAATGAAAATATAGGCATACCTACTTACTACAAAAAATCTCAAAAATACAACAGTGTTTTAAATAAAATAAAATCAGTATCTTCTTAAATATGTAATGTAAATGTTGAGGAAACCATCCAACAGGTATCCAATCTCCCAACCAACCAACTGTCTGGTACTGATTCTACTACATCTCGGGGGATCCTTTTATATGGATAAACAATATAGGTTGGGACATCTATACCATTGGCCGAAAAATTACAGAGGACTGTTATGGACTCTTTCTTATTTCCGGGTGCAATCTTTATAATTCTTCGGTCCTAAGATTAAGCCAGTCTTGGAACATATCTGGACCCCAGTTTCATCCGCATTAAATATTCTAGATGGATCATTTAGTATATCGGAAGCAGTTTCATCATTCAGATGTTGTTGAAGTTTCTGACATCTTCCTCCTTGACTGAAGCCCTAGCTTTTGGAATAATCTCTGCATTCCGCTTCCTTGCTTCGGGATGTCTCTTTAAAAATAATTTGAGCCATTTTCTTCCAGGTGTTTACTTTAAACTTGTTTATTCTATTTGTACTGTTTAGAAAGTGTTGTATGGTATCAAACACCTCCTCGGGGTGTATTGGAAAACCAAAAGTAGCTTTTTTTATGATCCATTCAACAGTTTTTCGTTCTTCATCTCTTGTTAACTCTGTAGGAGGACCCATTTGTCAAAGAAGCGGGACTTTATGATGAATTTTATTATGTAGAGTTGATTTAGGACTGTTGTATCGCCTATGTGCCGCGTTTAGAGACATTTGACCCTTAGCTATTTCATTAAGAGCTTCTTCCCAACTACTGTGACTATAGGCAAATCGAATGTATCGTCTGTTGACTACAGTTTTATGGTGTTCATTTATTAGTGATATCATCTAGTAAAAAAACGATACCAATTTCCTAATAAAACTCTGTGTTCATTAAGTAAAACAAGAAACTTATTATTGAACAAATATGTTCAATTATTGGAAATTCATTCCCAATAAATGAACACCGAACAAAAATTACAAGAGATTCGTTGTGTTCAATATTCAAAATTAAACCTTACAAATAAAAAAATGACTATAGATTCAAAATATAAAAACCTTTGTACATCTTATTTTCTTGATTTGCAGCACAATCACAAACAGGTACTTTTAATAGATCGCCATATTGAAACTGATTATTTGACCATTAGAAATGTGTTGTTACCAAATCCGAAAATTAAGTTTGGACCAATAGGAAACGCGCTTACAACGTTCTTTTGGATTGAAACTATTAATATTTAAATAAAACTTGAGATTTCTTCATTCTCTGGGTGGTGTTCAAATTTTCGTTAATGGTAATTGGAAACTTAAATATCGTATAGGAAGCTTGGTTTTTTTGGTTAATTATATCTGTCATCTCGATAGAAAGAAATATCTTTGAACATAATCACTACTATAATGTTTATTTAATTAATTTATCTCATTAAATTTTGAGAAGTGGCTGTGGATACATCAAGGCGAGGCTTTGATTAATAGTTTTGCAATTAGTTTTGATTGTAATCAGCCAAAGGTCGTCTTATAGTTAAAGTCAAGTTTATTGTCAATAGTCCAGGCGAATTAACTTTTTTGAAAAAATATTGTTATCTAAAGTTTGGTAGGTAACAGTTGAAAAGTGGGAGGGATGATTTGGGGGGTGGAAAAAGACATTATTGCGATTTACGGCCAAAGTTGAAATCATAGAGAAAAAGTTGAATTTAACAGTTGTAGATCTCAAAAAGATCTACAACTTTTGTATTAATGATTGATCACATAACCTCAAAATTAGCTCGAAAAACGCAAAAAAACTGCATTTTTCGATTTTTATTGTTAGTTTCGGCAATTTTTTTTCGATTTTAATGAAAATTTGGCAGAAGGTGGATTTTCTAGTCACAAACTATGAAAAAAAATTTGAAATTAAAATATTTAAAATTTTTCGAGTTATGACGTTTTTTCGGTAAAATTTTTTTTCAAACGAAAATTCTCGAAATAAGTTCCGTGGTTACTCATTTCTTTCGTTTTTACTCATTTCTTTCGTTTTTACATCTACTTTCAATTGATAAAAAAAAATTGTAGTCACAATGGAATTGCTCAAAAATTTTCATCAAAATCGAACGATTTTTGCTGAAACTAAAAATGCAGTTTTTTGCGTTTTTCGAGCTAATTTTGAGGTTATGTGAAAAAGTCACTGATACAAAAATTGTGGATCTTTTTGAGCTCTACAATTGTTTCCTTTAACTTTTTTTTCTAGGACCTCAACTTTGGCCGGAAATCGCAATAAGGTAGACAACCAATTATCGACATTATTAGGAACAAAATTTGTATGGTCAAATCAGTGCTTTCGGGAATTTGTCCTATTTGTATGATATTGCTTAAATAATCCGTTGTCAATTTCTAAATATGAAATTCCGTTTTCCCAGTTTTTTATTAAGTATTTATTTTTGAAAAAACATTACCACAAAAACCAATGATCGACATCAAATTTTTAAGGAAAATCATTTACCGACATCCCATATATGGACAGTTTTTTTAACTAAATATAACAAAATAAAGCTGGAACAGAAGGAAACAATAAACATTTCATATATATCCACTGGTAGAGGGAACGAATACTTTTGTCTTTCTCCTGTTCCATGGCAAAATGCCTAATATTGATTTTTTAGGAACACAAGATATGTCCTTTTCATTAAAAATAAAATACTTTTTTCTTTAACTGATTTCATAAACTTCTTCCTTGAATAACCTCTGTACTGCGCAGACATATTTGAAAAGAGTTTTATTTCTTTTGCCACCTAACACTGTTACCAAAATAGAATCTCCAATAAAGACATTGTCAGTCTGTGCAGTCTCGCAGAAAGTTCGCTCATTTTCAAATAATTCTACATCACTCAAACTGCTGCCACTCTTCTTCGTCTTCAGAGCTTTCAGAAACTTCATTATTTCTTGTGTTATATGTCAATATATTTTTCCCTTTTCGCAGATTTTTCCCTTCAGCTTTAGCTTTTCTCTGTTTCATCCTTTCTTGCTCTTCTTCTAATTTCCGTTGCTTCTCATTTTCCTTTTTTACGTGATATGCTCTCCATGCATGAGATGTTATCACTGATGGGATTTTTTCTTTTCCGCTTTGACGTCGAAGGTTTTGGTTCTGGCCAAATTTTTAAATGGTGTCGGTACATTGCAGTTTAAGTGTCCATGAGAAGGTCCTGGAGTAGCCAGTATTTCTAAATTCGTGCCATTTTCTTGTTCTGTCTCGGTTACTTTTGTTGCTTCTTTTTCCTGTGGTGGTGTTACTTCATTTTTTCGTTTCTTTGTTGTGTGTTTCTACTTCATCTTCTCTCTCTTCAGTCAGTTGGTTATTAATATACTGGATGTCCAATTGTTCGTTGGTTTTTGTTTCTGCTTGATTACTTCCATTATTATTTCCATATTTAAAAAAGGATTTTGTCTTCAACAGCTCAATTCCACTTAAGGTTGTCTTCGAAACATTGTAATGTCTTTTTCCAACACCCAAATCATCCCTCCCACTTTTCAGTTGTTGCATTCATTTTTCTCTTGTTTGTAATAACCCCCTCTACAACTTCCACCTACCAAACTTTGGATAACAATTTTTTTTCACCAAAAAATTAGCTGATCTACAAGTTTTAAAGTATCAAATGTAATTTCTATACGTTTCCTTTATGAACGGCAGACATTTTGAAAATTTCTGTTAATCACATATTTAGTGGAAATTTTAACAGATGAGTAAAAAGGGGATGTTTTTATGAAGGCAGCAACTTATTACACTTATTTCTTCAAGAAATATTTCTGAAAACCATTCAGCTGAGTACTACACTGTTTTTTTTTATATAAAAAAAAATCCTAAATCTCTACACTTGTTACTTCCAGACACACTTGGATTGTCACCCTTCTTCAAATAACCAAACACACTCAACAGGTATTTTATTATACTCGATGTACGCTGGTACCGTTAAACAGGTAGAATTTCATTTGTGATATAGCGTGACCAATAATGTCGGGGTTTCAGGTATTTGAAAATAATTTATTGGAATAGAAGATTAGATAAAAACCGTGAAGTGTATGGTGTCTATTGACTATTGGATGATGATTCTAAATAACGTTTAGTGATTCGAGTTGATAAAAATCGGGTTGGTTCATGGGTGGTACACTGATAAGATCTATATACGGGGTTACTTAAAAAAGTACCATGCTACTTGCACACCTTTTCAGCACATTTCCCAATGTACCGCCGTACATTGTATTCAAGGGCCACCCATGGCTGGTATAAAAATTGGAAGAATCCAGCCGTGGGTCCCAAAAAAATATTTGTTTTTGGGGTAAGGGGAACTTGCACATCCATGGAAAATTGTTCATAAATTGTATTCTAAAGCCTATTCTGTACATGTTACCCCTTAGCCACATGAAGAAGAAAAGGGGAACCTATTTTATAACAAGGACCAATTAAAATCAAATATCTTTAAAGAAAAAACATATTTTTTTTTTCAAAATACGTGAAACTTAAAAACAAATTCTGTATAAAAGCTTAGAAATATTAATAACAAGTTATAAAAAAATAAACAAACTTTCTCCTACAAAAAAAACACTGGCTATACTAGGGATGTTAAAAAATAATCGATTTTCATATAAATCGATTAATAATTTTCTTATAATCAATTTTTCAAAAATTTTTTGCTACTTATTGACCATTTTTGACAAAAATTGTCGGTTTTTAACAGTTTTTAACAATAATTGACAATTTTTAAACATGTTTGATAGTTTTTGACCATTTTTGACAATTTTTCAAAATTTTAGACCATTTTCCAAAATTATTGACCATTTTTGATAATCATTGACAGTTGTTGACAATTATGGATAATTTTTCCAAATTTTTGACCATTTTTGACCATTTTTCAAAATTTTTGACAATTATCGACTATTTTTCAAAATTTTGACAATTTTTAACAATAGTCCATTTTTGACAGTTTTTGACATTTATTTGCCATTTTTGACAATTTTTCAAATTTTTTTGATCATTTTTAATAGTTTTTGACAATTATCGACCATGTTTCAAAATTTTTGACTAATTTTGAAAATAATTGTCCATTTTGACAGTTTTTGACAATTTTTCAAAATTTTAGACCATTTTCCAAAATTATTGACCATTTTTGATAATTATTGACAATAGTTGACAATTATGGATCATTTTTCCAAATTTTTGACCATTTTTGACCATATTTCAAAATTTTTGACAATTATCGACTATTTTTCAAAATTTTGACAATTTTTAACAATAATTGTCCATTTTTGACAGTTTTTGACATTTATTTGCCATTTTTGACAATTTTTCAAAAATTTTAACAATTTTTCAAAAATTTTAACAATTTTTCAAATTTTTTTGATCATTTTTGATAGTTTTTGACAATTATCGACCATTTTTCAAAATTATTGACCATTTTTAATAGTCTTTAACAATTATCGACCATGTTTCAAAATTTTTGACTAATTTTGAAAATAATTGTCCATTTTGACAATTTTTCAAAATTTTAGACCATTTTTCAAAATTATTGACCATTTTTGATAATTATTGACAATTGTTGACAATTATGGATCATTTTTCCAAATTTTTGACCATCTTTGACCATATTTCAAAATTTTTGACAATTATCGACTATTTTTCAAAATTTTGACAATTTTTAACAATAATTGTCCATTTTTGACAGTTTTTGACAATTATTGACCATTTTTGAAAATTTTTGACATTTATTGACCATTTTGACAGTTTTTAATAAAAATTGTCGATTTTTAACAGTTTTTGACAATAATGATTTTTAATCTGATAAATTGTTAATGAATGAATCTCTTAGGTTTATTATCGGGATATGAAAAGCATGTACTTTTTAAAACAATACAAAAAAAATCGATTTTTTCGCAGAAATCGATTAATTTTTTATTAAAATCGATTTTTGACAAATAGATTAATTTTGAATAAAAAAAATCGATTTTTATTTAATCGATTATTTTCCATTAATCTCACATCCCTAGGTTATACTCGATTTCCTATTGCATAGCAGCACAAGAAAGGGTCGATAACCATAAAGCGGCAATAAACCATTGGCGTTAAATTTTTCGGTAAAGACCTGAATGGTTTTCATTTGTCGGGTTTATTTAATAGTGCAAAAGTTGGGAAAGCATCATAATTATTAGTGAGTATTTATTACAGTATTAAAAGCCAATATTACGGAGAATACCTGGTATAATCCGTTACTGAAAATGGGTATTAACTGTAAGACCCATCTCCGACTGCACGACACTGGTCACCGGCTTATCATATTAATGAATCCTTAACCATTGTGCCGAATTTTTTCGACTCTATTGTATTTGAGGCGATACAGGAAGTGTTGATTTAATTTTGGTAAAACCGACCTGTTTTATCATTTTATTCCACATAGTTAAAAACCCTATATTTATAGTACTTTTGAATAAATAATGAGGCACTTTGCTCCTACGGAAAAAGATTTATAGTATATCAAAAACTGTTAAAAATGGACAATTTTTGTCAAAAATGGTCAATAATTGTTAAAAATGGTCGATAATTGTCAAAAATTTTAAATTTTTTTGAAAAACGATCAAACATTTTCAAATATCGTCAAAAATTGGTCAATAATTGTAAAAAATTTTAAAGTTTTGTAAAATGGTCGATTATTGTCAAAAACTATCAAAAATGGTCAAAATTTTGAAAAATTCTTAAAATTTTCAAAAATTATCAAAAATTTTGAAAAATTGTCAAAAACTATCAAAAAACGTCAAAAAAGGAAAATTATTGTTAAAAATTGTCAAAATTTTGAAAAATAGTTGATAATTGTATAAAGTTTTTGAAATATGGTCAAAATTTTGGAAAAATGGTCCATAATTGTCAATAATTTTGAAAAATGGTCTAAAATTTTGAAAAATTGTCAAAATCTATCAAAAATGGTCAATAGTTTTTAAAAATTGTCAAAAATGGCCAATAATTGTCAAAAACTATAAAAAATTGTGAAAAATTGTCAAAAACTATCAAAAATTGTGAAAAATTGTCAAAAATGGACAATTATTGTTAAAAATTGTCAAAATTTTGAAGTTAGTTGATAATTGTCAAAAATTGTTAGTTTCTAAAAAATTGTTAAATATTTTGAATTATGGTCAAAAATGGTTAAAAATTGTCCATTAATGATTATTATTGTGTGTACTTCACTTTCTAAAATTAAATTCATATTCACATGAACATTTTGGAGTAAATCGAAAAAAGATCGATGTTTGGGGGAATCGATCTTTCGGAGAGCGATTTTTCTATGAATCGTTTTTTTGAAATTTCATTCGAATCGATTGAAAGATAGATCTCTTACCTGAAATCGTGCTATCAATAAGATAAAAATATATTATATACCACATTTAAAAAAAATAATAATCCAAGAATTTTATGCAGTTTTAGAATATAGCCCATTAACATCATTTTACAATTATCTTTCTAACACACCTTATGTGTCAAATGAAGAATATCGTAAAAAATTTAAATAAACACCGCACCTTTGTCTTTCTTGACACTCGAAATTGGAGGGTTTTACACAAAAGAGCTGAAAAAAAATAATGTTTATTTTGTGCGTAACGGTTAGCAGAAGTCAGTAATTGTCGAGCAAATACTGTGGGAAGTTCGTTAAATAAGACACTGTCTTGTATGGAATAAGCGAAAGACAAATTTCTATTTTCTCATGTAATACTTATTCTAGATTTAAAAGTGCTATGAAAATTTCTTCTAAATCAATCGAGTACGCAAGGAAGAAGCTTCCGGTAAACCGATCCCCATTAAACTATTTTAAGCCCCAGTATATATTTAACTATTAACAGCTCGAGACTAAAACAAACAAAGTTTTATAATAAACCCAAAAATAAAATCGACATAACTCCATAAAAACGCCATCTTTGTTTTGTTTCAATTAAAAAAACTAAAAATATAGAGTGGGTGCTATTTTGGTAAATTTAACCAGCAAAAAGTCGACCATGGGCGTGGATGAATATAATTTATAATATTATTTAATTTAGAAATATTTATATCAATAAGTACTTGTTGGGCCGCTACTTATTCATTATGGAAAAAAAGAAAAATTATTTTAATAGTGTATACAGGGTGATTTATTAGTGCGTAAAGTCCAATATCTTGTAAATCCTCAAAAATATTCGAAAAAAAATGTTGACCGATTTTATAAGTAGTCGCAACTGTACATTTTTTTTAAATGGGACACCCTGTATTCCACATCAAATTTGGATGCTGCTTGACTTCTCTATTACAATGATATACATATCTATATGATATGTAGTAGGTTATACAGTGTTTTTAAAAAGTTCTGACCACTTGTTCCTGAAAATCGTAATGAGTTCAACGCCCTGTATACTTTAAACTGCACAATTTGAAATTAATTTGTTATACAGCCATACGTATGTGATAGTATTCTATTATGATCTTGCATATCTAAGAAAACGCATACGGGGTGAGTCCAACCACGAATTCATCGGTTTCACAATTTTTTTTAATGGATCACCCTGTATATTATATCGGTAAATGAAAGTTACTTTACTATACTTCAAATTTGGTCAAGTATTCCCTATACCCAAACTGAATAGTTTTTGTGATATTTCAATTTTATGATGTTTATGTTTCGACTCGCCCTATATACGGTTTCTTAGATATGGCAGCAGGTCTAGTGGATTATACTACTGGAAGACTATCGCAGACGTATGGCTGTAACTATTTTCAAATTGTGCAGTTTAAATATGGTCAATAATTGTCAAAAATTGTCAAGTATTGTCAAAAACAGTAAAAAATGGACAATTTTTGTCAAAAATGGTCAATAATTGTCAAAAATTGTCCAAAACTGTCAAAAATTGTCAATAATATATAAAATTTCGAAAAATGGTCGATAATTAATTGTTAAAAAATTTGAAAAATGGTCAAAATTTTTCAAAAATGGTCAATAATTCGAAAATGGTCGATTGTCAAAAACTTTAAAAAAATTTCAAAAATTGTCGAAAACTATCAAAAATTGTCAAAATTGGTCAAAAAAGTTTAAAATTTTCAAAAATGGTCGATAATTGTCAACAACTGTCAAGAATGGTCAATAATTTTGAAAAAGGGTCAAAAATTTTCAAAAATGGCAAATAAATGTCAAAAATTGTCAAAAATGGACAATTATTGTTAAAAATTGTCAAATTTTTGAAAAATAGTGGATAATTGTCAAAAATTGTTAGTTTTGGAAAAATTGTCAAAAATTTCGAAATATTGTCAAAAATGGTCCATAATTGTCAATAATTATCAAAAATGGTCTAAAATTTTGAAAAATTTTCAAAAATTTGGAAAAATGGTCACTAATTTTGAATAAATAAATAATACGAGCCGTTTCTGAAATTCGATTAATATTACTATAAAAATCGATTATTTTTTAACATCCCTAGTTTAAAATATACAGGGTGTTGAATTCATTACGACTTTTAAAAACAAGTAGTCAGAACTTTCGAAATACACTGTATAACCTACTACAACCTTATATCAATGCAATGAAGAAGTCAAACAGAATTCAAATTTGAAGTAAAATATAGGGTGTACCATTTAAAAAAATCTGACATGGCGTGCTGAAACAAGCTGTACAATTGCGACTAATTTTAAAAGATGGATACAATCGGTAAAAATTTTATTCGAATATCTTCGAGGATTTCCAAGATATTGGACTTTATCGCACTAATGAATCACCCTGTTATTCTATAATCAGGTCTATTTGGTAGTTTTACTATCTACAAGCTGAAATAAATTCAACTGTAAACAATTCGTTATCTTGAATCTAAAATATTAAATTCAAGATATTTACACAGGACTTGCTTTTTATCTTTTTTTAAATTTTAAACAATAAGATTTTAAAATACTGGGTGTCCCAGAAGCTTCTGACCCATTTTAACTGCAAAAATCTCGGAACTCAGAAACGATAGGGAGGTGAGGTTTTCGATGAACGATTTCTTTTTATATAAAGTTTTTTCTGTATGAATGTTTAATTAGTGAAATCTTATATAGGGTGTTTTAAAAAAAAATGGTATTTTTTAAATACAAATATCGTCTATTTTTTTTAATGAAACATCCCATATATTTTTATTCTTTCCAAATAACTCATTTTTCATCTAAACTTCAACAAATTATACATTTTCGGAAAGGGGAAGAGTTTAGCTTTCTGATAGAATAAAAATATATAGGGTGCTTCATTAAAAAAATTGACGATATTTGCTCCCTATTTAAGATTTCACTGATTAAACATTTATACAGAAAAATCTTTATATAAAAAGAAATTGTTCCCAGATTTTTGCAGTTAAAATTGGTCAGAAACTTCTGGGACACCCAGTGCTATTACGTAGCCGCTAAAAATCTGCCTTCATCTATACTATAAATATTTTCTGAGAAACTCTCTTAATCGCACATATAAATTCCTCTTTAAATGATTTTAATCGGGCCTTTTGTTAGAAGTTACAAGCGTTACCGATGCTGGAGCTTCAAATATAGTTAAAATTACTTTCAATCACGGCAAGGAATCTTTCACCTTTTCTCACATGTCTAATCTGCTATCAGCAAAATGATTGACATTTTTTTGATTTGTTTTTCTATATTTTCTAAAAATCTAATGGAAATTATCCAAATTTAATTTTAGAATCATGCATTGTCATCGTGAATAAAGATGTATGCAAAATTTCAAACTTCTAGAAGTGACCGAAAAATCTCACTTCCTCTCAGCATGTTCATTTCCATTTAATTTACATTTGTGTTGGCGATACTTTTATGTGACAGAAACATACACATACAATTTAGAAAAGGTTATGGACCATTAAAAACGATGAATCATCATATTTCTATTATGATATTTTCATCATCGTAACTAAGTTTTCTCGGATACTTTTATACAGATACATGCAATGAGAAACGGAACATAGGGGTTTTAAGCATTGTATTAGAACTGCTTTTGAACTAGTCGACCAACATCAAGCTTCAACAAATGTTTAAAAAATTATCAAAAACAGTCAATAATTGTCAAAGACGGTCAATAATTGTCAAAACCAATCAAAAATCGTCAAAAACTGACAAAAATTGTAAAAATTTTGAAAAATGGTCAAAAATTGTTAGATATTTTAAAAAATGGTCAATGATTGTCAAAATTTTTGAAAAATTGTCAAAAATGGTCAATAATTGTTAAAATTTTGTAAAATGATCAAAAATTGTTAAATATTTTGAAAAATTTACAATAATTGTCAAAATTTTTGAAAGTTGTCAAAAATGGTCAATAATTGTCAGAAACTGTCAAAAATGGTCAATAATTGTTAAAATTTTGAAAAATGGTCAAAAATTGTTAAAATTTTGAAAAAATTGTCAATAATTCTAAAAAAATGTCAAAAATGGTCAATGATTCTAAAAAATTGTCAAAAATGGACAATAATTGTTGAAAATTGTCAAAATTTTTGAAAAATGGTCAAAAATTGTTAGATATTTTAAAAAATGGTCAATGATTGTCAAAATTTTTGAAAAATGGTCAATAATTGTTAAAATTTTGTAAAATGATTAAAAATTGTTAAATATTTTGAAAAATTTACAATAATTGTCAAAATTTTTGAAAGTTGTCAAAAATGGTCAATAATTGTCAGAAACTGTCAAAAATGGTCAATAATTGTTAAAATTTTGAAAAATGGTCAAAAATTGTTAAAATTTTGAAAAAATTGTCAATAATTCTAAAAAAATGTCAAAAATGGTCAATGATTCTAAAAAATTGTCAAAAATGGACAATAATTGTTGAAAATTGTCAAAATTTTTGAAAAATGGTCAAAAATTGTTAGATATTTTAAAAAATGGTCAATGATTGTCAAAATTTTTGAAAAATGGTCAATAATTGTTAAAATTTTGTAAAATGATCAAAAATTGTTAAATATTTTGAAAAATTTACAATAATTGTCAAAATTTTTGAAAGTTGTCAAAAATGGTCAATAATTGTCAGAAACTGTCAAAAATGGTCAATAAAGGTTAAAATTTTGAAAAATGGTCAAAAATTGTTAAAATTTTGAAAAAATTGTCAATAATTCTAAAAAAATGTCAATAATTGTTGAAAATTGTCAAAATTTTTGAAAAATTGTCAGAAATGGTCAATAATTGTCAGAACCTGTCAAAAATGCTCATGAATTGTTAAAATTTGGAAAAATGGTCTAAAATGGTCAACATTTTTTAAACATTGTCAAAAATGATCAATAATTGTCAAAATGGGTCAATAATTGTCAAAAATGGTCAATAATTATCAAAAATTTACGAAAAATGGTCATTCTATTGTGCATAAGAAGCAAGCTTCTGTCGGCGGTCCGACGACCGCTCACCTTTTTTATTCTATTTGTGTTTTTAAAAAACAAAATTATTAATTTTAAATAATTCGAATATAAACCAAAGATTATGTATACAGAAAACTACTAAATTAATTTAAATTAGTGTCGATCATAACCTAAAAACTAATATGCAAACTGTCAAAAGTGTCAAATTAGCCTAAATTCGTCACGAATATCGGAAAATCTTGAAATGGAGTCAAGTTTCCCGCCACACAGATTTTAAATTTCACGAATTCCTGAAATCTTAAATAATGCGCCTGTCAACTTTCCCACCAATGGCGTTAGCGTTCTGAACTTACCTTTAGAAAAAGTACCCGATATTTACAAAACATCGATGTTTTCATCGAAAGACATCGATGTACAGTTCCGATTTATCGAATCGAAAAAAACATCGATGATTTTTCAAAGTGGACACCCCTAGCAGACTCATCGCACATAACTAACAAATTTTAGATGGTGAAGGGGCGGGATTTCTTACAGTGATTCTGAATCCAGCTGTCCAGCTAAATAGTTGATATTCATTGAAGTGAATTTATAGAAATGTTTTGTTGGTGGACTATTTTAACATTAAACAGCTATGTTCCGTTTCTCATTGCATGTATCTGTAATTGGAAATCTACTGATTCGACTTCGATTTTACCTAACTTTTGCATACAGTCATATACGGAATATCTCAGATACAATCCTGCTAATTTTTTTCTCTATTTGTTCATTATTTCAAAGCGTGTATCTAAAATTTCAGCTCAAAATTCCCGTTATTATCGACTCTATGATTTTTTGTCGATGAACCTTTTTACCTATATTGCCAATTTCGTTCTCTTTTATGTAGCATTTCTCCTATTATATTGTCCCGTTAAATTTGTTATTTTAAATGAAACACCCTGTAGATAGTTCACTGGTTGTACACAACTGAGGTGAGACCCATGGTTACCTCTGGAGTCTTAGTTTGGTGGCCAAAATCAGATCAGAGGAAAGCCGATCTGGAAGATTTCTCCAGGAAGGACCTAGTGAAAAGACTATTGAGCTTGATAAGGGCCTCTTCACATAAACGGTATAACCAAGAGCACAAAAAGCCTAAAGGCTGAGGTGTCGAGGTCTCTAAGCCTCTGACTGGTGGTGCCGAACTAATACACCCTGTATACATTTTTCTCTGATAAGTCCTATCTGAAAATTTCATAGTTTTCGAGATATTTAGTATTTTGTTATTTATCCGAAACAAAAGTTGCATTAAATTGTTTTTTTTTCATAATTTGTTGGACAGTTCTATATTTAAACTATTTGCTTTGTCAGCTGTAACGATTATGGCGAGCAGCCAGGACGATTTTTCAAAAAAAAAGTTGATACAATCTTACTGCACGAGCGCATACGTTTTATGTGATTTTTGGAATTTTCAGCTTTGCATATACAGATTTATAGATACATCTTCAAAGACGTTAATTTGCTATTTCTCACGTTAATGACAACCTTACGAAAATATCCGTTTAATTAATAGCTATAGTTGATCCGTTAATCATAATTAAAAATATACTTATTAATATTTTAACCCAAACAGAAAACGCTATTCTTATTTTTGTCGCACGTTTTGCCGTACCGCGTGAACCGCGCTTAACGGTAAATTTTGAAAACTGGTACACGGCATCCGATTACTTAATCTATGAATAGTACGCAATAAAAACGCCGTATAAACATCTACGCATTTTATTATATCTGCAGCCGGAATTACAGGTTTTTGTAATAAAAAAAATAACATGTTAAATATAAATGATGTCACCTTTAGCGAATAAATAAATTCGTTATTGGCCAACGATGTGTTACAAAATGCGGTTGTTTGATTTGGACAAATTTTTTTCTTGCCCCTCCCCCCTTGTGCAATGAGTCCCTTTTTGGGTAACTGGCTGTCGAGTATCTCGTTTGATTCGAGCCAATTTACCTCGTGTTTTAGTTTCATAATTAAATAAACTTCTTAACGCAAAAGTTTGTGTATACAATGTTTGACATACTCTCTTCGTTCACGAACTACAGGCCTCTAAAGTTAAGAAAACCATACAAAACGAGATTACCAACTACAGAGACAACCCTGAGACTCCCAAGTGCATGCAAAATTTCAGTTGGCATTAAGAATGGTTCCTAGATCTCGGAACTGTTTAAAAAAGATCGCGAACAATCAGACTGCAACGGTAAGAGGGCGCTAATTTGTAACCTTACAGGGCGTCAATTTGTAACTGTAAACGCTCTTGCTTGAAGGGCTCCGGCTAGAGACTCCTCTCAAGGGTGATTCGACCCTAATTTTATGTCGCACAAGGAGAACAGGAAGGTTGTAAAAATTGAGGGCGCCACTACCTTTTTGACGTCGATAAAAAATACTAATGAATTTAAAAAAACTAGGGCTTGTATCCTAGTCTAGGTGCTGTGCTAACCACAGCAAAATTAATTAGATAGGAAAGGTATAAAAGCGATTAAAAAAATGGAGGTCTTTCCTTGAAGAGAGTCGATAGCGGAAAGGGCTGTCCCTCGTGGCGTTGAAAAAATGGAAGCCACCGTTGGCAGACGTCAATTGTCTTAGGAGAATTTGAGATCACAGAACTATAATTGGAAGTGGCTAATGTGGCGGCGAGCGGTAATTAAAAGGATTTATTCTATAAAATCGAAACAGGTCGATGGACATGTTACAGGACGTATCAGGCAAAGAATTCTTCTCATATTATCACCGAACTAATTTTCCTATGCATTTGTGCGTCTCGGGGTTGTCTCTGCCATAGGGTTGCGCGATACACTAGAAAGTATCGATATTAGGTATCGATACGGATCGGAACGTAAAGTATCGATGCAGTAGAATATCGAATATTAATTTATCGATACTCGAAGTATCGATACGTTAACGATCCGAGAATAAAAAGTTGATCATAAAAGTTGTAGATCTTGGGAAAATCTACAACTTTTACATCGGTGACTTTTCCACATAACCTCAAAATTAGCTCGAAAAACGCAAAAAACTGCATTTTTTTTTGTATTTTTGGTTTCGTTAAAAAATGTTCGATTTTGATGAAAATTTAGTAGAAGGTAATTTTGATAGTCAGAAACCATAAAAAAAAATTCATATTGGAAATTTTTTCGAGTCATGACGTTTTTTCGGCAAAAAACACTTTTTCGGGGGGTGGAAAAAGACATTATTGCGATTTCTGTCCAAAGTCGAGTTCCTAGAATAAAAAGTTGATCATAAAAGTTGTAGATCTTGAAAAAATCTACAACTTTTACATCAGTGACTTTTCTATTCTAGTTAACGGAAAAATCTACAACTTTTTCATTGGTGACTTTTTCACATAACCTCAAAATTAGCTCGAAAAACGCAAAAAACTGCATTTTTTGTTTTTTATTTTTAGTTTCGTTAAAAAATGTTCGATTTTTGTGAAAATTTAGTAGAGGTAGCTTTGACAGTCACAAACCATGAAAAAAAATTCAAAATTTCAAATTGAAATATTGGAAATTTTTCGAGTTATAACGTTTTTTCGGTAAAAACACTTTTTTGGGGGGTGGAAAAAGACATTATTGCGATTTCTGTCCAAAGTCGAGTTCCTAGAATAAAAAGTTGATTATAAAAGTTGTAGATCTTGAAAAAATCTACAACTTTTACATTAGTGACTTTTCCACATAACCTCAAAATTAGCTCGAAAAACGCAAAAAACTGCATTTTTCGTTTTTTATTTTTGGTTTCATTAAAAAATGTTCGATTTTGATGAAAATTTAGTAGAAGGTAGTTTTGATAGTCACAAACCATAAAAAAATTTTCATATTGGAAATTTTTCGAGTTATGACGTTTTTTCGGTAAAAAACACTTTTTCGGGGGGTGGAGAAAGACATTATTGCGATTTCCGGCCAAAGTTTAGTTCCTAGAATAAAAAGTTGATTATAAAAGTTGTAGATCCTGAGAAAATCTACAACCTTTTCATTAGTGACTTTTTCATATAACCTCAAAATTAGCTCGAAAAACGCAAAAATTGCATTTTTTGTTTTTTATTTTTAGTTTCGTTAAAAAATGTTCGATTTTGGTGAAAATTTAGTAGAAGGTAGCTTTGACAGTCACAAACCATGAAAAAAAATTCAAATTGAAATATTGAAAATTTTTCGAGTTATAACGTTTTTTCGGTAAAAAACACTTTTTTGGGGTGGTGGAAAAAGACATTATTGCGATTTCTGTCCAAAGTCGAGTTCCTAGAATAAAAAATTGATTACAAAAGTTGTAGATCTTGAAAAAATCTACAACTTTTACATCAGTGACTTTTCCACATAACCCCAAAATTAGCTCGAAAAACGCAAAAAACTGCATTTTTCGTTTTTTATTTTTGGTTTCATTAAAAAATGTTCGATTTTGATGAAAATTTAGTAGAAGGTAGTTTTGATAGTCACAAACCATAAAAAAAATTTCATATTGGAAATTTTTCGAGTTATGACTTTTTTTCGGTAAAAAACACTTTTTCGGGGGTGGAAAAAGACATTATTGCGATTTCCGGCCAAAGTTTAGTTCCTAGAATAAAAAGTTGATTATAAAAGTTGTAGATCCTGAGAAAATCTACAACCTTTTCATTAGTGACTTTTTTATATAACCTCAAAATTAGCTCGAAAAACGCAAAAATTGCATTTTTTGTTTTTTATTTTTAGTTTCGTTAAAAAATGTTCGATTTTGGTGAAAATTTAGTAGAAGGTAGCTTTGACAGTCACAAACCATGAAAAAAAATTCAAATTGAAATATTGAAAATTTTTCGAGTTATAACGTTTTTTCGGTAAAAAACACTTTTTTGGGGTGGTGGAAAAAGACATTATTGCGATTTCTGTCCAAAGTCGAGTTCCTAGAATAAAAAATTGATTACAAAAGTTGTAGATCTTGAAAAAATCTACAACTTTTACATCAGTGACTTTTCCACATAACCCCAAAATTAGCTCGAAAAACGCCAAAAACTGCATTTTTTGTTTTTTATTTTTGGTTTCATTAAAAAATGTTCGATTTTGATGAAAATTCAGTAGAAGGTAGTTTTGATAGTCACAAACCATAAAAAAAATTCATATTGGAAATTTTTCGAGTTATGACGTTTTTTCGGTAAAAAACACTTTTTCGGGGGGTGGAAAAAGACATTATTGCGATTTTTGTCCAAAGTCGAGTTCCTAGAATAAAAAGTTGATTATAAAAGTTGTAGATCTTGCGACAATCTACAACTTTTTTATTAGTGACTTTTCCACATAACTTCAAAATTAGCTCGAAAAACGCAAAAAACTGCACATTTTTCGTTATTTATTTTTAGTTTCGTTAAAAGAAGCACGACATCATTTCACAACGTGATTAAAAAATAACGATATCGCTCACCACTATAGATAACGCCACTTGCCGCTACCATTAAAAATCCCGTATCGCAAGGTATCGATACACTACAAATTTATCGATACTTGGAATGCATCGAAAAGCATAGATAGTATCGATACAAAAGTATCGGAAGTAAAAGTATCGATACACTGGAATATCGGATAGTATCGCGCATCCCTAATCTGCCATCTAGAACAAAACAGAAAGGGTTGAAGATTTTTTATTCACAACAATTTTGGGTGGAAGTACGAAACAAAAATTTGTTTTCGACAAATCTTACACGATTTTATCAGTGGATATAAACTCGGCGCTTGATTCTTTTTATAAAAAAGAAAAACATTATACCAGGTATTTTTTAAGAAATTCAAGTCGAATAATGTCACCAGTTACCGGTTGCATACCAAGGATACACGTTAATAGTATCTATCCCTCTCTTTCGTCTCGGCTCCTCCACGCATCTTGTGCGGACAAGATTCCGTTTCTGAAATTATTTATAAGATAGGTCAATGTCACTAAAAGTTTTTACTATAAACTATAATTTAATTAAACACCCTGTATAAGGGTCATTCTACGATATATTGTTAATTTTCACTATAATAACGGAAAAACATAAAGATTAAATTTTAATGAGAATGCTAAATTGAGAATGAATTTAATTAAAAACCAAAAAGAGAAGAATAATCTACAAAAAACCAGTTCTAAGGATAATAGTTACGTCTATAATAACTTTCTAAACTCGTCCCCGAGCAGGTAGCAACCGATAATTCTACCCTTAAACTCGTCCTTGAGTAATGCAGGTCGACAAAAATAAACAACTTAACTCGTCCCCAAAAAATATTTTAATTTTATCGAGAAGGGCAAGGAAAATCATGGAAGTGTTGAAAAAACAAGTTAATTTCTAAGAATATAATCCTTTGCTCGGGGACGAAGTTAGTTATGTAATTAATGAACGTTACTTAGGATGGGATGAATTTTTAAGGGGTTGCAACCTGCTCGGGGACGAATTTAGGGCCGGCCGTGAAATCCTATAGACCTTTTATTTTTTGATCACCCCTGGTATATTCAATATGATCCATACATATTTGTAGTTATTTTAAACTTGAAAGCAACCGCATACTTCCTGTGGAAGAGATAACATTTTGCATTACCAGTGAATTTTGAAACGATATTTCCAAGTATTGAAGGTATTAACGAAGAAACATTTAAATCATTTAAATTTTTTGACATGAAAAATGCTTAAAATTAGTAAACAAGGGTTTTTTGGGTCGAGAAAGCGACTAGCACAGTCGGTTTTTTAAAAAGATCATTCGTTCACCTCAAATACTGCGAAAAAACGCATTTTCAACATAAAAAGTCTTGTAATTATCACAAAACTATGAATTTTGGGAGATTACTCTCAAAAGACCAATCTACAGGGAAAACAATTAACATAATCCTCAGGTAGAATTGCAGTTATGGAAGGTCTTAATCTCTTGCCTGAATTGCGCCGGTTATAGGGATTATCGTTTTATTAGGAATTAACAAATCTTATTTAAAAGTAAACATTTCTGAAAATATTATGATAACTCCTAATTGTCTTCTAACAGGAGGAAGGGTAGCAAATTATATCAATTTTATTTTTAGTTTTACGTTTGCGTTTGAGTAAGGTGGTAAAGTTTAAAATCAATTAAGTATAAAAATGGACCAAACCAAACCAAACCAAACCAAATTCAAAATTTAGGACTGACTAGTGAATATAAAAATGGCAATATTTTGGCGCAGTTCGGACTAGGATTAAACCAAGTAAGCAGGTAAAAAAAAATGGCGCAGTTCGGGTGAGGGATTATATCCTCAAGATAAATTTGGCGCAGTTCAGGTGCACCCCCTGAAGGGTGTCCATTTTATAAATCGTCAATGTATATATATTATATTGGCTTAACACCCGGGGGGTCCTTTTTTCGGGGTGGATCAATCCCCTTTTCTTCCTTTAATTTTCTCGGCAATCAGCCGTCATTTCTTCATGTACTTTGTTTTTTCCATCCACTGCCTTATTCCTATTCTATTGAGGTCGCTTATAACCTCCTGTAACCACTTTGTTTTGGGTCTTTCTCTCTTTCGCTTATCACAAGGTTTCCATTCAATCATTGCATATATTGTTAATTTTGTATCTGCCCTCCATAGGTGTCCCAACCATTTTATTCTCTGTTCTTTAATTTTTTCCTATTTCAAGTGTTAATTCTATGTTTGTTCGTTTTTTTATAATCAGCTCTTACCTTTTTCGGTCCTAATATCATTCTCAGTATCTTACGTGGAGCTTGCATGAACTGGGCACTTTTTAAATCAACAAATTAGGAACACATTCTATTTACCTGGTTAATCTCTCGAACTGGGCACCGACTGCTTATCAGCACCAAAAGGATTAAACGACCCCTCCCAGGTGCACCCGGCGGTGTCTTAACAGGAGAGGCACCACCCACTCTGCAATTTTATTTATTTATGGTGACCAATGGGGTGGCAAAAAGCGAATTGCAAGCCCTATTTTTCGTTTGTCATCTTAATTTTGTTACCGTTTTTAGAACAATTCATTTGAAAATGAATTCTCTACGCGAGACAACTAGTGAACGTGGTAGAGAAATCATAATTTTGAATAATAATAAGTTTACTTTTGCTATAGTCTATTTCAGAAAGGTATAGGGTAATAAAATGGGGAATTCCGTCCAGTTCGGCTCAATTTCGGTGTCGGCCATAAGCATAGGTCTTGAAATAGTATTGTTTGTAATATTAAAATTTCAAGTAATTGCGTAAAAGAATTAGGAAAAGTATGTTTTCTGGTCTGAAGTGTCAATATCGAAATATTGTGTAGGGATTACTTAGGTAGTAGATTATACAGTTACGTTTTGCGTTTAACAGGTACCGTTTAACCTTCTATTAGTGCCTCTGCCTAATTTCAACCCTTTTTCAGAATCGGCTCAACCATGCGCCGCAAGGTGCCTTACCCAAAAATTTTAGACCTTTATAAGTATATTTGTTTAGTTTAACGCATCAGTATTTGCTGTTAAGCCGTAAATAGTGTTCACAGTATTATAAGATTAGTAATAAAATGGCGACATTTACACCAACGAAAAGATGTTCCAATAATTCTCCACTATCGGTGAATGAAAAACTTATTATTTTAAATGTACACGATTGCATAAAATACGATGTTCCCGAATGACTGGAGTTGGAAAGTCGACCGTTTTTAAATTATTGGGGGGGGGGGGAGAAGGATAGCAGGTCAAGTGGAGCCTCCCAAGAAAAGTCCAGGCAGACCAGTAAAAGTCCTTGATGAAGACACCAAAAGTGTAATTCGAAGAAAAGTTCACTCTTTTTATTTTAAAAAAGAAATTCCCACCCTAGATAAGATGTTAATGGAGCTTGGCCAGGATGACAGTATTCCGTTGATAACTAAAAAACTTTTATGGGCCACTTTGAGAAATATGGATTTTGCCTGGGAAAAGCATAACCGTAAAGCACTTTTACTGAAAATACTTAAGAAGTATAAAGCAGTACAGAACAGAGCAGAAGAAAATCTTTTATCTTGATGAGACGTGGATCAATGAAGGTTATACAGTACCAAAAATGTGGCCAAGACAAAAATATAACCAGTGCTCGCCAAGCTTTCATGGAAGGCCTGTCAATGGGTATTAAGGTGCCTTCAGGTAAAGGGAAAAGACTAATAATCGTCCATATTGGAAGCGAAGAGGGATTTTTAAAAGAAGGCTTGCTAACCTTCCAGTCGTGCCATACGGGAGGACATGGATTCGGATGTTTTTGAAGACTATTTTGGTGAAATGATGAAATATCTTCCGGCTGATTCAGTAGTAGTTATGGATAACGCGAGTTATCATTCTCGACGCATAGAGTAGACTCCAACTTCATATTGGAGAAAACAAGAAATTATTGACTGGTTAACCACCAAAAGTATTGAATTTGAAGATAATTTGATAAAAAAAGAACTATTAGCTATAGCAAATTTACACAAACATCGTTTTATGAAATACGCTGTGGAAGATATAGCAGAAAAACACAGTGTAACTGTGCTGCGCACACCGCGATATCATTGCGAATTAAATCCTATAGAACTTATATGGGCGCAAGTGAAAGGATTTGTAGCAAGACACAACTCGACATTCAAAATGAAAGACGTTAAGCTACTGTTTGATCAAGCCATTAAGGAGGTGACACCAGAAAACTGGCGAAAAGCAGTCCAGCATGTCATTAAAGAAGAGGAGAAAATGTGGGATCTTGACTACTTGATCGATCGAACCGTCGACCCGTCAAGAGGAGATGACAGTTCCTCAGATGACGAAGAATATTATGATTTTTTATAATTTAATTTCTGTATAATGTATTTTTTGTATAATGTTCAATAAAAAATAAGTGTACCTAATACTATGTACATAATGCCTAATTTTTATTCTGTTAAAATAAAATTCTTTCCTTTTTACGAGTATCCTACCGGCACGCCTTTGTCACGATATTTTCAGTGTTTGTGAATGGATAACAATAGGCTAAACCCATATATTGACCCCAACCCGGGTGGTACTACCTGCCCTTGATAAAAAGAAAGAATTTTACAATGAAATCAATGCCAAACTATGAAAGTGGCTTAAATATTCCTTGGGTCACTCTGTGCTCCCTTTGCATACCTAATGAAGTTTTATTACTCTATACCTTTTTGAAATAATCTATAACCTAACCTAACCGATCGTCGAATTTAAATAAGCTGGAATGGAAGGGATTATCTTAAGCGGTGCCCAATTCGTGCACGACCAAAAATCCCTAATCCGCACTACAGTGCCGAATTCATGTAGTTTGGGGTGACGTCAGGTAGAAAGTGCCCAATTCGTGGCTACCCCTTACGTTCATGTATTCTCAAATTTCGAATCCATACATTAATACAGGTCTTATGATTGTTTTGTAGATCCTTATTTTCGTCTTATTACTTATTAATTTACTTCTTAACAGTTTTTCATTGGTATTGAATGCTCTATTTATTGCTGCTATTCTTTCTTTTATTTCGGTTTCCTTATCTCCGTCATTAGATATTTTTATTCCCAAGTATTTTATTTTATCTACCTCTTGAAACGTTTATTCTCCAATCATGATATGCCTGTACTCACACTTCTTTTTGAATCTTAATAGCTCGGTTTTATCAGCATTTATTTTAAGACCAATTTCTTTTCCTTCTTTCACTATCTCTTGTAGCATTTCTTCCATAATTTTTCTATTTTTGGTTACTAGTGCAACATCATCAGGATATTAATTGGTCTTCCTTTCTTCTCAAGTTTCCTTTACTTATCTTTTTTAATACGTGATCTAAGGACAAATTGAATAGCGTTGCCGACAATGAATCACCCTGCTTGACTACTTTGTTATATTCAAGTTTTCTTGTTGTACCGGGTGATCAGTTAAGGGTAGCGAGCGGCCATATCTCATAAGATATTAGTCGTAAAGATTTAGAAAGAAAAAATTCATGATAAAAGTCGCCAAGAGAAATTGCTGGAAATACTTTTCGAGTTTGTCAAACGACCGCTAGAGGGCGTAACAACCAACACTAAGTAGAAAAATGGGATTTTTATAGAATTTTGCCTAATGAAAATATATCGATGATATCATTTTCATATTTACTGACTATTCACCTACACTTTTTGACTAAAATGTTTTGTTCTATCTATCAAAATAAAGCGGTGGGGGAAGTTCAATTGTTTTTTTAAACAAACCATGATTTCTCCCGTTTCGCTTGACCGATTTTAACAAATTTGGGCTCATATGAAAGAGCATAATTTACACTACAAAACGCTTATTTGGTTTTGACTTTTTGACTTTCGTCTTCGCCGCTAGATGGCGTTAACTGAAATGGTAGCAAATTTTTGAGTTTTTTTCAAAAAAAACAAATGCAATGGTATATTCATTTTTACATATTTTAAAAGAGGATACATTTTTCTATAATTTAATGAAAAAAATTAATCATCTACCTTTTTTTGAACCGTTGTTATTGAACAAAATATAATTTTATTACATTAAAAAATGGCACGCCACTGCTTTTTATCAAAATAAAAATCATTTTCGTAATCACTTATTAGTTGCTAACAAAAAAACCTCCTGACTTTTTTTCGTTAGACAAACGGTTTTGGATTAGTATGTTTCGAGATATGGGCGCCCCATGTAAATTTATTTGATTTTTTTGATCCAAAACCGTTCGTTACGCCCTCTAGCGGACGTTTGACAAACTCGAAAATTATTTCCAGCAATTTCTCTTGGCGACTTTTATCATGAATTTTTTCTTTCTAAATCTTTACGACTAATATCTTATGAGATATGGCCGCTCGCTACCCTTAACTGATCACCCGGTACCTTTCTTTGTTGCTCCGCTACTGTTTTTGCCAGAGTCATTTTTATCAATCTTCTCAGAGTATAAACGCTTAAAATACCCAATGGTATCGTAAAAGATTGGATAATTACTGTGAGATACTTTTATGTAGGTATCTTTTTTGAGTATTGCAAAATTAATCTAATAAAACGTAATTAGACTTCAATAAAGATAAACTTGTACACATAATAGGGGTAGATATTGGCGTAACTAATGCTCAATTCAAAATAACCCTCATGGTTTTTAAACGGTAATTAATTTAATTGATATTTACAGTTAGGATGACGTAAAATGGTATATTATAATATACAGTGTGGTAACCACTTATGGGATAAAATTCTTTATGTCATTATTTTAGAAAATTATAAAAAATGCCGAGACACGTCAACTTTTGAATTGAGTTGTGCGTTATGTAAACATAAATTTAAATGTACAGGGTGATTCACGCAAGTATGCCATAGTCGGTGTTGTTTTTTTTTAATGAAACACCCTGTATATTTGCATATTTTTGAAATCCCCTTAATGAACCGATTTCAACAAACTAAATAATGTATGGTCAATTATGAATTATACAGGGTGAAATTTTTATTTTTACAGTTATTAAACACATACATAAAATATCTGATCTATATATATATCTGATATATATATATATATATGCTCTACAGGCCTTGTAGACCCAGGGCAGTTATTTTTCTCCACTCCTCTCTATTCTTAGCTTTCTGTTTCCAGTTTCGTATTTTCAGCTTATTTATATCAGACATCACACTTTCAAACCATCTTTTTCTAGGCCGCCCTCTTCTTCTTTTTCCAAAAAGAGTCCGGTTAAGAGCCATTTTTGTCATTCTTTCTTTGTTTAATCTTTCTACGTGTCCCAACCACCTTAACCTGTATGTTTTTATTCTTGATGTTATCTTTGATTCTCCATATAACATGTCTATTTCTTAATTTGTTCTCCTTCTCCAGCCTTCAGGTGTTTTTATTCCACCGAAGATTGCTCTAAGAATTTTACGCTCCCAGCGCTCCAGCTTTTCTTCCTGCTTTTTTTGTTAGAATCCATGTTTCAGTTTCGTATATTCTTAACTTCATTTTTCTTGAACAGTATTTTGATGTCATCAGTGACTGGAGCATTCCAAATTTTCTGTTGCCTTTCGTGATTCTTGACTGTATTTCTTGTTCTTCATGTGCTTTGCTAGATATTAGTACTCCCAAATAAATAAATTCATGTACCCTTTGGAAACTGTAGTCCATTTCCCATGTCGTTTTTACTATCAGATTGTCACCAATACTTCCAGTATCTCCAAGGACCATATATTTTGTTTTTTCTTGATTAATTTGCAGTCCCAAAATGTTTGCTTGTTCTGCGAGATTTTTTGTAATTTTAGTGAGCTCTTTCTTTGATTTTGCCAATACTGTCAAGTCATCTGCATACGCAATGCACTGATGTTCGTTATTATATATTGTACCATCTGTTTTTACTTTAGATCTTCTGATAATGGCTTCGAGTGCTAAGTTGAATAAAACAGTTGATAACGGATCCCCTTGCCTTACACCGTTTCCGACCCTGAAGACCGTTGATTTGTACCCATTCCAAGTTATTTTGTTACATGTGTTCAAAAGAGTCATTTTTGTTAACCTGATCAATTTGCCTGGTACTCCTAACCATTTCATAGCTTCGAAAAGTTGGTCTCTGCTAACTGTATCATACGCCTGCTTAAAATCTATAAATAGAGCATGTAATTCCGTTTTGTACTCATAACAGGTCATTTGAATTTCCAAATATCTGATGTATTTGATTTTAATACATTAAAATAAATGCTCAAAATGTTCTCCACCTAGTTGTTGGCAATAGCACAGTCTCCTATAGAACTCCTCCTTAACTTTGTTTAAAGTTTGAGGTGAAATATTCCGTATTTCTGTAGTTATCCTCTCTTTGAGGTCTACAATGCTAGTTGGTTGTGTTGCATATACTTTGTTCTTAAGATAACCCCACAGAAAAAAATCTAACGGCGTAAGGTCTGGCGATCTAGCTGGCCACTCAATAGTACCTCTTCGTCCAATCCATTTATTGGGGAAGATTTCATCTAAATAAGTTCTTACCATTAAAGCATAATGGGGTGTTGCCCCGTCTTGCTGGAACCAAACATTTTCATTCGGTAAGCGTTGGGATATAAGTTTGCCAACGCAGGAATAACGTCATTTCTAAGCATGTTTAAATATTTTTCAGCTGTCAAATTTCCATCTATAAATATAGGACCAATAATATGGTCGCCTATGATACCGGGTACTGAGGGTACTGAGTATGTGTCTCACGCATCCAATTAGGATTCTCTGCTGACCAATATCTACAGTTCTGTCGGTTTACCTCTCCATTCAATGTGAATGTTGATTCGTCAGAGAAATGAATGGTACCAAGAGCTATCTCATTTCTGTTCAGCTTATTCATCAATCTTCCGCAGAAATCCATTCTACGATCTGGATCGTCTTCTGTTAACTCCTGCACAAAAGTTAATTTGTAGGGATGAAGTTTTTCTTTATGAAGACATCTTAGAACAGTTGTATGACTAACATTATTTTCAAGGGCAATTTGACGTGTACTTGAAGTTGGATTCTCTTCGACACTAAACAAAATATCCACTTTCACATCATCTTCAACGAAGTGTGGTTTTCTTTTCAATGGTTTGACATGTCCAAGTTCTCTGAATCGTGCATGAATTTTAGACAAAGTACTTTGTGAAATATTAGGCAATTCGAGATACCTGTAATTAAATAAGTTTGCCACTTCAACTTGACTTCTGCAGTTATCCCCGTACCCGATCATCATTAAAATCTCAATTCGGTGAGTTTCAGTTAAATATTTCATTGTTATGTCGACAAGGAAAGAGTGTTTGACAAAGATTTTACTTTTTCAGTATAAACTGTCAACACATCAACAACTGACAGAATAGAAAACAATCCACATTATTTACCGATTTTGTCTAATTATTGGCGTTTTTAGGCAATTTTTAGGTATTTATGATAAAATTCATGGGCGTAGCAGGTTTTGTTTAATATACAAATACGTCTAATAATTAGTTAGTTTAGATTTTTGATAAATCCATATTTAGCTAATTTAAAAAATTACCAATATTTCAAGTGTAATAAATTATTAATTTTAAAATTTCACCCTGTATAATTCATAATTGACCATACATTATACAGTTTGTTGGAATCGGTTCATTAAGAGGATTTCAAAAATATGCAAATATACAGGGTGTTTGATTAAAAAAAAAACAACACCGACTATGGCATACTTGCGTGAATCAACCTGTACATTTAAATTTATGTTTACATAACGCACAACTCAATTCAAAAGTTGACGTGTCTCGGCATTTTTTATAATTTTTTAAAATAACGACATAAAGAATTTTATTCCATAAGTGGTTTCCACCACATTGTTTATACTAAATGAAATATGTTACGAACAACTTTCTTAGTTTAACTAAGTAACACTAGACAGACGAGAATTCAAATTTTCTACCTCGAGGTGAATACATTTGCAAACTAAATCTTATAAACATTAACACTTGTAAATATCATTAGAAATTAAACAGATCCGTCGTACATAGTGTCATGCGATTTAATGCCTCTCCTAGAACCGTTTAAGTTACAGGAACAAATGTTTACTATGACTCATTTCCTAAATATAAAAATTTAATGATCTTACCAAGGCTAAGATTACATTTGGATACGAGGTGACGGTCTTATATTGATACAAAATTAAGATATTAAAATTGTATTTATTCTTTAAACAACATTTTGGTGTATTTTTCGTATTACACTCGTAGTCAGCCTGCAAAAAAAATTGCCATCAATTAGACTCTTTTTTTAATATTCTTTTTCTACGTTCATGCAAAAAACAAAACTTTATTTAGTTGAAAAAACTAGCTCTTTATTGCACTCAACTGTCATTTTACTTAGCGTTTTGTCATCATAACAAACATAAACATTCAAATCGACGCCATTTTTAATCCATTTAGAGCAACCTAAATAATACATTTTTTGGTTTTTGCATGCACGTAGAAAAAATATTGTATGGAACTCGTGCATAAAGTGTATTTTTTTCACTCATGGAATTTGTGGAAGATGAAATGAATGAAAAAGATACCGGATTAATTAATAATGAAATAAGCCAATTTCTAAAAATAACAAATCGCTTCCGTTTTCCCATCTATTATGGAAAATTCCTCATGCTTTTTACAAATATTGACAAATTATTAATTTAAGGAAGTTATAAGCCGAAAAACTAACAATGAAATCAGTTTAAACATACAGAGCGAGCTAATAAAAACAAGTTGCTCCTATATTTCACAATATGTATTACAAAATAAGAATTCTTATCTAAAATTAAATAGTTATTTGTTTAACACGTTGAGTGCCACAATGGTACCGAATAATTCTGGTTCAATGGCCAAACATGTGTTCTTTCTGAATTTGGTAATAAAATATTATTTTGATGTTGAAATGCACAAAACTAATGTATGAAAAATGTAGATGCTCGATAAGTGCTATTTTTACTATCGATAATGCTATTTTTACTATCGATTATTATCGATAGTGCTGTTTTTACTATCGATTATTATCGATAGTGCAATTTTTACTATCGATTATTACCGATAGTGCTATTTTTACTATCGATAATTTTCGATAGTTTTACAAGCGGTAACATCATTGTACGATTTTTGTTAAAATCTTAAAAATATACTTAAATATATACATTTATTTCAAAACAACGTATCAACTTTGTCAAAAATTGTCACATATTTTGAAAAATTGTCAAAAATTTTGAAAGTTCTAAAATTTTGAAAAATTGTCAAAAATGGTCTATAACGGTAAAAAATAGTCAATAATTGTCAAAAATGGTCAATAGTTGTCAAAAATGGTCAATAATTGTCAAAAATGGTCCACAATTCTTAAAATTTTGAAAAATGAGCAATAATTGTCAAAAATGGTCTATAATTTCGAAAAATGGTCAAAAATTGTTAATAATTGTCAAAAATGATCAATAATTGTCAAAATTTTGAAAAAAGGTTAATCAATAATCGTCAAACATTGTCAAAATTTTGAAAATGGTCAATAATTTTAAAAATGGTCAATAATTGTCAAACATTGTCAAAATTTTGAAAAATGGTCAATGATTGTCAAAAATTTTGTAAAATGGTCAATAATTTTCAAAAATGGTCAATAATTGTTAAAAATAGTCAATAATTGTCTAAAATTGTTAAATATTTTGAAAAATGAGCAAGACTGGTCAATAATTGTCAAAAGTTGAAAAAAAATGGCGGATTTTTAGTACTATTGATAGCAATTTTCTCTTCCAAAAGTGATTTTTTTTCTTTTAAAATGTTCAATAAGCAATGGGGGGCTTTCTAATAAGAAAAAAAAGCCTTACAAAATTCCGAGGGTCGTGAACCTTACCGGATCCGTTTTAGATTCTGACAGTTTAAAATAATGATTGTACTCACACGCAATATACTCTCTTTCTCTCCCGTCTATCTCTCTTACTCTTCCTTCTCTCTCGTTCTCCCATCTCTCTCTCTCTTTCCTATTTCTTTCTCTCTCTTTCCTATTTCTTTCTCCCATCTTTCTCTCTATTTCTCCATCTCTCTTTCTCTCTTCCATATTCTCTCTTCCTCTCTCTCTCCCATCTCTCTCTTTCTTATTTCTTTCTCTCTCTATTTCTCCATCTCTCTCTCACACATTTTTCTTTTCTTTCCCATCTTTCTCCTTCTTTCTACTATCCCTCTCTCTCTTTCCCATCTTTCTCTCTCTCTTTCCTATCTCTCTTTCTCTCCCATCCCTCTCTCTCATATTTATCTCTATTTCTCTGTGTCCCATCCCTCTCTCTCTCTCTCTCTTTTTTATCTTTCCTATCTCTCTCTATTTGTCTCATCTTTCTCTCTCTTTGTCCTATCTTTCTCTCTCTCCTATCTCGCTCCCATCTCTCTCTCATATATATCTCTCTCTCTCCTATCTCGCTCCCATCTCTCTCATATCTCTCTCTCTCTCTCTCTCTCTCTCTCTCTCCCTCCCATTTTTTGGTCGTATTTTTATTCCTTATCAGCTCTCAAAATATATTATTCACCTAAACATCTCAACTATCGATAGTACCGAAAACTATCGATTTTTTTCGATAGTCAAAAATATCGATAGTTATCGATAAACTATCGTTAGTTCTCCATTCCTAATCTAACCATACTTTTGATACGGTATGTCCTTCGTTTAGCCAAATAATAAATATTCCTCCCTTCCTCCCTGTACCTTTTATTGGCTCTAAGATACTCCCTTCTCCAACATATAATGTCTTCTCTATCAATTAACAGTGACTTCCGACTATGCTTCTCCCAGCGAAATCCAATCTCATCTCTCGTAATAGTTTCCATAATTTACTTCTGCTTATTTATGGTAAGTCATCATTTTGACTACTTAAGGAAATCATTTTGTCTAATGTTGGAATTTTATTATTAAAATAAAAGGAGTGGACCTGTCTCCTAATAACATTTTGGAATTTGGAATTCTTCAATTTCCAATGGCTTACTCCTCCCAGTCTTCTTTGGAGAACTAACAATTCCGCTTTTTCGTTCTTTCAAAAATCTATAAAAGCAGCCTTACTAACAGGCTTAACTGGGGTAAAGGCAAAACTTGTTGACGTCATTTTAAATTAAAACATACTCGGAGTGATGTCCGCCTATGGTTTATTGCGGTTTTAGGGTCGCTTACCTGAAATCGTGCTATCAATATGATATACAGTGACTGAAGTTTACTAGAGTAACTTTTTAGGTCGGATACTCATGCAGAGCAAGATTTCCAAAAAAAGGAGCAGTAAAAGTGTTACTTCTATGATCGATAGATGTCACTGAAACTAACGTTTAATATCAATTGGAGGAAAGATGTTTTTCTGTGAACACGCTTTAAAGTAGCGTTTTTAGAATTTTTATTTTCGAAAGAGAAACATTTTTGCAAGACTGTTTGTAAGTATAGCCATCCCAGAGGGCTCTCTAATCAATTGTATTCCCAGAAGAGTTTTTATTGAATACAAAAGAAAATTGAATATTATTTATTTTAAATTGTTGAATTTTAGTACAAATATTGCTAGAAGCAGTAATACAATCATTTCTATCTAATTTATTTAACAGATCACGATTTTAACATAACACACATGTTCTCAAACACTTTTACCATCTGGTAGTTACAAAACTCAAAAATATTTCGTATCATTTCAGTTCATAAAAATAGATCTACGGTTTTTATTAGATTTGAATTATTTTAAAAAAGATTACTGAAATTGGAAGAGATAATTTGTGGAAAATTCTGCGAGAGATGAATTTTAGATGGGAAAAAGTAAACAGAAAGTCGCTTTTAATCGAAAAAGATGAAATTGTATGTTGGAGACGGAATTATTTGCGATCAATAAGGGATTTTCGCAATGAAAATGGAAAAGGAAAACGACTGATAATTACGCATATTGGAAGTAAGTACAGATGGGTTTTTGAAAGATGATTTGTCAGCATTTTAGTCAATTCACACCGGAGACTATCACGAAGATATGAATGCTGATGTTTTTGAGGACTAGCGTGAGGTGCTCAATATAAATTGTTACAATTTCTTACTAGTTCTATTCTAGTTAACGTTAACGATCCGAGATTTTGCTAATTTTGACGTTTTTTCGGTAAAAAACACCTTTTTGGGGTGTGGAAAAAGAAATTATTGCGATTTCCGGCCATAGTTGAGGTTCTAGAATAAAAAGTTGATTATAAAAGTTGTAGATCTTGGAAAAATCTACAACTTTTTCATCAGTGACTTTTTCACATAACCTGAAAATTAGCTCGGAAAACGTAAAAAACTGCATTTTTCGTTTTTTATTTTTGGTTTCGTTAAAAAATGTTCGATTTTGATGAAAATTTGGTAGAAGGTAGCTTTCACAGTCACAAACCATGAAAAAAAATTTCAAATTAAAATATTGGAAATTTTTCGAGTTATGACGTTTTTTCGGTAAAAAACAGTTTTTTTGGGGGGGGTGGAAAAAGACATTATTGCGATTTCTGTCCAAAGTCGAGTTCCTAGAATAAAAAGTTGATTATAAAAGTTGTAGATCTTGGAAAAATCTACAACTTTTTCATTGGTGACTTTTTCACATAACCTCAAAATTAGCTCGAAAAACGCAAAAAACTGCATTTTTCGTTTTTTATTTTTGGTTTCGTTAAAAAATGTTCGATTTTGATGAAAATTTAGTAGAATGTAGCTTTGATAGTCACAAACCATGAAAAAAAATTTTAAATTAAAATATTTGGAAATTTTTCGAGTTATGACGTTTTTTCGGTAAAAGCACTTTTTGGGGGGGGGGCATTATTGCGATTTCTGTCCAAAGTCGAGTACCTAGAATAAAAAGTTGATTATAAAAGTTGTAGATCCTGAGAAAATCTACAACTTTTTCATTAGTGACTTTTTCACATAACCTCAAAATTAGCTCGAAAAACGCAAAAAACAGCAATTTTTGTTTTTTATTTTTAGTTTCGTTAAAAAATGTTCGATTTCGGTGAAAATTTAGTAGAAGGTAGCTTTGTCAGTCACAAACCATGAAAAAAAATTTCAAATTGAAATATTGGAAATTTTTCGATTTATAACGTTTTTTCGGTAAAAAACACTTTTTGGGGGGGGTGGAAAAAGACATTATTGCGATTTCTGTCCAAAGTCGAGTTCCTAGAATAAAAAGTTGATTATAAAAGTTGTAGATCTTGGAAAAATCTACAACTTTTTCATTGGTGACTTTTTCACATAACCTCAAAATTAGCTCGAAAAACGCAAAAAACTGCATTTTTCGTTTTTTATTTTTGGTTTCGTTAAAAAATGTTCGATTTTGATGAAAATTTAGTAGAATGTAGCTTTGATAGTCACAAACCATGAAAAAAAATTTTAAATTAAAATATTTGGAAATTTTTCGAGTTATGACGTTTTTTCGGTAAAAGCACTTTTTGGGGGGGGGGGCATTATTGCGATTTCTGTCCAAAGTCGAGTACCTAGAATAAAAAGTTGATTATAAAAGTTGTAGATCCTGAGAAAATCTACAACTTTTTCATTAGTGACTTTTTCACATAACCTCAAAATTAGCTCGAAAAACGCAAAAAACAGCAATTTTTGTTTTTTATTTTTAGTTTCGTTAAAAAATGTTCGATTTCGGTGAAAATTTAGTAGAAGGTAGCTTTGTCAGTCACAAACCATGAAAAAAAATTTCAAATTGAAATATTGGAAATTTTTCGATTTATAACGTTTTTTCGGTAAAAAACACTTTTTGGGGGGGGTGGAAAAAGACATTATTGCGATTTCTGTCCAAAGTCGAGTTCCTAGAATAAAAAGTTGATTATAAAAGTTGTAGATCTTGAAAAAATCTACAACTTTTACATCAGTGACTTTTCCACATAACCTCAAAATTAGCTCGAAAAACGCAAAAAACTGCATTTTTCGTTTTTTATTTTTGGTTTTATTAAAAAATGTTCGATTTTCATGAAAACTCAGTAGAAGGTAGTTTTGATAGTCACAAACCATAAAAAAAATTTCAAATTAAAATATTGGAAATTTTTCGGGTTATGACGTTTTTTCGGTAAAACACGCTTTTTTGGGGGGGGTGGAAAAAGACATTATTGCGGTTTTTGTCCAAAGACGAGTTCCTAGAATAAAAAGTTGATTATAGAAGTTGTAGATCTTGAGACAATCTACAACTTTTTCATTAGTGACTTTTCCACATAACCTCAAAATTAGCTCGAAAAACGCAAAAAACTGTACATTTTTCGTTATTTATTTTTAGTTTCGTTAAAAAGAGCACGACATCATTTCACAACGTGATTAAAAAATCACGATATCGCTCATCACTATACATAACGCCACTTGCCGCTACCACTAAAAATCCCGTATCGATACACTACAAATTTATCGATACTTGGAATGCATCGAAAAGCATAGTGTCGATACAAAATATCGAGTAACGGAAGTAAAAGTATCGATACACTAGAATATCGGATAGTATCGCGCATCCCTATACCTAACCTAACCGACCGTCGAATTTAAATAAGCTGGAATGGAAGGGATTATCTTAAGCGGTGTCCAATTCGTACACGGTCAAAAATCCCTAATCCGCACTACAGTGCCGAATTCATGTAGTATGGGGTGACGTCAGGTAGAAGGTGCCCAATTCGTGGCTATCCATATTATCAGGTATTGGTCAGCTTTGTAGGATTAAAAATGTTACACCTTTCTGCAGTTTCCTCTAATACATACAACCCGGGAGACACCCAGTAAGCATTATTTCAAACAAACAACGACGTAAATATTAATCACAACACTTAATCTTCTTGAAGTAAAGTACTAACAAAATAATAATATTCTCACACTTTATCAAAAATAGATAAATAATCGCGTCATGAACACATCATGCTATAGCACAGAAATAGGTATATTTAGATAGTGGCACTCTGCCGAAATTTCTTTTGCTACCTGATGTCAAACCGCCGACACTTGTACGTAAATAGCACTAAATAATCCTTGTACGCAAATAGCACGTACGCAAATGGCACTAAGGTAGGTACCTGTTTAAACAAATTGACAACAATAATTATTTTTAGTTTAGAAGAAGTAAAGTTTATTCATACACTTTTTGATTAAGATGGAATCATTCCCAGTGTATTCAATATTTAGTGAGAAAGTTAGTGATTATAGATAAATTTAATTCAAATTTTTATTCTGAACATACCGATATTTTTAAATTTATTAATATTTTAAAGAATATGCAAATTCGGTCATATATAAAAATTAAGACAGCCGGTACCTTTAGAAATAACAAACTTAAAGAGTATACCAAACAAAGGCAAGATTTTATCAATTATACAATTTTAAAATTTAAGAGTAACTGTTTGTCTCGTTTTAATTTCATTAAATGTTTATCAAATAATTATTTACCCAATACTTCTTTGGAATAAATAATTACTATTACAAATCAACTAAAGTATATCCATCGAACAAACAGAGCGACCCAAACAACGATAGATGCGTGATCGAAGTATGATCACCATGCGCCTTTGCATCTATTGGCTAAAATAAATATGCCTCCCTACGCTGGCCAATCGGATTTAACTGCAAAAAGCAATCACGTGCACTATGCATGATACTGTTTTGGGACACTCCGTTGCTTGGATGGACAGAGTATAGTATTATTTATTACCTGTTCCGAAATTAGACTATAAGATTATATTGTCCCATTTTCTGCAACGGATTATAGCAGGTATTTTGGCCCATCTGAATGGTCTCCAATGAAAGATGTCTGTGAACATTTTGAAGAATCTCTGGAACAAGTCAATGCAGAGAGATGGCGAAAATACATAGAACATGTAATCAAAGAAGAGCAGCAAACGTGGAAATTAGATAATTTAATGGAACAAACCATAGAGCCAATAGTTATAAAGTTCAGACCAGATCTTTGCCTGCAATTATAGTTGACGTAAAACTTATAGTGCAGCCATCTAATCGCATATCCCCTTTAAGTTATGTTGCGGAGCTAAACTCTGGAAGGTATTAATATTATTTTTGTCTACTTATCAAACATAATTCTATATTGTATACACTCTTTCTTGATGTCAGACTACCAACTAATGTGTGGCGATCGTAAAATCACCCTCTCTCAAAGATACTTATAGTTCAGTCAAATATGTAAAAATAATAAATTATTTAATAAAACGAGATATAAGGTTAATTGTCTGGTATTATGTTTAAGATGTTTTTAAATATAAATATTAACCTATTGTTTAAAGCAATGTTTGATATTCGGGTTATAAATAGCAGAGGAAAGAACAAATAGATTTTAGATTGAAAGAAACCATGAAAATACATCGAAAGAAAGCTCGAGTCATCGTTTAGGTAAAGATTTATTAAAAAATTTATTTTGTTCTATACATCTTAAAAAGTAGGATGGCGCTCCATAATTGCGGGTTAAAAATAATCGTTAGACAGTCGATAAATTTATTTAATAATTAAAAATTATTAAATACAATTTAACGATTATTAGCTGAAAGTATAATATTAAATGAAGCATTTTAAATTATAATATTGACTGGACTATGACGGTATCCTCGTAATAGAGTCAAACAAAAAGCCGACAACTTTAAGCTCGCACAATATGTTTTACGTCAACTATACATTTGCAAAATATAAAAGACAACCCTCGTATCATGTTTTGGTAGTTTCAGTTTAAATAGAAATTTCTTGTGGGTATATTTTGTTTTGGATGGAATTAAAATTAAATGCCGCTTTCAGAGTTGATATAAAAATTCTTGGAAAATTAATGTGAAATGTTAAAACTGGCTAATAAATACCGATTAAGTAAATGTTTTTTTTTTCTTTCAAATCTATTTATATCTATAAGAAATGTCCTGAATGAACTTATAAGGTGTGAACTATACACAATTAACCCGCTTTGGTCGTATAACTAGTTTCTTGAAATACTATAAGGACAAGTTTCCCAGAAATTAGAAACTGTTTCATATAGTAAGTGAATTATTTATTATTATTTTATTTTTTAGATACTGTTTACCAAAACGGGTCCTATAAAGTGTTCTACAAACTGTTTTAAGCGAACAACTTGTCAAATTAAAATATCCACCACAACTTTCCAATAAAATTTTTAAATCGGAAAACCTCTAGAATCCATTGGAAGACACTGTAATATTTCAATTTTATTCTAATAATTATTCATGTAATTTCTAATCACGAAGTAGTGTAAGTAGCGAAACAAATATTCTTGACCTTATTGAATAATATCAACGTGCAATTTTTTTATTTTTTTTTCCGGTGAACAATCCATCATTTAACATAATCGTGCCTAGGCAATTCTATTTGTGGAAATATGAATGATTGCTGACACTGATGGTAATTGTATTGTAAATTCCACCCAATGGGCATTTTAAAATGTATTCTCAACAGTTGCGAATATACAGGATGGAGGCATAGACGGAGAACAAGTTATGGCGAATTTATGGAAAATATTTTGACGCTTCCGGCTGTACCGAAAGTGAACGACAACTTGGTTACTTTAAATGTAACACCCTGTATATTATTAAGTTTTCGGATTCTACATTAAATTTTAATGTCACTTTGTGTAGAATACCCTGTATCTAAAATTTATACTTATCGAGATATTAATTTTTTTAATAGAAAATTGACATGTGCAGATGTTCATATTGAAAATTCTGTGAGGACATCCCCAATACCAAATAAAAAACATCTTGCTGGGTTAATTAGTAGGGAGGTCAAGGTAATTGGTGACATGTCGAAAACAACATTTTTGTATACAGGGTTCGTTAAAAAGTGATGAAAAGTTCAACTTCACAAATGTCAAATATCTCAATTTTTTAAATGAAACAACCATATTTTACAGTGATAGACTTGGCACCGCAAAGACTGCTAAATTATTATCCATATTAAAACATTTTATAGTCTAGTCTATAAGCTTAAAATGGTGTTTTCTACATACTGATATTAAAATTATGTGGTTTAGCTCATTTGATCCCGAATAATGTCTAGATCATTGTGCCAAGTAATTAAATTAGCCCTTGAAAAATTCCAAAAGTTATAAACAATTGAACAGCTTCATAAAATGGTGTTTGGTTTGTAGCTTATTGTTCGTAAATTATAAATATGTTCGAAATTTGAAAAAAAGATCCTTAAAGATGAGGAAATTTAGTAAAAAAAAGTTCCAACTCCCGGAACTGTACCTCCATTATTTATAATTTTAATTTAAAGCTGAAAATAGCCCTCCGCGCGCCTTTGTTAGGTTGCGCGCACGGCCTCGAAAGCGAGTAGGTCACTTGAAAAAAGTAAATTATTTAAACATTTTTTTTTAGTTTAGAACGATGAAGAAAGTTTGAAAAAATGTTGTTAACAATCGTCTAGCATATTAAAAAATCTGTTTTTATGAAAAATTCCAACGGGAATCAATTCTTTAAAGTGTTTAGATTATACTATATTTTTTTTAGATTTTTCAATTAACGTAAGGTATTCAGAAAATTTTTGTAAGTGACGTACTCGCTTTCGAGGCCGTGCACGCAACCTAACAAAGGCGCGCGGCGCGGATGGCTATTTTCAGCGTTAAATTAAAATTATGAATAATGGAGGTACAGTTCCGGAAGTTGGAACTAGGAGCTTATTGTTCGTAAATTATAAATATTTTCGAAATTTGAAAAAAAGATCCTTAAAGATGAGGAAATTTAGTAAAAAAAAGTTCCAACTCCCGGAACTGTAGCTCCATTATTTATAATTTTAATTTAAAGCTGAAAATAGCCCTCCGCGCGCCTTTGTTAGGTTGCGCGCACGGCCTCGAAAGCGAGTAGGTCACTTAAAAAAAGAAAATTGAGTAAATTATTTAAACATTTTTTTTAGTTTAGAACGATGAAGGAACTTTGAAAATATTTTGTTAACTAACAATCGTCTAGCATATTGAAAAATTTGTTTTTATGAAAAATTCCAACGGGAATCAATTCTTTAAAGTGTTTAGATTATACTATTTTTTTTTAGATTTTTCAATTAACTTTAAGTACTCAAAAAAAAAGTTTTTAAGTGACGTACTCGCATTCGAGGCCATGCGCGCAACCTAACAAAGGCGCGTGGAGGACTATTTTCAGCGTTAAATTAAAATTATAAATAATGGGGGTACAGTTCCGGAAGTTGGAACTAGGAGCTTATGGTTCGTAAATTATAAATATTTTCGAAATTTGAAAAAAAGATCCTTAAAGATTAGGAAATTTAGTAAAAGAAAGTTTCAACTCCCGGAACTGTACCTCCATTATTTATAATTTTAATTTAAAGCTGAAAATAGCCCTCCGCGCGCCTTTGTTAGGTTGCGCGCACGGCCTCGAAAGCGAGTAGGTCACTTGAAAAAAGTAAATTAAGTAAATTATTTAAACATTTTTTTTTAGTTTGGAACGATGAAGGAAGTTTGAAAAAATTTTGTTGATTAACAATCGTCTAGCATATTGAAAAATTTGTTTTTATGAAAAATTCCGACGGGAATCAATTCTTTATAGTGTTTAGATTATACTATATATTTTTTAGATTTTTCAATTAACTTTAAGTACTCAAAAAAATTTTTTTAAGTGACGTACTCGCTTTCAAGGCCGTGCGCGCAACCTAACAAAGGCGCGCGGAGGGCTATTTTCAGTATTAAATTGAAATTATAAATAATGGAGGTACAGTTCCGGGAGTTGGAACTTGAGGCTTATTGTTCGTAAATTATAAATATTTTCGAAATTTGAAAAAAAGATCCTTAAAGAGGAGGAAATTTAGTAAAAAAAAGTTCCAACTCCCGGAACTGTACCTCCATTATTTATAATTTTAATTTAAAGCTGAAAATAGCCCTCCGCGCGCCTTTGTTAGGTTGCGCGCACGGCCTCGAAAGCGAGTAGATCACTTGAAAAAAAGTAAATTATTTAAACAATTTTTTTAGTTTCGAACGATGAAGGAAGTTTGAAAAAATTTTGTTGATTAACAATCGTCTAGCATATTGAAAAATTTGTTTTTATGAAAAATTCCAACGGGAATCAATTCTTTGAAGTGTTTAGATTATACTATATTTTTTTTAGATTTTTCAATTAACTTTAAGTACTCAAAAAAAATTTTTTAAGTGACGTACTCGCTTTCCAGGCCGTGCGCGCAACCTAACAAAGGCGGGCGGAGGGCTATTTTCAGCGTTAAATTGAAATTATAAATAATGGAGGTACAGTTCCGGGAGTTGGAACTTGGAGCTTATTGTTCGTAAATTATAAATATTTTCGAAATTTGAAAAAAAGATCCTTAAAGAGGAGGAAATTTAGTAAAAAAAAGTTCCAACTCCCGTTACTGTACCTCCATTATTAATAATTTTAATTTAACGCTGAAAATAGCCCTCCGCGCGCCTTTGTTAGGTTGCGCGCACGGCCTCGAAAGCGAGTAGATCACTTAAAAAAAGTAAATTATTTAAACAATTTTCTTAGTTTAGAACGATGAAGGAAGTTTGAAAAAATTTTGTTAATTAACAATCGTCTAGCATATTGAATAATTTGTTTTTATGAAAAATTCTAACGGGAATCAATTCTTTAAAGTGTTTAGATTATACTATATTTTTTTACATCTTTCAATTAACTTTAAGTACTAAAAAAAAGTTTTTAAGTGACGTACTCGCTTTCGAGGCCGTGCGCGCAACCTAACAAAGGCGCGCGGAGGGCTATTTTCAGCGTTAAATTAAAATTATAAATAATGGAGGTACATACCCAGACACCGATTGATATTGATGAAGTATGTTTTGATTTTGAGTGGTTTTCTAGTTCGGATGTTGCATAATATTTTATGTTATTTTTATATTATTTTTAAAAGAATATTTTTATTTTTGTTAAGCACTTATACTTATAATATCAGGTAGGTGTCAGTTACAGTTACAAATATGTATTAATAAAAAGCTGATTTGTATTGAAGAGAATTTAAGATTAACAAATGTTTGAAACATGTTTTTATGGGGTGTCTGAAACATCACAACCCTGGCTACAAGATATCCAGATCGACCCCGACCCAACCGTCACAAAGTGAAAAGAATATTAAATAATTTAACACAATTTGGTTGTTTTCAAGAAAAAATAAAGAAAGTGAATCCTGTTGGAGATAATAGTGATCATGAAATCAATGTTCTTGGATACTATGCTGCTTATCCCGAAGCGTCATTACGTTGTGGTGCGAAAGATTTAGGTGTACCAATGATATCCATTCAACGAATTCAAAAAAAAAACTTCACTTCCTTGAATTTTGCTTGAGAACAACCAAATTGTGTTAAATTGTTTAATATTCTCTGCACTGTGTAATGCTGGGTCGGGGTCGATCTGGATATCTTGTAGCAAATAAAACACATGTTCTAGTATCACCTCTGTCACATTCACCATATATTTCTTTTCATCTTTTTTTTAACAACCCTGTATACAAAAAAGAAGTTTTCGACATGTCATAAATTACCTTGATCGTCCTACTGACATGATGTTTTTATATTTGGTGTTGGGGATGTTTCAATATGAAGGTCTGCACCTGTCAATTTTTTATTAAAAAAATTAATATTTCAATAAGTATAAATTTTATATATAGGGTATTCTACACAAAGTTACTAAAATTTAATGTAGAATCCAAAAAGTTAATAATATACAGGGTGTTACATTCAAAATAACAAAGTTGTCGTTCACCTTCGGTATAATCAGAAGTGACATGTATGTCAGAATATTTTCCATAAATTCGCCATAACTTGTTCTCCATCTATGCCAATTTTAATAGAAATCGTATGAGGAGTCTCCAATATATAGATAGTGTAAGCTCGTCGTGAAACAGCCTGTTTACAGGGTGAGTTTTATGTATGGAACACCTAATCAACTTCCTTTAACTCCAAAATTGTGACATTTATATATAGGGAACATTAATTGAAAAATATTCAGTATTTCCTCAGCATAAAAACATATAGGGTGATCCATTTGAAATAACAAAAAAATCATGTGAGTAGAAATTCCTGGATCCGTCTCTGTGTTTTTTTATTGGATTAAATTTCATCTGAATTAAAAAAAATTATCGTGTAGAAACAGTAGGAAAATATTAAATAGCGTAGGCGTGTGTAAAAATATGATTACCTGTAAACACTATGCTTCCGTTTCGTCTGTTTGATTTTATTTTATCTTATCATTTTATGTCGTATCTCGAAATATTTTCACAGTAGTCGATGCGATGTTTTATTAATTTCCTTGGAAATTCTAGGAATTGTCGGAAACTTATTTGCGTCGCGGTGAAAAGATTTCTGTGTTCCGTATTTTTGGAAAATTATCCATCCGTTTGTAAAATCTTACGAGACACAAAAATGGGAATATTGAATTGAAATTTTGATTTTCTCAAAAGATCTTAACCTGACAGTGGCGGCTCGTGAACTTTTTAAGAGAGGACATACAAATTGTCAAAATTTTTGGAAAAATGTCAAAAATCATTAAAAATTAGTCAATGATTGTCAAAAATGGTCAATAATTGTTAAAAACTGTCAAAATTTTGAAAAAGTGGTTAATGATTGTTAAATATTTTCAAAAACTGTCAAAATATTTGAAACATTGTCAAAATTTTGAAAAAATGATCAAAAATTGTAAAATGTTTGAAAAAATGGTCAAAAATTGTCAAAATTTTTGAAAAATGGTAAAAAATTGTCCAATTTTTGTAAAAATGGTCAATTGTCAAAATTTTGCAAAAAATATCAAAAACTTTCAAAATTGGACAATTATTGTCAAAATTCTGAAAAATAGTTGATAATTGTCAAAAATTGTTGAGTTGTTTGAAAAATTGTCAAAAATTTTGAAAAAATGGTCAAAAATTTGGGAAAATTGTCTATAATTGTCAAACATTTTGAAAAAATGGTCAAAAATTGTTAGAAATTGTCAATTATTGTTAAAAACTGTCAAAAATAGACATTTATTGTCAAAAACTGTCCAAAAAGGGTTACAAATTGTCGCTAATTTTGAAAAACAGTCAAAATGGTCAATAATTGTTAAAATTTTGAAAAATGGTCAACATTTTTTAAAAATCGTTAAAAACTGTCAAAGTATTTGAAAACTTGATCAATAATTGTCAAAAAATGGTCAATCATTGTCAAAAATCGTTAAAAGCTGTGAAAATATTTGAAAAATTGTCAAAAATGTTGAAAAATTCTCAAAATTGATTAATAATTGTCAAAAGTGGTCAATAATTGTCAAAAATGTTGAAAAATTCTCAAAATTGATCAATAATTGTCAAAAATGGTCGATAATTCTCAAAATTGATCAATAATTGTCAAAAAAGGTCAATAATTATCAAAACTTTTAGAAAAAGTGTCAAAAATTTCGAAAAATGGTCGATAATTGTCAAAAATGTTCAAAAAATTTCAAAATTGATCAATAATTGTCAAAAAATGGTCAATAATTGCCAAAAAATGGTCAATAATTGTCAAAACTTTTAGAAAAATTGTCAAAAATCTCTAAAAATGGTCAATAATTGTCAAAAATCTCTAAAAATGGTCAATAATTGTCAAAAATCTCTAAAAATGGTCAATAATTGTCAAAAAATCGTTAAAAACTGTCAAAATATTTTAAAAATTGTCAAAACTTTTAGAAAAATTGTCAAAAATTTCGAAAAATGGTCAACAATTGTCAAAAATCGTTAAAAACTGTCAAAATAATTGAAAAATTGTCAAAAATTCTCAAAATTGATCAAGAATGGTCAATAATTGTCAAAAATTTTGGACAAATTGTCAAAAATTTCGAAAAATGGTCAATAATTGTCAAAAATCGTTAAAAACTGTCAAATTATTTGAAAAAATGTTCAATAATTGTCAAAAATTATTAAAAATTTTGAAATATGGTTAATAATTGTTAAAAACTGTCAAAATTTTGAAATAATGGTTAATAATTGCCGAATATTTTCAAAAATTATCCAAATATTTGGAAAATTGTCAAAACTGTTCAAAAATTCTCAAAATTTTGAAAAAATGGTTAATAATTGCCAAATAATTTCAAAAACTGTCAAAATATTTGGAAAATTGTCAAAATTGATCAATAATTGTCAAAAATGGTCAATAATTGGCAAAACTTTTAGAAAAATTGTCAAAAATTTCGAAAAATGCTCAATAATTGACAAAAATCGTTAAACTGTCAAAATATTCGAAAAATTGTCAAAAATTCTCAAAATTGATCAATAATTGTCAAAAATTGTCAAAATTCTGAAAAATGGTTGATAATGGTCAAAAATTTGGAAAAATGGTCTACAATTGTCAAAAATTTTGAAAAAATGGTCAAAAATTAGCAAAAATTGTTAAAAATTGTCAATTATTGTTAAAAACTGTCAAAAATGGACATTTATTGTCAAAAACTGTCCAAAAATGGTTAAAAATTGTCATTATTTTGAAAAATGGTCAAATATTGTCAATAATTTTGGGACAATTGTCAAAAATTCTCAAAATTGTCAAAAATGGTCAATAATTGTCAAAATTGATCAGTAATTGCTATTTGCTGGATACATTGGTGAGGAGGCCGAGCCTCCTTAGCCTCCTTCAAGGAGCTGCCACTGTAACCTGAAGGATTTTTATTTTATAAATCATCAAACTGAAACAAGAGAAATTTATTTTGACAATCACCTTCAATATTTTGACTGTCTTTCTACTGATATACCGGAAGTAGTAGTAGTTTCCAAAAACATTAACAAATTTGTTTCCCGGCAATTAATAAGGATCTCTGCCACATGGTTTTGTTCTATAAATATACACCTGATTACCTCTCTAATATACCTCAAACACTCGTATCGTAAACAGGACCAGACTAACAACAAAAAATAATATCATTCTAAATAAATCAAACTATTTTTTATATAGCCGAGAAAAAAATATAGTTTTCTATTCGTGTGTATTGGAGTTACAATTTGCCTTTCAGGGTTTCATTTAAATTAAAAGTAGTTAAACAAAAGATTATTTTTTAAAATGTCCACTTACGTTCTCGTGTCCTGCAGTAAAAGAAAATTTCCAAAAAAAAATAATACCTAGATTGACGTAACAACCCAAAGAAATGATACTGTTTTATATTTAGTATATTTTGAATCGCGCTGTATCTACTTTTAAAATATGACTTACAATTTATATTAATGAATCACCCTGTATATGTTTCAATGTTGAAATTATTATCAGTACGAATAAATTTTTTTTTGTTATATTATTTCGTGAATCCGCTCCTGTTTTTAGGACTATAAAACGTGTGAGTGTGAATGACCTTTGAGATATATAGGTCTTAGTTTCTTTTTTAAAACGCAGGCATCATTAAAACGAGATTTATAATGTGTCCCATATGCTTGTATTTGATTTTCTGGAGTTCAAATTCAAAAAACTAAATATGTTCCTTGTGATTTATCCATTATTTTTGTGTAAGATTCAAAGAGGATCAAATTAAATAAAAGTTGATAATAATACACTGTCAGAATTTATTCTCTTCAATGTCACGGTTACACATAGACTACTTATTCCCAATCATCCCTTTTCCAAACAGACCACTTCACTTTTCAGATACCCCTACTCTCTACCCCTTCAATCCTGGCCTCCTGCACGTGTTACGAGAGATGTGATAAACTATAAACAATACTTGGTTCACAAGCAAGTGATTTGTTATAATGGGCCTTGTCTAATAAATATAATAGGCTAGAATATGAAATATAACAGTATTTGTTATTTTTTGGGAAACTATACTATATTCATAAAGAAGAGAGAGTAATAAAAATGCAAATTTCGATAAATTTTGTACTGAGTGATCAATCACTTTTTCTTCTCTTTTAAAAATTTTCTAATGTACCTAATGTAGGAATAAATTACTCAGATTCAGAAGAACAGTAAATGCTCTCATCATCACTTTCATTTTCGTCCAAAGAAATAATTAACGGTTCCACAGTTGCTTCGATTAAACAATCAAGTTTCCACATTTTTTCTTCTACTTTTAAAACATGTACACATTTATGCCAATTATCTGGAGTTATTTTTTTAACTGATTCTTGGAAAAGCACCTCCACATTCTTTAATTTATAGGTAGTATTATTCCTTTCATTTGAGCCCATATTAATTCTATTGGATTGAGTTCACAATGGTAAGGCGGCAGTCTTAATACTGTTATGTTTCATTTTCCAGCCATATCATCGACAACTTTCTTATTGAATTTTTCTTTGTGGCTATTTACCAATGATAGTAGTACTTTTTTTACCATATCTGTCTCAAAAGTTATGTTTTTTTTTCTGTAAGCCACTTACAAATATAAGCTTTTCTCCATGCTGTGGTTGGTACTTTTTTAAGGTTTCTGGAATGGTAACTGGCGTTGTCAATTACTATTACTGAACCAGGAGGTATTAGGTCTAACATTTGCTGAAAGTATTCTTCAAATGTATCGCCATTCATGTCCTCGTGATAATCGGAAAGACCAAAAGACCTCCTTTTACAAACCCTTTTTCATTGCCAATATGGACAATTATCAAACGTTTTCCCTTTCCTGACGGCGGCTTCATCCCTATCGACCAACCTTCCATGAATGCCTGTCGGGCACTTTTCACATTTTTGTGTTTGCCAACAGTGTGACCTTCATTTACCCAAGTTTCATCAAGAAAATATATATTTTTGCCCTCACTTCGAAATTGCCTAATTTGCCTTAAATATTTTCTTCTCCAGCAAACTATCTCGTCACTTTCTATTAAAACCGCCTTTCTGTTATGTTTTGCCCAAGAAAAATTAATTTCTCTTGAAGTTTTCCACAATTTCGTTCTTCCAATATTTGGAAACCTACCATCTTGTTTTATTGAAGCATAAACTTTATCAACAGTGGGAATTTCCTTTCTAAAATAAAAGGAATGAACTAACCGCCTTGATGCATTTTTTTCATCCTCATCAAATTTTATTGGTTTTCTTCCAGACTTTGATAGCGGCGATTTTAATGATTCTAATTTTCTTTCATGTAGCATTCTATAAATAGTTGAATTTCCAAATTGGGTAAAATTAGAACACTTCGTTACCAACTTATCCAGTCAATGTTTTATAGTATTTTTGCAGATTATCGAACACACTAAGAACAGTTTGTTTTTCTCTAAGCGTTAAATGCGCACGACTTTTATTTGTACTCGGAGTAGAAGTCATATTTTTTTACTTTCTAGATACACAAACTGTACACACTTTAAAAGTTAAAAGTATAATAACAAGCAAAGCAGATTTGTGGTCAACTTTAAGATTTCGGAACCAACTCATAAGTACATATAATACCAGGAAGAATCAAAATATGCTAATATTCTAAAATTCTTAATTGCTACTTAACCCTCACTAAAACTTATCCTCTAATTATGCACCGGAAACGATTATAATGTCATTATCTGCATACCTACGTATTATAGTGCAAAAACAGAACACCCATAATAAACAATTTCTCTATCAGGTTAAAATATAACATATATTTTTAACTGCTGTCTTTTTTCTATTTTTTTTTAATTTAAATGTTGGCAAAACACCTACGCCAATTGTACGGTCGAAAAAATGGGTTTTTCATCGTTTTATTACTCCCTCTTCTTTATGAATACACTATAGTTTTGTCACTGCTGTGGCACAAGAACGATTGTTTATTATTCCTGTTGCTGCAGTCAGTGTGATTGCCCTGTTTTTATCGATCGATAGTGGACACTGCAGTCAGTGTCGACGGAATGGAGAATTAATATTTGGTCAGTTCTTTACTATGGAAATGAAATGACATGAATCAACTTTATTAATGTTGTTTTCTAGTTAAAGATGACTAGGAAAGATAATAATTCACTTAATTACTAATGTCAAATTTTGATTACTTTCTTTAATATAAAAATACTTTTGGTAAACTTGATTGCTAATCCGTATCTCTTTTTAATTTCAGGTACGACATCTCATATCTGCCTTTGGCCTATCACTTGGGTATTTTATTTAATTTTACATTATTAATATTTTATTTACATTTATATTGTTTTATTTTGTTCTCATTATATATATATATTTTTTTTATCTCTTGCATTTGTTGTTATTTTTTGGGAAACTAAGGTAATCCCATAACCAGAAATGACATGGATTTAATTCTGGAGATCGAGGAGGCCAGTGTTGCTACCTTTCTCGACCAATCCATCTGTTGGGATGAGTTGCAGCTAAGTATTACCTAGAAATCTGACTAAAATGTACTGTAGCACCATCGTGCATAAACCACATTTTACGCATGAATTTATAAATATAAAAATTGATGAATATTAAACTTTATTTTCGTTTAAAAACATTTATTTTTGAGTGAGAATTACAAAATATGTCATCTTCTTATTAATAGCAACCGAATTGACAATTGCGTCTCTATGACGAATAAATAAAAAAAAAACAGAACGAAACGCCATGACAACATAAATAAATAAATAAATAAATGACCAACAAGAATAAAAGTAATGCAGCTGGTACTAAAGTGCTAAACTTGAATTAGTCACCCAACAAAAATAATGAAAAAATTTTAGCAAGCCACATATTTAAAAAAAATCATAAAAATGCGTTTTGAATTCAACTTTTATTAAGAACTTTTTTTTTAAATAATTACTGTATGATTAACAAAAAAAAATTAAATCAAAGAAATATTTTATCCACATACCCAAAATTATTGTGTCTTTTGCATTATATTAAAATTTTAATAATATTTGTAATAAATTATTTTTGTTTAAATATGCATAAATTAATTATTTTTTGTAATAAAATTTATGGGAACATGCCAAATTTTGAATTTAAAATCAATATGAAAGTTTTTAAAATTCAAACAATGCCATCAGCATATTATACAAAGTGATCATATAAAATGATTGAATTTAGAAACCTTGTGGATATTTTAACAATTCAATATAGTTCATGTTTAGTGTATAAAAAAATTCATATGCTACAGTACACTTGTCACTTTGACAGCGATAAGAGTTACCTTCAAATTTTAAAGCAACAAAGGCAATATAGTTTGGCAAGTCTATCTGAAGCTACGCGGCATCGGTAAAGGGTGAGGAAACATGGCCGATATCTGTCATAAACGTACCAATGGCTTACGGTACCTATTTTATAAAAGTATTAAAAATAATAATAATTATATATAGAAACTGATTTATGCTTTGCTTTAAAGGTAAGGTATTTGTTAAAAACAAATAATATTAAAAATTGTACTTGAATTCAATATGGATACGAAATAATAAGATACCAAGTAAAACTGACAATTTAAACGCCACTGGCTAATCAATATCAGTCAAATGTCGAAGTGACGGGGAAGAACACACGCACGCGCTTGCCAATAGGAAGTCAGGTGGTTACTTAGCAACAGTGGTTTGATAAATATTCACCAATTGAGTTAGTTTGAAGGGCGTGGTAATTAATACGGCATGACGTTGCCGGCTTGAAGGATACCCATAACATATTTGGAAAAGTGTTCATCTTTTAATATTCAGAAATTGAAAAAATAATGTTAATAGACAAAATCCAATGAAACAAGCACATTAAAGAACTAACGTTTAATCATTATTGACATATTGTTAATAATAAAAAGTCCAGTTTCTAATTATTATCACTACATACTTATCACTTTAGCTTTTTCATAGTTAAACGTGGCTATATCGAATGTTTTCGACCGCATTCCTTTCATAGCTTCAGTTATGTTTGCCAAACTATAATGGTTTTTTAATTTTTCCATTTTTTATTCAATTACCACCTTTATGAGTGAATTTGGACCAAAAAATATGAAAAATTATTTTTCTCCAAATTAAGGGTGGGTTGTACCAACTAAGTTCAACTGTTTTAGACACGTTAGCTTTATTCGGGGTTTTATATGTGCCTTTTAATTCATTTTTTATTGCTTCTTTCCTATATTCTTCATCTTTTGTCTTTTCATTTTCTATTTCTTCGCCAAAATAAGACATATAATAATCATTTTCAAAATTAATTTGTTCAAAACTGTTTTCTTCTTGAATTTTGATTTGTTTTACATTATCTTCTCTATTTTCTAACTCATTTTCCTCGTTTTCTTTTTCATTTACAAAATTTTGTTCTTCATTTGGTAAATTTTGTTCTTTAGTTTGTTGTAAACTATGTGTTTTTCTGATTACTTCTATTAATACTTTATTTTTGGCTGTTTCTTCTTTATTTTCTGGAAAACTTTCATAATTTAAATATTCACAATCAATCTCTTCAAATTCGTTTGTCATTTTGTTAAGAATTTTTGCATCCCTTGAAACTACTATTTTGTTAATTTGTGGCATCCATATCCTGAAATCTTTGAATAGCCCATAAAAATTCCTTTCTCGGCTCTTGGAGCAAATTTTCCTCTATTTGGCTTTTTATTTAAAACATATGCTTTCAAATGTTTTTCTCAAGGTACTCGTCCTACCCATAATTCAAATGGAGTTTTTCCATTTATAGTACTTGATGGATGGATACGCAGAACTAGTTGCGTACACAGCCAATGGAATTGCAGCGATACTACCGCCACCTGCCTACACCTTGCAAGCTGTTAAACAAAGACATATTCATGCAGTTCCAATGTATCAGACAAAGAATTCTTCTCAAGTCTCACCGAACTAATTTTCCTATGCACTTGTGCGTTTCAGGGTTGTCTCTGATTCAGTTGAACTAATGGTTAACTAGTTTTGGTACAACCGGCCCTTAAAGTGGCTTTTTAATGACACTTAACAGGCATAAAAGGTGTATTTCTACTGCCTAGGCAGAAAAAGTTAGTTGCTATGCAACGTTCCAAGTAATAATTTGAATCTTATTGACAATGGGTGAAGACAGAATGATGGAGTTTTGGATTTTGCGTGAAATTGTAGAAAAAATTATGTTTGACATGACAGATAAGAAGATTCAATGCCTTGGCTGGTTTCCTCTGCTATGAAACACCAGTCGCGGCATTAAATCTTGTGATTGGTTGTAAAAAAAATTAAAATTATGCATTATGCATTATCGACTGTAAAATTAAGTAGCTAATCGTTAGTCGTAAAATATGGGCGAAAGTCTCTTAATTATGTATAATGAATTTTGATGTTTACGATTATTTTTAAAAGTACGCCCACTCTCAGCTACTAACATTGCAATTTTGTTTGCGAAATTATTTAAGTGAAAACATTTCAGTTAAGAAAAGTTCTGTTATGTCGATATACAGAGTGTTTGAAAAAAGGTGACCCTGTCTCTAGGATAGGTAGAATACTGAAAAATAATTGGGGTTCCCTTGGTAAAAAACTCGAAAATTGAAATTGTTTTAATAAAAAAGGTGAGCGGTCGTCGGACCGCCGACAAAAGCTTGCTTCTTATGCACAATAGAATGACCATTTTTCGTAATTTTTTGACAATTATTAACCCTTTTTACTAAAATTTTTGACAATTTTTTCAAATTTTAACAATTATTGATCATTTTTGACAGTTTTGAGAATTATTGATCATTTTTGACAAATTTTCAAAAATGTTGATCATCTTAGACCATTTTTCCAAATTTTAACAATTATTGACCACTTTTGACAGTTTCTGACAATTATTGACCATTTTCGACAATTTTTCAAAAATTTTGACCATTTTTCAAAAAAATTTGACAATTTTCAACAGTTATTGACCATTTTTGACATTTTTTTATAATTATTGACAATTTTTTCAAAATTTTAACAATTATTGACCATTTTTGACAGTTTCTGACAATTATTGACCATTTTTGACAACTTTCAAAAATTTTGACAATTGGATATTGTAAATTTTTCAAAATATTTAACAATTTTTGATCATTTTTCAAAATTTTAACAATTATTGACTATTTTCGACCATTTTTTTAAATATTTAACGATTTTTGACCATTTTTGACAGATTCTGACAATTATTGACCATTTTTGGCAGTTTTTGACAATTTTTGACAGATTCTGACAATTATTGACCATTTTTGACAATTTTTAACAATTATTGACCATTTTTGACAGTCTTTTAAAATTATTGACCATTTTTTCAAAATGTTGACAATTATTGACCGTTTTTCCAAATATTTGGTAATTTTTGAAAATATTTGGCAATTATTAACCATTTTATCAAAATTTTGACAGTTTTTGACAATTATTGACGATATTTCAAAATTTTTGACAATTTTTCAAAAATTTTAACATATTTGGCAATAAGAGAGAGAGAGGCGTGCCGCTGTGTAGCCTACGAAAGAGAGAAGAAGAAGACGGCTGAGGAAGAGAGGGGAGAGAGTTAGCGCAGCGGGCGGCCGAGAAAGACGAAGAATGAGTCATCGCGTGACGAACGCGTTTTCGTAACATCACACGTTTCACGAGTTCACTAGCCTTCCCAAAAGTCCTATGTCGTGCAATAAGAAGCAAGCTTCAAAACCAATAATATGTAACAGGAATTTTTTATAAAAATGTTATCATCATCTTAAGTTTTAATTTTTTCGCAACTTGAAAAAATTATGAAGTACAAACAAACAATTTTACGTAATTTTAAGGTCAATTTTTTCCCAGCTGCTGTCATTTGAGTTTAAAATTTAATTTAAAACTATCATTTTTCAAAGTATTCTAAAATATTGCAGAATATAAAAATTTAAATTTCATTGGATTAGTGGATTATTCAGAAATCTGGCAACACTGTTGCGTGACGAACGCTTTTTGTAACATTACACGTTTCACGAGCCTTTTCAGAAATCTGGCAAAACTGTTGCGTGACGAACCCTTATTCGCTTTTTCGTAACATTACACGTTTCACGAGTTCACTAGCCTTTTTAGAAATCTGGCAACACTGTTGCGTGACGAACCCTTTTTCGTAACGTTTCACGAGTTCACTAGCCTTCTCAAAAGTCCTATGTCGTTCAATAAGAAGCAAGCTTCAAAAATTACTGGCAACATTGTAATGAAATTTTATACGAATATCTTTTGGAAGCTGATACATCCAATGAATTTGTTTTTATATCTGACTCTCATAGAGGGCGCTAGTTACACGGTTCGTACCAAGTAGTATTGAACATAATTTTTTTAAGGTTAGATTTATTAATCAAACTTGAACATCATTCAAGTTTACACCAAAAAGCTACTCTTGGTAAAACTCGCACAATATTTTGATTTGAAAATTATGAAGTAATAAACGATGCAGGTATAAAGTAATGATAAAGTTATTAATTAAACAAAAAATCATAAGAAGAAAATTAAAATAAAGACTAAGAACATAAAATAAAATTCCCTATCCTAGAGACGGGGTTACCTTTTTTTGAAACACCCTTATGTACCGGGTGGGCAAATAAAAACTTCCGTCACTCATATTTTAGGATCGGATTGTAGTAAGGTACATTTTCTAAAATTAGGATTTTATATCCGATTACGCCCTCTAGCGGTGGACCTACAAGTCTATAAACGATTTCCAGGCTTTCCTCGAACCCAAAAGATATATCATCTTCCTTCTTTTACTCAGGAAAGTCTCCAGAGACTAGCAATTCCTTTAGTTCTTGAAGGAGCTTCTTTGCCTTCTATTTCAGTGTGTCCTGGAACACACTGTATAGTTTGGCAAGTCTATCTGAAGCTACGGGGCATCCGTAAGGGGGGAGGAAACATGGCCGATATCTGTCATAAACGTACCAATAGCGTACGGTACCTATTTTATAAAAGTATTAAAATCAATAATAATTATTATATAATAATTATATATAGAAACTGATTTATGCTTTGCTTTAAAGGTAAGGTATTTCTCAAAACACGGTACCTATTTGTTAAAAATCGTACTTGAATTCAATATGGATACGAAATAATAAGATACCAAGTAAAACTGAAAATACGAAGGAAAATATTGACATAATAGACGCCACTGGATAATCAATGTCAATCAATTGTCGAAGTGAGAGGGAAGAACACACGCACGCGCTTGCCAATAGGAAGTCAGGTGGTTACTTAGCAACGGAGGTTCGATAAGTATTCACCAATTGAGTTAGTCCGGAGGGCGTGGTAATTATGATTTTCGCACGACGTTGCCGGCTTGAAGGAAACCTATAACATATTTGGAAAAGTGTTCATCTTTTAATATTCAGACATTGAAAAAATAATGTTAATAGACAAAATCCAATGAAACAAGCACATTAAAGAACTAACGTTTAATCATCGTTGACATATTGTTAATAATAAAAAGTCCATTTTCTAATTATTATCACTACATACTTAGCACTTTAGGTTTTTCATAGTTAAACGTGGCAATATCGAATGTTTTCGACCGCATTCCTTTCACAGCTTCAGTTATGTTTGCCAAACTATAGATTAGGTAATGTGGCTAAAAAACTGATTTAGGATATTTTTAATTTCTTCTTTTAACTCTAATTTTTGAGATACAGGCTAATTGAATTAAAAAATATACCAACTAAAAAATGTTTAGCTCCAAAACGGTCGTCGACTTGTGTAGCAATTAAAATCTTTTTAACCAGGACGATAAATGCGGACAAACCCAAAACTAAAAATTGAAAATTTCTATTCATATTTGCAACATGTTCAGATTTTTAATATGCTAATTCCCGGTATAATAATCCATGTATAATTATTCGATATTCAGTTAGCGATGATTGTTTAATATGTGAGTGAAATTTTAATCAATCAATTCACCTACTCGCCTTCCGTTCTCTTTGTTTTAATAACGTCTACCAAGTGTCAGTACTGTCACTTTTTCAGGTTCGTATTTAAAAGTCAGCATGACAGTGTTGCCGGCGTTCGTATTACAGTAAAATTTAGGTTAACACAACTTTAAAATTTCAATCCGACAACTCAAAAGTTGTGAAATATCGAATATAAAAATATAGAAGCTATATAGTGTAACGGATTGAAAATACAACAGCATTCAAAATAAAGTTTAAATCTATTAAAAAACTTAGCAGCAACGGAATTTGATAAAAAGTATTAATGATTATAAGCATTAAGGATTGTTATCATGAAATAATATAATAGTAAAATACCTATGTATGAATAGATATCGAAGAATAAAAATATATTATTCCAACGCTTTAACAAAGTTTTTAAAAATAATTTTTCAAAAACAGTGACCGTTCAACGAAGAAGAAACAATTACTTCCGGGGCTACATGCCCCGACAGACATTGAATTACAATTCTAAGTCAAACGGGATTGGTAAATCTACAAGATTAAAACCAACCATTCTGGTTTGCAACTAGAAGGGACAACATAACTTATAGACCGGTTTCGGCGTATTGCGCCTCATCAGTACAAGGTATATGTTATCATCCGAGAGTTAATCCCGTACTGAAATGTGACTATAATCAACAACTATACATCTCGTCCAGTTACGGAAATGTTTTAGTTGCGAAAATAGCGACATCTCACCTCTAAGTCACAAACCAAAATTCGAATGATTTATTATAAAGTAACTAAAGAAAAAAGGGTGGAAACTCATCATTTGGAGTCTTTTCATAAATTACTGAAACAATTCAAAGTCTAAGAAGTCTTACCTCCAACACTAGAATCGAAAATTCTTATCCACCAAGACTCCAGTTGTGAACCTAAAAAAATAAACTATAGTAACACTTGTGAATAAAAAAGAAACACATAAACTGCAACTAAAGGGCGCAAGGACATGTTATAAAAGGTTTTGAATAACTAAAATGCCTTAATTTTCGAAAATTTAAAAGAAATCATTTTGACACTGAGAAATTTTTAAAGTGTGTTTTCTATGTCTAGAAGAGGTTTTAAGATGTAAGATTTGTACATTTAATATTATGTTTTATGTAGATTATAATTATATGTGTAAAAAAGGTGTGTGTAAGAAAATCAAAAATACCAAAATAACTTTTGACCATCCTCGTATATCAGTTTTGACACAAATTGTGTGATAATAAAAGTAAAAACTCCAAGAGGATGGTTCATTCCAGTTTTTTCACTTGCACAATAAAGTCTAAGAAAAAGTAGTTCCAATATCGATAAAGTAGGGAGTCAACTTACCTTGACTTTTGACGGGAGGACATCTTGAAGTAAAAAAGTGTGGTAAATTTAAAATTCGTCACGTGCTGAGAAATCAACAAGATTTCTTTTAAAAATCTCACCAATTTGTTTATGGATGACAAATTTTTCTCCCTGAAGTGAGAAGGAAAGAAAATATATTGGAATCCGATGCTATTTCCCTGAGCATTTAAAGGAGGACTAACAAAAAAAATAAGGTACCTAAATTCTTTCTTCCTACAATATAAAAGAAAAAGAAAGTTAATTATTAAATAATAACAATAATATTCTAAAGAGATTTGCTATAGCTAAAAAAAATAACTCTAGATAGAGACTTAAAGGCCATAATAATAATAAAAAAGACAAACAAAAACAATAAATGCATTTAAATTAAAGAAAGCAACTAAAGAAGATTTGACATATTCATTATTTACGGTAGTATTTATATTTTTATGTATTATTATTAGATTATAAACATCTATCTATTTTTTTTCTTTTTGCTTATAGACTAAACAAGTTTCTAGTTTTCCTTTATGAATATAGCTTTACTAAAATTAATTTCCACTTACCTTGTTGGTCGATAAGCAATTTTTCATCATTGATTTTGTACTTAAATGATAACCATTGTTTTTGTAAACACTTCTCATTTGCAAACTGATTTCTTGAATTTAGCTATTATTTTTACTATTCTTCAAGTGTGGAAGGGATGGTAATACATCATAGATAATTTGCCACTGTGTTAGATTTTGTTTCTCAATAAAAAATATGATATTTCTTCGTTTAATTCACCAACTTGTCTATTATTGAACAGCCATTTTGGAGATAATTAATAAGAGTGCGTAGAGCGTCGACTCCAAACACAACTAACGAATCCGACTGAGATAGGTAGTTTCGTGCTTTATCAGAGTAAGTTACAGGGTTGTACTGAGAAAGAAAGGTCAGGTAAATTTAATAAAAATTTCAATAGGTAGAATTATATAAAAAAATATAAAGATTATTAACTGTATTCAATACTTCATATTTATTTTATTTTTAAATAAATATTAGCGCCCAACTATACAATACAATAAAATCACAATTTCAATAATCAGTTTAATAAATGAAAAAATAATTACCCTATTACCACATACACACGTAACAATAGATAACTTATCAGTGGCTTATCATATGTGTATTTATCATATATTTATTTAAGGAAATAATAATAAAGGAGTCCCCCCCTTAAATTTCTGTTTGTTTGCACCTTCATTCCATGACCCTTCCTTATATTAGCTAAGTATTTATTTCATTTGGCAACATTGTAAAAATTTAGTGAATTTGCAATATTTTATATTTTATGTTGGGAACGTTGATCCAAAGTTAACAAAAATCGAATTAACGTCACTTTTTCCGGTTTTTATTTTGTTATTTAATTTTTAAAAATATAATAAAATTAATATACATACGTACTATTTATTATACTAGTATACCTAATATTTTACTTCTTCACTATGAGTGAAAGTGAAAATGAACTTAGAAGTATTTGCAGACGGTTTCCCTAGTTCGTTTGAACCTTCTAAAGATCCCATAGGATCCATTTCTTCAAAGTAATTTGCCAAATTATATATTTTCCTAGGAAAACCTAATTCAATTAAATCTATAAGTTCTAAATCGTCTTCAATTTAGTCTGGATCCTCGCCGATATACTCTAAGTTTATTTTCTTTGTTTATGTTGTTAAGAACGGACAAAACGTAGCCTAAAGGTCGAAACACACTTATCAGCACAGCACCTGACAAGCATCGTCACAGTGATCAACTCGACGGTTGTGTATGGGTTGTTCACTTAACGCATCGACACGGGATCAGCACCGCCGCGATACAGTATTCGCCAGCTAACTTGATGTCCTAAATGCTTTCTAGGGAGCTATTGACGACACCCATCCGATAACTGTAAACAGTGCCGTGCAAGTTCTGGGGATACGCTTTCTGTTACAAATTAACACAACTTGTACAATTAATAAAGTAAAGTCCGTCCGGAAATATATGATCCTAACTTAATAAATAATATTTAATTCTTTTATATAACTTTTGGTACATGGATTTAAATAGAAACGGATCTGCTTTATTCCTGAATTCTGAGTACATAAATAATATTTTAACAATAAGGTACCCATTACAATAACATGTTATTTATCTAATTGAAGATTATAAAGTTGGGATCTTATATTTCCGGGCGGACTATCATTAAAATTTGTTAGAAACTAAATAATTTCTTCCAGGTAGTAATGAGAATAAAAGAAACACAAGATAATGGGAAATTATTTAAGCTAGGTATATTTCTAAGAATAGGTATAAACAGTTTTTATCTTTACGAAGAATCTGACTCACAGTATCTTTACGATTTTCTTCATTAACGGCTGACATTTTTACAAACACTTTATTGTACAAAGCAGAAACAATAACTGTGTGACGTAACGCTACTGAAAATCTTAACACCTGATAAGGTTCGATGCAATTGGCGTTTGTCAAAATTTTACCACTAATAGCAGCCGAGTAGGCAGGGCACTATTACTCTGTCTCTCTTAGTTGGTAATTTCTGGGACATCAAGTTAGCTGGCGAATACTGTACCTGACTATAGGCTTCTCACTTTATATTGTCAGAGATATTGTATTGGCATGCGTCCGCATGAGAAATGTGTTGAGGTTGAGGCGTTGACGTTCCTTGTCGGTGCTGTGCTAATGTTGTTAGGTATGCACGCTTATATTTAAATACACATAAAAAATAAAATCTGCAATCGCTGTTCCTATGCGGTGCTGATAAGTGTGTTTCGACCTTAATACTTAAAGGGTACTTTAAGTGGTCTCTGGTGGAGACTTAGTAAAGGAAGCCTCTAAGGTGAATATATATTTTACGGGTTCCTTAGTGTTAAGGATTCCTTTAAAAGGTTGGTGCAATTGGGCATAAGCGTAAAAGGTTGTAAAGAGGAAATTTATAATTTTTTATTACTGCCTCTTTTTACTTATTTAAAGCACGCTTCAGCAAACGCCCAACCAGTGTAAAACACTCAGTAAGGTGCAAGCTGTAGTTGTGTTAGAAGGTCAGTACTTTAGCCAAAGAAATCTCATTTTTTGTACATTTATTCAGTTAGTACAATAAGTAATGGTTGTATGTCGGACGGAATCATAATCTCCCTAGGCTCATTTTAGTACATCTACTACTACTGTATTAACGTTTCATTTATTTTAAATCAAATAATCTAAATTAATTATGAACCTTTTCATTGTTTCAACCTAAACTGGATCATTATTTAATGTTATACAGCTATGATGGTTTTATATGACTTAATGGGCAATTTCTTCCAATAAAAAAAATCGATTTCATCAGCTTGGAATGTTTTTGTCTCACGCTAAAACAATAATTATCCACTTATTGAATTATTTGGGTAATTACTGATATTACTTTTGAAATAGTCCTAATCGTGACTATTTATCTTTTCTTAATTAAGAAGTTTAGATAATAGCTGGTATTTTAACTATTTATTCTGTTTTATATCTTCACAGTGGTGGATTTACACATTTGCCGCCAGTAGCCTATTCAAATTTTGCCGCCCCTACCGACCTCTACAATTCGATACTCTAGTTGACAATCTTATTAATAAAAAAAATTTTGAAATGAAATTGTAACTTCATGGTTTGTCTACTATCGTCCTAATTACAACACTTTTTTCCAGTAATTAGTATGATGGTGAACTAGAGGATCGATGTGTCAGTTCCTAGGTTATTTTCAAATCCAAACAATTTAGTTAAAACTGCATAAGAAATAGGTTGGGTTCTGAGCTAATTCTCACTCATATACTAATAAGGTGAGGTAATATTTACGGAATATATTATATTCGGTAAATGTAGTTAAATAAATTCCATTAGGCTTACTTAAAGTTTAAAAGCAATATATTTGATTATCTAGTAAGACTCCGGCTGATAATGTCGATCACATTCCATCCCTACATATTGAATTGTTTGTGCGGACCTAATAACATTTAGGTATATAAATATGATTTTTTTAAATTTTTATGAAACATAAAGAAAATGTTGGCTCCAAATTTGCCGCCCTAGACTCCAGCCTACTCAGCCTGGTGGTAAATCTGCCACTATCTTCATTTTTGAAATTAACGACAAAACTAACCGACTTGTTGGTGCCAATGCAAAATACTGTAATTTGGTCACTTTAGTTATTTTTTTGTTTTCTTTTTTGTTGCCGACTCTTCATAATTTTCACCTACTGGAGTAGCGGTAGAAACTCACAGTATTGTTAGTTTTTTTTTCGGGATGGGAAACTCATGTTTGAATGGGTCCTATCCAGGTCCCAAACAGTGTTGGTGCCTACCTACCAAACCCACCCCAAACTCGCCGTTACTCCCGCCTCGGAATCACTACCCTAGCATACTTCGAGACGGACTGCTGTCCCTCGTACACTCTCCGCTCACGCCGTCGTTTCTCCCTACCTTTCACTCTTACCTCTCATGCCTCATCGAGTCCTTCTCTCCCCCTAACCATGCTCTCCACTACGCCACTTATCTCCATCCATTCCTTCTCCCCCCTCAACATTATGACCACCATGTGCTCCCAATACATCTTCTACCCTAGTTCCATCTCCAACTTCTTCAGCACTTCCTCGTTCTTCCAGCATCTAAACACATGCCCCACATCATCCTTCACTTCACACCTCTCGCACACTCCAGTCTCTCTTTTCCCAATCTTGTGGAGGTACCCTACTCTCGACCCATCTTCAGTGAGCACCTGTGTCAAGAAGTAGTTCACCTCCTCGCTCCTTTTAGCGCGCCCTCATACTCCTCCCACCTTCTCTCCATTTCCTCCTCCATCCATTCCTGTACTTCCTCTCTGGTCGCACCCCTCCAGCGTTTGTTCTTGACTCTACCCATCGTGTCCAATAATAGGACCTTGACAGTACCGCTGCTGCCAGTCCACCCACTGTCCTGTACCCCTGCACCACCCTCAGGAGTATCCCTCTCTGCACCCCCGCAGGAGTGGTTTAACCCTCGCATTCACCCCTGCTCTTTCACCCCACACCTCCGCACCGTACAGCATACTCTGATCTACAGTTCTACCAATTACCTTTTTCTTCCACTCTCCCGTCTTTTTCACATTACACATCAATCTCCCCAACCATGCTGCCCTTACTTTCCCCTTTTGTTCCGCCTTTATGTGTCTTCTGAAGGATAATTGACTATCCAACTACACCCCTGGTATTTCACAGACTCCTCCATACGAATTCTCCTTTCCTTTACCATCACCCGCACTTCCCTCGTCTTGCTCTGTCCCTTCACCATCAACCTCACCGTCTTATCTTCCGCCACTTCCAGTCCGCACCGCTCTATCTTCTCCACAATCTTCCTACACATCCTCTCCGCCTTTCTTTCTATCTCCATCTGCGCCTCTCTCTCTGTCGTACAACCCAGACACACATCGTCTGCATACACCGTAATCTCACATCCCTCTTCACATACTATCCCACAAGCCTCATCAAACACACACTTCTAGAACCGAGCCCTGGGGCACTCCAGCCTCCGTCTCATACCTCCTTCCTCTAGAGTCTACTATCACACGTCCTGTCAGGTAGTCCTCTACTAGGTTAACCAACCTCTCCTCTACTCCAAGCCTGAGCAACGCGCTCAACACCTCCCGTTTGCTGACAATGTTAAACGCGTTCCCGACGTCGAAGAACACGAGTAGGGCCAATTTCAGTTTCATCCAGTTGCCCTCCCTAGTATTTTTAGTTAGAATCGTTCTGGAAACCATTTTTTTTGGTACTTACTGATTTTCGATTTTTAGAAATGAAAATTATACATTTGCGATTATAGTGCCCATTTGACATACACCTGGTGTCTAAATATATAGGACATTAAATTATTGTGTGTACTTTTCTATAAATCTTACATTTTTCTTATACTTCTTTATTTTTCGTATTTTTGTCATTCTATATTATACGAAACGATTTTTAATGGGTTCCTTTCGTTCTCAGATCAAACTTAAATTGTTTACGTTAGAGGGAGAGTCAAAGTTTTTGTTTTATTTTTAAATTTGTCCCGGTGCCAAGTGTGAGTAAGCGCGATCACCTTTTAGTTTCAAAACACCTGCTTTTAACATACGAACAGGTACGATCGTTACTAATCTGTTTTATTTTTGTTTTCTATGCTTTTTGTGTGTTCGATAAATATCAGTTTCGAATTTTTTTTTTTTTTTTAAATGAGAACAGTCTTTAAACTTTGATGAATCAATTATTATTTTCCAGTAAATATCTCTTGAACTACTGATTTTGGTAATTGATCAAAAGTTTTTGTGACAATCTATAGGAATTGCTTTTATAATTAATGTGTATAAAGTAAAATTTGACAGAAAGGAAAGTATTTTACGGGATAGGGAGTGAATAGGGGTGCTGGGTGGGGTAAATAAATGAAAAAAATTAGTCTTAAAAAGCCCAAAATCATAGATTTCCAAATAAAAAAATCCAGCCAAATATGTTATATTTACAGTGTTGCCAGATTTCTTAATAATCCACTAATCCAATGAAATTAAGAAAAAAAAGATGCAAAAGCTATTCTAACAAAAATGTAAGTTATATGTTTAAAAATTCAATACATATCGCTTCCCGACCAACTGACACAGATCAAACCAAACCTAACCTATAACTTCATTTCAGTAATATTGATAGCACATTATATATGCAAATCCCTGTTTAACTGTACTGGGTGGTTCTAACAACTTTCGGCAATTCTAACCAGTTTTGTACGGTCACTTAATAAACAAGTTTTAAGTTGAGTAGGGCTGCCAGGAATATAGTATAATACCATTGTTGTTAAGGTCCGTTGCTTATTGTCCTGAAGTTTATAAGTCCGAAATATCACTGTCACGGACGGATTATTGGGTTTTTGCGGAATAACCAATTAAGTTATGATTTATATATTATATAGTGCATTTATAGACTGTGAGACTCAAGGCGAAGAAGAAGTTATTGAAGTTCACACACACCTCTATCAAACCCATCCCTTCCAGGATGCACTCTTCTAGGAGCAATGCATCCCGAGAAGAACATTCCTCCTCCCCTTATCTCTTCCGATGAGGCCTCAGATCGATCTGCTGGGTTAGTCCATCTTCTTTTCTTTGTTTAGGGAAAAGCTCTGGCGGTCTTCTTTTTCTTCGAAGTAGTGATGGTCACTTTTCTCTCGTTGATCTTCTTAGTTTATCGTCGCTCGTGGGGTGAGCATCATGAACGTTCAGGATTAATGTTTTTTCCCGCAAAGAATATGCATTTTTGCTAACTCGTTGAATAGGAATTGGAGAAAAACTTGAATTTGAAGCCATCTTAATTAGACGAATAGACGTTACTTGCTATAGTTTATTTCAGAAAGGTATAGAGTAATAAAACCTCATTGGGTATGCAAAGGGAGCACAGAGTAACCCAACTGATATTTAAGCCACTTTCATAGTTTGGCATTGATTTCATTGTAAAATTCTTTCTTTTTATCAAGTGCAGGTAGTACCACCCGGGTTGGGGTCAATATATGGGTTTAGCCTATTGTTTCCATTCACAAACACTGAAAATAGTGTGCCAAAGGCGTGCCGGTAGGATACTCGTAAAAAGGAAATAATTTTATTTTAACAGGATAAAAATTATGCATTATGTACATATTATTAGGTACACTTATTTTTTATTGAACATTATACAAAAAATACATTATACAGAAATTAAATTATGAAAAATCATAATATTCTTCGTCATCTGAGGAACTGTCATCTCCTCTTGACGTTATAATTAACGGGTCGACGGTCCGATCGATCAAGTAGTCAAGATCCCACATTTTCTCCTCTTCTTTAATGACATGCTGGACTGCTTTTCGCCAGTTCTCTGATGTCACCTCCTTAATGGCTTGATCAAACAGTAGCTTAACGTCTTTCATTTTGAATGTCGTGTTGTGTCTTGCTACAAATCCTTTCACTTGCGCCCATATAAGTTCTATAGGATTTAGTTCGCAATGATATGGCGGTGTGCGCAGCTCAGTTACACTATGTTTTCCTGCTATATCTTCCACGGCGTATTTCATAAAACGATGTTTGTGTAAATTTGCTATAGCTAATAGTTCTTTTTTTATCAAATTATCTTCAAATTCAATACTTTTGGTGGTTAACCAGTCAATAATTTCTTGTTTTCTCCAAGATGAAGTTGGAGTCTTCTATATGCGTCGAGAATGATAACTCGCGTTATCCACAACTACTACTGAATCAGCCGGAAGAATTTTATCATTTTACCAAAATAGTCTTCAAAAACATCCGAATCCATGTCCTCCCGTATGGCACGACAGAAAGGTTAGCAAACCTTCTTTTAAAAATCCCTCTTCGCTTCCAATATGGACGATTATTAGTCTTTTCCCTATACCTGAAGGCACCTTAATACCCGTTGACAGGCCTTCCATGAAAGCTTGGCGAGCACTGGTTATATTTTTGTCTTGCTACATTTTTGATACCATATAACCTTCATTGATCCACGTCTCATCAAGATAAAAGATTTTCTTCTGCTCTGTTCTGTACTGCTTTATACTTCTTAAGTATTTTCGTCGCCAGCAAACAATTTCATCGCTTTCCAGTAAAAGTGCTTTACGGTTATGCTTTTCCCAGGCAAAATCCATATTTCTCAAAGTGGTCCATAAAAGTTTTTTAGTTATCAACGGAATACTGTCATCCTGGCCAAGCTCCATTAAAATCTTATCTAGGGTGGGTATTTCTTTTTTAAAATAAAAAGAGTGAACTTTTCTTCGAATTACACTTTTGGTGTCTTCATCAAGGACTTTTACTGGTCTGCCTGGACTCTTCTTGGGAGGCTCCACTTGGCCTGCTATATCTTTCTCCCCCGCAATAATTTAAACACGGTGGACTTTCCAACTCCAGTTATTCTGGAACATCGGTCGACAGTTTCTCGTACAGTAAATTTCGGGTAATCGTATTTTAAGAAATCGTGTACATTTAAAATAATAAGTTTTTCATTCACTGATAGTGGAGAATTATTGGAACATCTTTTCGTTGGTGTAAATGTCGCCATTTCATTACAAATGTTATAATACTGTGAACACTATTTACGGCTTAACAGCAAATATTGATGCGTTAAACTAAACAAATATACTTATAAAGGTCTAAAAATTTTGGGCAAGGCACCTTGCGGCGCATGGTTGAGCCGAATCTGAAACAGGGTTGGAATTAGGCAGAGGCACTAATAGAAGGTTAAACAGTACCTGTTAAACGCAAAACGTAACTGTATAATCTACTACCTAAATAATCCCTACACAATATTTCGATATTGACACTTCAGGCCAGAAAACATATTTTTCCTAATTCTCTTACGCAATTACTTGAAATTTTAATATTACAAACAATACTATTTCAGGACCTACGCCTATGGCCGACACCGAAATTGAACCGAACTGGACAGAATTCCCTATTTTATTACTTTATACCTTTCTGAGATAGACTATAGTTGCCGAATACTAACTACTTCAAATTTCATTCTATACAGGTACTTAGATTTAAATATTAACAGGATATTGGGTTGTACCTGTATAGATTACGGGGCAGGTAGTTCCGTCGCACCTATGGTTTACAACTATTTTATGGTCTGAACCCCCGATCCGTGCTATCAACTCTATTGGGACAGACTTTAACATAACCAAACTACTTAATCAAACCCAACAAAACCAAACTATATCATACCAATTCTAATTGAATACTATAAAAATAGCAAAGAATGAAATTCTCAAAGAAATATTAATAATAAGTTTTAGAACTCTCGACTAGTGACGGTTTTTTTCTGATTAGAAAAAAAAACGTTTTTTTTTTCAAACCGCTACAATAATTTAATATAAAAAATTCGTATTTCCAATCTTATCATTAATTAAGTAAAAAACCGGAGATTTGGCAACCCTGGAGTCGTCATGTACATATTGTGGAGAGCTCTGAGGAAGAGCTGCTCTGCTCCAGGAAGAGTTACTATCTAAAAATTCTTGAGAAAGTGAAAGAATCTCAGCAGATCAGATGGTCTATACTATATTCATAAAGAAGAGAGAGTAATAAAAATGCAAATTTGGATAAATTTTGTACTGAGTGATCAATCACTTTTAAAATTTTTCTAATGTACCTCAGGTAAAAATCCTTTATTTTTATATACCTCACCCTGTTCGATCGGAAAATACAATAGAACCCAAAACCGAGAGCAATAGAAGGCAAGGGATAAACTATTCTCATAGGCGCCGCAATTGGGGGAAACTTACATTTCAAGTACCGTGGTATATTAATAGGTATTAGTAAAGAAAATAGTAAATATGTAAAAAGTTCTATGAAATTTATTAAAACAAATTACTTTATTAGAAAAAATGTATAAATTAAATAATAAAAATACATTTTAGGAATAGTAATATTATATTACATATATAAAAAATCGAATTGGCGTGTTAACTATAATTAATAAGCACACCTAAAAATTAAATTAATGCTAAACAAATGGCTGGTACGTAAAAAAATGTTACGTTTGTCAATTATTACAACTACAAAAATAATTAAAATGAAATGGAGGTAGATACGTTTCTTTAAAAACAGTCAAAAAAATTGGAATAAATAAATGTAATAAAACATTAAGCAGTACGTTTCTCTCAAAACAGTCAAAAATAGAATTTAAAAAAATTGTTATTTAATAGGTAGATACGTTTCTTTAAAAACAGTCAAAAATAAAATAGGAATAAATTTCTCAGATTCAGAAGAACAGTAAATGCTCTCATTATCACTCTCATTTTCGTCCAAAGAAATAATTAACGGTTCCACAGTTGCTTCGATTAAACAATCAAGTTTCCATATTTTTTCTTCTACTTCTAAAACATGTTGTACACATTTATGCCAATTATCTGGAGTTATTTTTTTAACTGATTCTTGAAAAAGCACCTCCACATCCTTTAATTTATAGGTAGTATTATTCCTTTCATTTGAGCCCATATTAATTCTATTGGATTAAGTTCACAATGGTAATGCGGCAGTCTTTATACTGTTATGTTTCGTTTTCCAGCCATATCATCGACAACTTTCTTATTGAATTTTTCTTTGTGGCTATTTACCAATGATAGTAGTACTTTTTTTACCATATCTGCCTCAAAAGTTATGTTTTTTTTTCTGTAAGCCACTTACAAATATAAGCTTTTCTCCATGCTGTGGTTGGTACTTTTTTAAGGTTTCTGGAATGGTAACTGGCGTTGTCAATTACTATTACTGAACCAGGAGGTATTAGGTCTAACATTTGCTGAAAGTATTCTTCAAATGTATCGCCATTCATGTCCTCGTGATAATCGGAAAGACCAAAAGACCTCCTTTTACAAACCCTTTTTCATTGCCAATATGGACAATTATCAAACGTTTTCCCTTTCCTGACGGCGGCTTCATCCCTGTCGACCAACCTTCCATGAATGCCTGTCGAGCATTTTTCACATTTTTGTCTTGTCAGAGTTTGCCAACAGTGTGACCTTCATTTACTCAAGTTTCATCAAGAAAATATATATTTTTGCCCTCACTTCGAAATTGCCTAATTTGCTTTAAATAGTTTCCTCTCCAGCAAACTATCTCGTCACTTTCTATTAAAACCGCCTTTCTGTTATGTTTTTCCCAAGAAAAATTAATTTCTCTTGAAGTTTTCCACAATTTCGTTCTTCCAATATTTGGAAAACCACCATCTTGTTTTATTGAAGCATAAACTTTATCAACAGTTGGAATTTCCTTTCTAAAATAAAAGGAATGAACTAACCGCCTTGATGCATTTTTTTCATCCCCATCAAATTTTATTGGTTTTCTCCCAGACTTTGATAGCGGCGATTTTAATGATTCTAATTTTCTTTCATGTAGCATTCTATAAATAGTTGAATTTCCAAATTGGGTAAAATTAGAACACTTCGTTACCAACTTATCCAGTCAATGTTTTATAGTCTTTTTGCAGATTATCGAACACACTAAGAACTGTTTGTTTTTCTCTAAGCGTTAAATGCGCACGACTTTTATTTGTACTCGGAGTAGAAGCCATATTTTTTTACTTTCTAGATACACAAACTGTACACACTTTAAAAGTTAAAAGTATAATAACAAGCAAAGCAGATTTGTGGTCAACTTTAAGATTTCGGAACCAACTCATAAGTACATATAATACCAGGAAGAATCAAAATATGCTAATATTCTAAAATTCTTAAAATCCCAAAATTATATTATTACATTGCTACTTAACCCTCACTAAAACTTATCCTCTAATTATGCACCGGAAACGATTATAATGGCATTATCTGCATACCTACGTATTATAGTGCAAAAACAGAACACCCATAATAAACAATTTCTCTATCAGGTTAAAATATAACATATATTTTTAACTGCTGTCTTTTTTCTATTTTTTTTTTTAATTTAAATGTTGGCAAAACACCTACGCCAATGGTACGCTCGAAAAAATGGGTTTTATTACTCTCTCTTCTTTATGAATACACTATAGTATGTTGCTCCTGACGACCTGACAGCCTGTTTTATGAATTCATGACATTACTTATTATTCTTATTTCTCATGTTATTATTTCTAGAATAAAGTAATATTTTACGTGTTATCTATATTTTACTGTTCAAACTGAATATTTTCTTTTCAGGAAAATGTTAAAAATATACTTAATTGGCGAAAAAACGTTAAAAATACGCATATCGTGCTAAGTTTGGAAAAAAAACATGAAATATGAAAAAAACCATTTAAAAAAAAACGGTGAAAAAAAACTTGAAAAAATAAAAAAACCGATCGTTTTTTTTTTCTCGTTACATCTCTACTCTCGACTATACACCAATCAAATATATTGTAAATTATACTACCTATTTATATTTTTCGTAAAATAGCTTTTACATTTTTTTTCAAATTTCTTTGGATTAGTGGATTATTCAGAAATCTAGCAACACTGTAAGCAGGGTGGGGCAAAATCTGATTTTTATTAAAAAAATCAAAAACCATTGATTTTTTTTTAAATCACGATTTATTTGATTTTTTAAATTTGAATATAAATTTTGAACATTTTGATTTTTTGAAATTATTGTTAATTATTTTAATGTATAAGTCTAAAAATTATGATACAAAAAGCATAGAAAAAGGAGGAAAACTCGTGTTTTTGTTTAAATTGTATAACGAAAATGAATAGACTGAAAATATACAGTAATAAAATTTAGGTGTTACGTTTAGTTTAAGAATTTGGAATTATGTACTTCTTTTTTGTTGTTTTTGCTAAAAGAAGATACTTCTTTTGATTTTTGAGAAAACTTTTATATTATGTTGTTATCTGGTTATGAATAAAAAAGGAAAAAATTGATTTAAATCATGATTTTAATTTTAAAAATCAAGCTTAAATCATGATTTTAATCGTGATTTTAATCACTTCATTTTAATCAGCCCAACCCTGACTGTAAGTATATCATTATTGGCTGGATGTTTTATTTGGAAATCTATGATTTTGGGCTTTTTAAGACTAATTTTTTTATCCCACCTAGCACCCTTATTCACTCCCTATCCCGTAAAATACGCCTTTCCGCCAAATTTTACTTATACACATTAATTATAAAAGCAATAGGGATGATGACAGTCACTAAGAATAACTGAAATAATGATTTTAAATCATTGTATAGATTACAAAGATTCTATAGCAATCACTTATTTTTACACACGGTTGCCGAAAAAAAAATGTACGCAACACGCCCGGAAACTGTTTTTTCGGACTCGCAGACTTCCAGGACTCGCCTACGGCTCGTCCTAGAATCTTGTCTACTCGTCCAAAAAAACAGTATTTTCCGGACTTGTTACGTAATATACTCTTACTTGTTGTATAAATTCATGACTATCACACAAAATAATTCAAATTAGTAATCAAATAAATTTTTAATTTGCAAACTGTGAAATATTTTTGAAGTATTTACAGATGTGTGATGTCGTAGAGACGCCATTACTATTCTAACGAAATTTGAATTGTATTTTAAAAACGTGAATTTCTCCTTTAAAACCTTTATTTTTTCCAAAAACAAAATTTTTTTTGGATAAAGCTTATGCGTGCAAACTTGGTGGAGCAGTTTTTCAAAATAAGTCATCATGCCTATTCCTATAGATGGTCACGAAATTTTTTGTCAAAATCGAGAAGCACGTGTTCTGCACAATGACCATGATTTTTTGAGAATTCTAGCAAAATGCCCCCTCCTCTGGTGGCGGTCATGTGTGCATCAAGCATTTAAACAGTGTTGCCGATTGGTACATAATTATCAGATTTTAATGAATTATTACAGTTTCCTGTAAAATTGTCGTATTTAGTAAAGCGTTTTAACAATAGAAATCGAAGAATAAAAATATATTATTCCAACGCTTTGACAAAGTTTTGAAAAATAATTTTTCCAAAAACAGTGACCGTTCAACGAAGAAGAAACAACTACTTCCCGGGCTACATGCCCCGACAGACATTGAATTACACTTCTAAGTCAAACGGGGTTGGTAAATCTACAAGATTTAAACCAACCATTCTGGTTTGCAACTAGAAGGGATAACATAACTTGTAGACCGGTTTCGGCGTATTGCGCCTCCTCAGTACAAGGTATATGTCGCTATTTTCGCAACCAAAATATTTCCGTAACTGGACAATATGTACCGTTGTTGATTATAGTCACATTTTAGTCCGGGATTAACTCTCGGACGATAACATATACCTTGTACTGATGAGGCGCAATACGCCGAAACCGGTCTACGAGTTATGTTGTCCCTTCTAGTTGCAAACCAGAATGGTTGGTTTAAATCTTGTAGATTTACCAACCCCGTTTGACTTAGAAGTGTAATTCAATGTCTGTCGGGGCATGTAGCCCGGGAAGTAGTTGTTTCTTCTTCGTTGAACGGTCACTGTTTTTGGAAAAATTATTTTTCAAAACTTTGTCAAAGCGTTAGAATAATATATTTTTATTCTTCGACATCTATTATCAGATTTTAACATAATTTTGTACAAAGTCTGATGAAAATTAATTTTTTGCCGTAATCGATAATTTTAACATAATTTTTTATCTACAACTTTTTGCCTAATTCAATTTACAATATTGTAAATGTTTTCTCTCGAGTTGTAAATCGTAATGAAAACGCATTAATACAAAAGATCGACGATGAATGGCGATTGTACTGTCAATCTTTTACAGATTTTTCAGATGACTTGAAAAATGAATCTGAACCGGATAGTACTGGCATAAAATCAGTACAATAACTGATGTTGCAGGAAATACTAAATTCAAAAACATTGTAAATTTTGTTTTAGATGTGTTGGTATTTCCACATTCTAATGCCACATGCGAAAGAGTGTTTTCCAAAGTAAATTTAGTTGAAACAAAAATCCGTAATAAATTATGTACAAATACAATTAATGGATTAGAATTAGCAAGTGAAGGAGACGGGGATTGTCACTCTTTTGAAATTAATAAGAAAACTCATGAAAAATATGAATTCCTCAACTTCCACTAATGAAGAAGAGGAAGAAAATGAAAACATATTTGAAAATCTTTCAGAAGCATAATAATATATTTTTTTTATAAAATATTATTTTTTATTTTGTGCAATTTCTTAAGTTATAATTTGAACTGTTTAGATTTTTTTTAAACCAATAAAAATTGTTTTTATATCGGTATTTATTTCGCTCCCGTTATTAATCAGTTATAAGAAATTAAAAAGTTTAACATAATTTCTTGTGAAATTTGATAATTTTGCCATCGTGTTACGACAACACTGCATTTAAAAGTAAAAACATGGAACTTGATGTTTATCTATCAGTGATTACTTCCGAGGGTGGTTCCTATTTCGGAAATACCAAGGGATGTTAAGGACACTTCGGTAAAGTAATAGTAGGGGTAGGACCAGTTCTAATACCTTATATCTCTTAATATTAAGTTTTCTTGCTTTTTCTGTTAAGTAGAAATTAATGTTACAGTCAAAGATTACAAAAAAAATAAATAATCTTTGCTACAGTTACACATTTTTTCATCTTTTCTACCAAGATTTGTATTTATTTTTTATTGGCATATAAACTGTTCTAAAAGTTGGTACAAGTTCCGACACATTTAAAAAACATAATGGCATGAATGAATGAAATTAGTTTGAAGCGTAGGTCGTTTCGTCCTCGATATTCTCTAGAACGTAGGCGCGCAAGTAAATTGAAAGTGATCTGAAGCATCGATACTTTCTGTATATCTCTCTCTTTCGACAGAGGAGCTTCATTACAGCATTTACTGGAAAAGGTGTGGCTAATTGGTAAATTAAAAGAAATTACTATCTTTTTGTTAATATCTATCGGTTGTCAAATGTCGGACTAACGGACGCCAGTATGTATACAGGGTTTATTAAGACGACAGACCGTTAGACGTTTCTCAAAAATTACATAAGACAGAAGTATGACATTTTGTATTAGAGGTTTCTTCGACATGACAAGTTAAATATTCTGAACATTGTCAAAGCGAAACCATCGGGACTCGAACCCGCGACCCCTCGGTTAGAAACCCTCTGCGCTACGGACGGTTCCTACCTATCTATGTTCTGTTCGGTATTTTAAGCGTCTTGAATTCAGTCATCCTTTTCCGCTGTTCGTCCCCGAGGTACCAAGAGTGGTACCTGATGTTTGTGCGTACACCTATCTCACCTGCTCGTACGTGAGCCTGATGCCTTGCCTGCCTGCGCCTATCTCGCTCTCCTGGTGAGCCTGATTCTTGCCTGCCCATTCAAGTCACCCCCTCTCATTATCACATGTGGACATTTCGTAGATCAAATCCCACTTCTGATATATAAGCTAAATATTCTGAACATTGAAAAAGCGAAACCGTCGGGACTCGAACCCGGCACCCCTCGGTTAGAATGCCCTTACGCAACCCTCTGCGCTACGGACGGATCCTTCCTATCAATGTTTTGTTCGGTATTATAAACTGCGTCTTGCAATCTAAAACATTATTATTTTGATAGATTCAGACTATTCTAAAGGGCCGTTTTAAGACGCCTAATGTATCAATTAGTCTATGATACGTTTTTGTGTAGCTTTGTTAAAACTGAAATTTTATTACCGAAAAAAAGACTTGCATTGTTGAAAAATTATCTGCGACAAAAGTATAATAATTTACATTATTTAAAAATTCAAAGTAGAAATTTGAAAACTTGTTTGGTGATTTAAAAAGACTGTTAGATTTTATATTGTTAAACGAGTTTTTTGTTTTTGTTTCATCCTTGGCCCAAAAGAACAATATCAATCGTCTGGTTTAGTGTTAAAAATAAATTATTAAAATACAAAAAACGAGGGATATAGATATTTTTTACTAGATTCTGGTAATTATAAATACACTTGACAACAATGGAATCGTTATACAGTGAGGACATAAAGTCCGTCCGTCCCCTGTAACTTTTGAATTGTTGGGTATATAGTTATATACATTCTGCATTTTTTAACACGTCAACAACAGCTCTGAATGTCAAAGTGACAGCTGAGCTGGAATTTGGAATATTTTTTTAAATGGAAATGGGGGTCGAGTAATACCTCATTTTGAAGGTCTTTTTTATGCTCGAATATATTCCCCAGATTTGAAAATATGAGGTTCAATAGTTTCAAAATGAAAACCAGTAATATCAGTTTATAACGATCTTCTATTAATTTGTGTACTACCTACTAGGTGTCATTGTTGATTGTTGCTGTCATGTTTTTTAATACCTGCATTTAGGTTTGACAGTAAATTTTAGCTCGAAATTGTCTACAATGTCTAGAGCTACACACGAGACGAGAGTGGGCGAGAGTATCAAAAATCTCGTCTGTATCTCGTCAATTCCGAAGAAATTGAGTCTCGTCTCGTTACCGGTTGTCTCGTCTCGTTCAAGTCTCGGTCTCGTCTTATTACCGATTGTCTCATAAGTTACCTGGAAATTCATTCACAACAATCACTCCTGACCTATCTTCTAGGTAAATAAGTTTAATGAGGGAGAATGGTTCATATCTATTAGGTCGTTAAGAAGATTACCAGAATTTTTTTTATTTATCTCAAGAGCTTCTAAAAGATTTAATTCAAAGGTTTATAATATTAACGAAACCTTAACCATTCTGCTGAATTTTCCGACCCCATTGTATTTGAGGCGATACAGGAAGTGTTAATTTTTGTAAAACCGACCTGTTTTATCATTTTATTCCACATAGAAAAAAAGAAAGACTCACCACTTTGAATTTACAATAAAATATTGTACAGATGGTCACCAGATTTTATTTTCTAATTTTCAAATAAAAACTTCATAAAAAAAAGTTAGCGAGACCAAAAACGAGACTCTCTGGTGGCGCTGTAAGTGGTCTCGGTATCGCCCATAATATTTTCAAAAATGTCTCGTCTCGTTTTTTCGAGACGAGACGAGAAAAATCTCGCTCTCATGTGAAGCCCTAGTCTCGTCTCGCTTTTTCGAGACGAGACGAGAGAAATTTCGCTCTCGTGTGAAGCAGTAATCTCGTCTGCTTTCCTTATTGATGCTGTTGTTGCCCAAAATCCACATGAGTTTCAAGAGGTGATATTCCAACAAGACGGAGCCCCGCCTCACTATTTTAGACAAGTAAGAAATTACCTTGATGAGAATTATCAAGCTAGGTGGATTGGTCGTCGAGGTCCTACAGAATGGCCAGCTCGATCGCCAGACCTCACGCCCCTAGATTTTTTCTTTGGGGATATGTTAAATCCGAATTTTTTTTTTAAATCTCCACCAGTGTATTACGTCATGATACATAGTAATATAAATGATGGGTACAGACAAGTGACAATACACTGACAAATGACACAACAATACGTCATGCGGCAAGCTATTAGATCGTTCCAACGTTGCCAGATTTTCCAGTGGAAACCTTTTTATGTGACTATTTATTGTAATATTGAATTTTATACAGAATGTTGACTTTAAAATGTATGGAATTTATATAAATATGCTAATTTAATAATATTTTTCTTTTAAACAGGTTTAGATTCACCTTCATCTTGCATAATTCGATTATTAGAAACTTATTCTCCTTGTATGCAATATAATATATTACCATTCTAGAAACAAGATTCCTCAGTTGGTATGAGAAAAGGTTATCTAATATCTGATTATATTATTAAAACGAATAAAGCTCTCAAAACAAAAATTTTTTTTGGAAAATTACAAGACTAGAGTTAAGTGTCTAGTGCTACCCACTATGCCGGTAATTTCTTTGTTCATTTCAGATATTTGGCACTATTATTAATTGAACGGAATGGAATTGTTCATCTTCTGATCCTAACTTTTTTTTTATCCTATCTAAGATCAAATTCGAAGTAAATGGAATCGATTATATAACCGTAATTTAAAAAGTGGTATAGGATTCTGATTTAAAACAAATATTAACTTCCAATACTATAAAAACGCAAAGGATGATATATGGGACATTAATGGGATTGTATACAACTCGGCTTGTAAACTTGGAATGTTTAGATCGATAGATTCTTGGAAAAATATACAGAGTTGTCATCGGAAATTTATAAAAATTTTATAGACGAAGTAGTTAAATGGTAAAAAATTATTTAAAAAAATTGGATAGTTTTTGGAAAAATTGGGATAAACAATAAATACTACCACGATAAGAAAACGTGTTTTTCCGCCTACCTAGGGTGGAAAAGTAGAAGGGTATGTGCAGATCTCTTGCAAATAAGCGAAAAATTTCGAACCAAATTATGGGAGTCACTGAAGTATAACATGGGGGTAAAGTGCCTTTTCCTCCCTTAAATGATTACTTTAATTTCGGGAGGAAATGTAGCACTTTCCTCCCTTGTTATACAAATAGCTATTGTGGTCAAATCAAGAGTTGGAGTGGACTTTGCGGGGAATTTTCTATAGATTAATTCATTATATAACTATTTTCATCTTAAAATGAGTCTTGGAGGACTTATCGTCAAAAAACAATTTTTGATTGTCATTTTCCCAGTATGGTGGCGGTAACGGCTAATACACGACGTGTCAAAGTAGGAATTCGGATTCAAAATCTATAAAATCACCAATTTTCAAAACTCTCGGAAAACTTCCCAGGTATACTTCGTTCCAACATATTTCGTTTTGACTTGATGATTCAAGAACAAACCCCTCAGCAAAACCCTAACAATAGCACAGTATCGTACTCGTAAAAGCGAAAACATAATGCCTAATAGTATGATTATTTTACAACTGAAATGTTTGGCTGATAAAATAATACTTGAAACTAGTTTTTTAATTGATTTAATTATTCTATTATTTCATGATGCAATGTCCACGCATCGTTGGGAAAGTTTGCATCTGTATTCCAGACAGTAATCTATAGTATAACCGATGCAGCAAAAGAAACATGTAAGTTGACCAAAACCCCAATATCCACAGTAAAAGACATTATCAATAAGCCAATAGATTAACGAAACATACGAAGTGACGCTAATAAAACCAAATGTGTTGACCAAATGCAAAAGGATATAATCCGAAGAACGATAGATTGTATAAAAAAGTGGTTAAATAAAGACGAAACGACAATTTTTTTCTCATGATGATGACTAACTTCCGACTTTGGAGTTAACTGTCGACGACGATAACAAAGATAATGATGACGATGACGATAACGAAGATAATGATGACGTCGAAATTGAGTTGGAGGATAATGAAGAAGACGAAGAATGACAATTTCAAATAGTTATTTTAATAAATTTAACATTGTGCTTATTTTTACATTTTCATATACAGATACATTGAAACACAAACGGAACATAAGCATTGTATCAGAACTGCTTTTGAACTAGTCGACCAACATCCAACTTCAACACGATTAAAAACACGATTATTACAATCGTTTATTTGGACACCTATAACATATCGTACAATTCCCACCACTCCGTATTCTCAACTGTGGGCGGTCCTTAATTAGCAGTCAATAAACAGCAGTCGGTAGGTAGAGTACAATTTAAAGAATCTTATTTTGTTTTATTTACGAATTTATTTTTATTTTGAAAGCCTTTACTGCCAAAAGAAATCAAAACATATTATCTTAACTCGAAACATTAATTGTTAAAGAGAATTTAACAATTAATTTTCGATTTTAACAACATTAAACGTAAACATATTGTTTCAATATGTAGCGTTTACTACCCCCATCAAATAATTATTCAATACTAAATCGAAGTTCACACATAACTAACAAATTTTGGAAGGAGAATGAGTGGGGTTTCATACATTGGTTCCGAATCCAGCTGTCCAGATCAATACTTGATATTCATTGAAGTGAACTTATAGAAATGTTTTGTTGGTGGACTATTTAGATCGGACAATACATTAAATCCATATGTTCCGCTTGTGTTTGAATGTATCTGTATAATATCCTTACCTATAAATTGTATGCGGAATGCGTATATATAAATAAATTTATCAAATTTTTACAAAATTTATTTTTATTCAATTATTAATTTTACAAGGTAAACTATATACTTAGCACCGCATTACACCTACTCTATGATGCGCGCCCCCTCACTCTCAGCCGTTTTTCTCAAGAATGGTTGGAGATACAAAAAAATGTTTCAAATAAAAAATATAGACAATTTCATGATCTTCAAATTTTATAATAATCTTATAAAACAAATTTTGCATACGAAACGAGATAATTGGGAAAAACTGATTTTCGTGACCCTTGACCTTCTGACGCCGGCACGCTATTATATGAGACTTTTCTGCCAGTCATTACAACACCAAAACGAAGGCTTTTGCTGGCTAATTTCACTGGGGTAATTTACTGCCAGCTTTTTTGTTTTATTTACAATATGAGCTCATGTACTGCTCGCTTTGTTCCTTTGCGATTCTATTTCAATTTCATATCAGTTATTTAAAAAAAATGTAACTTTGATACCTTCCACTGTTTTGTATAGTACAAAATGTTTGTAAAATGTGGCCATTAGACTTATAAAAAAAAAATCGAAAATCTAAATGACAAAAAAAATACTGTGAAAGTTTAAGCCCTTAATATTAATATTAAGAGTTTTTCCATTTAAATAACATGGGAACAATATTATCTTGCACTTTGGAATTTTATAGCTTGTAGAAAATTGAACGCTCTACAAAAAAGGTCTCTTACAATTTTTTGATATATTTATTAATGCAAACGTTATTCGAGGTCAAAGTTGAACTAAGGACAAATTTTAACATTTTTCCAATTTTTTAACGCCACCATCAACTTTATGAGAAAATGTTATGGGACAATTTTTGGAGAGCATTCTATTTTCTATAACTTATCTTTATAAAAGTTTTTTATATTTTTTACAGGTCCCAAGTTATTTGCATTAAACTAAAAATATTTTAACCTAAAAATCTTTTTTTTTTAATCAGTGAAACATTTTTTGATAACATCTGCCAATTAGATGTAATAAATCAAAGCGTATACGGTGGGCCATCCTGTATGTTTCAACAGATTAATTTGTTTAATTCCAATCGATAAATAAAAGTCAAATTTGTTTTTAAAAAAGTCAGTGATTTTTTTTACAAAATAAATTTAATTTATGTTTTAGTATCTAAATTTTGCCGATTACGGATCTGTTACTGTAACAGATCCGTAATCGGTAAAAATTCGATACTAAACTGTTTAATGTACAGTGAGAGATTTATAAACTTTGATTACTAAATCCTTAAGGCCAAATGCCGAGTCAACGAATTATTGTGAAAACTTTTAAACTTAGAATGTAAAGATGTTACATCTGAAGTAGGGATGGCGATTCTTTCTAAAAAGGATCGATTTTTAAATCGATTCGAATCGTAACCTGATTAATCGATACATAAAAAAATCGAGGTCTAAAAGATCGATTTCAAGAAAATCGATTTTTTTTCAAGTTTGTATTTTTTACAATGTAAATATAAATCGATCTTTTTTATTGAAAAACAACAAGAAAGGTACCCCTAAATAAACAATCTCTCTCCGGGATCTCTTATCAGTAAAATTGTGGATTTTTTTTAAGTTCAGGGAATTCGATAATAATAACAATAATTTTTTTATTACCATATTATTATCACAAAGTATCGGATTAGGAATGTGTGAGATTAATGGAAAAGAATCATCGATAAAATAAAAATCGATTTTTCTTTATTCAAAATTAATGGATTTGTCGAAAAAATCGATTTTAATAAAAAATAAATCGATTTCTGCGAAAAGATCGTTGATTTTTTTTGGATTGTTTTAAAAATGGACATGCTTTTGGTATATATTCCGATAATAAACCTAAGAGATTTATTCGTTAACGATATTTATCGGATTGAAAAAAAATCAAATAAAATTATATGAAAATTGTCAAAAATTTTGAAATATGGTCAATAATTGTCAAAAACTGTTGAACATTGACAATAATTGTTAAAATTTTGAAAAATGGCCAAAAATTAAAAAAAATGGTGAAAAAATTTGGAAAAATGGTCAATAATTGTTGAAAAACTGTCAAAATTGGTCAATAATTGTTGAAAAATGGTCAATAATTTAAAAAAAATGATCAATAATTGTTGAAAAATTTGGAAAAATGGTCAGTAATTATTGTAAAACTGTCAAAATTGGTCAGTAATTGTAAAAAATGGTCAATAATTTTTGAAAAACTGTCAAAATTGGTCAATAATTGTAAAAATAGACAATAATTTTTAAAAAATGTTCAATAATTGTTAAAAATTTTTGAAAAAATGGTCAATAATTGTTGCAAAACTGTCAAAATTGGTCAATAATTGTTAAAAAAAGGTCAATAATTTTTAAAAAATGGACAATAATTGCCAATTATTGTCAAAAACTGCTGAAAATTGTCAATAATTGTCAAAAATTTTGAAAAGTGGTCGATAATTATCGAAAATTAAAAAAAAAATTGAAAAATGTTCAATAATTGTCAAAAACTGTTGAAAATTGTCAATAATTGATAAAATTTGGGAAAATGGTCAGTAATTCTTGCAAAACTGTCAAAATTGGTCAATAATTTTTTAAAAAATTGTCAATAGTTGTTGAAGTTGTTGAAAAACTGTCAAAATTGGTCAATAATTGTAAAAAATGGCCAATAATTTCAAAAAAATGGTCAAAAATTGTCAAAAAGTTTGGAAAAATGGTCAATAATTGTTGAAAACTGTCAAAATTGGTCAATAATTTTTAAAAAATGATCAGTAATTGTTAAAAAACTGTCAAAATTGGTCAATAATTGTCAATTAATTGTTAAAAATGGACGATCTTTGTCAAAAACTGTCAATAATTGTTAAAAAATGGTCAAAAATTTTGAGAAATGGCCAATAATCGTCAAAAGGTGTCAAAATTTTGAAAAATAGTCAATAAATAATACGAGAGCCGTTTTCGAAAATCCACTCCTTAAACACACGTAATTTATACAAAATCGATTAATATTACTCGAAAAATCGATAATTAAAAATCGATTATAACAAAATAATAATCAATTTATATAAAAATCGTTTAATTTTTCAAACATCCCTACTTATAGAGTTCCCTATAAGCTTTTTTGAAAAAAAAGCAACAGTGTCTGTCGAGTCTACTGGGATCCGAGCGGTTCCGCTCTCATCACTACTTGAAAAAAAAGCCGCTCTACCAAAAACACAAAAAAAAATCGAAAGTCGATTTTCAAGGGTGAAATATCGATTCACTGAATCGATTCAATACAACATATCGATTTAAAAAATCGAATTATTCGGTTCGAGGAATCGATTCTTCGATTAATCGATTTCAGATCGCCATCCCTAATCTGAAGGGTAAAGTTTGCCCAAAATCAATAATTGCAAAAGCTAAAACACGTGTTCGCCGCCCCTATGGCAAGTTTTATATATATATCTTTTTTTAACTTTTTAGTAATAACTATTAAAATTCTTTACAACTGTCCATTTCTCCTTAAGTAGTTTTTTAAAGTAACAATACCCATTACCGGCGCCGATGGTTTTCTGATAAAATCTCCAAGACAGACAGAATAATTGAAGCTTGGTTTAATGGCAATACGAAACTTGAACAATAAAGAAATAATAAATCAATCATTATCGAGAAAACCATCCGAACGAGAATATTTTTATTACATCTTTACAATAAACAATATAAAGACTATTTATCAATATATCAACGATAGAAATTTTGTAATACCATAGGCTAGGCTAGGTTTTTGTTGACAAATATTAATCAAGAAGTTTAAATGACATTTTTAATGGTTTCTTAACCAGATATTTTGAAGAACTAAAAAATAGTGAACTGAGAACAAAACAATAATATCGTATGGTCTTTCGTGTATGTTTTCGACGAAGGTTAATAGCAATTTTTCGACATTCATAATGTAATAATAATTACAGCGACATGTTTAAAAATAATTATAATAATAATAATAAAAAAATCTTAAATCATTTCTTTAAGTCGTCTAAATAATCTCATATTTCAGTTTGTAAGTAGCGAAAAAAAAATGTTCTCAACAAATTAAGATTAATGAATTACTTTTTTTTCTTCTTCTTACACAACTCATAGACAGTCACACGAATATTAGAAAGGGTAATCATAATTATAAAAGGTTATTCTAGATAAAGAATAAAAAATATTAACACACATTGTCGACCATTATTTCATTAGTTTCAGATAATTTAATCATATTTTTGAAAATCTTTAAACTTTCTAGTCAATACAGGGTGTTTACAAAGTAATATGAAATTAGTCATTCAATTTTAAGACGAAAAGTTCCTATAAATATATGTGATAAGTTTTGTCGTTTATGAGATAGGGGCGTCCATTAATTACGTTAGTTGTTCAGGGGGGTAGGGGATCTAGCCGAATCTTACCAAATCTCACTTGTGGGAAAGGGGGGTCTTGGAAAATATTACATAATTTTTTTCTTACAGAAAGCGATGCAAAATTGAGTCAAAGTTAAGTTAAATTAAAATAAAAAACTGGGATTTCACTGGGATATTTTGGTTCCAATAGCCACTCTCTGAATTAGAATAAATCTTTTATTAATTTTATAAATTTTATCACATTGATTTTAGATTACGGTAATATTCTCAAATACTAGTCTTAAATAAAAGTAATTAAGTAAATTGTTTTATTTTAAATAAATCCAACGCTTTTACATCCAAAACATAAATTTTGAAAAATATTACGTAAGATTAGGGGAGGGGATCGAGAAAAATCTTACTACATCTCACCAAGGGGGAGGGGGGTTCAAAAAATCGTAATTCACGTAATTAATGGACGTCCCCATACAGGACGTTGACTTTTTTGTAATAAACGAATGACTGTAAGTGAAATTATAAATCTGAATCAATTACACCCCCACTTTTGTAGATTTTGCAGCATTGTTTTCTCTTAATATCTCTCGACGACAATTACGTCTGTATGTACTAAATAAACTTGTTTAATTTGAAAATTGTATTATAATTGGTTGTAAAGCAACATTATATGAATGTTTTATTGCTATTTTAATTGCATTGCATTGTTGTTTTGAATGGGGTGTTTTATTCCTGTTTTCTCAGTGAAATTAACTCCTAATTTCTATTTAATTTTTACGAGAAATGCTGGTCATCTATCATCGTTTGGAAATTTCCCAGTCTTTCAAAATTAGTTTGTCGCAATGTTCCTTGTAATGTTACCAATGGGTTTTGGTAATATTTTTAAGTGTTCTATTCCAAGTTTTGATAATTTCTTGATCGTAGATTATTTTACTTTCTGACCAAACCATTTCCATGCCGCTGTACTGGCAATTAACGCAAAACTTTGTGATCCTCTAGGTAGAGGTATAAATTTGGTTTTGAACCAATTTTCTCAGTTCATATTATCATGGTAGCTGCTGAATTTCGGTTACTTTTAGGAACGACACCTGCATCTTTAACTTGGGCCTTCGCCTGCTTTCTTGCTCTGAGTTAATAAGTATTATCTTGCCATATTTTTATCATATGACCTTTGCTAAAAATCCACGTCTCATCCAAAACTTTTGGTTTATATAAGTTGGTACTTTTTCCTATTTTTTTTAAGAAACTGCAAACTCTTGGATAGTTCCGCAGGAAGTTCCATCAAACATTTTCTATTATATTATAGACCAGGGCTGAAGCCTTTGAAAATGGTAAAAAGTGAAAAAAAATTATAGTAGAATGAAACCTATTGGAAAAGGAAGAGAATACAACTAAAATGAAAGGAAAAATAATTTACGGGCGATCTGAGGTCGGGAAGTAGTAGGGGGTGAGTTTTTAAGGGTAAAAAACGGTTTATCTCGATTTCCGGCTAAACTACAAGGCATATGGAAAAAAGTTAAATTGCAAAGTTGTAGGTAATATAAAGATCTACAACTTTTGTAGATATACTTTTTTCACATAACCTCGAAATTCATGTGAAAAATTCAAAAAACCAAGTTTTTTGTTTTTGATTTTCAACTCTTGAAAAAAAATTTTTTTTTACAAAATTTGGTGAAAACTTACCTTTTTATGTCCCAAACACAGTGTAATTTGTTTGATTTGAAATATTTATTTTTTCACCTTATTTTGATTCAATATCGAAAAAGCACCATAATTTTCAATCGAAAATTCTCACGTCAAAATATCAGCTTTTTTAAAAAAGTCGGTGGGTTTTTTATTCGTTATAAACTCTCTACTTTCTGATGGTCAAAAAAAATATACATTACTATGGCAAATCTTCCCAGAAAACGCAAAGAAACGAAAAATACTCGAATTCGAATTTTTTTGTTAATCTTTATGTACAATTTTGAGCTATTTCTTAAAATTCATACTTTAATTGCTTGAAAAACGTAAGATTCCATGTTACATTGATAAACATAAAAATTGCAAGTCCATAAAACATAAAGATTGCAAAAAACATAGTTGTTCTAAATATTAATGATAATATTGTAAGGGGATTTTATCTAAAAAATGTGACTGCTACTATTTTTTTCATAAAAAAAAGTTGATTTATTAAATTCTCATTACATTTATGCCATAGAAAATCTCATAATATATAAATATACATGTAAATATACATTGAATTTAGATACTTTATACTGCTACGAGGTCACCAACTCAAAGCCGGCCCTGTCTCTCTATTATAAATTTTGGTGAATGCGCTTTCGAGAACATTCCCGAGAAGACGCTTTGTTTGTGCATAGGACGAGCGCGGAAGGTACTGGAATTTTCGAGAGTTGAGAAAGACTATATGAGTGGCCTAGTAGAATCAAAACCGGCAATGTCACGAATTGTTTCTGCCGATACATGCTTTCTTTCGCTGTACAATTTATGCACCATTTTTCGTAAACCACGTAGAATAAGAGGTGTACCTTCAGCTTCTATTTCAGTAACTTTCTCAGACAGAATTATTTTGAGTTCCGCATTTTTTTGTTCTCCATACAGTTTTTGGTGATATCCCCACCGCCTCCGGTCGCTGACTTATTTAAACTTTTTAAAAAATCGATGTATTTTTCGGAAAAATCGTTGGTTTTCCGTATGAACATCCTTATTTCGTCGGTAAATCTTTTTTTCCATATTTATGTTTTGTGATCGGCTTGCAACTGCAATCTAGAGACACTTTTTTTGAATAATTTGTTTTGTCTTCGTTGATTGCTGCAAACGATACAAATTTGCAACTTCTTTTTCTCTCATATAATATTTTATACAGTGTGACCCACTTGAGATCGCAACTCCCAATTACAGCTTTTAATTGACATTTGATGAACATCAAATTTTGGTGGTTAAAAAAGGTCGGCAAAGTGACTATTTTTACTTTTTGATATACATACATCAGTAGCGTACATTTTTAGGAGGCTTCAAATCGTCGATTTCTCATAAAAAATTATTAGCAATTTTTTATTGGACTTTTGGTAACCACACTGTAAAAAGTATACCTTGAAACCCCTAAAGGTAAATTGTGAGTAATGTAACTTCACCGGTGTCTGAGATGTACGTCGTCAAAAATTGAAGTTCATCAAATGTCAATTAAAAGCTATAACTGGGTGTTGCGATCTTAAGTGGGTTACACTGTACATATACAGGGTGTCAATTTTAAAACTTACAATGGACTGTGTACCTCGTGAACGAAAAGAGATTTCAAAACCGTTTCTAGGATAGAGAGACAATGACATTAAGGTAAGTATCAAATAAACAAAAAAATAGAGTACAGAGAGGAAATGCAAAACAGAATAATAAAATGTGTTGTTTAAAAACTGCAAATCAAACAAGTTTTTTTTTTTGAAATACAATTAATAGAACATTTAACACCTAAATAGGGACCGTACTTGCACTTTCAAAGCGAAGTATCGTTCCACAATTAATTGTTATTTTTGTTGTCAAATAAATTTTTCTGCTTTATTGTTGCACCCTGTATAATTATGACTTAGACCGTTGGAGAGCATTTTCTACAAGTAGGGGGTCGCCATTTAAATTTTTGAAAGTGGGGCATAGGGGGTTTGAGGGGGGTGCGTTCTCTCTCCTGTCATTTTAGTTCGCCCTTTCTACCCTAGAAACGGCTTTGAAATTTTTTTTTGAAATCTCTTCGTTCACGAAGTACAGCCCATTGTAAGTTTTAAAATTGACACCCTGTATATTGTAATGGATTGAAAATACAACAGCATTCAAAATAAAGTTTAAATCTATTAAAAAACTTAGCAGCAACTGAATTTGATAAAACGTATTGATGATTATAAGCATTAAGGATTGTTATCATGAAATAATATAATAGTAGAATATGTATGATTTATTATAAAGTAACTGATAATACTTACAGTTTATACTAGGTACAATTGTCAAAACTATCTTTTCATATTTTTTAAAAATATTAATTGATGAGAATAGTAAGAAAAAATGGTGGAAACACATCATTTGGAGTCTTCTCATAAATTACTGAAACAATTCAAAGTCTAAATAGTTCTATCTCCAACACTAGAATCGAAAATTCTTATCCACCAAGAAGTTGTGAACTTAAAAAAATTAACTATAGTAACATTTGCAAATAAAAAAAGAAACACATAAACTGCAACTAAAGGATGCGAGGACATGTTATAAAAGGTTTCGAATAACCAAAATGCTTTAATTTTCGAAAATTTAAAAGAAATCATTTTGACAATGAGAAAATTTTAAAGTGTGATTTCTATGTCTAGAAGAGGTTTTAAGGTGTAAGATTTGTAAATTTAATATTATGTTTTATGTAGATTATAATTATATGTGCAAAAAAGGTGCGTGTAAGAAAATCAAAAATACCATAATAACTTTTGACCATCCTCGTATATCAGTTTTGACACAAATTTTATTAAAAAATTTAACATAGTGACCTGTGACTTGTGTGTTTAATAAAAGTAAAAAATCCAAGAGGATGGCTCATTCCAGTTTTTTCACTTGCACAATAAAGTCTAAGAAAAAGTAGTTCCAATATCGATAAAGTAGGAAGTCAACTTACCTTGACTTTTGACAGGAGGGCATTTTGAAGTTTAAAAGTGTGGTAAATTTAAAATTCTTCACGTGATGAGGAATCAACAAGATTTCTTTTAAAAATCTCACCAATTTGTTTATGGACAATAAATTTTTCTTCCTGAAGTGAAAAGGAAAGAAAATAGATTGGAATCCGATGCTATTTCCCTGAGCATCTAAAGAAGAAGGACTAACAAGGAAAAAAATAAGGTACCTAATTCTTTCTTCCTACAATGTAAAAGAAAAAGAATGTTAATTATTAAATAATAACAATAATATTCTAAAAAGATTTGCTATAGCTAAAAAAAATAACTCCAGATAGAGACTTAAAGGCCATAATAATATAAAAAAAGTCAAACAAAAAAAATAAATGCATTTAAACTAAAAAAAGCAATTGAAGAAGATTTGACATATTCATTATTTACTGTAGTATTTATATTTTTATGTATTATTATTAGATTGTAAACATCCATCTATTTTTTTTTGCTTATACACTAAACAACTTTCTAGTTTTCCTTTATGAACAAATACTTTACTAAAATTAATTTCCACTTACCTTGTTGGTAGATAAGCAATTTTCATCATTGATTTTGTACTTAAATGATAACCATTGTTTTTGTAAACACTTCTCATTTGCAAACTGATTTCTTGAATTTAGCAATTATTTTTACTATTCTTCAAGTGTGGAAGGGATGGTAATACATCATACATAATTTGTCACTGTGTTAGATTTTGTTTCTCAATAAAAAATATGATATTTCTTCGTTTAATTCAACAACTTGTCTATTATTGAACAGCCATTTTGGAGATAATTAATAAGAGTGCGTAGAGCGTCGACTCCAAACACAACTAACGAATCCGACTGAGATAGGTAGTTTCGTGCTTTATCAGAGTAAGTTACAGGGTTGTACTGAAAAAGAAAGGTCAGGTAAATTTAATAAAAATTTTAATAGATGGAATTATATAAAGAAATGAAAAGATCATTAACTGTATTCAATACTTCATATTGATTTTATTTTAAAAATAAATATTGGCGCCCAACTATACAATACAATAAAATCACAATTCAAAAATCAATTTAATAAATAAAAATAATAATAAACCCCATTACCCCATACACACATAATAATATAGGTAAATAATAGAGACAGAAAAAAGGACTTTGAGTATTTCTCTTTTTAACCATTAAAACGTTGTATAAAAATGTTTATACTCGCTAATTGGTGAATTCTAATGTTTAGATTATCCAATAATAGTTGTCTTTAATCATCTTATTTGCAATAGTTTTTTTTATACATCCGCTATTTTAACAATTAACGCTCAACATCGAGTTAATAGCTATGAAATGATTACTTAATAGAACAAGTCGGTGATTTTCATCGTCCATTTAACTTTTAGAACGGCATTCATAGTATTCAATCGACAAAAAAGATACGAAAAACCGATATCGCTATTGAATTCAATTCTGCGTATACAAACGACCGATTTAAAACGTTTTTTTTTCCTTAGAAAAATACTGAATATTTTACATGTAGGGTAAAAGTGGGATAGACGCCACACTTTTTGAAAAAAAATTGTCACAGCTCTATTTTAATTTTTTTAATTGAAAAAAAAATTAGCAAAATAAACTTCGACGTTTGTGTAACACATTCCACTATATTAAAACTAAAACACTTTTCTTACATAGTGGGGAAAAAAATTTAAAAAAATTGGAATTCTAGGCGTCTCTCCCACAATTGACAATTTTTAACCATTTTTGATAATTTTCGACCATTTTTGACAATTTTTCAAAATAATTGACCGTTTTTGATAATTATTCACAATTATGGACCACTTTTCCAAATTTTTGACCATTTTTGACAATTATTGACCATTTTTGAACATATTTCAAAATTTTTGACCGTTTTTCAAAAACTTCAATAATTTTTGACAATTATCAACTATTTTTCGGAATTTTATCAATTTTTAACAATAATTGTCCATTTTTGACAATTTTTGATAGTTTTTGACAATTGGTTATTTTTGATAATTTTTCAAAATTTTTGACCATTTTTTAAAATTATCGACCATTTTTGATAGTTTTTGACAATTATCGACCATTTTTCAAAATTTTAACAATTTTTGACAATTATTGACCAATTTTGACAATAATTGACCATTTTTGACAGTTTTTAAAAATAATTGACAATTTTTAACCATTTTTGACAATTTTTCAAAATTTTAGACCATTTTTTTAAATTATTGATAATTATTGACCATTTTTGATAATTATTGACAATTGTTGACAATTATGGACCATTTTTCCAAATTTTTGACCATTTTTGACCATATTTCAAAAACTTTAACGATTTTTGACAATTATCAACTATTTTTCTAAATTTTGACAATTTTTGACCATTTTTGATAGTTTTTGACCGTTTTTGACAATTTTTCAAAATTTAAGACCATTTTTTTAAATTATTGATCATTTTTGATAATTATTGACAATTGTTGACAATTATGGACCATTTTTGACAATTATTGACCATTTTTTTAAATTTTGACAATTTTTGACCATTTTTGATAGTTTTTGACCATTTTTGACAATTTTTCAAAATTTAAGACCACTTTTCAAAATTATTGACCATTTTTGATAGTTTTTGACAATTATCGACCATTTTTCAAAATTTTAACAATTTTTGACAATTATCGACCAATTTTGACGATAATTGTCCATTTTAGACAGTTTTTGACCATTTCTGATAGTTTTTGACATTTATTCACCATTTTTGACAATTTTTGAAAAATTTTGACCATTTTTCAAAAAAATTTGACAATTATCGACCATTTTTCAAAATTTTAACAATTATTGACAACTTTTGACAGTTTTTGTCAATTTTGACAATTATCGACCAATTTTGACATTAATTGTCCATTTTTGACAGTTTTTGACATGTTTGATAGTTTTTGACAATTATTGACCATTTTTGAAAATTTTTGACAATTGACCATTTTTGAAAATGTTTGGCCGTTTTTCAAAAAAATTTTAAAATTTTTGACGATTATCGACCATTTTTGACAATTATTGACAATTTTTGAAAATTTTAACAATTATTGAACATTTTGAACCATATTTCAAAATTTCATTCAATATTCATAGTTTTGTGATATTTATAAGACTTTTTATGTTAAAAATGTGTTTTTTTTTTTCGAAAATTTCATGACACTATTTGTAGGTGAACGAATGATCTCTTGAATTAGTCCAGTTTTTGGTTTCAGAAATAGAATTTTCGAATATTTTCGCTACTTTTATCGTAAAAAGAAACAGTATCTACTTTCCTTTGTGTACATTGTTGCGGTGATTTAAAAGAAAAAATGCGACTCTGAGGCAAAGTCGATTGTGTGTTTTTTGGAACTCTTAAATGGACATTCCGCGACAAGTTCGACCAAGTCTCGATGATGATTTTGAGTCCATATTAGGTCATCAATTGATGGGCGGGTTTGTTGGGAGTGAAAAACAAGTGTCGGTTAGTAGTACCACGAAAAAAAAAAGCAACTGACGACCGGTAGAAGAATTCGTCGATAATGACGGTACAGGATGTGAAACGGATGAAAAAAAGATTTGACCTCACTCGATGAAAACATGTGAGAAATTTTCGCTACATAAAATTACAATAAATAAAGTTCTTTTGAAAGAGTGCGATTGTTTTGGTAACGAAATTAAATGTTGCATTTTTCGGATTTTATTTATGACCACACCGGTGCAGGGAAAATTATTGCTGAATTCAACAATGGTACTTTAAGGAGAGAGGCGACATCCATTAAGATTTTGTCTGTAATTGAATTTATGAATGAAAAATTCAAACTTTAGCCGAAAATTTAATCAAAAGTAGCAAAAAAATGTTTTCGAGCTCAAAACAATGGATTTAATGTTGAAAATAAGCATATTAATTAGAAATTTGGACATTTCGAACTTAAAAAAGAATATACTGTAAGACGCAGTCGCGGTTAATGGTAACTTATAATACCGATCCGAACATCGATAAGTAGAAACCGTCGTAGCGCTGTGCTTAGCGTAAGGGCTTGTAACTGAGGGATCCCTGGTGGTTTCGCTTTTTCAATTTTCGGAATATGTAGCTTATAATACAGGGCGCAATTTCAAATCGGATACTTCCTTTATCATAATTTTCAACTTTCCGGGTTAGGTTTGGGAAGAAATGACACTTGCTAATTAGTCTATAATCCATTGCAGTTGCAATCTATGTAATACACTAAATTTTATCCGTTCTTTTTCCATATAAACTCGACAAACGTTTATATTTTAAATAATGGCTTCTTAAAAAATGATCTCATAAATCCGAGCGAAGTAGTATGTAATAATGGTCATTTTAATTAATTAAAAATAGCTTAACTATTTGTTAAACAAATTAGTTGAACGGTGAGTCATTTTTAGCGTCCAATAAAAAATAACCTTATAAAGATCGACGGGGGTTTCGACCAATGGCGTAGCTTTGCCGGCGGCATGTAGGTGTGTTGAAACGGAGATGATTATTATTAAGGATGAATGTGGTAAAATTTCAAGATCTTAACAGGAAAACGACGATTTCATTTATACAAATCATAAAATCTAAACAACATATTTATATGCGTCTAATTTCCTTTAAATATATAAACAATATTCATAGAAAATAATTTATTTAAACGTTGTTGATTTCCCGCGCCTTGAATGATGTCACTATTATGTCCAGTGTTTGTTTACTGTAAGTTTTTTACTTACTTTAGTGATGGAGGTACATCGAAAACCAGTTAATGTTGCCCGATACCATTAAAAGTGCACTTAGTAAAGTGTTTTTCTTGAAACACAGAGATGGGAAAGCATGAAAATAATGGTGTAATGCATCGTTTCTCAACCATTTTTATGTGGCGACCAACGAAAAAGCCATCAAGTTAAGTAAAAAGTCTTGCGACCCCGTCACTATTTTGTTAATAATAAAAATCGAACTGGCAACCCTAGCGAGGCCGAGCTTCATTTTTAGGGAAGTAGTATAGGCCAGGGAAGTAAGTAGGTACATACTAGTGATGAGCGATATCGTGATTTTTTAATCACGTTGTGAAATGATAATATATAATAATGTCTTTTTCCACCCCGCGAAAAAGTGATTTTTACCGAAAAAACGTTATAACTCGAAAAACTTCCAATATATTATTTTTTTCCATAGTTTGTGTCTATCAAAGCCACATTTTCCCAAATATTCATCGAAATCGAACAATTTTTGACGAAACTAAAAATAAAAAACGAAAAATGCAGTTTTTTGCGTTTTTCGAGCTAATTTTGAGGTTATGTGAAAAAGTCAATGATGAAAAAGTTGTAGATTTTTTCAAGATCTACAACTTTTATATTCAACTTTTTTTCTTTGGGAATTCAACTTTGGCCGGAAATCGCAATAATGTATTTTTCCACCCGCCAAAAAGTGTTTTTTACCGAAAACACGTTATAACTCGAAAAACTTCCAATATATTAATTTGAAATTTTTTTCCATAGTTTGTGACTATCAAAGCCACCTTTTCCCAAATTTCCATCGAAATCGTACAATTTTTGACGAAACTAAAAATAAAAAACGAAAAATGCAGTTCTTTGCGTTATGCTATGCTATGCTAATTTTGAGGTTATGTGAAAAAGTCAATGATGAAAAAGTTGTAGATTTTTCCAAGATCTACAACTTTTATATTCAACTTTTTTTCTCTAGGACTTCAACTTTGGCCGGAAATCGCAATAATGTATTTTTCCACCCGCCAAAAAGTGTTTTTTACCGAAAACACGTTATAACTCGAAAAACTTCCAATATATTAATTTGAAATTTTTTTCCATAGTTTGTGACTATCAAAGCCACCTTTTACGAAATTTTCATCGAAATCGAACAATTTTTGACGAAACTAAAAATAAAAAACGAAAAATGCAGTTCTTTGCGTTATGCTATGCTATGCTATGCTAATTTTGAGGTTATGTGAAAAAGTCAATGATGAAAAAGTTGTAGATTTTTCCAAGATCTACAACTTTTATATTCAACTTTTTTTCTCTAGGACTTCAACTTTGGCCGGAAATCGCAATAATGTATTTTTCCACCCCCCAAAAAGTGTTTTTTACCGAAAAAACGTTATAACTCGAAAAACTTCCAATATATTAATTTGAAATTTTTTTCCATAGTTTGTGTCTATCAAAGCCACCTTTTACGAAATTTTCATCGAAATCGAACAATTTTTGACGAAACTAAAAATAAAAAACGAAAAATGCAGTTTTTTGCGTTTTTCGGGCTAATTTTGAGGTTATGCGAAAAAGTCACTAATGCAAAAGTTGTAGATTTTTCCAAGATCTACAACTTTTATATTCAACTTTTTTTCCTAGGATTCTAACTTTTGCCGGAAATAGTAATAATGTCTTTTTTTACCCCCCAAAAAAAGTGATTTTTACCGAAAAAACATCAAAATTCGAAAAAAATTTCAGTATTTTTATTTGAAATTTTTTTCCATAGTTTGTGACTATCAAAGCCATCTTTTACGAAATTTTCATCGAAATCGAACAATTTTTTGACGAAACTAAAAATAAAAAACGAAAAATGCAGTTTTTTGCGTTTTTCGGGCTAATTTTGAGGTTATGCGAAAAAGTCACTAATACAAAAGTTGTAGATTTTTCCAAGATCTACAACTTTTATATTCAACTTTTTTTCCTAGGATTCTAACTTTTGCCGGAAATAGTAATAATGTCTTTTTTTACCCCTCAAAAAAAGTGATTTTTACCGAAAAAACGTCAAAATTTGAAAAATTTTCAGTATTTTTATTTGAAATTTTTTTCCATAGTTTGTGACTATCAAAGCCACCTTTTACGAAATTTTCATCGAAATCGAACAATTTTTGACGAAACTAAAAATAAAAAACGAAAAATGCAGTTTTTTGCGTGTTTCGGGCTAATTTTGAGGTTATGCGAAAAAGTCACTAATACAAAAGTTGTAGATTTTTCCAAGATCTACAACTTTTATATTCAACTTTTTTTTCCTAGGATTCTAACTTTTGCCGGAAATAGTAATAATGTCTTTGTTTACCCCCCAAAAAAATTATTTTTACCGAAAAAACGTCAAAATTCGAAAAATTTTCAGTATTTTTATTTGAAATTTTTTTCCATAGTTTGTGACTATCAAAGCCACCTTTTACGAAATTTTCATCGAAATCGAACAATTTTTGACGAAATAAAAAATAAAAAACGAAAAATGCAGTTTTTTAAGTTTTTCGAGCTAATTTTGAGGTTATGTAAAAAAGTCACTAATGAAAAAGTTGTAGATTTTTCCAAGATCTACAATTTTTATATTCAACTTTTTTTCCTAAAACCTCAGCTTTGGCCGGAAATCGCAATAATGTCTTTTTCCTCCCCCCAAAAAAAGTGTTTTTTACCGAAAAAACGTCAAAATTCGAAAAAATTTCAATATTTTCGTCGAATGAGAGCGATGAAGAGGTCAATAATATGTTCGATTTCGAATATTTCGAATCACTCATTCGATTCATTGTCGTTTTCGCTGGCTGTGATCACGTCACGCTTTAGATTTGCTTATAGGAACTGTGACTGACTGTGATTTGTTCGTATCAGTGAAAAAGTAAAATATCTCTCATCACTAGTACATACCACAACTATCTTATCTCACTCACATTAAAATTCATTCTTTTAATAAATTAATCTTTAAAAACAAACCCCCTTTAAAAACAAACTCGACCCCCCGCTTGAGAAACGATGGTGTAATGTTATGAAAATATATAAATGACAGCTTTCATTTCGTTGAATTCAGTACACGTGAAAGCAATTAATACATACTATGGAAAATTTTCAACATTAAAATCTTTTTTTGGGCCTTAAAACATTTTTGATCAATATTATGCTTTTAGTCCAACTTTTTCAATACTACTTGGTACGAACCGTGTAACTAGCGCCCTCTATGAGAGTCAGATATAAAAACAAATTCATCCAACGAGAAACTGATTTTTTTACAGATAATTCTTCATGTAAAATTTTTTGAATTGTGGTCTTTCAAATGCTCCAATTTCACGATATTTATGTCGATCTTCTTGGATCAGCATCGACTTTTTCCTGGATGACAGCTGTTATTGGTGGACCTGTTCTTGGCTGTTCTCAGCTCTGAAACTTTGGCGTTAAGTTAACTAAACATGACAGTTAATTTTGACATTTGATATTTGTTGACAGGCGCCAAGTATGTTGATAAATGCAAAACTTAAAAGACAACCCTCGTACCTTGTGATTTAAACATTTCAATTGCTCCAATTACCTTCTCTCGCGCACACGAAAACTCGGAATTAATTTCCTGTATTTTCGAAATCTATTTACGTGAACACATTTTCCGTGTGTATTTATTTATATCGGTTGAATAACATTTTGGAGGAGGAATCAAAGTAGGCGACCGACAGGAAGCCGTCGGTCGTCTATTTAACGAACACTAATAAATCTGTGATGATAGAAATTTATATAATCCAAAAAAAAAGATACAAGAAAAAAAATAGTTTGTATTTTTTCTTAAAGAATATAATCAATGTCTGATAAAAATTCGTACAAGAAAATAATAATTCACTTGAAACTAGATCAGGGATGTAAAGAGGTTAGATTTGTGGTGTATTGTGGCTCACACCTAATCAAATTTCATTTACACCTCGTCAAAACAATATTCTCACCTGACAACAGCTCTAGCAGCAAAAGTTTTACGTTCCTATAGATGCACTCGTTATACTCGTTGTAAATGAATTAGTCTAGTCTATAAGCTTAAAATGGTGTTAATTCTACATACTTTTATTAAAATTATGTGGTTTAGTTCATTCGATCCGGAATAATGTCTAGATCATTGTGCCAAATAATTAAATTAGCCCATAAAAAATTCCAAAAATTATAAACAATTAAACACCTTCAAAAAATAGTGTTTGGTTTGTAGCTTATTCTTCGTAAATTATAAATATTTTCGAAATTTGAAAAAAAGATCCTTAAAGAGGAGGAAATTTAGTAAAAAAAAGTTCCAACTCCCGGAACTGTACCTTCATGATTTATAATTTTAATTTAACGTTGAAAATAGCCCTTCACGCGCCATTGTTAGTTTGCGCGCACGGCCTCGAAAGCGAGTACGTCACTTAAAAAAAATTATTTTTAAGTACTTAAAGTTAATTGAAAAATCTTAAAAAATTATAGTATAATCTAAACACTATAAAGAATTGATTCCCGTTGGAATTTTTCATAAAAACAAATTTTTCAATATGCTAGACAATTGTTAATTAACAAAATTTTTTCAAACTTCCTTCATCGTTCTAAACTAAAAAAAATAATAATTGCCGTAAAATCATTTCGCTTCGTGGAAGTCTTCTTATATACATACAAAAAAAGATTGCGTCATCAAAGTTTTAAAAATGTTAATACTTAGTTTAGAATAAGTAATGTAAGTTAGCAAGAAATGGCAAATCAGTCATTTATTGTTAACTGTTTCGAGGCCGTGCGCGCAACCTAACAATGGCGCGAGGAGACTATTTTCAGCGTTAAATTAAAATTATAAATAATGGAAGTACAGTTCCGGGAGTTGGAACTTTTATTTAGTAAATTTCCTCCTCTTTAAGGATCTTTTTTTCAAATTTCGAAAATATTTATAATTTACGAACAATAAGCTACAAACCAAACACAATTTTTTTTGGTGTTTAATTGTTTATAACTTTTGGAATTTTTTATGGGCTAATTTAATTATTTGGCACAATGATCTAGACATTATTCCGGATCGAATGAGCTAAACCACATAATTTTAATAAAAGTATGTAGAATTAACACCATTTTAAGCTTATAGACTAGACTACATGGTTTGAGAGAAAGTACAATCGATATTTCATCCAAAGTTTTTACATTCGCTTGACTATTTTGCTAGTGCTTTTGTTTACATCGGGCGTAAATGAAATCTGATTGGAGTAGTTTATTTGGTGAATATCAAACACTTATAGATGTCGAAGAATAAAAATATATTATTCTAACGCTTTGACAAAGTTTTGAAAAATAATTTTTCCAAAAACAGTGACCGTTCAACGAAGAAGAAACAACACTTATCCAGACAAATACAGAAAGTCGTATCTTCCAGTTCAGTGAATATGATCTCTAGCGTCATGCTATCCAAACTCATTTGAAAGAAAGGTTCACCGAGTATTATCCTTCTTCGGGATCCTTATGCCTCCCGATTTCAGCCTGAGAATCGCCATCATAGCCTCCTTACAAAAAGTTCTGTCTCAGGAAATTGTTCAACTAGGATCGCATAAATGACAGGCCATGTACGGGTGTCCGATAGAAGCTACACACTCACCTAGGGATGCGCGATACTGCCCGATATTCCAGTGTATCGATACTTTTACTTCCCATACTCGATATTTTGTATCGATACTATGCTTTTCGATTCATTCCAAGTATCGATAAATTTGTAGTGTATCGATACCTTGCAATACGGGTTTCTTAGTGGTAGCGGCAAGTGGCGTTATCTATAGTGATGAGCGATATCGTGATTTTTTAATCACGGTGTGAAATGATGTCGTGCTCTTTTTAACGAAACTAAAAATAAATAACGAAAAATGTGCAGTTTTTTGCGTTTTTCGAGCTAATTTTGAGGTTATGTGAAAAAGTCACAAATGAAAAAGTTGTAGATTTTCACAAGATCTACAACTTTTATAATCAACTTTTTATTCTAGGAACTCAACTTTGGCCGGAAATCGCAATAATGTCTTTTTCCACCCCCCCAAAAAGTGTGTTTTACCGAAAAAACGTCATAACTCGAAAAATTTCAAATATTTTAATTTGAAATTTTTTTTCATTGTTTGTGACTACGAAAACTACCTTCTACCAAATTTTCATCAAAATCGAACAATTTTTGACAAAACTAAAAATAAAAAGCGAAAAATGCAGTTTTTTTACGTTTTTCGAGCTAATTTTGAGGTTATGTGAAAAAGTCATTGATGAAAAATTTGAAGATTTTTCCATGATCTACAACTTCTATATTCAACTTTTTATTCTAGGAACTCAACTTTTGACGGAAATCGCAAAGATGTGTTTTTCCATCCCCCCAAAAAAGTGTGTTTTACCGAAAAAACTTCAAAATGAGCAAAATCTCGGATCGTTAACGTATCGATAAATTAATATTCGATATTCTTCTGTATCGATACTTTACGTTCCGATTCGGATTGATACCTAATATCGATACTTTCTAGAGCATCGCGCAACCCTACACTCATCACAACAAGGTTTTCTGTGGATGGGAGTTAAGACCGTTTCAAAATTTTGTCGCCAGAGTACTGAATAGGAAGCGCAACACATTTTTTATGTCCAAGTGAAGGTTCACCGCAAAAAAATAAAAAAATTTCATTTTTTCATATTCAAAAACAGATCACGGTATGAACATAATAATAACTTAAATTATTATAGTAGGGATCTAGTGAGTTTTGCACTTGATAAATGTAATTTTTGTCAGAAATCCGTTGGAAGAAATTCATAACATCATTACGCTAAACTTGAATTATCAAATATTCTTTGATGTTCAGTAGGATTATATATAAAATATAATTTTAAATTCTGGCAAAATAACATACGCAGGAATCCAAGATTACCTGAACAATCAGGAACTACATCTCTAAATTAATTTAGTACGCAACTTTGAACATCATTATACAGTCGAGAGAGACGAATTCCTAATGCACTGTTAACGCCCGAATCAACATCAAAAGATATATTATTTTCCATTTTATAACTAATCAACTTCGCTTGGGACTTAATCATAGCGAAATAACATCAAAAAGATTGAAAATATTCGTAAAACAACATTAATAGTAATAAAGTGTTATTACAGTTTCCTGTAAAATTGTCGTATTTAGTAATCAATAGATATCGAAAAATAAATATTAATCTAACGTTTTACAACAAACTTTTGAAAAATATTGACAATTTTACAGGAAACTGTAATAATATTTCATTGTTTCAAGCCTATGGGCTTGTTGTAAAATTTTTCGAATTTTGGTTTGCGGACGGAGGAGAAGATGTCGCTATTGTCACAACTTTAACATTTTCGATACTGGAAGACATGTATTGATTGTGATTTTAGTGTCAAATTCAGTCCGGGATTAGGCTCTTAGAGCTCTCGGACGGAGAAAATATACCTTTTACTGAAGAGGCGCAAATACGCCGAAACCAGTCTGCAAGTTATGTTGTCCCTACTAATTGCAAACCAGAATGGTTGGTTAAATCTTGTAGATCATACCGACCCCGTTTAACTTGGAAGTGTAATTCAATGTCTATCGGGGCATATATCCCGGGAAGTAGTTGTTTCATCTTAGTTGAACGGACACTGTTTTGGAAAAAATAGTAAAGCTTTAGATCAATATATTTTTCGATATCTATTAATAGTAATTTATACAACAAGTGCATAAAGTGGAACTTTTTTTCACGAATAGAAAAGTTGTGAAAAAAGACACGTTATGCATATGTTGCATACAATATTTTTTCTAGTCCTATACAAGTAATAAAATCAAAATAGTAATTTGGAATATTTTAATTAAACTCGAACTGCATCTTAACTAAAGCTAAAGTTAATTAACAATTCCTAGGTATTTCCTGAATTTATTCTATACTTTTTTCTCTAAGTGCCAAAACCAATACTGTTAGCAAGCAGATGAATAACAGGGTACTTAAGATAATAAATACTCCTCTTCGAGGACTTCCTTCTACTGTATTCATAGAGTCGATTTACCTTTGAGGTATGTCCGTACCTTCATCTACTTGCATCTATCTATAAAAAAGAAAAATATTTTCCTGTTTTGTCACCTCTAGTTTCCTAATATTTCTTTCACTCGCTACAAAAGGTTAATTCACAGAAAAGTGTTTGTTTATTAAAACAATAAAATTGCAGCTAACTGGGTTAATTTTTTTTGTTTAGTTATAAGCAGGTTAATTGGTTAAATCTACAAATTTTCAACGCTAATCATTATTTGAAGGTGAACTACACAACTTTTATAAATTAAATGTTTTTTTTCTTCTTTACTGTGAATCATACAAAAACAACTCGTTATGGTTGAACCTAACCGCCCACAGTGTTAACCAAATTTCCTCGGTCCATCGCCTATACTATATTTCTTTTTCCTTTTTCCAAAGTGCCTCATTATTTATTCTTTCTTTTTTTCTATGTGGAATGAAATGATAAAACAGATCGGTTTTACCAAAATTAAATCGACTCGTCCTGTATCGCCTCAAATACAATAGGGTCGTAAAATTCGACACAATGGTTAAGGATGCATTAATATGATAAGCCGGTGGCCAGTGTCGTGCAGTCAGTTTAAGGGTTTTGCCGATTCGCTGATGTCTGGCATATTGGCACACGTTGAAACTATTCTTCTAACAGTATATACTTGAAGGTGCTTGATGCACAAGTGCATCATGTTCGTTTAATACTATCGTCCTTGCACTTTTGCACTATTAAATAAACCCGACAAATGAAACCATTCAGGTCTTTACCGAAAAATGTAACGCCAATGCTTTATTGCCGCTTTATGGCTATCGACCCTTTCTTGTGCTCCTATTCAATAGGAAATCTATTCTTTTTTGCGAGTTGCAAGGTATTTTTTTATTTTGGAAATTTTCTAAACTGCCTTTGCCACCAAATGATTTTTTTTATTATTTACTGACATACACTAAGTATATATTATTATAAAGGAAGTTAAAAATAAAATTTGGTGATTAAAATCCTCATGGAAGTTTTTCTAAATTTATATATATCTAGTTCTGTAATATATTCGATAAAACTAATTGTCAAACTTTAGACGACCTTAATTAAGTGTAGATAAGATTCGGTATGTCAATCTTAGAAGGAAATGGTTAAAGGAAATTCAAACCTCTCGGTTAAAAAGCATATCATCACATTCTAATCAATATTTTTGCTTGGTAACCTAAAAAATGATAAACATACCAATTTATTGTATAGGGTCTTTCGGTATTCATGAACTATTATTAATTTTTAGAAAATCGCACTAGACCGGTTTTTGTCTGTAAAATTAATTTCTTAGGCACATAGTATAACCGACCAGAGGCGTTGCTCACTGGTAAAGGGTCAGAAAATACTTTCTGATATATTTTTTGAGATACAGCGCGTCAAAGTTGACTTTTGATTTTCTTTGTATATATTTTGACTACCCTTAATTTAATTTAAGTACTGTTTTGACCCTTACTTTGTGGAATCTACTAATAAAAACCAAACAATATACTTAATAGCAATGGATGTATATCTAAATATTCAATTGAAAATTCAATAGAACTAATCAAACAATAAAAAACATACAACTTACAAGATAACTCTAAACTCATTTCATTTGATGTTACCAATATGTTCTCTAAAATTCCTACAAAAGAGTACATAGATGATAAAAATATAAAAGATAAACTTAATTTGTTTGATGTATGTATTAATCAGAACTATTTTACTTTTGACAATAAGGTATATATTCAAAATGAAGGTTTACCAATTTTTTTTTCGGGCCGAGATGGGGAACTCATGTTCGAATGGGTCTAGGACCCAAACAGTGTTGGACTCATCCCCAAGGGGATGCCTGCCAACCAAACCCACCTCAAACTCGCCGTTACCCCCGCCTCGGAATCACTATCCTCGCATACTTCGAGACGAGCGGCGGTCCCTCGCACACTCTCCGCTCACACCGTCGTCTTCTCCCTACCCCTCATGCCATATCGAGTCGTTCACTCCCCCTAACCATGCTCTCTACTACGCCACTTACCTCCATCTATTCCTCCTCCCCCTCAACATTATCTCCACCATGTTCTCTCAATACACCGACTCCCCTAGTTTCCTCTCCAACTTCCAATTTTAAATTCCAGGCCTTTGAGTCCCTTAAGTCCTGACCCTTCAGACCTTAATCCCCTCACACCCTCGCACTTCCTCATCGGTCGCACACTTTCTTCAGTTCCTGAGCCCAACCAACTGGAGATGAAAATTAACCGCCTCAATAACTTTGTAAGGTCCAACAATTACGCCAGCAGCTCTGGAAACTATGGTCTCTCGAGTACATTTCAGAACTTCAAAGTCGTCAGAACTGGAAACAAAATGCTTCCAGTTTGCAGGTGAATCACTTGGTCTTAATCAAAGAGCCAAATCTTAGTTCGCTACAATGGCGCCTCGGAAGAGTCATCACGCTTCATGAAGGTCAAGATGGAATTCCCACCTTAAGAACTACCAAAGGTGAAGTGCAAAGGGCGATTTCAAATTTGTGCCCACTACCCCTAACCAATGATATTGAACATTAAATTATTAAAGTTTGAAAGCTCACTCTTTCAAGGCGGAGGGCATGTTCCGTTTCACCCTCCACGTTACGCCTATGTCGGGACTATTTTCGGTTACACCGGCAACAGTCGAAAGGGCGCCAGTGTTGGACAATGATACCTACAAGTGACAAGTGTTTCAGTCATTATGTTCACATTTTAACTATACTTGTATTATTGTTTAATAAAAAAGGTTAAGGCTTAGAACCAGTGCCTTTTTCTTCCAAGTTTTCTTCAACTTTTCTACATGGTTTCTTCTTAGTTCCTCCAGCATCTAAACACATACCCCATATCATCCTCCACTTCATACCTCTCGCACTCCTCCATCCATTCCTGTACTTCCTCTCTGGTCGCACCCCTCCAGCGTTTATTCCTAGCTCTAGCCATCACGTCCAATGGGTAGGTCCTTGCCAGCACCGCTGCTGCCAGACCACCCACTGTCCTGTACCTCTGCACCACCCTCAACAATATCCCTCTCTGCACCCTCAGAAGTGGCCTAACCCTTGCATTCACTCCCGTTCTTTCACCCCACACCTCCGCACCGTACACCATACTCTGCTCTACCGTCCTACCACTCACCCGGCCCTTTCACATTAATCTCCCCATCCATGCTGCCCTTACTTTCCCCTTTTGTTCCGCCTTTATGTGTCTACTGAAGGATAATTGACTATCCAACCGCACCCCAATAGGTATTTCACAGACTCCTCCATACGAATTCTCCTTCCCTTCACCATCACCCCCACTTCCCTCGTCTTGCTCCGTCCCTTCACTAGCAACCCCACCGTGTCTTATCTTCCGCCACTTCTAGTCCGCACCGCTCTATCTTCTCCACAATCTTCCTACACATTCTCTCCGCCTTTCTTTCTATCTCCGCCTCTCAGTTACTCCGTATAAAAATATTGATTTTACAATTTTTTTAGGATGATATATCGATGAAAAATTATATTTGATTACATACAGGGTGTCTGTTTTTATATCCTTTTTAAAAGCTTATATCTTTCAAACGGTTCTAGATAACGAGAGTCGGTTTCACAGTTAGGTTTAAAATTACTCTAAACTATGACCAGAAATATTAGAAGGTCACCAACCACTTGAGTTATCACCATGCGGTCGATTATACCTGTCATAGCGATTAAATTTTGTTTTATGATGATGATATTGGGTTAAGATAATTATTAAGAAAAATAGCTTGATTATATAGATTTACGACCTTCTTAGATCTCTGGTCGTACTTTACATACATAGATCACAGTTTGGTGGACCAAAAACAAATTGAGATCTTCTTACTTATGTCTAATTTCAAAGTAGTGGACTGCACTGATCGAAATTACAAATTCAATGGTTTTTTTAAAGGTGTGTTGAATTCGTGACACTTGGTAGAAGAATTATGTTCGTTTCAAATTGTTTGTTAGCCTCGGGTGTTGATTATGTATACCTAGATTTGTTTGTAATTTCTCGGATTTCATATAAAAATACACGTAATGACAGATAAGGTTAGTATAGGGAAAGTGTGAATCGGTTTTTTTTTTAAATTGACTTCAATAACATATTTCAGTATTTTCAGTGAAAGTGACGAGGAAATTGGGTCTATTTTTAAAGAATAAATGGGATTGGACGATAATAAATTATTGTGCTTTCTTCCGTCTTCTTTTTGAATTACGAGTTTCATAAATCAGATTGTGGTGCGACAGTCGTAATATAAATGAAAATTTATTGAGTGAAATGAATTTCTTTCTTAACTATTTTGGAGGCAAAAAATGACATTTAATTAAGATATTTAATAAAACGACACCTCCAAATTGAATAGTTTATATACCTAAACAATGCGAAATTAACAGTCAGTATAATTAAGAAATGCCAGAAATTGACTAACTATCCCTTTTCTCAAGAAGGAACATTAAGATACTGAATACGTGATAAATATGTGAATAACTCCACAAAAAGGGCCCCTTCTTATCTTCGCTAGGGTTGCATTTCTCGACCCAATACAGGTAGCTAGTGTTTTTCAACTTTCCAGCCCCGTATCTCATAATTTACAGATAAGAGTAATATTCTCCACCGGTGAAGACGGCAACCTCCGGTTTAACAAATGTGAACCACAGCTTCCTTTTATGACTGCCCTGTATGAACAATAGAATATATTTTATGATTTAAATAAAGGGAAGTGGTACATGTGTGTGTATGAAATTTTTCATGAATTAGATTTTTATATTTATGGTAAGTTTTTATTTTTGAAGCTTGCTTCTTATTGCAGGACATAGGACTTTTGGGAAGGCTAGTGAACTCGTGAAACGTGTAATGTTACGAAAAAGCGTTCGTCACGCGATGACTCATTAGAAAGAGAGAGAGACGCAGGCTATAGTGTACGTTCGGTGCAGAGGGAAAAAGAGTCAAAATTTTGAAAAAATGGTCAATAATTATAAAAAACTGTCAAAAGTGGTCAATGATTGTTGAAAATTGTCAAAATTTTTGAAAAATTGTCAGAACCCGTCAAAAATGGTCAATAATTGTTAAAATTTGGAAAAATGGTCAACATTTTTGAAAAATTGTCGAAAATTATCAATAATTTTCAAAAATGGTGAATAATTGTTAAAATTTGATAAAAGGTCATAAGATATCACAATTACGATATAGCCAATAATTTCAATGACTATCGACAAGAAATGGTTTTGTTGCACATTCCTTTTAGAAGTGAAGATAATGATGTTCTTGCATTCTATTGCGCGTATTTTTATTGATGGTTTTCCCAACCTCGCATTCTATTGTGCATAGGAAGCAAATTTCTGTCGGCGGTCCGACGAACGCTCACCTTTTTTTTATCTAACGATAACATTAAGTTTCTCTGGTAAAGTGTTTTCACGTCAGTTTATTATTTTTTAATGAATTTTGAAGATATTGATAAAAAAGTTTTATATCCTAAAATTGAGAGAAATTGTGCCCAATGTGACGCCTCTGTATTAGTTATTTTCTTACATACGTGCCAATTGAAGCAAAATGCAATAAAAATTGTAAAATTTATTACAAATACGTGCAGTTTTCTCAATAGATAATAATAATTACGACTTAAATTGAGGTTAGGTATATAAACACTGCCAAAGAAATCAATTAGACACTTTTTATTTTAAATATCATGTAAGAAGTAACTCACAGTTAAAAAAACTAAGGTGTGTATATGTATACATGTACTATTTTTATTTATTTTAACCACATGACTTAGTTTTACGGCCATTTTGCAGTGCTATTTTCCATTTTCCCTATTTTTCACTTATGATACGCTTGTGCTAACCAAGTACAAACTTTTCATGGCACATTGAAGATGCGCGAAAGAAAAAGAGGATACTGCCTTAAGAGAGATAGAAACCGATCGTACGGCTCGACCACGCTCGGGCTTATCAAAGGTTTAATAAAACATCCCATATCTCAACGAATTCGAATTTTTTTTTCAAGTTCATCAAAATTAAAAGAATCTCGGTTTTTCATTTGAGAAAGGAAGAAAAAAATCGGCGCCGCGTCTGTAATATTCGAAAAAGCCTCGTCCGTCTTGGTTTTATCAACACTCGAGAAAATTTCAATAAATTCTTTCTAAAAATACTCTCGGAACACATATTATAGAAAATCCGTCTACAAACATTGCCTCCACACCGTGTTGGTATTTTTAACTTGGACGTAAAATAAATATTAACCATTTAGAAGAGTGTGAAGACGTTTATATGAGAAATCTATATGTTTGGAGTATTAATTGACAGTTGTGGAATGATATTTTTAATGTATAGTGCAGTAGCAGAAGTAATCGTTATTTTTACCTACAAATTTGGATTCATCCTGCGAAAAAATCCTGTGGTGTGAAGTGCGGTGACTTTGGTGGCCACTCAACGGATCCTCGCCTACCAACCAAGATATCTTTTCTGAGATATACCGAGTTAACGTTGACAATTGCCTCTTTTTTGTTACCCTTAATTTGACTACCTGTAAAAATTAAATACCTTTGGCTAAGGTGCTGTTCAATTATTTCCCGGTAGGTCGATCCTTCAAGAGCCTGCAGCTAAAATTTTAGCTTTATATTCCCATTATTATGGTTTGTACAATTTTTTAAAATAAATGAGTGAAAACCAGTAAACCTCATTTTAGTATTACCTTTTTCCATATTTTTGTCTATAACAATTGAACTATTCTTTGTAGAGACATGTACTATATCTCAATCGATTTGGCATAAAATTTACTAGAAAAAAAAATTTTTTAGCCATATTTTCCGAGATACAGCGCGTTAAAGTCGACTTTTGCTTTTCTCCACATATATTTTGACTCCCTGTAAAAATTAAATTCCTTTGGCTGCGGTGCTGTTCAATTATTTCCAAGTAGATCGGTCCTTCAAGAGCGTCCAGTTAAAATTTTAGCTTTATATTCACATTATTATGGTTAGTACAATTTTTTAAATCAATGAGTGTCCAGTAAACCACATTTCAGGGTTACCTTATTCCGTATATTCGCCTATAAGATTTGAAACATTCTTTGTAAAGACATGTACTGTATCTCAATCGATTGGGCATAAAATTTACTACAAAAAGAAAATTTTTCGCCATATTTTCTGTTATATTTTTCGAGATACAGCGCGTCAAAGTCGACTTTTGCTCTTCTCCACATATATTTTGACTACCTGTAAAAATTAAATTCCTTTGCCTACGGTACTGTTCAATTATTTCCTGGAAGGTCCGTCCTTCAAGAGCCTCCAGCTAAAATTTAAGCTTTATATTCACATTATTATGGTTAGTACAATGTTTTAAATCAGTGAGTGTCCAGTAAACCACATTTCAGGGTTACCTTATTCCGTATATTCGCCTATAAGATTTGAACCATTCTTTGTAGAGACATGTACTCTATCTCAATCGATTAGGCATAAAATTTACTACAAAATGAAAATTTTTCGCCATATTTTCTGTTAGATTTTTCGAGATACAGCGCATCAAAGTCGACTTTTGCTTTTCTCCACATATATTTTGACTACCTGTAAAAATTAAATTCCTTTGGCTACGGTGCTGTCGAATCATTTCCCAGTAGATCGGTCCTTCAAGAAACTCCAGTTAAAATTTTAGCTTTATATTCACATTATTATGGTTAGTACAATTTTTTAAATCAATGAGTGTCCAGTAAACCACATTTCAGGGTTACCTTATTCCGTATATTCGCCTATAACATTTGAACCATTCTTTGTAGAGATATGTGCTATATCTCAATCGATTAGGCATAAAATTTACTACAAAATGAAAAATTTACGCAATATTGTCTGTTATATTTTTCGAGATACAGCGCGTCAAAGTCAACTTTTGCTTTTCTCCGCATATATTTTGACTACCCTTAATTTGACTTCGTGTAAAAATTAAATTCCTTTGGCTACGGTGCTGTTCAATTATTTCATGGTAGTTCAATCCTTCAAAAGCCCCCAGTTAAAATTTTAGCGTTATATTCACATTATTATGGTTAGTACAATTTTTTAAATCAATGAGTGTCCAGTAAACCACATTTTAGGGCTACCTTATTCCGTATATTTGCCTATAACATTTGAACCATTCCTTGTAGAGATATGTGCTATATCTCAATCGATTAGGCATAAAATTTACTACAAAATGAAAAATTTTCGCAATATTTTCTGTTATATTTTTCGAGATACAGCGTGTCAAAGTCTACTTTGCTTTTCTCTACATATATTTCGCCTACCCTTAATTTGACTAGCTGTAAAAATTAAATTTCTTTGGCTACGATGCTCTTTTATTATTTTCTGGTGGGTCGGTCCTTCAAGAGCCTCCAGTTAAAATTTTAGCTTTATATTTACATTATTATGGTTAGTACAATTTTTTAAATCAATGAGTGTCCAGTAAACCACATTTTAGGGCTACCTTATTCCGTATATTTGCCTTTAACATTTGAACCGTTCTTTGTAGAGTCATGTGCTATATCTCAATCGATTAGGCATAAAATTTTCTACAAAATGTAAATTTTTTGCTATATTTTCTGTTACATTTTTCGAGATACAGCGCGTCAAAGTCGACTTTTGCTTTTCTCCACATATATTTTGACTACCCTTAATTTGGCTAGCTGTAAAAATTAAATTCCTTTGGCTACGGTGCTTACGAATTATTTCCTGGTAGGTCGGTCCTTCAAGAGCCTCCAGTTAAAATTTTAGCTTTATATTCACATTATTATGGTTAGTACAATTTTTTAAATCAATGAGTATCCAGTAAACCACATTTTAGGGTTACCTTATTTCGTATATTTTCCAATAACATTTGAACCATTCTTTGTAGAGGCATGTACTATATCTCAATCGATTAGGCAAACAATTTACTACAAAATGAAAATTTTTCGCCATATTTTCTGTTATATTTTTCGAGATACAGCGCGTTAAAGTCGACTTTTGCTTTTCTCTACATATATTTTGACTACCTGTAAAAATTAAATTCCTTTTTCTACGGTGCTGTTCAATTATTTCCTGATAGGTCGGTCCTTCAAGAACCTCCAGTTAAAATTTTAGCTTTATATTCGCATAATTATGGTTAGTACAATTTTTTAAATCAATGAGTGTCCAGTAAACCACATTTCAGGGTTACCTTATTTCGTATATTCGCCTATAAGATTTGAAGCATTCTTTGTAAAGACATGTACTGTATCTCAATCGCTTTATACTCACATTATTATGGCTAGTAAGATTTTTTAAATCAGTGAGTGTCCAGTAAACCACATTTTAGGGCTACCTTATTCCGTATATTTGCCTTTAACATTTGAACCATTCTTTGTAGAGACATGTGCTATATCTCAATCGATTAGGCATAAAATTTACTACAAAATGAAAAATTTTCGCAATATTTTCTGTTATATTTTTCGAGATACGGCGTGTCAAGTTCTACTTTGCTTTTCTCTACATATATTTCGCCTACCCTTAATTTGACTAGCTGTAAAAATTAAATTTCTTTGGCTACGATGCTCTTTTATTATTTTCTGGTAGGTCGGTCCTTCAAGAGCCTCCAGTTAAAATTTTAGCTTTATATTCACATTATTATGGCTAGTACAATTTTTTAAATCAATTAGTGTCCAGTAAACCACATTTTAGGGTTACCTTATTCCGTATATTTGCCTATAATATTTGAACCATTCTTTGTAGAGAGATGTACTATATCTCAATCGATTAGGTATAAAATTTACTGCAAAATGTAAATTTTTTGCTATATTTTCTGTTATATATTTCGAGATACAGCGCGTCAAAGTCGACTTTTGCTTTTCTCCGCATATATTTTGACTACCCTTAATTTTACTAGCTGTAAAAATCAAATTCCTTTGGCTACGATGCTCTTTTATTATTTCCTGGTAGTTCGGTCCTTCAAGAGCCTCCAGTTAAAATTTTAGCTTTATATTCACATTATTATGGTTAGTACAATTTTTTAAATCAATGAGTGTCCAGTAAACCACATTTCAGGGTTACCTTATTCCGTATATTCGCCTATAAGATTTGAAGCATTCTTTGTAAAGACATGTACTATATCTCAATCGATTAGGCATAAAATTTACTACAAAAAGAAAATTTTTCGCCATATTTTCTGTTATATTTTTCGAGATACAGCGCGTCAAAGTCGATTTTTGCTCTTCTCCACATATATTTTGACTACCTGAAAAAATTAAATTCCTTTGGCTACGGTGCTGTTCAATTATTTCCTGATAGGTCGGTTCTTCAAGAACCTCCAGTTAAAATTTTAGCTTTATACTCACATTATTATGGCTAGTAAGATTTTTTAAATCAATGAGTGTCCAGTAAACCACATTTCAGGGTTACCTTATTCCGTATATTCGCCTATAAGATTTGAAGCATTCTTTGTAAAGACATGTACTGTATCTCAATCGATTAGGCATAAAATTTACTACAAAAAGAAAATTTTTCGCCATATTTTCTGTTATATTTTTCGAGATACAGCGCGTCAAAGTCGACTTTTGCTCTTCTCCACATATATTTTGACTACCTGTAAAAATTAAATTCCTTTGCCTACGGTACTGTTCAATTATATCCTGGTAGGTCCGTCCTTCAAGAGTCTCCAGTTAAAATATTGGCTTTATATTCACATTATTATGGTTAGTACAATTTTTTAAATCAATGAGTGTTCAGTAAACCACATTTTAGAGTTACCTTATTCCGTATATTTGCCTATAACATTTCAACCATTCTTTGTAGAGACATGTACTATATCTCAATCGATTAGGCATAAAATTTAATACAAAATGAAAAATTTTCGCTATATTTTCTGTTATATTTTTCGAGATACAGCGCGTCAAAGTCGACTTTTGCTTTTCTCCACATATATTTTGACTACCCTTAATTTGACGTCCTCTAAAAATTAAATTCCTTTGGCTACGGTGCTGACGAATTATTTCCTGGTAGGTCCGTCCTTCAAGAGTCTCCAGTTAAAATTTTGGCTTTATATTCACATTATTATGGTTAGTAGAATTTTTTAAATCAATGAGTGTCCTGTAAACCACATTTTAGGGTTACCTTATTCCGTATATTTGCCTATAACATTTGAACCATTCTTTGTAGAGAAATGTACTATATCTCAATCGATTAGGTATAAAATTTACTACAAAATGTAAATTTTTTGCTATATTTTCTGTTATATATTTCGAGATACAGCGCGTCAAAGTCGACTTTTGCTTTTCTCCACATATATTTTGACTACCTTTAATTTGACTAGCTGTAAAAATTAAATTCCTTTGGCTACGATGCTCTTTTATTATTTCCTGGTAGGTCGGTTGTTCAAGAGCCTCCAGTTGAAATTTTGGCTTTATATTCACATTATTATGGTTAGTAGAATTTTTTAAATCAATGAGTGTCCTGTAAACCACATTTTAGGGTCACCTTATTCCGTATATTTGCCTATAACATTTGAACCATTCTTCGTAGAGACATGTACTCTATTTCAATCGATTAGGCATAAAATTTACTACAAAAAGAAAATTTTTCGTCCCTTCTACGGTTATATTTTCCGAGATATAGCGTGTCAAAGTTGCAAAAAATATTAAATTTTTAAAATAAATCTTTTCTTATAAAAAATTATTTAATCATAAAATCGGTACTACTCGTAACCATCTCCAACACAAGTAGGTACACATACGCTTCATTATTCTTTTTTATTTTTTTCTGGGTCACGAGGCTCCACAATAATCTTATGTCACGGCTCAGGATCATAATTAAGAATTAAAATTCATAACTGTTTCTCTTGCTTCGAACTCTCTGTAACATACACTGCACGACATATATTCGATATACCACCCAACGTGCCACCAAAACAAAAATTTCATTAAACCAATTACATTAAAATTAAAAACTCCTTGATGAGGATCTTGAAGGAGATAAATATTCAGCTATCATTGCCAAGAAAGGCACTTATTGATAAAGAAAAACATTTTCTAGTGTATACATTGTTGTGATACGATCACACCTTGTACATCATTAATACAGTGGATAATAAAATTGTACATGTTCAAGCTATTCCTGCGACACACTGTATATTTTAAAACTAAAAAATTAAGTATAAATATGAATTATAACAGTACCATACAGCTGATACGTTCACATGACTTTCATCTAGAAGAGGAAATGAATATCTCCGGGTAACCTGAATGTACTCCGACGTATTACGCACACCCATATGGCAACATTTCCTGCTTTTCTAAGGTAAATAGTTGGTTTTGAAGTACAGGATTTTGATCTGTGGTGATTTTATCCCGGGAGAGAACGTGTCTTGAAAAAAAGTTCACCTCCCGTGGCTTACGGGGCTGATTTAAAGCCGTTTGGTAGCCTTGTGCTGCCCAGATGGTTTTACTGTCGCCGATCACACCCACTTATCTACGTGTGGGTCGTCTTCTTTCTTATATACACTGCCCGAGAAAGTTTTATTGAATTATTTTAGAAGATTAATTGTAATTGAGATGAGATGGAGGAAAAGTTATTAAATATTGATTATATTTGACAAAGAATGGGTTTAATTTATAGATATTTTTGGAACTAGAAACTTAAAAAAATATATACAGATAATTTCTTCTTTTATCTCTATTTTTTATCATATTTTTTCTTGACCTACTTATTTACACTCTCAGTCTTCACTATCTGCGGCGTTGTCAAATCCACCGAAAAATACCAGAATCTCCAGATTGGCATATTTTAATGTCTTACCATATAATATCGGTGGCTATGAATAATAATTTATTATTTGTAATAAATATGATGTCAAGATTTATTGTTTTTTTTTAATAATAGATATTTGAAATTGTGACTCATTTCATATGAAAAAAAAAACCAGTTGACTACAGTAATGTGGGTGTTAATGGTGTAATTACACGATGACTGTCACCTTTGCCAGAGGTAAAAACCTGTGAACAAATTAGTGAAGCATTGTTTATTTCATCCTAACAGTTTTTGTTTATATAAAAAAAAAGAATGCGTCAGTTGTTTAATAATAGGTGTAGTGAAATTTGTATAAAATGACACTAATCTATATTTTTGCTTATAAAATTTAAACCAGTTATTGCAAAGAGTTATTCATTCGATTCGGCGTAAAAGTTACTACAATAGCAATATTTTTCGCTATTTCCTCTGTCATATTTTTCGAGATATAGCGCATTAAATTTGACTGTATGAAAATTGACTACCTTTATTTTGACTACTTGTAAAATGGTAATCCTTCCGGTTATAGTATTGTTGAATTTTTTCTTGAAAGATTGATCCTTTAAGAAGCTCCATATAAAATTGCAGCATAATATTTCCATTTTTGTGGTCTGTACAAATTTTGTAATCAGGTGTATGACACTAAATCGGAACTAAGTTTTTTCCGACACTTTTATATATGGAAATCCACTAATTCGACCCCGTGGATTCTGAAAATCTACATAAAATTTTTCTAAAGAACATAATAAAAATAAATTTTTTTTTTAAATTCCGTATCCCTAACTTTTGTGTACTCCTGTATACAAAATATCGCAGATACGTTATCGCTGATTTTTTTCCATATTCGTTCATCATCTAAGAGTGTGTCTCTAAAATATCAGCTCAAACTTCCCATTAATATGGCCTCTACGATTTTTTGACTTGCGACTATAATTTTACCTAACTTTTTGAATTTTCAAATTTCCAAAATCGGAACAAAATTTTATCCGACACTTTTATATATGGAAATCCAATAATTCGACCCCGTGGATTCCGAAAATCTACATAAAATTTTTCTAAAGTCCATAATAAAAATAATTTTTTTTTCGAAATTCCGTACCCCTATCTTTTGAGAACTCCTGTATACAAAATATCGCAGATACGTTTTCGCCGATTTTTTCCAATATTCGTTCATCATCTAAAAGTGTGTCTCTAAAATTTCACCTCAAACTTCCCATTATTATGGCCTCTACGATTTTTTGACTTGCGACTATAACTTTACCTAACTTTTTGAATTTTCAAATATCCAAAATCGGAACTAAGTTTTTTCCGACACTTTTATATATGGAAATCCACTAATTCGACCCCGTGAATTCCGAAAATCCATATAAAATTTTTCTAAAGTCCATAATAAAAATAATTTTTTTTTTCGAAATTCCGTACCCCTTTCTTTTGAGAACTCCTGTATACAAAATATCGCAGATGCGTTTTCGCCGATTTTTTCCCATATTCGTTCATCATCTAAAAGTGTGTCTCTAAAATTTCAGCTCAAACTTCCCATTATTATGGCCTCTACGATTTTTTGACTTGCGACTATAATATTACCTCACTTTTTGAATTTTCAAATTTCCAAAATCGGAACTAGGTTTTTTCCGACACTTTTATATATGGAAATCCACTAATTCGACCCCGTGGATACCGAAAAACCATATAAAATTTTTCTAAAGTCCATCATTAAAATAATTTTTTTTTCGAAATTCCGTACTCCTAACTTTTGTGTACTCCTGTATACAAAATATAGCAGATACGTTTTCGCTGATTTTTTTCCATATTCGTTTATCATCTAAGAGTGTGTCTCTAAAATTTCAGCTCAAACTATCCATTATTATGGCCTCTACGATTTTTTGACTTGCGACCATAATTTTACCTCACTTTTTGAATTTTCAAATTTCCAAAATCGGAACTAGGTTTTTTCCGACACTTTTATATATGGAAATCCACCAATTCGACCCCGTGGATTCCGAAAATCCATATAAAATTTTTCCAAAGTCCATAATAAAAATAATTATTTTTTCCGAAATTCCGTTCCCCTAACTTTTGTGCACTCCTGTATACAAAATATCGCATATACGTTTCCGCTGATTTTTTTTCCATATTCGTTCGTCATCTAAGAGTGTGTCTCTAAAATTTAAGCTTAAACTTCTTATTATTATGGCCTCTACGATTTTTATTTCCAAAAAAAGTTTTTTCCGACTCTTTTATATATGGAAATCCACTAATTCGACCCCGTAGATTCCGAAAATCCATAATAAAAATAATTTTTTTTTCGAAATTTCGTACCCCTGTAGAGACTTGTACAGTATTTCATTCGATTTGGCATGAAATTTACTGTAAAAAGAAAAATTTTTGCCATTTGTTCTGTCATATTTTTGAATCAATAGATGTTTTTTTGAAAACCCATATATTCCATTTTAGGATCTGATTTTATTTTCTAAAAAAATTCGTTGTCTCTAGTCGATTTCACTTCCCCAAAACCCCTTTTCCCAATTTCGACACGCATTCTAAATTTCCAACAAGCGAATGATTTTATTCCAAATCAATTTATTTTGTACATTTCCTATAATATTTTCAACTCGATTCTAACACGAAAATAGCTTCGAAGATAAACACATTTCGAGATATTTTTATAATTCTCGAGATTCGTGAAAGTTAAAATAATATCCCAAAGAGTTTATTGTTGTAAATATAATGTAATTGTTACCACTTAACATTCTTATTCTATTTTTAACTTTAAATATATTAACTTTGATAAAGATATGATAGAAAATATCAAATTCGGTGGTTTTAATATTCTAAACATCATATTTTACAGAAAATTTGGTAAAATTGATCATTTAATTTTGATAAAAGTAGCTGTAGAAGTGTATAGAAAACGAATACAGGAGCGTCTATCCGAAACTATAGGTGCCGACGTTGCCAAATTACAAGAAAGTGACATTTGAAAAATGTGGAGAATAAAATGAGGTTAAGTGTTTGTTTTCGTTTTATATAATATCTTAGCTTCTCGCAGCTCTTACTTTTTCAAGAAGAGGAAGGAAAAATAACCATTCCATTAACCTTTCTCCTTGAAGATTCATTAAGGTGAAGGGTGTATGGAATGGTTATTTTTCCTTCCCCTTCTTGAAAAAGTAAGAGCTAAGATATATAAAACGGAAACAAACACTTAACCTCATTTTATTCTCCACATTTTTCAAATGTCACTTTCTTGAAATTTGGCAACGTCGGCGCCTAGAGCTTCGGATAGACGCTCCTAACGAATACTACTACATAACCTCAAATTTCTACAACACCAGTCATCCTATATAACAAAAATTAAGTGTGTTTTTTTAGCATAAATACCACAAATCGTCAACGGTTTATTATTATCGGTAATAAGTCATTTCTTATTTTAAATGGTAAGTATATTATTTATTATAAAAAATTCAACACTCTGTAAATCATTAACGACAAAACGTATCACACGTGTTTATAAAAACTTATCGTTTTAAAATTGGAAACACCCTGTATATATGATACATACGTCTTTGTTGTTATTTAAAGACTGTTAAAAGTATTTAAAAACTTATTAAAAATTACGCAAACCACTTTACGTTTAACTACTTAAATTCTGAATAAAACTATTCTTATAAATTATCAGAACAATTAAGATTTTCACTTTTCAACACAATAGACAGGTTTATTTCAATATTTATATGGTTTTAAGAAAGTTGGCTGAGTAAATAATAAATTCAGATCACGCACTACCTTCGTACAAGTAAATTTACTATTTATTATCTCACGATGCCACGAGATAACAAAGGAAAGAAAACCGCCAGATAACAATCGAGACCGGATTTGAACAAACGGAAGAGACTAGATTTCTTTTAATTTTATTATATTTGTGGAAATAATACCGACATTGTAACGTCTATGTTTAACAATGAATAAAATTTATTTCAAAACACAAATCGTCATTTAAAAAGTTAGGAAAACTATAAGTTTCTTCGGTATTGGCAACACTGGAAAAAACAAAAACAATTTTTATATTTTCACATTAAACACCCTGTATAAAGGCATATTTTATTCAAATGTTTTAGTTTTAATCTTCTTATTATATTACTTATTTTGAACATACTGTATATCTACCATCAAATTTTGTTTTAATAATCCGTCTCGCTCGCGATTTTAGTATAGACAATTAACTTCACTATTCTTTCAACCTAACTTGATGAATTTTTGTTTTAAAAAGAAACGTAGAGTCCGCCGACAGAAGTGAAAATACCAAAAATGAATCCCTTTTAAAAATTCTATCGTAAATGGAATTTTTTACAAACAAATTAACCCTCTTTAAAAATTCTATCGTGCGTCCATGGTAGATGTAAATTTTTTTCAAATAATTAATCCTTTTAAAAAAAAATGTGTACGCCTATGGTAGAAGGAAATTTTTACAATTAAATTACAGTACACATATGTACACAGTATACATATAGCTCATGGAAAGCGTGACGATGATTTATGCAACACTTCATTTTAAAAGTATTGTGTGTTGCATAAAAGCGTGGCGATGACGAAAAATCCATGTTTTTTCTTCAACCAAAAAAAAATGCTCGACGCGCCTAAAGAAGTTTTCACTTCAAAAATTCTCCATGGTCAGAGTCGTACTAAGGAGGGGCAATGATCATTTTCCAAAATTCCTTATGAAATATATGGGGAGAAAACATTTTTTAGTGAAAAGAGTACAGTTTTTCATAATTTTGATTTGAAAATTCTTGTGATAGTATTTTAAATTTTTATTTTTTGTTTCAGGTAAGAAATTAACAACGTCAGTTGTTAATCTTCAATTCTCATATTCGTAAGTACAATAATCATATAAGGGACGTAAAATATTAGTTCTGGCAACATTATTAATATACATGGTGGTTTTAAAAGCCATTTAACTCGATATTTAAAAAAAAGATGATAACTTTTAGGAAATGAAACGCTGTATTATAAAAATGAATATTATTTGTAAAAATTACTTCTAAAAACCAGTAGCGTCACCAGGAAAAATAAATTTCACTTTCAGTCAGAAACAATTCAACACCCTGTATATCATTAACGACAAGACTTATCACACATGTTCATAAGAACTTTTCGTCTTAAAGCGCCCACTACAATATTTTAGATTACTAAGGAAACACCCTGTATATTTGTTTAGTATCACTCTACTTTATATCTCTTTGAAGTATCTAAGAAATAGCATTGTTATCCTGCAATTTGATAAACCAATATAACTCGTTAAAACAACTTGATATGCTCGAAGTATCACACTGCAGATGTATTTCCTGTACTTCAAATGGCCTCTATATTTAGGTTACATCCATACTTAGAACCGGTACCATTAGTACTTATAGTCGACATTTGAATAATTGTATGTGAACGTACTGGCCGATTAAATTTTTTTTTCTACTTATTTAGTTAGAAAAAGAAGAAAAATAAAGTAAAGTGACAATGAAAATCGTCGTGAAAAATAAGGATATTAACCTTGTTAACTTTATCTTTATGTAAATAGCTTTTAATGTTAGAACAAATGTCTAAGATTGTATTTTTTTTTGTAAATATTGTCTTATTGTGAAATTGAAATTAACTCAGGTGTTTTGCGTTATTTATTTCACAAGAAATTAACGAAAAGAATAACCAGATAACCTCAAATTAACTGATCTCGTTGAATTCTTACTGGAGCGAAAAATGTTCAGCTCAATCACTACCGAAGACTGATTTTCTTAGGGTGCGTTTATGTTGGAGATTCCATAAACAATAAGATAGTAGCAAAGCGAAGAAAATGATTTCATTATCACAGATCACCTACCTATAGATAGGCATCTGACCCGTGGCGAATTAATTGTAAGGGTGGCGCCACCTTGAGAGCCTGAGCAGTAGCTCTAGCACCTTTGACATGGTTGTGATCTTCGCTAACAGCGGAAAAAGAAGATTCCTGTAATTTTACAGTTTTTGGCGGCATATTCAAAATTACTGTAATTTTACTTTTATTGCAAAATGCCATTTTTTGATATTTCATTTAAATAAACTCAACATTTTTGTTTGATATTACAATAATAACAATCAAATAGTCAAGTTAAATTAAATGTCCAAAAATGGACCATATAATGCTTGAAATGGGAAAAATAAACTAACAAACATCAAGTTTATATATTTTATTTAATATAAAAAAGTACACGATAAATGAAACGGTTTTTTAAATATTTTAATGTCAAACAGGAAGAACGATAAATGTTAGGAGTTTAACAACAATGCAATAAACTGAGTAAATAATTTTGAAAAATCTCAGCATGCGATGTAAGGTAAAACGATTTTTTAAAGTAAGAAGTCTTAATAAGTTAATAATTATTAACAGTGATCAGGGAACGCTGCAAATTACAACAAATAGTGGAGCAGTAACCCTCTCATCCTTAATATTGAAATACAGAAAAAGAAGCATATTCTGGAATGCAAAAATAATTAAATATAATATAATGAAGTTAAAAAGACACAAACATTTGATAAAAATCAATAATCATTAAAATAAATACTAAAATAAAAAGCTATACAGATACATTCAAACACAAAAGGAACCTAGGGATTTAATGTATTCGCCGATCTAAATAGTCCACCAACAAAACATTTCTATAAGTTCACTTCAATGAATATCAAGTATTGATCTGGACAGCTGGATACAGAACCAATGTATGAAACCCCGCCCATTCTCCTTCCAAAATTTGTTAGTTATGTGCGAACCTCTGGTGCGAACTGCGATTTAGTATTGAATAATTATTTGATGGGAGTAGTAAACGTCACTATATATTGAAACAATATGCTTACGTTTTATGTTGTTAAAATCGAAAATTAATTGTTAAATTATTTTTAACAATTAATGTTTCGGGTTAAAAGATAATATGTTTTGATTTCTTTTGGCAATAACGGCTTTCAAAATAAAAATAAATTCGTAAATAAAACAAAATAAGATTCTTTAAATTGTAGGTACTCTACCTACCGACTGCTGTTTACTGACTGTCTAACGCTAATTAAGGACCGCCCACAGTTGAGAATACGGAGTGGTGGGAATTGTACGATATGTTATAGGTGTCCAAATAAACGATTGTAATAATCGTGTTTTTAATCTGTTGAAGCTTGATGTTGGTCGACTAGTTCAAAAGCAGTTCTGATACAATGCTTAAAATCCCTATGTTCCGTTTGTGTTTGAATGTATCTGAATAATATTTAACTGCATTTGAATCTAAAAGTATTTCTTCTCCAGAATCACTCATTTAAAAAAAATATTTTCAATCGATTGGTTTGATCAACCTCTCAATGGCTTCACGTGTACTACAAAGCGCTATTGTCGAAGCTGCACTATAAACGACATATCATAGAAACGAATATTGCACAGCTCTTGTCGCTGCTCTAATCACTGCTCAACGAATATTTAAGCCAATTTCATAGTTTGGCATGGATTTCATTGTAAAATTCTTTCTTTTTATCAAGTGCAGGTAGTACCACCCGGGTTGGGGTCAATATATGGGTTTAGCCTATTGTTATCCATTCACAAACACTGAATATAGTGTGCCAAAGGCGTGCCGGTAGGATACTCGTAAAAAGGAAAGAATTTTATTTTAACAGAATAAAAATTAGGCATTATGTACATAGTATTAGGTACACTTATGTTTTATTGAACATTATACAAAAAATACCTTATACAGAAATTAAATTATAAAAAATAATAATATTCTTCTTCATCTGAGGAACTGTCATCTCCTCTTGACCTGTTAAACGCAAAACGTAACTGTACAATCTACTACCTAAGTAATCCCTACACAATATTTCGATATTGACACTTCAGGCCAGAAAACATACTTTTCCTAATTCTCTTACGCAATTACTTGAAATTTTAATATTACAAACAATACTATTTCAAGACCTACGCCTATGGCCGACACCGAAATTGAACCGAACTGGACGGAATTCCCTATTTTATTACTCTATACCTTTCTGAAATAGACTATAGTCTAGCGAAAATAACAGTTCATGTTATTCATATAAATTTCATTGTGAAACACACGATTTCTCTTCAATGATTGGTTTTATAGTTTATTTCAGAAAGGTATAGAGTAACAAAACCTCATTATAGTCGATAGTCGAAATTCTGTAAAGTGACGTCATCGGTTATCTACCGATTTAAAGTGAACTCCATGAGCGTATCATAGTTTAAGGGTGCGAATACTGAAATATCTGGAATTTCAATTTTTAACATTTGAAATAATAACTTATCACAAGTTGTTCATAAGTAAGTTAAAACAAAATAAAAAAATGTTTAAAAGTCAATTCCAACTTACTACTACTAAAACTAAAATTGAGGTAACATTTTCGTTATTTGCTAACCGGCATTATCATTACGTAAAAGAAAGTTGTTTGTCAAGACCAAAATAAATTACCGATAAGTATAGGTATGTTGCGAGGTCACTTGTAAAATGTCTGACTAACTGGAAGCGGTATCACTCCCTGACGACTCCTCAAAATCATCGCTTTCTCCTCCTATATCGATAATGAGTGGTTCCGTCATTACTTCTACACGTATGTCTAAATCCCAAAACTTTATTTCTTCTTTTAATACGTGTTGAATACATTTACGCCAACTCTCAGCAGTAACGGTATGCAGCGCCTCGTCAAACAGTTTCTCAACGTCAGCCATTTTGAATGTACTGTTTTTTCTCGCAACATAATTTTTCACTTGGGCCCAAACCAGTTCGATGGGGTTTAACTCACAGTGGTAGGGAGGAAGTCTAACAACTGAGACGTTGAAATCTTTCGCCATTTCATCGACAACGTACTTAATATAACTGCTTTTATGTTTCCGTACGAGAGATAATAATTCAACTTTTAGCATTGCCTCGTTGTGCGGAATGCTTTTACTCTCTAACCAATCAATTATAACCCTCTTGCGGCTAGCTGAAGTAGGTATTTGCTCCAGTCGACGAGAGTGGTATGAAGCATTATCCATAACTAACACTGAACCAGGAGTTACCTTTGTTAAAATTGATCTAAACCATGTTTCAAACCGGTTACCATCCATCTCTTCATGGTAATCGACAGTTTTTTTGGACTGAAAACTTAGTAATCCACCTTCTACAAATCCTTCCTCGCTGCCAATGTGAGTGATAATCAGTCGACGTCCTTTCCCAGAGGGAGCTTTTAAACCGGAAGAGAAACCCTCCATAAAGGCTTGTCGATTGCTTCGTATATTCATGTCTTGCCACACTTTTGACACAGTGTGGCCTTCATTTAACCATGTTTCGTCAAGATAATATATGTGCCGTCCTTCGTTACGAAACTGTCGTATCTGTTTTAAATAATTTCTCCTCCATTCCACAATGTCATTTCGTTCAATTAAGGCACTGTTTCTACTTCTTGTTTGGTAACGAAAATTCATTAATTTTAAAGTTCGTCTCAAAACTTTATCACTGATGTTTGGTAAAGTATCATCAGCTTCTATTACCTTGCTCAATTTAGCTACCGAGGGGATTTCATTCCTAAAATAAAAAGAATGTATTTCCCTACGTATAGCATTCCGTGTTTGGTCGTCCAAAACAATTTTCTTTCTTCCCCTACTTTCCGGTTTACAGTTTTCACCTCGTTCTCTTGTCAAAGATCCGTCCCGCGATTTCTTTAGAATATTGTATATAGTACTCTCAGAAACTTTAGTTAAATAACTGCACTTAATCACAGCGTCACTAACACCCAACTGTTTGTCCATGGCACGCAGTCCTTCGTACACATTTAATATGAGGACTTTTTCTTCCCGAATTAAATTGTTACGACGCCGTTTTTTATCGCCAACACCGCTACACTCCGCCATTATGTCACTAAATATACCGATATAAATATTACAATAAATACCAATAATAACCGATTTATCACACAAAACCACAACACAAATACTGATGTTACGTTCATGAAGAGAATAAACACCTCACATAACTGTTTACTATCACTGTCTCATTCGCGTAGCTCGATCTATCTATCTCGTTCTCAAAGCCGGAACATTGAAGCGACTCTCCAACATTGTCAAATCGGCGAGTTTTTCACAACAAACTTTGCGTTCAAGAAATATACATAAACACTTTATTTCACATTTCAAGTAAACTAATTATTATTAGTCTGCTTGAAATTTGAAATAAATATATTAAATTGGTATTGACTTAATTACATTGCATCTTTTGTACCTGAAATATTGACACAATGGATTTGAAGTGTATTTATAAAATACAGCATTTCTCTCTAGAATACATATGGCAACTGCGCTTTAACCAAAGTGTTGATTAGATAGCTCTGACTCACTTTACAGAATTTCGACTATCGAGTATAGGTATGCAAAGGGAGCATAGAGTGACCCAACGAATATTTAAGCCACTTTCATAGTTTGCCATTGATTTCATTGTAAAATTCTTTCTTTTTATCAAGGGCAGGTATAGTAAATTTTATACCCATTTAGAATAAGACCATCCTTATTTATTATTAATAAATCGGTTGAAACAAAAAATTACCAACAAAAATGAACGTCGTAACTAATTTATTAGATGTCACGTTTTTGAAGTTACGTCAAATTTTGATTTCATGTTAATGTCATAACGCAAAATAAGATATAAAAATGCGATATTCTGATGAATCCAAAAAACTTATGCTTAATGTAGTAAACTATTTTCAAAACGATTTAGGATCTCGATTTAAGGCAATTCAAAAAGCGTCCGAAGCACTAAAAGTTCCAGAAAGCACATTATATAATCTTGAAAAACCAAACAGAGCTACAGCTTTCGAATTTAGAAGAAATATGTCTGCAAGCGTTTCCCAGAGCAAAACCCGAATTACAAAAAATACCCTGCATTGTTTGAGGGAAGTAATTGTATGTAAATGTAAATGTATGCGCGAAAGGATAAAATCACAGTAGAAACTATTTTACGGCAATTTATCGAAGAGTCTCCAGAAACTAAGATTTCCAAAGGTTCGTTATATTTGGGAATTAAAAAAATGGGTTTTCATTTCAAAAAACAGGATGGAAGAAAACATTTATTGGAAATGCCTGCAGTCAGATTAAAAAGAATATTATTTTTGAACAAATACCATGCTGCTAAAAGCGAAAAGCTCTTTACACCTGTTTTTCTGGATGAGACATGGGTTTTTAGTAAAAGCGGGGACAGAAGAATGTGGCAAGATGGTACTAAACACAGTGATTTAAAAATAACTGGAAGTGGGACACGATATGTAATTGTTCATGCCGGTAATAAAAAAGGTTTTGTGGCAAATGCATCGCTTATTTTTAAATGCAATAAAAAAACAGGCGATTACCATGATAACATGAACACCGAAAATTTAGAAAATTGGTTTAAACAGCAACTAATTGTAAACTTGGAAGAACCATCGTTAATTATAATGAATAACGCAACGTATCACAGTCGCCTGGATGAAGAAATCCCAAGAAAAAGTTGGAGTAAAACACGCATGTTAGAATGGCTCAAAAAAAAGAATATCCCTTTTCCAGATCACATTTTAAAGGATGCTGTTTGGAATATAATTGAAAAGCAAGTTTTGCCAGAAAAAAATTATCATTTAGACAAATACGCTGCCGAGCATGGTCATTGTGTTCTCAGGCTACCACCCTATCATTGCCATTTTAATGCCATCGAAATGGTATGGTCAGAAACTAAAAGGCATTATGACCAAGCTATTACGAAAACTGCAAGGTCACCTACTGAAGTCTTAAAAGTATGGAATGACGTTGTAAAAAATGTACCGGAGCAACACTGGCAGAATTACATAAATCATACAGAGAAAATTATTTCTGAAGCATGAGAAGTAGAAAACAAACTGGACCTACTAAACATCGAACCTATGGTGATCTCTGTATCCAATGAATCCGATGATGAACTATCACTTTCCGAAAGTTATTCTGATTTAGAAACTAATTAAACTTTGCCTTGAAGATCACGTTGTCATTTTTTTAAAATCTAGAATTTGTACTTAATCGAACTCTGAATTGCCATATTTTAAAAAAAAAACAATGTATCTAGTTAATAAAACAATGTTTTTAAAATTAGTGCGCTTCTTTTATATTCTTTTATTATGTCAACATCTTTAGAATTTTATGAATTTCATAAAATTAATTTGTATTATTACAAACCGCCACTGATAATATGAAATTTCAAGTCACTACGCCAATGCAATAAGAAATATGTCAAGCATTTGACATGACAAAGGTCATAACCTAATTTTTTTCATGCGGGTTCAGATGGTTCAAGAAGCCGCATACGTTAAGTTACTAAAACGGCCTCTAAATAGGTATTAATTTTACTATAGTACCACCCGGGTTGGGGTTAATATATGGGTTTAGCCTATTGTTATCCATTCACAAACACTGAAAATAGTGTGCCAAAGGCGTGCCGGTAGGATATTCGTAAAAAGGAAAGAATTTTATTTTAACAGAATAAAAATTAGGCATTATGTACATAGTATTAGGTACACTTATTTTTTATTGAACATTATACAAAAAATACATTATACAGAAATTAAATTATAAAAAATCACCAATAGAAGGTTAAACGGTACCTGTTAAACGCAAAACGTAACTGTATAATCTACTACCTAAGTAATCCCAACACCATATTCCGATATTGACACTTCAGGCCAGAAAACATACTTTTCCTAATTCTCTTACGCAATTACTTGAAATTTTAATATTACAAACAATACTATTTCAAGACCTACGCCTATGGCCGACACCGAAATTGAGCCGAACTGGACGGAATTCCCCATTTTAAAACCCCATACCTTTCTGAAATAGACTATAGGAAAGGTAATTACTTCAAACTCATTTTAAATTACAATTAATATACATACAAGGCAACTTGTCGAACTTGCATGAAATTTTTTCGATTTTTTTTTCCGGAAAAACTGCTGACAGCTAAGTTGACAGTTGTTAAGTAATTTTTCCACTTAAAATTTATATTTGACATACCAATTCTTGATAGCGATTGGTCAAAATTAATAGGAAGGAAATAATCGCTGTAAAATCTGCAGGTAACTTTTGCACTGCTAAAGTGACAATTGCACTATTCGCGAAAACGAGCAAAGGGTGCAACATCTTCCTTAAAAATTTTATAACCTTGGAATGGGGACAACAAACCAAATCTCTATTATAGTACGTGTACGGTGAGCAAAGTATTAATATCGTTTTCTCGATTTCTAGAAGAGTTTGGTTTAGTTTGTTGTATCAGAATACTTATATAGACTCTAATAATGACCAGTAAGTGCAAGAGGTATATTGCTCTGTACCGCAATGTAATCAGTATGAAGATGCAAATGTATCAATACTTAGCTTCCCAACAGATCCGAAATTATTAGTCCAGTAAATAAAGGGTCCCAGAATCGATTATACCTGCCGGTTCATGAATTTTCCGTGAAGGGTAGGGCTCGACTAGTGATTGAACATCCAGAAATTTCACACACCTCATCGGCATTTTGGGGGAGTATTCCCGGCCTCAAAGTTCCAAAAATTGGTTAACCGCCAATATCTCCTAAAATATGACATTTAGAGAATTTTTATATGAGGGAAAAATGAAGGTCAGGTCATTTTCTACAAAAATGGTCCTCATGATTTTTGCCGAAAACTCGATAGTTTTCGAGATAATGGCCCTCAAGCGGGATTTTTGCTGAGCTCCCGCTCCGGAACAAATAATACAATATCCATATCGGACTCGGTCTTAAACTGAAGAACATTATGCTTTGCCCACGTCTTTAGAAAACCATCTGCTTATTTATGTTATCAATACAAAGTAACTTTGTTATGGGTGCCTGGGATAAAGGAATTGTAGGAAATGAGATTGCTGATGATCTCTCAAAGGTACTCCTTTTATCGGAGCAGAATTATTTTGGGGCAAAAGAAACTTACAAAAGTACAGTCTGCTGGAGAAATACTCCAGGAAAAAGGTTATTACTAATTGTAACGGTATATTTGGTTATTGTTAAAATATTTAAAATTCACGTTCACGTTGTGCAGTTCCGTCCCAAGCCTAGTTTAATTTATTTCCCTCTATATCGATTATTTTGTGTGAAGGCATGAAATAAGTATATACGTTCGAACTGTAAATTCTCTTTCCTCAAGGCTACTGATTGGGTAAAAATACCGGACGTAGGTCTTGGTTTGGGTCGTATGATGGGATGAATTATTTAAGTCAACGGAATAAAGAATTTCATTCTTTTCTCGAGCAAACATGAACATATAAAGTCGAAATTAATTAAGTGGTGAAGTGCATTCAACATTGAATGCACTTTTCCTGGGACAAGGACTTCATCGGAAACTAGGACATTATCCAGAACTTTATCTGTACCTATATTTGGAACTTTATCAAGGACTTTATCTGGAACCATGACTGACTACACCACTCCAGGAAAGTAATATATATCTCACCGAGATGGCTTCTTCAAACATAGAACAACCAAATAAAAAAACTAGTCATTTTTTTTGCTATTTAATTTTTTAAAAGTCAATATACAACTTGTAAATTTAATAACGTTGTTCATAGATTATTTTTTCTTTCAATATCCCACGATTTGTCGCTATAATGCTGATGTGAGTAACAAATAAACTAGTATTACACACCACCGCAGGGTGGCGCCCACTTACCTTTCTTAGCTTTCATAATTTTTCCTCTATTAATTTCATTAACTTGATTAATAATTAACTTCCTTCAGTACCTTAATTAAAATAAATTTCAAGTAGGATTGCCCGAGATCCGGTAAGACTACTCTGAATTTGTACTAGTTTGGTCTCAGAATCTACACCTGAGGTGCTCTCTAAACTGAGTAGCCGTTGCATAATTTCTGCTTACTACGCTAAATTGCTCTTGGATCTGATCTAAGAGAAACCATAGGAATTATCACTGGGCACTGCTCACCCAGATACCATCTCTGTAAGATGCGTAAAGTGGAACATGCAGATTCTGAGATGATGTAGATGAGACACTTTAACTGCAGTCCGCCTACGCCTTGAATACATGAAAGAAGTCCGCTTATAGTCCAATAAATAAAGGATCCCAGAAGCGATTATATCTGCCGTAGTAGATAATGAACTACTCTTCATTTTTCCCCTACATACAAATTCTCTAGATGCCGTATTGGTAAAAGTCTAGTTTAGTGAACCAACGCGGATTTTGATGAAATATTTTTTTTAAATTAATTCGAGGTCGCTGAACACGAAAATGAAAAAAGAAATCGGCGCTCTCTTACCAAAAACGAGTTATGAATTTTTGAAGATGAGTTCAGATCAGCACTGCACTGGTTTTATTGTCATATTATAACTGCTTAAAAATGATGCATTATAACTTCTACACAATGTTAAATACACTATAATTGCTTTTTACGATATTCCTCTCACACACACATTTAAAAAACACTGATATTGATATACATTTCTTGTAAATTATTTTTTTAATTCCACAATTATTGTATATTTTGACATTTTCATGTAACATGACTGACATATAAGTTTTGGTCTGTTTCCTCTTAGTCGTACAACTTGTACCTAATAGCATATTCAGCCATTAGATATTTAGCCACTTCAATTAGTTGCTGAATATTTTCGATTTCATGATTGTGATATAAAAGATATAAACAAGATGAACATCATGAACATACACCAATTTTTCCGATAGCTGGCGCTGAGTTGGCTCAGCTTTCGTTTAACTGAAATCAGTTATGGAAAAATTGAATGAACAGCCATCAACATACTGTGAAAAAGGCGCGCCGGATCGACGTTTCGCAAGTTGGCGTGTGTGTTCCCGATAGTTAGTGAACCTATACTCTGTCCATCCAAGCATCGGAGTGTTCCAAAATAGGAATGGAGAACTATCGATGGTCTATCAATAATTATCGATATTTTCGACTATCGAAAAAAATCGATAGTTTTCGGTTAAGATGTTAGGTAAAGAACATATTTTGAAAGCTGGAGTAAAAATGCGATCAATTTGATGCTGTACCATTGCACGAGCAGCTGATGGCGTTAAATTAAGAAGATTAAGAGGAAGAATCCTAACGTCAAACGATCAGATCATTATCAAACGACACGCATGAGAATACTGTCACTATCACACGGCCTGCTTGGCGCCAACCAAACCCATTAGTGAGATTATTTCCATGTTTATTCATATATTGACGGATGTTGAATTGATGAAAATTGATACGTTGTTTTGAAATAAATATATATATATATATATATATATATGGGAGGGAGGCATATTTATTTTAGCCAATAGATGCAAAGGCGCATGGTGATCATACTTCGATCACGCATCTATCGTTGTTTAGGTCGCTCTGTTTGTTCGATGGATATAATTTAGATCAGTCAATTTTTGTTCAAAAACACAAGGTTCAACTCCAACTAAGGAACTAAACTAGTCATGACTGTCTTGTGTTTATTTGAAATACTTTCTTATCGACCCCCTCTTTGCTCTTTTGTAATTTATAATATCGAATAGTACATTGAAGGGTAGGAGGAACCGTCCATAGCACAGGGTTCCGTGGCTGAGCAGGTCCTCCTCGTTCAAATCCTGTGTTACGTTACGATAAGGTAATGCCAATTTGCAATGCCTCCAACAAGGTTGGGCGACAATTTGCAACGGCTACTCAGTTTAGAGAGCACCTCAGGTGTAGATTCTGAGACCAAACTAGTACAAATTCAGAGAGTAGTCTTACCGGTTCTCGGGTAATCCTACTTGAAATTTATTTAAGGTACTGAAATTAGATAAAGGTAAATTATGAAAATTAAGAAAGGTAAGTGGGCGCCACCCTGAATAACACTAGCTTATTTGTTATTCACATCAGCATTATAACGACAAATCCTGTAAGATTGGAAGGGAAAATAAACTTTATGAACAACGTTATTAAATTTACAAGTTGTATATTAACCTTTGTTACAATTTAAACAAAAAAAATTAAATGACAAGTTCATAGAGGTTGTTGAAGAAGCCAGGAAATATTTATGTTACTTTCCTGGAGTTTACGGTGATGGTGTCCTTTTTAGGTTACAGTAGTTACAGGTAGTGTCTCAGGTAAAATTCTGGTACAGGTAAAGTTTCTGGGTCCAGGTAAAGTTCTCAGGTCCAGGTAAAGTTTTGGTCCAGGTAAAAAAAGTGCTAAGAACAATACTAGTATCAGGAACAAATTTACACAATTTAACAAAATCCAGGATGTCTGAAGTATGATCTGGACTGGACTGGTGAAAAACTGCAAAGAATCCCACAACAGGCTGGCAAGAGACAACAAAGTGTCTCTAATATGGGTGCCGGCACATGAGGGGATTGCAGGTAATGAAATGGCGGACCAGTTAGCTAAAGAAGGCTCTAAAGGAGACTTCATAGGTCCGGAACCGTTTTGTGGAATCACAAAAGATTGCATAAGAGGGGAAATCGGGAACTGGCTAGATAGGGAACACCAACTCAAATGGAGGTTGACACAAGGGCACCTTCATACCAAGGTAGACAAGGAACTCTCAACCAGGCTACTGAAACTGGGTAAGAGACATTTGAAGACAGTTACCGACCTGGTGACTGGACACTGCACCTTGAGGAAACATCTGTACAATATGGGCAAAGTTAGTGAACCTATGTGCAGAAAATGTGAACTTGATGATGAAACACCTACCCACATACTCTGCTTCTGTGAGGACTTACAAGAACTTAGACGGAAGCAATTTGGAGAGGAATTTATACAACCATCACAACTACTGAAAATCCCTCCAGTCAAACTAGTGGCCTTTATAGAAAATACGAAGCTTCTGGAATGGAAGTAGATAACATGGGAAATGGTACAAAGATTCAGTTCTAGTACCTGCGCTGATGAGCACAACCCAAATATATGAATGAATGAATGATCTTACAATATTGAAGAAAATTACTAATTTAATATTACATTGTTAAAGAAAATTATTTGACAACGTGGTTCATACATCCTGTATTTTTAGATAAAAGAAATACTCAAAGAAAGCAAAATGAAAAACATAAAATCGAATAACCGATTCTACACCGGTTTGAAATATATTCCAAGTTAACATTAAAGAAATATGAAAGACAAAAAAAAACAGAAAATCATATCGATATATATTCCTGGCACTGGAACGACATTGCTACATAATAAAGATAGGAAAGTAGAAAACTATTAAGAAAGGAAAGTTAGTTATACATTTAAGCGAAATGACTTACCATTCAGAGGAATGCACTTCTTAAAGATAAGATACGATAAGCTGGAAAGGCTTCAATGGCACATGTTCACAGGAAAGAAGAAAGAAACCCTTTTTCCACTGTTTAAATACACGAAATCATGTGAAAGATAACAGACTTACGTCTCATGTTCATGTCACGCTCATACGCTTTGACTAGGAAACGAATTTACATTTCAGTAGTGAATTCTTGATTCATATTTAATTAATAATTGGTAGAAGAAGAGATAAGAGCGAGTACTGAAGTGGGACTATCAAAATAGAAGTGACTATTTTCACGACAGACGGACCTCGATCGGCCCGTATAGAAACGTTGATTTCGATTCTCGTCCACAGCAAATATATTCAGCCTTGAAACATTTCTCGGTGTTGGGTATGAGAAAGGACTGGCTATTCGCCGCCCATACGATAATTTATTATTAATTAACTGAAGGAAAGTAAAGTGAACGAAATTAACGTTACACCTGATGGTTTGGCTTTTTAAATTTTCAGCTTGTATATCAGAAGTGGGATTTGATCTACGAAATTCCCACTTGTGGCCATAATGTGATTGTTAGAGTACCGCCACTGGAATTGATGTTTTTTTTCTTTATTTGTGAACACGGTGAATTGAATGAAACTGTGCGCTACTGAATAGCGATGCATTGCTTAAGGTGGATCCCACTTAAAACAATTTTATCACAAACAAACCGCGATTGTAATGATCAACCAGGCGAGACGGCAGCTAAATTTTCCTATTAGCCTCAATTACACGCTCATAGTTATTAGACATGACAACAATCTCGGTATTTACTGTTTTTCGTTACGTGAAAGTCACATTAGACGATTATTTTCTCGTATCGAACGCATGAGTTTTACAAGTTTTGAACGAATCATCCAAATCCGAAGACAAACTTTGTGGTTATTTTTAGATGAGAATTTCTTAAGTGACAACAGACGTTTCAAATGAAAGTTTAAATCACTATTCTGTTGTATGTCGACAGTTTTTTTCATGTTTCAGTCTTCCCGGTAATTAAAAGTGGATTAAATTGTTTTTATGACCCAACTTCAGTCAATTCTAAAAGCACTTTTCGTTGCTATTTTTAGAAAAAGATTCGTTAACGTTAGTTTTGTCCTAAATGTCACTGTAATTCTTTTTAATCTTTCCCGTCCAAACAAAAAATCATAAATTTACTACTTTTGCTGTATACCCTAACGTTATATCGGAGCTGATGCAACAAGCTCTGGAAGTGTTGGAGATTTGGTATAGAAGGGAATGCCTAAGGGTGAACCCTGCAAAAACTGCGCTCATTCCCTTCACTAGAATAAGGAAGCATGAGAGACTAAAACTGCCAAGCCTCTTCAACGTGCAGCTGTGTCTTAGCCAGGAGGTCTAGTCTGGATGCAAAACTAACCTGGAATTCACATCTACATGACAAAACCAATAAAGGTAAGATGGCTCCAATGGCTGCCAATCCGGCGATAGGAAACACATGGGGACTAAATCCACGGATTGTTCACTGTATGTACACCATTGTGGAGAGATCCATGGTTACCTATGGAGCCTTAGTTTGGTGGCCAAAAACAGATCAGAGGAAAGCCGAACTGGAACTATCAAAACTTCAGAGGCTTGCTTGTTTGTAGAAGCCATTCTCAATATTCCGCCTCTTGCTCTGCATGTTGAGGCGGAAGCGAGAATGGCTGCATACAGACTGGAATACAATGGGAATTGGCATAGTCATTCCAGAATCACAGATGTTATCACAAATTCGATTCTCGAAATGAAAAGTGATATCATGTTGGCCACAATTAACGACAACCAACCATACCATATCCAGCTAAACTGGGATGGGTTGGAAGCATTCAGTGAGAAAGGAACGTTGGTGTGGTACACAGACGGATCTAAAACTGACATAGGAACAGGAGCTGGAGTCCATGGTGCCAGCTCCTATTCCTATATCAGTTTTAGATCCGTCTATGTACCACACCAACGTTCCTTTCCCATCCCAGTTTAGCTGGATATGGTTGTCGTTAATTGTGACCAACATGCTATCACTTTTCATTTCAAAAAGCGAGTTTGTGATAACATCTGTCTGAAAGACAGTGGCATGTTTCCCAAGGCTTAGAGAGATCGTGATCTTCTCTTGTACCCCATATATTCCGGCTCCTACTCCAGAGTCTGTTTTAGAGCCATCAGTGTACCAGTTGAGATTCGCTATTATAGGAGGCCCTGTATCCCAGTCATTTCTCTCTAGAATGATTACTGTGTATTCATTTTTAAAACTATTGTGGGGAAATCTGATCCATTGGCATTCCCAGTATTGGATCTGCCTTTATTTCTTCATATAGCTTTTTGTAGTCCTTACCTTGTCCTTGACTTATCGGAGGAGGGTGGATTCTGGAATGACTATGGGTGTTGGTTCCTTCGTGCCAATTCCAGCCATTATGCAGCAATTCTCGCTTCCGCCTTAACATGCACAGCAAGAGGCGGAAAATTGAGAATGGCTTCCTCAGACAGGCAAGCCTCTGAAGTTTTGATAGCTCCAGTTCGGCTTTTTTCTGATCTATTTTTGGCCACCAAACTAAAGCTCCTCAGGTAACCATGGGTCTCATCACAGTTGTGTACAGCCAGTGAACAATCCGTGCATTTAGTCTCCATGTGTTTCCTATCGCCCGTTTGGCAGCAATTAGAATTTCAACATAATTCCATTTAAACCAATCGTAGCTAGCCAAAGTATTTATTTTTCCGTAGGAACAAAGTGTCTTATTATTTATTCAAAAATACTATAAATATAGGGCGAGCCTTTCATTTTTTATATATGGAATAAAATGATAAAACAGGTCGGTTTTACCAAAATTAGCGTCCTGTATCGCCTCAAATACAATAAGGTCGTAAAATTCGGCACAATGGTTAAGGATTCATTAATATGATAAGCCGGTGGCCAGTGTCGTGCAGTCAGTTTAAGGGTTTTGCCGAGTAGGGATGGTTAATAGCTTCCTGGAATACTTTGTGACCGCATAGTTGTCAAAACTTTCATTGTTTAGCAGTACCTAGTTAATACCCATTTTCAGTAACGGATTATAGCAGGTATTTTGGCCCAATTGAATGGTCTCCGTAAAATCGGCTCTTAATACTGTCATAATTACTTACTAATAATATAATACTTTCCTAACTTTTGGACTATTAAATAAACCCGACAAACCTTCAATTCAGCGAAAAATGTAACGCCAATGGTTTATTGCCGCTTTATGGCTATCGACCCTTTCTTGTGCTCTTATGCAATAGGAAATCTAGTATAATGAAATTTTACATACCGTTAAAACTATTAATTATTTAAATTCCTCTATAATTTGTTTATACATAATTAAATTTTAATATTAACTGTAGTTTTTCAAGAGAAAAATCATTTATTCGAGTCATTGCATTTAATATACCAGTACGAATAAACTTTCAATACGCACTTATAACCTTAAATACATCAAGCACTTTTCATATTCCCAATGGGACAAAAATCTCCACGCTGTTCCTCAAGCTATGAAAATTTGGGCCTCTAGAAGCGACTAGAAAGCTAGGATAGTGTAGAATCTAGAAGAAGTATCAGGTATCGGTATCAGAAGTGGGATAATGATTGTACATTTACGTGAAAACAACAACTGTTAATTAATAAATGCTAGTGGAACGTCTGAAAATTAGGCAGAGCAGAGTGAAAAATTGGTATCAGAAGTGGGATAATGATTATAAATTTACCTGAAAACAACTGTTAATAAATAAATGCTAGTGGAACGTCTGAAACTTGGGCAGAGTAGAGTGAAAAATTGGTATCAGAAGTGGGATAATGATTATAAATTTACCTGAAAACAACTGTTAATAAATAAATGCGAATGGAACGTCTGAAACTTGGGCAGAGTAGAGTGAAAAATTGGTATCAGAAGTGGGATAATGATTATAAATTTACCTGAAAACAACTGTTAATAAATAAATGCGAGTGGAACGTCTGAAACTTGGGCAGAGTAGAGTGAAAAATTGGTATCAGAAGTGGGATAATGATTATAAATTTAAGTGAAAACAACTCTTAATAAATAAATGCGAGTGGAACGTCTGAAACTTGGGCATAGTAGAGTGAAAAATTGGTATCACAAGTGGGATAATGATTATAAATTTACCTGAAAACAACTGTTAATAAATAAATGCGAATGGAACGTCTGAAACTTGGGCAGAGTAGAGTGAAAAATTGGTATCAGAAGTGGGATAATGATTATAAATTTACCTGAAAACAACTGTTAATAAATAAATGCGAGTGGAACGTCTGAAACTTGGGCAGAGTAGAGTGAAAAATTGGTATCAGAAGTGGGATAATGATTATAAATTTAAGTGAAAACAACTCTTAATAAATAAATGCGAGTGGAACGTCTGAAACTTGGGCATAGTAGAGTGAAAAATTGGTATCACAAGTGGGATAATGATTATAAATTTAAGTGAAAACAACTCTTAATAAATAAATGCGAGTGGAACGTCTGAAACTTGGGCAGAGTAGAGTGAAAAATTGGTATCAGAAGTGGGATAATGATTATGAATTTACCTAAAAACAACTGTTAATAAATAAATGTTAGTGGAACGTCTGAAACTTGGGCAGAGTAGAGTGAAAAATTGGTATCAGAAGTGGAAATATGATTATAAATTTACCTAAAAACAACTGTTAATAAATAAATGCGAGTGGAACGTCTGAAACTTGGGCAGAGTAGAGTGAAAAATTGGTATCACAAGTGGGATAATGATTATAAATTTAAGTGAAAACAATTCTTAATAAATAAATGCGAGTGGAACGTCTGAAACTTGGGCAGAGTAGAGTGAAAAATTGGTATCAGAAGTGGGATAATGATTATAAATTTACCTGAAAACAACTGTTAATAAATAAATGCTAGTGGAACGTCTGAAACTTGGGCAGAGTAGAGTGAAAAATTGGTATCAGAAGTGGGATAATGATTATAAATTTACCTAAAAACAACTGTTAATAAATAAATGCTAGTGGAACGTCTGAAACTTGGGCAGAGTAGAGTGAAAAATTGGTATCAGAAGTGGGATAATGATTATAAATTTACCTAAAAACAACTGTTAATAAATAAATGCTAGTGGAACGTCTGAAACTTGGGCAGAGTAGAGTGAAAAATTGGTATCAGAAGTGGGATAATGATTATAAATTTACCTAAAAACAACTGTTAATAAATAAATGCTAGTGGAACGTCTGAAACTTGGGCAGAGTAGAGTGAAAAATTGGTATCAGAAGTGGGATAATGATTATAAATTTACCTGAAAACAACTGTTAATAAATAAATGCTAGTGGAACGTCTGAAACTTGGGCAGAGTAGAGTGAAAAATTGGTATCAGAAGTGGGATAATGATTATAAATTTACCTAAAAACAACTGTTAATAAATAAATGCTAGTGGAACGTCTGAAACTTGGGCAGAGTAGAGTGAAAAATTGGTATCAGAAGTGGGATAATGATTATAAATTTACCTAAAAACAACTGTTAATAAATAAATGCGAGTGGAACGTCTGAAAATTAGGCAGAGCAGAGTGAAAAATTGGTATCAGAAGTGGGATAATGATTATAAATTTACCTGAAAACAATTGTTAATAAATAAATGCTAGTGGAACGTCTGAAACTTGGGCAGAGTAGAGTGAAAAATTGGTATCAGAAGTGGGATAATGATTATAAATTTACCTGAAAATAACTGTTAATAAATAAATGCGAATGGAACGTCTGAAACTTGGGCAGAGTAGAGTGAAAAATTGGTATCAGAAGTGGGATAATGATTATAAATTTACCTGAAAACAACTGTTAATAAATAAATGCGAGTGGAACGTCTGAAACTTGGGCAGAGTAGAGTGAAAAATTGGTATCAGAAGTGGGATAATGATTATAAATTTAAGTGAAAACAACTCTTAATAAATAAATGCGAGAGGAACGTCTGAAACTTGGGCATAGTAGAGTGAAAAATTGGTATCACAAGTGGGATAATGATTATAAATTTAAGTGAAAACAACTCTTAATAAATAAATGCGAGTGGAACGTCTGAAACTTGGGCAGAGTAGAGTGAAAAATTGGTATCAGAAGTGGGATAATGATTATAAATTTAAGTGAAAACAACTCTTAATAAATAAATGCGAGTGGAACGTCTGAAACTTGGGCATAGTAGAGTGAAAAATTGGTATCACAAGTGGGATAATGATTATAAATTTAAGTGAAAACAACTCTTAATAAATAAATGCGAGTGGAACGTCTGAAACTTGGGCATAGTAGAGTGAAAAATTGGTATCACAAGTGGGATAATGATTATAAATTTAAGTGAAAACAACTCTTAATAAATAAATGCGAGTGGAACGTCTGAAACTTGGGCAGAGTAGAGTGAAAAATTGGTATCAGAAGTGGGATAATGATTATAAATTTACCTGAAAACAACTGTTAATAAATAAATGCGAGTGGAACGTCTGAAACTTGGGCAGAGTAGAGTGAAAAATTGGTATCAGAAGTGGGATAATGATTATAAATTTACCTAAAAACAACTGTTAATAAATAAATGCTAGTGGAACGTCTGAAACTTGGGCAGAGTAGAGTGAAAAATTGGTATCAGAAGTGGGATAATGATTATAAATTTACCTAAAAACAACTGTTAATAAATAAATGCGAGTGGAACGTCTGAAAATTAGGCAGAGCAGAGTGAAAAATTGGTATCAGAAGTGGGATAATGATTATAAATTTACCTGAAAACAATTGTTAATAAATAAATGCTAGTGGAACGTCTGAAACTTGGGCAGAGTAGAGTGAAAAATTGGTATCAGAAGTGGGATAATGATTATAAATTTACCTGAAAATAACTGTTAATAAATAAATGCGAATGGAACGTCTGAAACTTGGGCAGAGTAGAGTGAAAAATTGGTATCAGAAGTGGGATAATGATTATAAATTTACCTGAAAACAACTGTTAATAAATAAATGCGAGTGGAACGTCTGAAACTTGGGCAGAGTAGAGTGAAAAATTGGTATCAGAAGTGGGATAATGATTATAAATTTAAGTGAAAACAACTCTGAATAAATAAATGCGAGAGGAACGTCTGAAACTTGGGCATAGTAGAGTGAAAAATTGGTATCACAAGTGGGATAATGATTATAAATTTAAGTGAAAACAACTCTTAATAAATAAATGCGAGTGGAACGTCTGAAACTTGGGCAGAGTAGAGTGAAAAATTGGTATCAGAAGTGGGATAATGATTATAAATTTAAGTGAAAACAACTCTTAATAAATAAATGCGAGTGGAACGTCTGAAACTTGGGCAGAGTAGAGTGAAAAATTGGTATCAGAAGTGGGATAATGATTATAAATAAATTGTGCGTAAAAACAACTAAAATGAGTACTAGTGGAACGTCTGAAATTCAATATGGAATACCACGGAGGTGGACTTGAAGGACAATAATTCGAATTGAACACATTAATTATTGTATGATCGAAAAATTTTAATTATAAATTAAAACATTGAATATTGGTTTAATAATAATCTATAGTGAAAACCAAATAAAGTTGCGTTTACGTCACCAAGGTCGTATTTCTATCGCAGGTGTGGCTACATTTCTATCGAAAAGTACATATACTTAAATTTGTTAATTAATCGGTTCTAAAGATAACCCAATCAATAAAAAAACTTTTGTACCAAAATAATGTATAAGCAATATAGCTTTATTGGGTTTAGACGTCCCTCGATGTAAAAATTTGTGTTAAAATTTTTATAAAGAAGCCTCCAATTATTGACGGTAAAATAGTCACTGCCAGAAATAATGTCATGTTGCCGCGTTCTTTGTGACTTTTCTACTCGTGTAGTGTCATCGATTTTGAGGTTATAGTTACGTGCTTTATAAAATTTTCTTGTGACAAATATTTATAATCAAAACTGTTTTTTTCAAAACAACGAAGCATTTTCTTCTGTGATTGTTAAAATGCCCAAACAGCTGAATAGCCGATGCAAAGAACTTGTGGCTTCATTAGTAAATTATTTTGAACAAGAAAGAAATAATAATGGCCCTTTGTTGCCCTTAAATGCTGTACAAGAGGTAGGTAATATGTGAATAATATATCCTTACTTTACTCTACGAAAATTTCTATTATTTTAGCGTGTAGCTGCTGCTTTAAAAATCAGTGTAAGAACAGTAAGCAAAATTTGTCAAACTAAGAAAAAAGGTGAAGAGTTTGAGTCACCAAAGAAAAAACGTTGCGCTCATAAACGAGTAACAAATACAGAAACTTTAAATACAAGCTCTATTCGTGATACCATTTACAACATGTACCAGAGAAGTAAGTATAATTACAATTGTATATTTAACATATTTTTATTTCTGTATGCTTTCAGAACAGCACATAACGATTCAATCATTGTGGTCCCAACTAAAAGAAAAAGAATTATTTAATGGTAGTACCACTTCTTTGAATAGATTGCTCAAAGAACTTGGGTTTAAGTGGATGAAGGATAATCCACGACGAGGACTTATGGAATTACCTAATGTTGTTTTGAAAAGAGTAGAATTCTTAAGATATTATAAAGAAGCGAAGGACGAAGGTATATACCAATTTGTGTTCATCGATGAAACCTGGATATTTCAAAATGGCATCATAGGTCATTCATGGCAAAATGAAAATATCAAGAGTGTTAAGACCACTAAAACGGATGGCAAAAGGTTTGTTGTATTGCAAAACATAAGTGGTTAATTAAACATTATTTAAATAATATTATTACAGATATATTATACTCCATGCTGGAAATGAAAACGGATTTATTGAAGGTGCTGAAGCAATATTTTGTTCAAAAACCCAACTTAATGATTATCATGGGGAAATGAACCAGGCAAATTTCTTGAAATGGTTTGAATATCAGTTGCTGCAAAATTTAGAGAATCCTTCTCTAATTATACTTGATAATGCACCTTATCACAGCATGTTATTGCATAAAACTCCAAATACAGGATGGTCAAAATGTGCTATTCAGGACTGGTTGACAGAAAAAAGCATTCCCTATTCTCACATGATGTTCAAAACAGAACTGTTGCAAATCGTTTCTCAGTAAATATACAGATATATTCTTACTTATTGCAATTTATTTTAAACATTTTTTTTTTTTTAGAAATAAGCCACCAATCAAGTATATAGTGGACGATATGGCAGAACAGTATGGACACAAAGTTTTACGTCTTCCTCCTTACCATTGCATATTCAACCCTATCGAATTAATTTGGGGCATATCAAAAAATTACTACAATAGGCATACTGGTAGGGATGGTAACAGTGCGAATAACTGCCTGAACATGTGGCACGAGGCACTGCACATGATAACTCCTGATATGTGGAAAAATTCTATACAACATACTGTATATGGTATGAGAGGGAAAGAATATTTGATCGTCCAGAAATTATTCCGATAGTTATAAATTTTAATAGTGAAGAGAGTGACACTGATGTTGAATCAGATGAAGAAATTGAACAAGAATTTGAATCTGCCTAGTTTCATTTCACAATATGTTGATTTGTTTAATGTTAGTTTTTGTCTTTGAAAATATGTTCATTATTAAACATATTTTATTTTATTGATTGTATTTTTATTATATTTATTTATTAAAAGATTTGGTAACTCAGTAATAACCTTACAACTTTTATTCTAGAATTCCTTACTTTGTGAAATCTATTTATAAATTTAATTAACAAAAAACGTCAATGAAAAAACTCCACACTATATTAAACGAAAACTATCAAACTATCGATAATTTTGTAGTTTTTATTTATAATATTGTGGAATTTTCAACTTTTATGTTTTTTGTTGACTTCAGTTATTTTCTGTTAATTTCCATATTTCGTGAACAATTTGACAACGCTGCAAATGTTCACAGTGATGACGTAAACGCAACTTTATTTGGTTTTTACTATATATCAGATTTTAAATAAATTTTCTAAAAACCCCGATACCATCTGAAGTGTTTACTATAAACAAACCGATTTGATATTAATAGGAATTATTATTTAATCATTAGAAATAATGTAATTGCACAGTTTATATATCGTGCGTTATTATTATCATTTTTTTCCGTTACAATCTTTCAGTGAAATCTCTCGACTATAACAGGTGTTCTTGGCATTCTCTTTCTACATTCGTATCGGATAAATTGATATTAAAGTAACGCCCATTATTATATATTTTCATTCAATTTAATTTTAAATAAGTTCGTCGTGTAGCCAATTAAAATAACTTTACATTTCACATAAGCTCGTTAGATACTTTTATATTTGAATATTAATAAAAATTTAACACGTTAACTGACAGTTCCCAATTTTCATAGTTACAGGGTGAATCATGGGAAACCCACGACCCAAAAATAACATTCCTTAAAGAGTCGAAACAAATTTTTACTATCAGTTCATATTTGCCGCCTTCGTCTCAAGTCAACTAATAATATTTTTTCATCTGCAAAAGGTTGCTTTCTATATACTTGTTTAATCTGTCATTATAATTATAGTCCAGTGATCCAAAAAACCGAATGAAAGAATTTTTCAAATATATAAACAAAGGGTGCCATTTTCTTATTCCAATAGGAGCCCCAATTCCATGTTAGCGAATGTACCGGGTGTATGATTTAGAGAGGTAATACGTAAAATAAATATGTAAGTTGACCAAAGCTCCAATATACACAGCAAAGACTTAACATACATAAACGAAAAAAACGAAGTGACGCTAATAAAACCAAATGCAAAACTATATAATTCGAAGAACGATATATATGCAGATATCCTGTATAGTACAAAAAATTTTCTTAACTTAACTTAAATCTTTTTTATTTTAAACATTTTTTGATAACATCTGCCAATTAGATGTAATAATTCAAAGCGTATACGGTGGGCCACACTGTATGTTTCAACAGTTTAATTTGTTCAATTTTAACCAATTTACCTTTTACGGATCTGTTACTGTTTAAATCCTTAAGGCCAGTTGCCGAGTCAACGAAATATTGTGAAACGTTCTTTATAAGTGGGGAGAAAATTGTAAGCTGTCGTATAGTGTTATTTGAGCAATTGAGCTCGTCTCTTTAATGAATTATATAAATAGATCTTTGTCCTATATATTTATGTAAACTTGCAACACTCTATTCGCTAACAATATTAAAAGTATCTATAATATATCGTCAAGAACTGGCAAATTTAATGCTATCTAACGGACCGAGTTACCATACAATGAGGTTATTCCGTATATGGAAATGTCTTTACAAATAAAGAAAATGTGTGCTCTCTAAATTAAATAGTAGGTAGTCATTGAACGATGGCTATTTTATGGGAATCTTTACTAAACACATTACAAACTCATGTTTTAGATTTAATGGTATTTTCCTTTTGAGTTGCCGTCGATTGTGTGTGAAGATAATACGGCGATGGGAAAATTCTGATTGATTTTAGTTCATTTGTACAATAGTTGATTATAAAGGGTGGTTTAAATTTACGATTTTGATTAATAACCCTTCCACAAAACACTGCTGCTGCTATTCTGGTTTTTGACTAAAATAATCAATGGCCGAAAATCACTTAACAGCACCGTCGAGTGGTCAACTTGACGGTTGTGTATGGGTTCATTTAACGCATCGACACGGGATCAGCTCCGCCTATAGGCTTCACTTTATATCGTCAGAGATATTGTATTGTACAGAACTAGCCGAAATGTGCTGATAAGTGAGTGTACGAAGTCGGCAAACGATCAGCACACCGTCCGCAAAATATTATATTTGAGAAATATGTTGTGGTTGAGGCGTTGACGTGCCTTGTCGTTGCTGTGCTGATGTTGTTAGATAGGCGCGCTTACATTTAAATACACAATCAGTCACTGTTCCTATGAGGTGCTGATAAGTGAGTTTCGACCTAAAAGAGTCAGTCTGCTAAAAATGATGAACATTAACACTGTAATTAAAGTTTAATTATACCGAAGGCAACTTGAAAAAACATGTAAAAGTTTCGAAAATATTTAAAATAATTCCATTCATGAATAACTGAAACTGTATAACCTTGAAATTTAACAGCGAACACATGTGTAAACATTCAAATGCAGATTTCCAAAGGTGGAAACTTTTAATTAATATTTTTTCAACAAGCGCAAGCATATCTGCAAATATTTCGATTGATCATACCTATAGATATTTACATAACAATAATTATAATCTTAACTGCATTCATACATTTTTGTATGTCACTTTCTTTATAACGCTTGATTTGTTATGTCTGATATCGTATCTACCTTGAAATTGTTTATTCAAGTTTAAAGAACCTAAATGGACAATATCAGTGTTAGAATCTTGTGGAAGTGAAAAAAATAATAAAGTACTTGAATACGAAATAATCAAAATACGTGAAAAAGTTCGATTTAAAATTGAACAAGGTTGAAATAAAGTGCTGTAAATAATTACGCACAAAATGATGTTATTTTTAATTTGGTAAAGTACGACCAGAGATCTAAGAAGGTCATAAATCACCAAGTACTTGAGTTATCATCAGGCGGTCGATTCTACGCAGGGCTGTACCTGCTTTAGCCATTAAATTTTGTTTTATAGGTAGGTATCATGATATTGGGTTAAGATAATTATTAATAAAAATCGCTTCAATATAATTGAGAATTGTTTATGTATATATAATATATGATACGAACTAGTAAATAGTGGGAAATGCAGCAAAGTAAAAGAGAACTCTTTAAAGGTTTTCCTAGCTTTCGGCAGTGGCGGCTCCTCCATTAAAAAATAATTGAATAAGCATTTTAAAAAATAGAATATACTTACTATACATATAGTATAGTATTCCTCTTAAACAAAATTTACCTAAAACGTTTCAACACCCCCGTCTTAACGTTTTTCAAGACCCCCGTGTAAACGTTATTCCGCATCAAGCTTCAAGTACTCGGCGAAAACCAAAATTGGAAAGCGGGCTGGTGTCCACCGTTGACCTCAAGGTGTTATATGGGAACGGAATTTGCCGAGCGCCGACGATCTTCGCGGCGTGAGAGAAACATGCCCGAAGTTTACGTGTGATGGGTCAAAAGCCCGGTTCAATATCGACGATGAATCGACTTACGTCGGCTTATTATTACACGCTTAGAAAAGAGATGAGTAGAGGGGTTGGCAAAAAGCGCCATATTTTGATTTAAAGGAGAACATTTGAAGCGAAATAATGAGAATAATGAGCTGTGTTTTGACGTAATAAGTTGTTGCAAATACAAAAGATCGAAGGCCTCACTTAAATTTTAAAAAGATTTAAACTCATTATCATTTAATTTAAGTTTGTCATATTTAATTTGTATAGAAATGAATAAAATGTGGTTGTTTTTTAAGAGAGCATTATTTTTATATAAAACAAGCGTGGCGCAAAAAAAATTTTTGCCTCTAGGGCTTTGGGAAAGAACTCCACAAATTTTGCTTTTTTAACGATTTTAACGAAGAAATTTGGAGTGGTTTTCGAAAAATTTCGGCGGATAGGCCTCCGGGGGGCTAGTCATCAGTGGCGTTCCGTATTTTAATATTTTGGTCACATCACCTATGACCCCCTTATCAAATTAACCACGAGCCGCCACTGGCATTCGAAAATCTTTATTTCCATCATCAGGGAAACTACAAAAATTATATGGTATAATTGATAATTTGTAAAACTTACATTGATTCTACTTACAACTTTGGTGAGAATGGTTACTAAGATGTACAACAAATATATTGAATTAATGATTCAAATTAAAAATTGTTAAAAATTAGTACACATAATTAAAACTATTGAAATTATAAAATTTAATTTACTACTACGTGTAGCAAAGTCATTGACAGGTTAGAATTAAACTGACACTATGTGACACTTGACAGTTTCTTGATTTTATAAATATATGGAAACCAAAAGTGTTGATTACACTTTAAGTTCTATTATAATTGAGAGATAGATAGAAATGTTATGTCTATAATAATTTTTATTTATTGTTAATGAATGAATAAATCTCACTTGGATGATCTACGTTTTTTATTAATACAATTACTATGTTCGAAAATATGCGCCATTTCAAGAAAACATCTATTCTTATAATTTGTGATATGATTATAACATGTGATGCTAAAGCGCATCTTATGCAACCTGCAATCACTTTTATGAGAGGTGATTCTAGCACCTACCGATCTTGAAGTTTGACCAACATAATACTTATCAGAATCCGAACAAGGAATACCATAAACAACATTCGTCTGACAAGTTAACGGAACTTTGTCTTTGACTTTACTGTGAATCGTTCTAATTGTTAGAGCATTCTTGTTAGCTATTTTTACTTTTGAAAATTTATTAAATAGATAACTTTGGAGTAACTTCATTTATATAAGGTAAAGAAGTGAATAAAGTTTTAACTGAAGTACTATTCGTTGCTTTGTTACTGTATTCGCCAGCTAACTTGATGTCCTAAACGCTTTCTAGGGAGCTATTGACGCCGCCCATCCGATAACTGTAAACAGTGCCGTGTAAGTTCTGAGGATACGCTTTCTGTTGCAAATTAACACAACTTGTACAATTAATAAAGTAAAGTCCGTCCGGAAATATATGATCCTAACTTAATAAATAATATTTAATTCTTTGTTATAATTATTGGTATATTGATTTTAATAGAAACGGATCTGCTTTATTCCTGAATTCTGAGTACATAAATAATATTTTAACAATAAGGAACCCATTACAATAACATGTTATTTATCTAATTGAAGATTATAAAGTTAGGATCTTACATTTCCGGACGGACTATAATTAAAATTTGTTAGAAACTAAATAATTTCTTCCAGGTAATAATGAGAATAAAAGAAACACAAGATAATGGGAAATTATTTAAGCTAGGTATATTTCTAAGAATAGGTATAAACAGTTTTTATCTTTACGAAGAATCTGACTCACTGCCGCTACTGGAATCACTTTCATCTAGAGTAATCACAAGAGGGTTGACGTTATAAAACATATCTGTTTGTTTTACAAACACTTTATTGTACAAAGCAGAAAGAATAACTGTGTGACGCAACGCTACTGAAAATCTTAACACCTGATAAGGTTCGATGCAATTGGCGTTTGTCAAAATTTTACCACCAATAACAGCCGAGTAGGCAGGGCATTATTACTCTGTCTCTCTTAGTTGGTAAATTCTGGGACATCAAGTTAGCTGGCGAGTACTGTAGTTATTTGTTGAGTTGTTCCCATAGAGATACTACAGATAGAGGCAACAAGCCAGCTCGAAACCCGTCAGCATGTGAGAGAAAAATAGAAAGTCAGAGGTTCATGCTGTCTTTTTCTTATGACGCGCATGCTGTAGACACAGACAAAGACAGAAAAACCGCTGAACGTCTGTCTCTTCTTCTCTCACCGGGGTTCAGAAGGACATTCCCACTTACACAGAGGCCTATGGCTTGTTGCCTCTATCTGTAGTATCTCTATGGTTGTTCCACCTTGTTGAGGAGAGACGAAGACGGCAAATATGAAATTTGTTTTGACTCTTCAAGGAATGTTGAAAGTAAAGTTATTTTTGGGTCGTGTGCAAAGTGTGAGAAGTTTTTATAAATTCCAAGTTGTTCAAAGGGGGGGTGTTTAAATGTTTTATTAAAAGAAATATGTCTTGTTTTTTATTAAAAAAAAAATTAAACCTGTAATCTTCGTTAAAATTTATTCTTAAGCGTGGGAAAGACGTTTTTACCTTGACAAATATAAAAACAAAGTCGTCATGCCTTTAATGGTAGTTTCAAGTCTTGAAAGATCATCATTAATAACTTATTAATAATATTAAATACTGGGGCCGAACATTTTTGACATACAAACGTCAAATATATGTTCACTTTCTCAATTTGTATATTATGTTTTCTTTATTTTACCAGTGGAGTAGAATAATAATTAAAGTTCAGATTGTTTACCGGGCAATAAAGAATTACCATATAATTACAATTTTAATCATTGTCGGCTTTAATAATGATAATTGAGTGCAACAAATTTTCCAAATTAGCGAGTCGATGACTGTATCCACTGTAGTAATTTTTATATATAGATATTACATTTGTAGGTTGATGTTTTTGTTTTAAGTTTATCGCATAATTATGTAATCTCTGTTATTATAAAGAAATGACGCGTGGAGAGAGCTCAATGCCATGTTTTTTGAAATCTCAAATTTTTTATACTATTCCTCGTAATCTATAAAGAAAGAACCATTTTTTTGTATTTTTTTTCAAAATTTATTTATTTTTTTAAATAAATTTTAAACCTTATTTGTCATGCTCACTTCTATCCCTTTCATTTGATATATCATATGATACAATTTGCAAAACTTTTTTTATTTAATTTTTAAAGGACCCCGCACAAATCTCTGAGAAATTGAGTATCAGTCGAATTGGCTGAAAATTCGGTATAATGTAGTTTCTAATGTTTTCCTTTTTTTGTTTAAAATAATAATGCTTCACCCTGTACAAATCTATGGCAGTGTTCCCACCTTAATTATGAACATAATTATCTACAATGTCTACAAATACAACGGCTTCGTTATGTATCTGATTTTATCGTATCTTAAAAGAAAAGAAACTAACGAGTAAGTTCCATTCAACTGGAACTCACAAGTTAATGATAACGTTGGAAATTTTCAAAATCTGGCCTTAATTAAAAATCTTATGCAACAACGATTTGTTTTTACTATTCGGTTATTTTTAGATATTCAAATATAATAAAATTATTAATTTCTGAAAGTTACAAAGAAAATCAAAAAGACTAGTTAGCTCGTGCAGAGTTGCCAAATCGTTAAAGAAAGTCCTAATAACCAGAAAAACAGTTAGAACTAGCGTAGGATCACTGTATGCAGGATCTGCAGTGAATTCCTTGCAGCTTTATCAACAATAAGGCGCAAGATATGATCGAAAATGCTATTAAAGCATCTGTTGAGGTTTTTAACATTAAATTTACGTCAAATTTTTTATCTTTTTTCAGAAATAGCAAAAGTGAGAGCCAGTTTATTTCAAATAAATGGAGTGAAGAAGGAACCTCTAGTGTTACCAGATCCAGATGGACCAGTCATGACACTCACAGAAAAAGTATATGTACCAGTAAAAGAACATCCAGATGTAAGTGAATTTTATTTACTTTTTATCATTTCAAATTTGAAAACTTGTTAAAAATACGGTGTCAAAACTGAGTAGATATCCGTACTGACTGCGCAATCTGCCAAGAGAACGAAAAAAATATTGACTTCACTTAATTACAGTTTCCTGTAAAACTGTCATATTTTAGTATAGCGTGTTATCAATAGATGTCGAAGACAATAGCTTCATACTATTATAACGCCTTACAAAGTTACTAAGAAGCAACAACTACTTCTCGGGCTATATGCCCCGACAGTCATTGAATTACACTTCTAAGTAGAACGGGGTTGGTTTATCTGCAAGATATAACCAACCATTCTGGTTTGTAATTAGAAGGGAGAACATCACTTGTAGACCGATTTCGGCGTATTTGCGCCTCATCAGTACAAGGCAGATGTCATCCGTCCAGAAGCTCTGAAAGCATAATCCTGGGCTGGTTATATCTTGCGGATATACCAACCACGTTTAACTTAGAAGTGGCATATAGCCCGAGAAGTAGTTGTTGCTGCTCTGTTCTTTGAAAAATTTTTTTCAAAAACACGCTTTACTAAAATATGACAATTTGTACAGGAAACTGTAATTAAGTGAATAACTACAACACCGAGATGGTTTTTTGTCAATATAGAATTTTGGTTTGTCGTTAGATGTGGGGATGTCGCTGTTATCGCATTCTTAGCATTTCCTTTATTGGGGTTAATGTATTGAGGTGGTTTCAGCGTTGTCTCCAGTCCAGCATTGTGCTCTCAGAGCTTCTGGACGGATGACATCTACCTTCTACTGATGAGGCGCAAATATGCCGAAACCGGTTTACAAGTGAAGTTGTCCCTTCTAATTACAAACCCGAATGGTTGGTTAGGTTAGGTTAGAAGTGTAATTCATTGTCTGTCGGGGCATATAGCCCGAGAAGTAGTTGTTGCTTCTTAGTGAACGGTCTCTTGTAAGGCGTTATAATAGTATTAAACTATTATCTTCGATATCTAAAAAGTTTAGAGTTTTAATTACTATTTTTGCGTTAAATTCGTTTCTAAACAATTTTTGAAGCTTGCTTCTTATTGCACGACATAGGACTTTTGGGAAATCTGGTGAACTCGTAAAACGTGTGATGTTACGAAAAAGCGTTCGTCACGCGATGACTCATTAGAAAGAGAGACGCAGGCCATAGTGTACGTTCAGTGCATAGAGAGAGAGAGAGAGAGAGAGAGACGCAGGCTATAGTGTAGGTTCAGTGCAGAGATGGAGAGAGACGCATTGAAATAACGCGCGATACTATATAACCAACGCTGCGTTAAAATTTTGAAAAACGGTCAAAATTTTGAAAAAATGGTCAATAATTATAAAAGTCTGTCAAAAATTGTCAATAATTGTTAAAAATTGTCAAAATTTTGGAAAAATTGTCAATAATTGTCAGAATCTATCAAAAATTGTTAAATATTTAAAAAAATGGTCAAAAATAGTCAATAATTATTGTCAAAATTTTTGAAAGTTGTCAAAAATGGTCAAAAATTATCAGAAACTGTCAAAAATGGTCAATAGGTCAATAATTATCAGAAACTGTCAAAAATGGTCATTAATTGTTAAAATTTTGAACAATGGTCAAAAATTGTCAAAATTTTGAAAAAATGGTCAATAATTATAAAAAACTGTCAAAAATGGTCAATAATTGTTGAAAATTGTCAAAATTGTTGAAAAATGGTCAAAATTTTTGAAAAATTGTCAAAAATGTTCAATTATTGTCAGAAACTGTCAAAAATGGTCAATAATTGTTGAAACTTTAAAAAATGGTCAAAAATTGTCAAAATTTTTGAAAAATTGTCAAAAATGTTCAATAATTGTCAGAAACTGTCAAAAATGGTCAATAATTGTTAAAACTTTAAACAATGGTCAAAAATTGTCAAAATTTTGAAAAAATGGTCAATAATTATAAGAAAAAATTTTCAAAAATGGTCAATAATTGTCAGAGCCTGTCAAAAATGCTCAAAAATTGTCAATAATTGTTAAAATTTGGAAAAATGGTCTAAAATGGTCAAAAATTTTGAAAAATTGTCAAAAATGATCAATAATTATAAAAGTCTGTCAAAATGGTCAATAATTGTTGAAAATTGTCAAAATTTTTGAAAAATTGTCAATAATTGTCAGAATCTGTCAAAAATTGTTAAATATTTTAAAAAATGGTCAAAAATAGTCAATAATTATTGTCAAAATTTTTGAAAGTTGTCAAAAATGGTCAAAAATTATCAGAAACTGTCAAAAATGGTCAATAATTATCAGAAACTGTCAAAAATGGTCATTAATTGTTAAAATTTTGAACAATGGTCAAAAATTGTAAAAATTTTGAAAAAATGGTCAATAACTATAAAAAACTGTCAAAAATGGTCAATAATTGTTGAAAATTGTCAAAATTGTTGAAAAATGGTCAAAATTTTTGAAAAATTGTCAAAAATGTTCAATTATTGTCAGAAACTGTCAAAAATGGTCAATAATTGTTGAAACTTTAAAAAATGGTCAAAAATTGTCAAAATTTTTGAAAAATTGTCAAAAATGTTCAATAATTGTCAGAAACTGTCAAAAATGATCAATAATTGTTAAAACTTTAAAAAATGGTCAATAATTATAAGAAACTGTCAAAAAGGCTCAAAAATGGTCAATAATTGTTAAAATTCGGAAAAATGGTCTAAAATGGTCTAAAATTTTGAAAAATTGTCAAAAATGATCAATAATTGTTAAAACTGTCAAAATCGGTCAATAATTGTCAGTAATTGTTAAAATTTGATAAAATAGTCAAAATTTTTGAAAAATGGTCATAATTTTCGAAAAATGGTCAAAAATGGTCATTTTTTTGTGCATAAGAAGCAAGCTTCTGTCGGGGGTCCGACGACCGCTTACCTTTTTTTTCACTTTTTCTTTTATTTTTGTTCAATTTCACAACAAAATAATTTTATTGCTTCAAGTTTTTTTTTCTCTGGAGGTGACCTAGTATTAGAGAATTACTAGAAAATGTTTAAAATATTCAGTCGAGCTAACTTTGTTGTATAATTGCAGTAATTGACAACATCTGTGTATATAATTATTGTTAATTCTCGGTATTTGCAACATAGACTTCTATTCGTATTTTAAATGAACATCATTTCATTTGCATTTTCTATGAAGATATCGCTAAATGATATTATCAAAGCCGATCTTCCGGGTGTTACATATCTTATAGTACAGTCAATAACGACCTATTTCCCAAAATCTTATAATCATTTTTTTGTTTCAGTTCAATTTCGTTGGAAGGATTCTAGGACCACGAGGCATGACAGCCAAGCAACTAGAACAAGAAACTGGATGTAAAATAATGGTCCGAGGGAAGGGCTCGATGAGGGACAAAAAGAAGGTGTGTATTATATTTCGGAGACTGAATATCAAAACAATTCTATTGTTATAACACTTCTATTATCTAAAGGATGTCCCATTTAAACGCATAAGAAACGAGATTTTGGGAAAATTAATGAATTAAACGGCATATACGAGGGGTTTCAAAGATATTTTATTGAAAAAAATATTGTCCACGCAAATTTAACTTGATAAGAGCGGTTGAGAAGTCACTTGCTGCAAAATCCGGGCTGTTGTGTGGATAATCTGCCAAATAAACGGTTGTTTCTGATAGTTAGTGAAAGATTTCGTTACTTTAGCGAAGAATGATTTTTCTTTGATTACGCAAGTTATTCACTTGAAGTCACTTGGTGCTATATCTTGACTATTAGGTGGATGATCTACCAAATAAACAGTTGTTTTATAAAATTGGTGAAAGATGTCGTTGCTGTAGTGAATAATAATCTTCCATATGCGATCTAGATCGATGAAATTATTTAAGAATATGATTTTGTGACATGAAATTATATATACCTCAGAAAAACTGTATTTTGGTGTGGAGAAATCTTGTCTATGCAAAGTATTCTTTATATCCGTGGATAGGAAGGCACTTGGTGCCAAATCCGGCCTTTTTAGTTTATAATCTGACAAATGAAAGTTTTTTAGGGATAATTATTGACTAATTTGAGAATGAACCACCTAGACGCTTTAAAAAGTTTGCAACAACTAAAATTTCTCGTTCTTAGTTCTAATTCGAGCCCGTGTTAAAGACGGTTCAATATTTTGGGACGTTCCGAATAATTTTCTAATAAAAAATTCGTCAATTGTCAGATGGTGTGTATAATGAGGTTGTGTACGAGTGCTATAATGTATGTACGATGTGCGGCTATCATCACGACTTGAATATCTGATGGAGTGTATAAGTCTTTTGTTTCGGTCGTCACGATTTTTATGGTTGTTGCGTTGATAGGTCAGGGACCGAACGTTATATGGTTTTCTTCTAATTTATAACGAATAACAACAATACAATTGAATAATAACAATTTTCATGTTGATAACAATGCTAATGACAATTTTGAGGTAAGTTTTATACAATTGAAAGAGGTTAAATGCTTTGTCTTCATTCAAGTAATGTTGACAAATGTGATAATTATAAGAAAGGAGTTTTAAAAATAAAACATAATAAAAATGATCGTCTCAATTGGCGCCCAACGTGGGGCATGATATAACAAAATACACACAACCAAACTTATATGGAATCACTCAGTATTTGTGACTAAAATATTTTGTAGGGAAAAAACTTGGTATGCTAGTCGAAGATAAAGTTTTTTGCTGCAAATAAACATGATAACTAAAAATAAACGACTGCACATTAACTATAATCTTTCAAATTTTGTGTTCAATAGATACTCCTGTAATTTTATTTCGGTCTAATGAAGATAATAATGCCTTATGTTGGACTAACAGATGTGCAGAGGGGAAAAATTGTTGTTCTCATTGAACAAGGAATGCCCCAAAGAGACGTAGCAGAGGTAGTAGGCGTTACCCAGGGTAACTTATGTAAGGTATTTGGAATTAGGAACTCTCAAGAATAGGCCTAGACAAAGTCATCGAGGAGTTACAACTGAACAACAGGACCGCTTTGTGTGCCAAATTTCTAGAAGAAATCCGAATATTTCTCATCCAGAGCTGAAACGACAACTTCTAGAAGCTACAGATGTAAATGTTTCAGTTGAAACTATACGAAAAAGACTTCGTGCTCGAGGGTTGTACAGCAGGAGACAGTTACGGGTCCCAGAGTTGTCCAGGCAAAACAAAAATGACCGGCTAAATTGGTGCCTTCAACACCAAAACTGGATAATTGAAAATTAGAAAAATGTTCTCTTTTCAGATGAGACCAGAATTGGCCTTAGGTCGAATTCGGGTTCTCAGAGCTCCATGAAGACAAGCTAGACTCCAGGCTGCCAGATCTATCCCAAAATATAAAGGAGGAACCGTAATGTTTTGGGGAGGTATTATGAGTGGAGCAAAAACTCATTTGCTACCTCTCCAACAAAATTTAACCGGTCGGAGGTATGTTGATTTGGTGATAGAGCCGGTAGTTAGGCTTTAGCGAGGTGCAGTTGGAGATAATTTTATGTTTGTCAGATAATGCACCTCCTCATACTAGCAGAGTGGCTCGAGAATTTCTTGAAACGGAAGGTGTCACAATTTTAGACTGGCCTGCATGTTCACCGGACTTAAATCGAATTGAAAACTTGTGGGACCAGCTTAAAGGAAGGATTAGAGCTCGTCGGGACAATCCAGGAAATATCGCACAGCTCGTTCAAGCAGCGATAGGAGAATAGGAAAACATACCGCAATAAAATGTTGACAATTTAATCAGAAGCATTCCAGCGCGAATTGAAGATTGCATAAGGGCTAGAGGTGGCAATACGGATTATTAAAATTAATAATTTTCTATTTTTTTTTCTCCTTATTAATTTTCAGAAACCAAAAAAAACATTATGTTTATTTTGTCAATTTTAATTCTTTAATTCGTATGTGAAAATTTTTTTATTAAAATATTGGGTAAAGAATGAATTTTATTTCTAAATAAATAATTTTCATATATTCCATACATAATACAAAATATTAGGTGATTCCATATAAGTTTGGTTGTGTGTATATTTTAAAAAATACTAAATCATCAGAAAGATATTATTCTTCTTCTCTTCTCCTTCTACCTTTTCAGGTGTCGCACGAGGATTCCGGTTCCTCTTGTACCCAATGCTTCAACTCTTTCCTGTCTCTTGCTAAAATTTTCATTTCATCTAGAATTTTTCCTTTCTTATCCCATATCTCGTTTATTTGGTCTATCCACTTCCTTCTCGGTCTACCCCTTCTTTTCTTCTTCCATCACCTTTCTTGTAATTCTGTTTGTTTTCATTCTGAAAATATGTCCATACTCTTTATTTTTCTTATTATTGGTTCTTGTTTTGTTATTTGTCTTATCTCTTCTTTTCTACATTAGTTCCACTTTGTTTTCCTTGCTATTATTCTTAGGTGCTTCATCTCAATTGTGTTCATCCTTCTTTCTCAATGTTCAACTGCTCAGTTTTGTTTTTTATTCGATTCGTTATTAGATCCATAATCAATATAAATAAAAGCGGACTTAAGCTAAGAAATCCAAAGGTATAATATCCGGAGAACAAAGTGGCTACTTTTTAAAAATAAATTATTACAAATTCAAAATTTAATTTCGATAAATCTAATAAAAAAATGAATTTATGTAAGTACTCGGTTTGTATGGAATTCTAGATATTCGCTATTACCGGTTATCTTGTTTTTAAACGAGGTCATAGTTTGTTTCCTATAAAAAAACTATTTAAGTATTTAATATTTGAACACATTTTTCTGTTTTCGTATCTACATGTTAGGAATTTTTTTTAAATTTTTAATGGCATATAAATAAATTAAACGCTTGGATCGTAAAACTATAAAAATATTTTCTGTTTAAATTTTATCACTATTTAATTATTCGGTGACCAATTACTTAAAAGCTCATAATTTTTAGTTCGTTTGTTATTTTCTCTATCATAAAATAAAGGAAACGGTTGGAAGGAATCACAAAATGAAGATTTCTTGTCTAGTGTACTAACTAGGGTTTTTGATAGAGCTTCATCTCTAAACGTACAGTTAGCTTAATCGATGTACTATAGAAAGACAGTAATAGAAATAGCAATATTTTGTTGTAAAACGTGGAAATTGCATTTGACAAGTGGCCAAGTTGTTTTATAGGTCCTGTATGAGTGTACATGTACTGAAATAAATTTTATTGGTAATCATAGAATTGACTAAATGTTTTTTTTAAATTTTTTCACGCGACGTTAAGGAAATTTGGTAAGTCGAAAAAATGTAAATGTTTTTCAAATTTTGAGAAAGTGGTAAAAAAATCAAAAATAAAAGTTGTAGAGAAAAAAATTTGCATAAAGATGGTATCTTAACTTTTTTATTATAATGAAAATTATTAGAGATAGAACGACTAGAATCTGGGGGGATGATGGTAAAAAAATCTCTCATAGAAATATTTTTAAAAAAATAAAACTGCTGAAAAATATCATCGGTAGTTTCTGTAGGGGAAATTTAAAATAATTTTAAAAAAATTCTCAAATTGTTGTTTAATTTTTTTTTCACAGGAAGATCAAAACAGAGGCAAACCGAATTGGGAACACCTCTCAGATGAACTTCACGTCCTTCTCACAGTGGAAGACACAGAAAACAGAGCCCAAGTTAAGTTACAAAGGGCAGTAGAAGAAGTTAGAAAACTTTTGGTACCTGTAAGTATAATTTTTTCAACTCAAATTAATTCCAATATAATATTTTTGTACTATAAATATCGTTTTACTACTCGAGATCAAAAGGCTTGGCCCTTTCTCAGCATTTCCAATTGTAAAACATACTTTTTTTTCAAATTTAAATATAAATTGATTTTTACATGTATGGGAACCAAATAGATCAAAAATTCTAAATATTTTCCGTTCCGATTTTTTGTATAAATTTCTAGTAATTAAAATAAATTAATGTAATCGATATACATTTTAATTAAATATAACCGGCTTTAAGAATTTCTGAATTATATTTTTTTGGAACAACTATCGAACCAGAGCTCTATTATATGTCTGGATGTACTGGGCTTTTCTCAGAAAAGATATTTTGAAAATAAAAAAAATTGAGTCACTAAATCCACTGTAACTTTTAAAGTGATGACGCGAAATTTTGACACGTCATTAAAAGATCAGTACTATAACGTACTCCATCTATCTGTCATCCTATGAACTTCCTTCTTTGCCTATTTTTACCGAATTTAATTTTGTTTTTATTAAATATACATTGACAACCAATATTTTTGATTTGTTCATTAGAAAGTTTCAGTTATTTTTTTTGTCCTAGTCCAGACCTGAGTTTATTTTTTAATAATAATATTCCTCTCTCCAATTAACGATCTCTTTCGATGTTCTACAGGCTTTAGGCGAGATAATATTATCCAAATATTAACAGGTTTATTGCTATTTCAATTTAGTTTGCTAGTAAATTATGCTAAATGTCATGAGAGAGAGAGAGAGAGATAAAGAAAACGAGGACTCGGATCACAAATTTTCTTATATATACTTCCAGTTGACATCCTTTTTCAAGGATTATTATTTATGTAGAAGGTAGCGACTTGTTATGTTAAAAGAACAATCAAATTATTTAAATAAATAGTTAGAATATTCAAATTTTAAATAAATATAAAGATCCACGATTTATTTCTAGCAAGCCGATGGGGAAGATGAACTGAAAAAAAGACAGTTGATGGAATTAGCTATAATAAATGGCACTTACAGAGATTCGACATCGAAAGCAGCCTCTGTAGCAGGTAAGTCGTTCATTTTATACTTTATAACTTGGTAAATATCGATAATTTTGATAAAAAATGTACAGTTACATATTCCCCATGGTTAAGGTTGCAATTTGTTATCATACGGTCAACGTCCAGTTCGTACCGTAAAAGTTGTTGTCATACGGTGACCGTCCGGTTCGTACCGTGTATAACGGACTTGATTTAAAAAAAATTATATATCTTGTGAGTAAACACGTATCGGATTTTACTAAATTTGGAGTAAATAATATCGACACGTTTTAAGTTATTAGTTATAAGTACATTGCAATATTTTTTGCTTTTAAAGCAAATCTATTAAAATTTGTTATCATACGGTCGCCGTCCGATTCGTACCGTGTATGACGGACTTAATAAAAAATTATATCTCCTCTGAGTAAATGTGTAGCCCATTTTATCATATTTACTGTTACATAAATCTCAGTAAATTTATTAAGTCGATATTTTGTCACTGCTTAAGTTATAGAAAATTAGTTAATCGTATATTTAGTTCCAATAATACAATGCAGTTAGAAAGTAGTATTTATAATATTTTTTGCCTTTCAAGGCAAATATTTTGAAATTTATTATCATACGTTCATCGTACCGTGAAAGTTGTAATACTGTCACCGTCCGGTTCGTACCGTGTATGACAGACTTAATTTAAAAAAAATAATTCCTTGATATCATAGGTATTAAAAAAAATTTATATGAGTTAAAACGTGGATGCTTCAGTAAGACAAACCGTCTGAAGGAAAGCTCTACCTTAACGAAGACCCCCTACCCTTTTCTACAATTATAGATCTTCAAATACATAACTTATTTTGTTTTTTTACAAAAATTATCCTAATCCAGTTAATTCGTCTAATAGTCACTAAGCTGGTGAAATATCTCTAAATGAACTATACTTATAGTCCGTTCGTATGCAATCCACTTTGCAAAAATCTACTTTCTACTTGCATTCGTCAACCTGTTTTAGTGTGGACAATGTTGTAATAATACGTCGGTAGAATTTTTGATTCCAGGTTGCGAAGAAGAATGGAGGCGGTTGGCCGCCTCTGCAGTTGAAACCCAGCGTCTTCTGTCACCAGCAATGCCAGGTTTAGCAACACCCCTGCGGACACCAGCAGCGCCATTGGGAGCTCCGTTAATCCTGTCGCCCAGAATGTCAGTACCGACGACGGCAGCATCCATACTCAACGGATCCGCTCCTCCTGGGTCGCTTCTTTCACCCGGAGATCCACACGGACTCATCTACACCCCATATCCCGATTACACGAATTACGCTGCTTTGGCTGCATCCCCACTGCTAGCGGAATATACCACAGCTGATCATACGGGTGGGTTGTTCGCCCGTTAATATTTTTTTCTTTATTAATTTTATTATTTTCTAATTTCTGGCGGGTAGTACTTTTTTTTAATAGTACTTAGAATCGGTTCGGTGGGGCTGTGTACTAGAAGATGGCGAGATTTTTTTTTTATTAACGATCCGTTTCGTCTGGAAATATTGTCATATGCGATTTATTGGTCAAGGTAATGGATGAAGGTGAGCGAGCAACGCTATGCTTTAAATGTCATCTGTCATCTGTGTTAACTTAAGTGAGGTTCAGATGAATTCGTTTCATAAGGTCGTACATTTCTTGATAATTTGGTTCTAAAGCCGGCTCTACAGTTCGCAATTCTTCTTGCAAAGTAGTGCAGCAACACTTTGACCTTGCAAGGTGTTGCCTGCAACTGTATGATGTTGGTAAGCCACAGACACATGTCACACATCACCTCCTATCTCGTCAACGAATTTTTGTTTTGTTGGTAACAAAAAAAACGTAGAGTCCAGTCATGGGATTGCAGACAGAAGTGAAAACACCAATAAATGAATGTCTTTTAAAAATTTTATCGTAAGCCCATCGTAAATGGAATTTTTTACAAAAAAAAGTACACATATAGCTCATGGAAAGCGTGACGATGATTTATGCAACACTATAGTAAAATTAATACCTATTTAGAGGTACCAGCCGTTTTAGTAACTTAACGTATGCGGCTTCTTGAACCATCTGAACCCGCATGAAAAAAATTAGGTTATGACCTTTGTCATGTCAAATGCTTGACATATTTCTTATTACATTGGCGTAGTGACTTGAAATTTCATATTATCAGTGGCGGTTTGTAATAATACAAATTAATTTTATGAAATTCATAAATTTCTAAAGATGTTGACATAATAAAAGAATATAAAAGAAGCGCACTAATTTTAAAAACATTGTTTTATTAACTAGATACATAGTTTTCTTAAAAAAATATGGCAATTCAGAGTTCGATTAAGTACAAATTCTAGATTTTAAAAAAATGACAACGTGATCTTCAAGGCAAAGTTTAATTAGTTTCTAAATCAGAATAACTTTCGGAAAGTGATAGTTCATCATCGGATTCATTGGATACAGAGATCACCATAGGTTCGATGTTTAGTAGGTCCAGTTTGTTTTCTACTTCCCATGCTTCAGAAATAATTTTCTCTGTATGATTTATGTAATTCTGCCAGTGTTGCTCCGGTACATTTTTTACAACGTCATTCCATACTTTTAAGACTTCAGTAGGTGACCTTGCAGTTTTCGTAATAGCTTGGTCATAATGCCTTTTAGTTTCTGACCATACCATTTCGATGGCATTAAAATGGCAATGATAGGGTGGTAGCCTGAGAACACAATGACCATGCTCGGCAGCGTATTTGTCTAAATGATAATTTTTTTCTGGCAAAACTTGCTTTTCAATTATATTCCAAACAGCATCCTTTAAAATGTGATCTGGAAAAGGAATATTCTTTTTTTTGAGCCATTCTAACATGCGTGTTTTACTCCAACTTTTTCTTGGGATTTCTTCATCCAGGCGACTGTGATATGTTGCGTTATCCATTATAATTAACGATGGTTCTTCCAAGTTTACAATTAGTTGCTGTTTAAACCAATTTTCAAAATTTTCGGTGTTCATGTTATCATGGTAATCGCCTGTTTTTTTATTGCATTTAAAAATAAGCGATGCATTTGCCACAAAACCTTTTTTATTACCGGCATGAACAATTACATATCGTGTCCCACTTCCAGTTATTTTTAAATCACTGTGTTTATTAGTACCATCTTGCCACTTTCTTCTGTCCCCGCTTTTACTAAAAACCCATGTCTCATCCAGAAAAACAGGTGTAAAGAGCTTTTCGCTTTTAGCAGCATGGTATTTGTTCAAAAATAATATTCTTTTTAATCTGACTGCAGGCATTTCCAATAAATGTTTTCTTCCATCCTGTTTTTTGAAATGAAAACCCATTTTTTTAATTCCCAAATATAACGAACCTTTGGAAATCTTAGTTTCTGGAGACTCTTCGATAAATTGCCGTAAAATAGTTTCTACTGTGATTTTATCCTTTCGCGCATACATTTTATAAATTACTTCCCTCAAACAATGCAGGGTATTTTTTGTAATTCGGGTTTTGCTCCGGGAAACGCTTGCAGACATATTTCTTCTAAATTCGAAATCTGTAGCTCTGTTTGGTTTTTCAAGATTATATAATGTGCTTTCTGGAACTTTTAGTGCTTCGGACGCTTTTTGAATTGCCTTAAATCGAGATCCTAAATCGTTTTGAAAATAGTTTACTACATTAAGCATAAGTTTTTTGGATTCATCAGAATATCGCATTTTTATATCTTATTTTGCGTTATGACATTAACATGAAATCAAAATTTGTCGTAACTTCAAAAACGTGACATCTAATAAATTAGTTACGACGTATATTTTTGTTGGTAATTTTTTGTTTCAACCGATTTATTAATAATAAATAAGGATGGTCTTATTCTAAATGGGTAAAAAATTTACTATATATACGCTTCGATGTTAATTGTGTTGCATAAAAGCGTGACGATGACGAAAAATCCATGTTTTTTGCTTCACCCAAAAAATTGCTCAAAGCGCCTAAAGAAGTTTTCATTTCAAAAATTACTAACTTTTCCCCCAGACCGAATTTGGACAAGAGCTTAAAATGGCAAAATTATCTTTACTGCGCATGCTCTCGATCAAGAATGCTGCCTGTTGCAGCAAGAATTTCTAACTGTAAAGCGGCCTTAACTGGATTTTTTTATTTATCTCATAGAAAATCAAAATTTGATCGATTTTCTAGTTTTTCTTTATCTAAATCATTAAAATGTGTAACTTTTGACAGTAAACAGACGAAACGGATAAATAATGAACTAAAACGCATGCATGGCCTTCTATATTACTTTTATAGGGAGAGTTTATCAATGCCCGGTTAAATCTGTCAGCTACGTAGCCCTCGGCTCTCTCTAGCCGCCTGCCAAAGTCTCGGTTACATTAGAAAGGGTTTATCAATGCACCACATGACCGACAGGTAGCTAACTGGAGACTAAGTGTAATTGAGCATTTGGCAACCTTGTCCGCGATATCAATGTTGTCAGAATGTAAATTTCTCATTCCAATTTGATGTAAAAAAGATCACACCACGATTCATGAAATGCACATGTTTTAAATTCTACTCGCATATTTTGTTATAATACACTGAATCAAAAATATAGAAGTCATGGTTTTTATTTTTGTATGTTACCGCAAACTTACTCTGGCAACACCGTAGGTAATGTCACTTGTCAGTGTCAAAATTGTGGTGGTAGTATGGAGGGTAGAAGGAAGGAGCACCATCTTGTATGGGTGACAAGTCGAAAAAGTGTCCACCTGTAAACAGCAAATTATAATTCGAAGATTCACCGAAATGGCGCTCGTGTAGCTAATGGAAATGATGTGAATTTAAGGTTATAAACCGAGTGAAGTGTGCTAGGTTGAAAAATTTAGTATTTTTCGTGACTTGTGTAATTGAGAAATATACAGTATTTAAAATCTCAATTATTTACGTAGTATTTCCTTTTTTAATTTTGTATCTTACTCTAATAATTCATGGCGCTGTTTTTAAAATCCTTCCACTTGCTACTATGGCGCCACCTTAATTTGCTTCCTTTCGATGGACACTTTTTAATACATGCAGATGGTGCTCCTTCCTTCTACCCTCCATAGGTGGTAGTTATTTTCATTTATCGATTGTTTTTGGTCTGTGTTTATGTATGAATTGTTAGCTTTTGTTGGTTTATTTGGTTTTGAAAAATGTTCACAAAAGAAAAAAAGTTTTCCTTTTTCCCAGTTTCACTGAGTCAAAGCGACGATTATTAACAAAAGTAGTAGATAATTAATAGTTAATATTAATTGGACTAAACTACTATAAACAAATCAAAATAGAAGCTTTTGGAAAATGTGAGCAAACAATCATGACACAGTTGACAGTCAGAATTTCTCGTATTTAACTGTATGTTCTATGGTTAACATCAACTTGATAGTGGCAGCTAGTATAGCCGAAAGTTTAACCGACAGCTAATGAAAACTGGCAGTTGATAAACAGTTTAGCCAACAGCTAAGATTTATCCGAGGGCTACAATATTTAACCGAGCATTGATAAACTCGCCCTTAATATTATGTTATGGGTAAAAGTTTTAACATCATTTTTGTCCATCGAAAAAGATATTTTTATTAACTTGGGGAAAAGTACGTTGGTAAGATTGGAATTTTTCAATAAAAGAAAAATATATCGAATTAACTTGATATCGACTTGAATGAATTTTCCAATCGTATTAACAGTTTTTTCTTTCTTGTGGAAAGGAAAGTGTATGACTTAAAAACGTGTCTTATAATTTTGGTGCTAATATATCTTTATGCACGTCTTCAGTCACGTGATATGGATGTTGCCGGATTGACAAAAATTTACTTGAAGGAATTATTAATAAAAAATATTTTTTGCACAGTCACTACTTGACACAGATTCTGTCTAAGTTTATAATTTTATTCCAAATTTACAGATTATTTCACAATTTTTGGGACTTTTAACTTAAATTGACAGATTAAAACGCCAAAAATTATAAGACAATTTCGGTTTAGTTTTTTGTAGGATTTGACAGCCAGAAAAATGATTTCAACGGATTTGATTGATTTAATTGTAAAAATGTCCAGCTATCATAGGAGTACTTATTAAAAGGATCGATTTTTTTGCAAAAATTTCCATCCATTTTTAAAAGGGGTTAATTTATTCGAAAAAAATTCCATTTGCCATGGGCATACAAGAAAATTTATTTGTAAATATTTTTATATCATGGGCGTAGGATAAAATTTTTAATGGTGGTTTATTTTATTGTAAAAATTTCCATTCACCAGGGATGTACGGAAAATTCTTTAAAAGGATCAAATTCAATTTTTCTAGATTTCTACTGCTTCGTTTGCGTGGTTTACTTTTTATTCTTCTTAAAAAATCAATCAAACGTTCGAAATATTTTCTGACACGCCGTAGATTTTTCATTCAAACATTTCACGAACTATTTCAGACCCTTTTAAACGGGGATAGAAATAGCTACAGACGGTAAAAATTTTTAGTCACAATTTATTTTTATTACAATATTTTTACATTTCTGTGATACTTTACCGCTAGGCAGACGAATTAGTATGTACATGGGCGTACATATTAATTAAAAAAAAAAGATTTTACTTTTCATTTTTTTATCTTGCAAGTCATAGCACCTAGGTAGATATTTATATATTTTTTATCGAGACTATTTTAGTACGTCAGACGTACGCTTGGTCTTAGACACGTGAAAAAGTAGAGGAATCATAGCATCTCTTAGCATTTTTTTAATCAAAATTCTCTCAAGCTGCTCTCCATCTGCACGTTTCAAGGCTGAGCGGTGAGACATACTTGGTTTTTTGTAAGGCGGCTTTACTGTAGGATGAAGTGGCGCATTTATGGAATTTTGGATTCAACTGCTGGTTAAACAAAAAATAGCAAATATTAAATGAGTAAAGAAGCTATGGTTATGGTCTTAATTATTGATTGTTGTGGGTCTCACTCTACAGAGAAGGAGAAAACTTTGGTCTATTTCTGTTTATAGAGTTTCATCTAACAGCTTCTAGGGGATATTCAGTTCTTTTCTGTCCCATCTTCTTTTTGAACTTTTACTCATAAAAAATAGAAGTTTTCTGGTAAAAACATGAAAATTCCTACTTTATAGAATATCGCCGTTGTTGGTGTCAACAAGTGCCATCTGCACGTTTAAAAGCTGAGCAGTGAGACATACGTGGTTTTTTAGTAAGGCGGCTTTGCTGTAGGTTGAAATGGCGTATTTATGAAATTTTTGTTTGAAGTTCTGATTAAAAATACAGAAGAAATAAGGGAAAAACTTTGGTCTATTTCTGTTTATAGCGTCCAATCTTCTTCTTTTATTCATAAAATAGAAGTTATTTGGTAAAAAAATGAAAAGTCTGTCTTGGATTTTGCTATGAGAACTCTATTTTTTTCTTTCAAAAGTAATAGTCAGTTGTTTTTCATTATTATTATTTTTTTTAAGTTTACAATAATTTCCGTTATATTTACAAACATATATTTTATATTTTGTGTACATATTTTTATTATTTATCGACTTAATCGAAATTTTTTTCTTCCCTAAATGTGTATAGAAAGAGAGGGAGAGAGGCATTTACAATCTTACTTTTACGATTATTATTTCAAAAGTAAGTCCTTCTATTAGTTAACAATTTTTAGAATAAATATATAGGTATATATCAAATTTTTATTGAAAATAGTGTAGAGAAAATTTTAAATTACTACAAGTCGAAGCTTTAATTGTTTTCAGCTACAAATGTAGATTTTTTAAAACATTTTCAGGCTGTTTTTAACGCCATAACATCACACACAAAATTTTCCCTTTTTCTCCATAATTTTTAACGTCCAATGCTCCTTTTACAGAAATTTATGTTTCTAAATCCTCATAAAATATTCCGCTATGTTGTCCCAATATAAATACAAGTTTTTGTGTGGTTTAGCGGCGAAAATATTCTGAAAATGTTGACTTGTTAGCTTTATTTTCAAACATTTTTCCATAAAATGGGAGACTGCATCATGTAAGATGGCTAAATGATTAAAAAGTGATCTGTATAGGTGCGGCAGCTGCGGCTGCGAAACAACGCCGTTTGGGACAGATTAGGGAGCATCCCTATCAGAGAGCGGGTGCGCTCTCTTAAAATCTGACAAGGTTAGTTGACTGTTTTACTTTTTTCTATTTTATTTCAGATGTTCGTCCCTATGAGAACCAATTATATACAATATATCTACTGTAAATTTAGAATCTTCAGTTTAGATTTAATTAGTCTATTTTTACCAGCAGAAAGATTTTTTTTTAAATAAAATATCTTCAATTTAATTACTCATTTTTTTTATAAAAAATCTTTCTGATGGTTGAACTTTTTTTATTATAATTTGATGTGTGCTGATGGTTAAACGAGAAATTTAGCAGTTTTTAAATCAGTATTGGGTGTACTTTTTATGCGGGTTGTGAAAAACAAAACACTCTTTATATTCAGTCATTTTGTTGTTCTGCTAAATTTAAATAAAAAAAGGAAAGAAGGATCGGTTCTATATGCACTTTTTTAGGTTACCATAAATAAGTTTCAAGGCAAAAATACTTTGTATATAAGTTAGATAGAAAGAAAAATTAGGTATATCGTTAGATACGTAAGATTTAAAACCGTTTTAAATTAGAAAAACCCCACTTTTCTATATCAGTTTTAATATTAGTACCTGGTCCTTCGAGCCGGATAGAACAAAATAAAATCTTGCAGCTCACCAGTGAACATCTTTTAATGTATCCATTTTTATGTTAAATCTGTTTTTCAAGTCTTAAATTGTCACTTTTTCTATAGCAGTAGTAATATTAATACCTGGTCCCTCAAAAAAATATTCTCGTAGCTCGTTTGTAGCTTAAATTGTCACTTTTTTCATAGCAGTTGTAATATTAATACCTGGTCCCTCGATGCAGATAAAAAATAGAATCTCACAGTTTAGTTGACCTACCAGTGAACATATTTTTATTTACCTTACTTTAATATATCCATTTTTATATTAACTCTGTTTTTGAAGTCTTTTAATAATGATACCTGCATCCTCGAATACCCGGTCTTTAAAAAAAAAGAATCTCGTAGCTCATTTGTAGCTTAAATTGTCACTTTTTTCATAGCAGTTGTAATATTAATACCTGGTCACTCGAGCCAGATAAAAAATAGAATCTCAGTTTAGTTGACCTACCAGTGAACATATTTTCATTTACCTCCCTTTAATATATCCATTTTTATATTTAATCTGTTTTTGTCCTGAAATATTAATACCTGGACTCTCGAATACCCGGCCCTTAAAAAAAGAATCTCGTAGCTCGTTTGTAGCTTAAATTGTCATTCTTTTCATAGCATTTGTAACTTTAATACCTGGTACCTCGAGTCAGGTAAAAAATAGAATCTCACAGTTTAGTTTACCTACCAGTGAACATATTTTTATTTGCCTCACTTTAATATATCCATTTTTATATTTAATCTGTTTTGTAATTCTTGAAATATTAATACCTCGACCTCGAATACCCGGTCCTTAATAAATAAAATAATCTCGTAGCTCCATTTGTAGCTTGAATTGTCACTTTTTTCATAGCAGTTATAACATTAATACCTGGTCCCTCGAACCAGATAAAAAATAGAATCTCACAGTTTATTTGATCTACTAGTGAACACATTTTCATTTACCTCAATTTAATATTTTGCTTTTTATATTAAATCTGTTTTTTGTCGTGAATTGTCACTTTTAATATAGCAGTTGTAATATTAATAGATGGTTCCTCGAGCCAGATAGAAAATAGGATCTCACAGTTGAGTTGGCCTACCAGTGAACATATTTTTATTCACCTCACTTTAATATATCAATTTGTAAATCAAATCTGTTTTTTATGTCTGGAAATATACAGCAGTTGTAAAATTAATACCTGGTCCCTCGAACCATATAAAAAATAGGATCTCACAGTTGAGTTGGCCTACCAGTGAACATATTTTTATTCACCTCACTTTAATATATCAATTTTTAAATTAAATCTGTTTTTTAAGTCTTGAAATATTAATACCTGAACCCTCGAATACCCGGTCCTAAAAAAAAGAATCTTGTAGCTCATTTGTAGCTTAAATTGACACTTTTTTATAGCAGTTGTAAGTTAACACCTGGTCTCAGGAACAAGATTAAAAAAATATGATCCCATAGTTTATTTGATCTATCACTGAGCACAGATTTATTTACCTCAATTTAATATTCTGCTTTTTATATTAAATCTTGAATTGTCACCTGGCCCCTCAAGCCAGATCAAAGAAAAATAGAATCTCAGTTTATTTCAACTACCAGAGAACATATTATTTTCATTTACCTCCCTTTAATACATCCATTTTTATATTAAATCCGTTTTTTAAGGCTTAAATTGTCACTTTTTTATAGCAGTTGTAATATTAATACCTGGTCCCTAAAAAAATCTCTTAACTTATTTGTAGCTTAAATTGTCACTTTTTCTACGGCAGTTTTAAGTACCTGGTCGAGCCTACCTTATTTTTATATTTTAGTTTTATTAATAGAAGTAGATTTTAAAAAGTCTATTTAATGGGACAATCTTTAAAAAACAACCTCCATGTCTCTTTTTTTTAAATATGACAACTTAGTTATTACTTATTAATTTAAAAATATATATGTTTAGTTTGTTTTTGCCTTGCAATAAGACATTTTAGTTTTTAGGTAAGTTCGTACTATACGTACACATTTTGTACCTCACTGTATGCCACATCACGTGATTAGCTAGTCTAAAAAATTTTTATACATATTTTTTTATATTTTTACATATGTATTTATTTATTTTGACGTTATTTTTTTTATGCCATATTTAATCCTTCTTTCCTTCGTATGATAATGGAACAAAAAAAAGCGGCATTTCGAAAAAAAAAAAATATGTTGAGTCTTAGTATTAAAGGAACTCACTGAAGTTGCATTATTTTTCTCTAGTTGCAATCTTCGTGAGATATATTTAAATCGTAGTCAATCACTGATTTTAACAAATTTGCCTCTAGATAAAACTATTTATTTTTCTAATTTGAAAAAAGTGCCATAACTTTGAAAAAAATTCGTAATTTTCAATTTTTATTCAAAATAAAAGTAATTCCAATAAATATTTTGAATATTCAAAATTTAACGTTTTTTTTGTCTAAATTCAAAAATAATATTTTTTAACTCAAGTTCAGAAACATAGTCATACTCCTATTTTATATATGGGCTTCTATGGGGAATATCAAATGCCCATTTAAAAATGTCTGCTCCCACTGTTTACTAACATACATGGCGAAATGTGAACATTGACTGAAATTTCTTTTGGTCTTAACCAATTTTTAATTGGTTATTTGATATTCCCCAATACGAGGAACTGCAAAGTGAGATTTTATAAAATTCAGGGTGATACAAAATAGACTGGTTATACTATTGACGAATTTGTTGAATTAGTAGACTCATTTTTTTTAAGTAGTTTTATATACCTTTCTATAGTATATTTTTTGTATGTTGTTTTGTTGACTTGCGCCATTGTGGAACAAAATATATTTATACGAAATTACTTATTATTTTATTTCAGCAACCCCCAATTTCTTGATTCACAGCGATTTTAGTAAATAACTTGTAAGACTAGAACAAAATGCGTTGAAATTCATCATATTTTGTTCTACCCGAAAAGTACCAAGTAATTTTTAAAATAAAAATTTCTTATATTTTCTGAGATCGCATTCACAGTATTAGTTAAATTTATTAATCTCACAATTTTTTCTAGTATTAACTGTTGCCATTAACACTCACAGTAATAATAATTCATAACTTTTTCTAATTCCACAATTTTGGCCAAGTTCACTAATTTTTTATTTTTCGTATGAATGAATCACAATATATAACGTATGATTGTGTTCCATATAGCACTATATTAAAATTGCATTAACATTTTTTTTTGTACAGTACGAAATAACATTTTTTGCCTTTTTCTCTAATACGATCAAATCTTATAACCAGCAGATCAAAAGTCAAAAATCTAGAATAATACCAAACAAAAATTCATAATAAACAAACTACTATTTCTAAGATTTTTGTCTTTATACATGAACAGAATAAACCAATGTCCATTGTAGGAACAAAAATTTATTTTCAATCAACTCCATGGGATTTTGAAGATCCTTGGATAAAGGCTATGGCTTACCGTCAGCCAGGTACCTAATTCTAGTAGGACCTTGCTTTGCGGTCCATCTGGTCAAAGATATATTTGCCAGATTTAAAGGGATCCTATGAACTGGGACTGACCTCCTTTCCTGGCAAGCTGGTCCACTAGAATTCCAGAGAGACCAGGACAATTTTATCGATTGTACCCAATTGGTTTACGAGTAGTCAGTATTCCAAACCAATTCTGAATTGCACAGTTCTATTATTGCAGCCTGACTTTTTAAAGTAGCAACCACTCAGAGCAATTGAAAAACTGTTGCTTGCTGTCTAAGACTCAACCAATTCAGCCGGCCTTTCTGTGAACCTAGTCATGTCAACACAAGTGGGGTGAACTGATTTCTTCCACTGTTAGAATAAAGTACTTGAAGGTCTGTTGCTGTGAATTTTTAATGGGCATGTGATCCTGTGGGGTTGCCAAGAGCTCCTTCTCCATAGCATGGCACTTTGCCCATCACAACTCATTAATTACTTACTTCTCCAGTAGTTTGATTTTTTTGAGGTGTCACTTCAGGTGTATTAAAGATAGAATTGGTTTATTCTGTAATACAGATCAGCTGTTTCACTCAAATTCTCTAGAATCTCTTGCACGCATTTTTTTTAATATAGTTCCTAATATAGAACACTTTCACACTCTGCTGCCTAGGTTATTTTTTATACTTGTTCGCTCTAATCTCAGTGTCATTTTTTTATTATTATTTTTATGTTTCACAAAATTAAAAGCATGTTGTTCGTTTGTAATGCAGTCAAATCCATTTTCTTAAGATGCCAATGGATTTTTTTTATATAATTATAATGGGTGCAGGAATTATTCGAGAACTGATTGGTATTCCACTATTTGAGAGACACTTTCACAAATACTCGTTAATTGGGATGAACAAATTAAAATATCATGTGTTGAAAATATTTCACAGTGAAGAATATTCAGGAAGTGGTTTTATGAATAAAAATGATCCACCACTTTAGATATTCTTTATTTTGTGGATAATTTTAATAACATGGATGGATTTGTTTATAATAATTGGCGTTTATTGTTAACGGTGGGTTACTTTAACAAATTAGTTTTGACATAAACGCATGCGCAAATTGACGTATTCTAACCTAAAACTTTTAAACGTAAATAAAACTTGCTTCTATCTTAATAACTAATAGTTTTTACAGGTTAATATTTATATAGAAAAGTGATTTTTGACTATTAATGGTAAAAATAGACAAAAAAAGTGAATAAAAAAGTTAAAGGTACAAGTTGAATGACAATACGAGTGCGCGCTACGTGAAAAAGTGCAACCAAAACAATGCTAAGCATTGGAGAATCTTTTGACTTTTCGAATTACAAAAAAAAAATCTAAAAATCGATTCACTAATAATAATTTTAATTATATTTTTAACAATCTCTTACAAATTATTAAGCAGGTAAGATATTTCTATTTATTCATGAAAATTCCGCAATTTATTTAGCTAAAATTATTTTTTCGAATATTCTTTATTCGTGATATTTGCGGATATTCTTTATTCGTAAAATTTTTTAATACATATTGATTATTCATAAAATTTGTGAATAATCGTATATAAGAAAGTAGTTATTCACAAAATTTGCGGATATCTGTATAAGAAATGTAGAAGTGGGTTATTTAAAGTTGAAATTGGTATATTAATTGTGTTTTCTCTCTCAAATAGTACAGCACAAACTGCGGAATACCAAACTGTTCAATGAACAATAATTAACCGATTTTTTTTAACAAATGGTGTAATTCTAGTTCAAGAATGTTGTCGCACATTTGTATGTTACACAAGAAGCTTTCTAACAAAATTTTCACAATTTTATTTAAAATATTCTAATTATAGAGTCGGGGAGTAATTAATTTAGAAATCGGTGTCGAATATTCATCCCAGAAAGAGTCTAAATTTATTCTTTCTTAGTGTAATATTGAATTATTTAAATAAAAACGAACAATGAATGGCACTGAGATGAAAATAGACACTCTCCAAGTAAAATATTTAGGTAATTTTTACTTGTAGGGTGTCAAAAAATAGTAAAAAAATATATATAATAAAATTGTGTCGTGGATCAGCTATATAATTACTAACAACTTGTTTTTCTTTTTCTTTTCTTGTTAATTCGGTTGGCCGGCGACCGTAGGCTTTGTGGAGTGCTAACCCTCTCGTCACACACACACCCCACACCCCCTCTGCGCCAATTTCCTCGACTAACGAAAACAATCTCGGATGCGCCGGACCAACTTCAAGGGTAGCGGTATGTCTAACCAATTACATCACTAACATCGATTCACTTTTTATTTTTGTCATCTTGTATTACTAAAATTAACGTCAAAATACAGAAGGAACAAGCTAAAGATACTGAAAATTACATAATTTATATGTAGTGTTTCATTGAGGATATTTTTGTTTTTTTATAGTATTAGGTTTTCGTACTTATATAACTTTTTTTCCAAAAATTTTCCAGGAAAATTTTCATTTAAATGCGAATTTTGATATGTTAGTATGGATTATTCAAAAACCAATATTAAATTACGAATACGTCACGTTTTGTCATGTTACACACACAGTGTGACGCTTTTATTCTACACTTTCTTAAAATTGAATTAAATTTGCAGATCTTATATAGTTAGTACAACAACAAAAAAATGTTTTTTAAATATTTGACTTTGTGACATCAAAAATTGGAAACCCCCCATATCCCCTTGTCACACTTCGTCACAAATCTGCGAAGACCCTCTAACATGTGACATAAATTATGGTTGGCCCCAATTTGTAAAAGTATTTTTTTTTCATTGCCTGAGGAGGGATGAAAAAAATGAATTTTTTTTTCATCTACCCGGGGACCAAAATTCGCATTCAAACTTCTATTTTCTTGTACTATAAGTGACTTAGCTATATTCCACTGTATTGAAATCTTTGATTTGTAATCTAACTTTTTAGATTCTTAGTACAATGTTGAAGATAAATCCAAAATTTCATATTTATTTTGAAATAAATACTCTTTTCGAATCTCACTAAAATCGTACATTATAAATTTCTAATTTTGGATTTATTTTTGTCGTCCTATAATTCTGTAGGTAGGATAGCATTTATCCAGTTTAAGTAATATACTAATATCTGATTATATTTTCTAAGTCTGAGATACTATTTCTGACACGCATGAATTACCTTTTCATTTCAAATTACCAAAATGTTTTGCAGTATTGCCAAAATAACAATTATCGCAAGTGGTCTTTGATAAATTAGCTTGAGAATGTTTTAAATACGACTCTGTCTTGTTATAACGTCTTCTAATATCATTAAATTAAAAAAATATAATGAGGTCGGTCCTGTTCCCTTTTTTTCGTCACTATTTGATATCTGTTAACGTTTTAGGCAGTTTTCAGTTGGGTTTTAATTTGACCACTCTGTATCTATAATATTTATAAATTGGAAGAATATCTGCTAGTAGTAACGTTTTATTTTTGGTAATACTGCCATTCCATTTGTTAATCTATTTTGAAAATTTATTTTTTATAACATCAATTGATCGTGGAAGGCCATTTTGCAGGAAAGTATATCGTGTCGCTATCTAGTGGTGAGAGTCTAAAGTAGAAAAAGTAAGTGTGTCCATATCGGATCATTAAATACAGAAAACTGTATAAAAATTTAGACGATCACAGTTAATTACAGTTACCTGTAAAAAAATTGTCATATTTTAGTAAAGCACGAGAAGTAGTTGTTGCTTCTTGGTAAAATATTTTTCAAAAATTTTGTAAGGCGTTAATAGTATTGAAACTATTACCTTTGTCATCTATCGATCACAGTTTTCTAGAATAAGTTTGGTGGTGTTGTTCTGCCTACTTTTGGCATTCACCGCTAGATCGCGCCACGATAAGTTCTCCCTCAAAATGGTCGCCACTGATTTCTTTCAAATTCATGCGTAGCAAGAATTCTTAGACAGTTCTGTGAAGTACAAACCGTTTTCGAGAGTGCCAACAATATTTTTAGAAAAAAATTCTACGTTTCCAATTAACAATAATCGATAAAAGTTTATTGTCTAAAAAATTGTTTCTATGGAAAGTACTACTAAAGTTAAAATTTAGCTGGGATTTATCCTTAAACGCAATACGAGATATTTTAATAAATATTACATCGGCATATATGTCGCAGCATGGTCAGTGTCGCATGAATTTTTGCTGCTTGAAATAACGGTGGTGGAATGTGTTCTTTTTTTGGATAATAAACTTAATTGATTATTATTTTTTGGATCGTCAAAGTATTCCTGTCGAGAAAATAATTTTCTCTTCAATTTCTATCGTCGTTTTTTATATATATATTTGTACTTATTACATTCTCTTGCGACAGGCAATAGAAATGATTTTTTCTAAATACGAGTTAGTCCAGACGCTGGCTACTAAATCTTCGGATATTTCTTCTTTTTTATTTCGGTGACATTGCACCATAACTCGAAATAATACGAGAAATGTTATTGATTCAAATTTAAACATAGTGAAACGAAAAAAAATATATATCCTCAAAATCGGATGAAACAGCGACAGAAAACATTATTGTTAGTATAGAAAACGCTATTTTTTTGTACAAAAATCGCTAATTCAGTCCAAAAATCGCTATTTTAGTTCAGAAACCGCGATCTGTAGTTCAAAAATCACTTATTTTAGTCCAAAAGTGAACTGACAGTTCTTGAATAGCTCTATAAATAATCTACTATATGAAATTTGGATCAATAAAATTTCATTTTTGGTATACAACAATAAAATAAATTATAAAAATAGGTGCAACCCCTAGATCAAAGGGTAGTAGACGTTCAATCCCTAGTCGAAATACATTTCTGAACTTCGTTACCGTTGGAAGTATAATGACAAATACAGGGTGATATTTTTAATAAAATTAAGGGGTAGTGGAATGAAATGTGATCACCCTGTATTTTTTTAAAGAAAATCCGTGGATATAACAGGGTTTGCATCTCGACTAAGTGGTAAGGTAGGTATATAAGTGACTTAAACACGTAGTTTTATTAATTTTATGAGGCTTGTTGAGAATGATACTTTTTTTTTCATAGTACGAAGAAAAAATAATAAGAAGTGCCTTTTAGTTAAATGAATTTTTATTCTTGACAAGTCTTGAGAAAAAAATGATCAAAATATTACATTTTTTATATATAAATATTTATCTGTATGAAAAAAAATTCTTCATTGTTTTTATTAGCGTACGTTTGGGGGCTCATTTCAGCAATAAACAGGGTAAATAGTCTGTTAAATTGTTTTTTGGAGAATAGTCAAATTTGCTTTTTTTAAATTTCTTTTCTGATTTTCTTTAACGGCATATTTTTTGGGTTGCGATTATAAACTTTTATTCTTCCCTTCGTATTCCATGTTTTTTTATTACTTCAGCATCAATTTTCATTGCTATTCCTGGATAATTTTTAGTTTACAAAATTTTGACTATTCTGCTCAATTTTCGAAACTCAAATTAAATCGTTAGATCTGATATTCATCATGGAAATAAATCTCTTTTTTTCCGTCCAGAATATTTCTATTAAATCGTGAATAAAAAAAGCAATAATTTTTTTTATTTAAAAAAAAATACTCTCGAGTAGATTATACAACACCATCACGATCGCAGTAGTTCGAAAACGCCCGGTGTGTGATATTTGACGCAAGCTGCGGTGCATTTACGACATCTATCGGACGTTTTTCGAGCTACTGCGCTCGTGTGGTTTAGTATCTCTCGAACTCGATCTGATTCTAAGGAGTGCAATAAAGATATATTGAGCCATGTGCAATTTGTTAATAACTTTGAACATTTATTAAACAAAATAATCTCTATACTGTTTATGTTGTACTTAGAATAGAGAAAAAAGGAATTGGAGGTTAAACAAAAACGGCAAAAACTGATTTTTTTAATATCAAAAAATTTATTTCTTGTGAAAATTTTGTCGTTTAGAAAATAAAAAGATATATCTTCGATGTCGATTTTATTCTAGCAATTAGGATGTAGGAAATTTTTATTGAATTATTTTAAAAAATTATTGTTTACGTTCTATTATTGTGAAGATATATTTGAAAAAAAATAGATAACCTCCCATTTCTACGGCTATGCAACAAAGTTTTACAAAAGGCATTAATTCGTAAAAAAAATAAATAAAAAGAGCGGTAGCTTATTATTACCTGTAATGAAATATATTATATATAGTTATTATGTTATAAGGTAATTTATGTGTCATATTAATAATATTTAATGTTATTAATTATTGTATGTTGTACGTTTTTGAAATCAACTCAGTCAAATGAGTTACTTTTTCAGAATATTTTGAGATTATGGTATGTATTATTTGTGCACAAATTCAATAAATATCTAATAAGTGTTGAAATATTTTTTTTATTCATCCCATTTCCTTTTTATCACATTCCGATCTAAGCGAGTTCTGTCGCGCCATCTATTATTTAGTAGCTCAATTCGTAGCGCATCCTCGACCCCGCAAGAGGGCGGAAGCATCGATTTCACTGATGCCTGACTATGCATTAGAACAACCGACATGGGACAACAACCAGTGTTGCCAACTTGGCAACATAAATTCGGATATAGTAATGACGTGTCTTGAAACAGTATCCAGTAATATTTCTGGTATTGTGACATTTATCTAGAAATTTAGTCAAACTGGAGTCGGCGAATATACAAAATTGCATTGCTCGGTTTAGTGTAAAAAGAGAGTATTTTTAAGTTTGTGAAGTGGAGAAATTCAGTCGAGCTACCGGTTGATAGATGGCGGTAGCTACATTCTTTGCACAAAATTACAGGTCTGTGCTATGTAAGTAAGTCATCAAAACTGCGGGAAAACAGTGGGCTACAACACGACAAACAACGCATCTCCAATAGTTAAGTTCCTTTTAATGCCCATTCTTTATTGAGGAAAACCGAACTCTTTTGGTTTAAAAGGATAGTTTTGTTGAGTGTGATTGAAATAGTTAGTGTAAAAAGAGTCTTTTGAGTTTGAGAATTTTAGTTGAGCTACCGGTTGATAGATGGCGGTAGCTACATACTTTGCACAAAATTACAGGTCTGTGCTATGTAAGTAAGTCATCAAAACTTCGGGAAAACAGTGGGCTACAACTAACCTTCCTTATCTCTGGCTACAACACCACAAACAACGCATCTCCAATAGTTCCTTTTAATGTCCATTCTTTATTGAGGAAAACCGAACTCTTTTGGTGTAAAAGGATAGTTTTGTTGAGTGTGATTGAAATAGTTAGTGTAAAAAAAGTCTTTTGAGTTTGAAAATTTTAGTTGAGCTACCGGTTGATAGATGGCGGTAGCTACATACTTTGCACAAAATTACTGGCCTACGCTATGTAAGTAAGTTTTAAAACTGTAAGAAATCAATAGGTCGCGAGCTGCAATACCAGAAATATTTGTTTATGGTACAGGCTGTCCAATATTGATTTGTCGCTGTCAACTGCCAATTACCTTATTCAGGTTCAGGTGAAATAAAAGATTTTAAAAACTTAGTTCGTATTGATTATGTATTAATCTGGTTCACCAGGTATTTTAAAAAAAAGATACAAGGAAAACGTTGATTTTTATGAAACTACAACATAAACCCAACAATAATACATTAACTAGTTCTGGTCAAATTACCCAATTTTTTATAAGTTGCATACCAGTGATACCAACATGGGGGGTTTTCACCTAAATTTATGGAGAAGAATTTAAATAAAGGGAATTTTTCGGGGAACAAATTTTTAAGGGAGAAGTTAATTTATTTGAATATCACAGAAAAACATATAGGGTACTTTAATTTGAATTTAGTATGAATTTAGCGGATTTTAAAATAGGCCTAAGGGCAAAATTTTTACCAGTTGGCATCACTGTTACAGACCTCAATCTTCTAATACCATGTCTAGTTTTTCATATACAGAGTGTTGAACATACAAAATCGCTGTTAAAAAAACATATAAAGCTCTGGAAACAAAAATTTTCTGAAAAATTCATACATTTAAAGTTTTTATATCAAAAATCTTTATAATACCTTTGAAATTATTGAAATGACATTTTTTGTTCAGGAATAACCATTTCTCTCCGTAACCTCTTGTTATTCTGGGACAACCATTTCAGGAAATTTGCAACTATGGGGTTACTTTTATCTCCGTTATTTTGCAAATAGTCGTAATAAGCAACTTTTATAATTTTCAAACAAGTACTATTGTGATAAGGAACACGAGTCACTGGATCTACATAATTCGCAGGTTTGCTAAAATAAAAACTAATCGTGAAGCATTTTTTTGTAACAATTTAAATATACCTACCCAGTGACAGCACATTTCAATTTTTTTGGTAGCAAAGGTGGTGGTTTGATGTTGAATACTTTTTTAAAAGTAACATCATTGGGATCGTTTAGAACTGTGATAAAAGTTCGTTCACAATACTTCTGTTCAAAGTCTATTATTTTGAGTTTAACATCACTAAAAATAAAAATATTTAAGAAGTGGTTTAAATAAAATAAAATATTCGTACTTATATGCATCGTTTGAATCAGTATCTTGTATAATAGGCATTTTAGTGGATCTGTACTGAATCATTGGTCCAGAACAATGTTTCTTTGAAGGCCTTCTAGATTTTTTTTCATTCTCCATTTTTTGATACCTCTCTAAAAATTAAATTTGAATACTCGACTATTTTAATCCTTGGGCTTGTCTCACCTAAGGATTTTAAATTTTCTTGTTCCGTAATTTTTGCTTCTTCTAATAATTCTGTTTGGGTAGGTATCCATTTGTCTGTTTGTCTTCGAACCTTCCTCCTTTGCTCTAAATCTCTCACTTTCACTCTCTGAGCAGTTTCAGCAGTTCTTGCCAATGTGGATTTTCTTACAGACTTTCTTCCTAGATAGAAAGTTATTAAAATTATGTTTTAAATAGTAATTCAAACATTCTCACCAAACGATTCATTGCTAACACTAGAAGAATGTCTAATTTTTGTAGCAGATGTTGGCGGTTTTGTAAGTTTAGGTTTTTCATTTTTTTGTAATGGTTCCTGAAAACATACATTTATCAACTACGACTACACTATAAGTGAGGAGTTCGCGTTCAATTATATCCACTTATAAAATTTTTTCAGTAAATGAAAAAAACTCTTCATATTTTGTACTTGAGAAAAAGTAATATTATAGTTATGGAGACAATTTTGTTTGAACTAGTTAGACAAAAAGAATTAATGATTTGTTTTTAAGAAAAAAATTAACATTTTTGAGATATTAGCCAAAAAACAATGGATATAACTCGTTATGAACACAAATTAGACAATTTATTTAATTAATATTACTTATTAATTGAAAAAGTTAAAAGCAAAATTCAAAATAACACACTTTTTTAGCTTGTTTTCTTTGAAAATTCATACATAAATACACACACAATAGCTATAATTACTTGGTTCCCGCCAATAAACTAAAACCCCGTTGAATTGTTAAAACATGCTTGTGGATATATTTGCTTTTGATGCAAAACCTTAACTTTAGCTACTGATTTAAATACTTTATACTCTGATCCAAAGATCAGTTCCAACCTGATCCAGTCCAGAGTGATAACTAGTCCAAACATCAGTTCCAGTTACTAGTCCAGCTTTTACAGCAGTGGGTAAACAACCGAAAACGATTACAAACTAGACTTGAACCGCTTGTGTTCAGCGTATTGTTAATGTTGTATGAGTGCAAGATACAAATTTGAGTATTTACATTTGTATGTTAGTTGTTGATTTGAGAAATTGAACCGCGACTGATTTATAGGGGCCTGAGAGTGACTGTGAGTAGTGCATATTGTATATTTATTGTTAGGAGTATGTCAAATAAAAGAAATGGCTTTATTTCACTAGTATAGACAATGATACAAAAATTTATTCTATTCAAGATCTGAGCCCGAATCACGGCAGAACCGTCGCGGGCCGTGCCACGCTACAATGATTGGACTAATACTCATACCTGAATAAATTGTTAATTCAAATCAGTTCCATTAGTCCAGCCTGCCGGATCTGATCCAATGGATCAGTTCCAGTACAGACTAGCTATCCCTAATCCAAAATGAGCAAGAGAGTCGATAGAACTAAGAAATGTCATTGGGAAACCATCAAAACATGATTTTGTGGAAAAAGTGGATATAACTGTTTTTATTACGAACTCCTCAAATATCCCTTCAACTACCTTATATGCTTTAGTTACAAGTCTGCGCTTCTTCTTTTGACTTTCATCTCCTTCAGTATCTGAAACCGGCTCGTCATTTTCATCTATACTGAAATCTGAATCAACTACATCTTCTCCTTCTTCTTCAGCTCTAAATAGATGAAAAGATAATAGCTTGCGTTAACTACACCTTAAAAGCACTTACTCGTATTCGTTATCAGATGCTGTTTCTTCAAAACCTCCATAGTTCTGTTTGTAAAAATCATCTTGGCATTCTTCCTCTTCGTCTAAAAGCTTGGCCATACGATTGCCAGCAGTTGTTCTGCGCTCGCGTTCCATACTGCTAAAATTTATTATAATACAGGATACGTTCTCAATAACATAAATTCACTGCCTCCGACACCAATAATAAATGAAAATCATAAAAAGAGTATAATATAAACTTAATGTTGATATGACACTGTTTGACTGTTGTAATTATACTTCTACTTTTACAGCTACTATAATGGTCTTTTGTCAGGCAAATCATCTAGCCACCACCTTTACCAATGCTTCGGTAACTTACTGGATAAGAGACCATACTAGTTGTGTCACTGTTTATTTTAGTTAAAGCAACAAAGACAGTAGTATAAAATAACTAGCCCGAGTAATTTACTGTACCTCTCATCTAATGGTTGTTGTGGTAGCACTGACTGTCAATAAAATAAATGCTGAAACTGACAAGTTTATACTTTCGCTTTATTCCTGGAGTGGCACTCTGCACACTATAGAATTCTACTGTCGACTCTATTCACAAGTCTTGTCGACAATTTCTTTAATATCTTCCAAACGGATAGTAATACGTCAGGAATAAAAGAAAAGTTGTCGACAGAATACACAGTGGGACTTTCGACTGGAATAATGGTGAGCTACTGTAGAAAGAGACCGGTAGAATTCTATAGTGTGCAGAGTCCCAGTACTGGTGTAAATCCCATTGCCACTATGGAGGGTAGAAGGAAGGAGCACCATCTGAATGTATCAAAAAGTGCCCATCGAAAGGAAGCAAATTAAGGTGGCGCCATAGTAGCAAGTGGAAAGATTTTAAAAACAGCGCCATGAATTATTAGAGTGATACAAAATTAAAAAAGGAAATACTACGTAAATAATTGAGATTTTAAATACTGTATATTTCTCAATTACAAAAGTCACGAAAAATACTAAATTTTTCAACCCAGCACACTTCACTCGGTTTATAACCCTAAATTCACATTATTTCCATTAGCTACACGAGCGCCATTTCGGTGAATCTTCGAATTAGAATTTGCTGTTTACAGGTGGACACTTTTTCAACTTGTCCCCCATACAAGATGGTGCTCCTTCCTTCTACCCTCCATAATTGCCACTGTTAGACTGCATTTTTAACGCCATCTATTCGCTTGGAAGGTCACTGATGAACTTTATTTTACAGATTGCTGTAATACCGTCATCTGTGAATTAATCAAACCAAGTTGTTTGGATGTTTATGTTAAAAATAGTTTTTACTTTTTATATTCCATAGGTATATTATCTCTGTTCCATAGCATCTTATTCATGCCGGCATTCGCCATTGTTCAGTGAATTTTAGTGCGTTGTTTTGTGCTTTGCGTTTGTGATAATTTTAAATTTGAAAGTAATGAAGCTACAGTGGCCTAGTATACATTTTTGCTTATATCTTCCAAAGTTTACTTAAATTGATTTATTTTAAACCATTTTATATCTGGTGGAGCATTGTCAAGACATCTTAAATAATTTTTGTTCCAGAGTATCCAGCTAGCTGTATATTTGAGTCATGCCTTCACTCGCATGCTGTGTTAGTGATTGCTATAAAAGCATCGCTTTCCCAATCCTGCCAAGAACAATACCTAAAGCAATTTTTGAAAAATGAGTAAATCTATGTGGAAATAGTAGGTTGAAGGAGAAAGTCATCCAAAAACATTTATGATAATTGTGCCTTACACTTTTTGCCTGAAGATTTTGGTCCAAATAAAGTTCTGAAAAGAGGAGTTTTCCCATCGTTCAATTTACCAGGTAAATCCATAATAATTGAAGAAAAAAGCCAACAACTGACTAGCATACATTTATTCAATTGTTTATATTTTGTAGAATCTTTAGAACCAGTAACTGATGATCACAGTATATATATATATAGCATAAATTTACTGTTAACATTAACATTTATATGTTGTTGTAGAAATGGACTTCTATCATAAACTTGAACTGGAAGTGATATATTATGTCAAAAGAAACTTAGCTGCTGTCCCTGGGATCTTTCTACAGGGGAGTTTCCCTAAAAATTCACCGCTTGGGGCTGGTAGTTATAATGATATGTAGCTTTCAACTTGATTCAGGCAATTCGACCATGAGGTGGCAACCAATCAAGCTATCAAACCAAAGTGACGATCAATCAAGTATTTATTTTACTTGTCTAGCTATACTTGGAAGAAGAGTTCCAACTATAATTTAAGCTATTCCTTAAGAATATTTTAAGATCTTTATCAAGATTTTTAGGAAGGCTTTTATGAAGGCCTAGGTTGGCATGTGGGCTTTACTGTGGCTTCGAACACGAAGGATGTTATAAATGAAATTCTTTGGACTAGAAAAATGATTAATATATCCACTTTGTAAGTTTAATGAGAAAATAAAGAAAATCACCTGTATTATTTTATAAAAAAAAATTATAAATGTTTTCAAAATATTTGTTGAAATAAATCTTTTAATAAATTGACCTGGTTAATAAAAACAGTCGCACAAAGTTTTAACGTCTTTTTGAACCAATCTATTCTACTTTTGAGCCAAAATAAAATAACAGGTTGTTTCAAAAAGTGTTTCAACTTTGTGTGACTGTTTTTATTTGTTTATTTAAAAAAAAAACAATACAGGCATAATTTAAAAAACCCGCCAGTATTTGCTTGGTTTGCCATCTATAGTAAAATTAATACCTATTTAGAGGTACCAGCCGTTTTAGTAACTTAACGTATGCGGCTTCTTGAACCATCTGAACCCGCATGAAAAAAATTAGGTTATGACCTATGCTTGACATATTTCTTATTGCATTGGCGTGGTGACTTGAAATTTCATATTATCAGTGGCGGTTTGTAATAATACAAATTAATTTTATGAAATTTATAAAATTCTAAAGATGTTGACATAATAAAAGAATATAAAAGAAGCGCACTAATTTTAAAAACATTGTTTTATTAACTAGATACATAGTTTTCTTAAAAAAATATGGCAATTCAGAGTTCGATTGAGTACAAATTCTAGATTTTAAAAAAATGACAACGTGATCTTCAAGGCAAAGTTTAATTAGTTTCTAAATCAGAATAACTTTCGGAAAGTGATAGTTCATCATCGGATTCATTGGATACAGAGATCACCATAGGTTCGATGTTTAGTAGGTCCAGTTTGTTTTCTACTTCCCATGCTTCAGAAATAATTTTCTCTGTATGATTTATGTAATTCTGCCAGTGTTGCTCCGGTAAATTTTTTACAACGTCATTCCATACTTTTAAGACTTCAGTAGGTGACCTTGCAGTTTTCGTAATAGCTTGGTCATAATGCCTTTTAGTTTCTGACCATACCATTTCGATGGCATTAAAATGGCAATGATAGGGTGGTAGCCTGAGAACACAATGACCATGCTCGGCAGCGTATTTGTCTAAATGATCATTTTTTTCTGGCAAAACTTGCTTTTCAATTATATTCCAAACAGCATCCTTTAAAATGTGATCTGGAAAAGGGATATTCTTTTTTTTGAGCCATTCTAACATGCGTGTTTTACTCCAACTTTTTCTTGGGATTTCTTCATCCAGGCGACTGTGATACGTTGCGTTATCCATTATAATTAACGATGGTTCTTCCAAGTTTACAATTAGTTGCTGTTTAAACCAATTTTCAAAATTTTCGGTGTTCATGTTATCATGGTAATCGCCTGTTTTTTTATTGCATTTAAAAATAAGAGATGCATTTGCCACAAAACCTTTTTTATTACCGGCATGAACAATTACATATCGTGTCCCACTTCCAGTTATTTTTAAATCACTGTGTTTAGTACCATCTTGCCACATTCTTCTGTCCCCGCTTTTACTAAAAACCCATGTCTCATCCAGAAAAACAGGTGTAAAGAGCTTTTCGCTTTTAGCAGCATGGTATTTGTTCAAAAATAATATTCTTTTTAATCTGACTGCTGGCATTTCCAATAAATGTTTTCTTCCATCCTGTTTTTTGAAATGAAAACCCATTTTTTTAATTCCCAAATATAACGAACCTTTGGAAATCTTAGTTTCTGGAGACTCTTCGATAAATTGCCGTAAAATAGTTTCTACTGTGATTTTATCCTTTCGCGCATACATTTTATAAATTACTTCCCTCAAACAATGCAGGGTATTTTTTGTAATTCGGGTTTTGCTCCGGGAAACGCTTGCAGACATATTTCTTCTAAATTCAAAATCTGTAGCTCTGTTTGGTTTTTCAAGATTATATAATGTGCTTTCTGGAACTTTTAGTGCTTCGGACGCTTTTTGAATTTCCTTAAATCGAGATCCTAAATCGTTTACTACATTAAGCATAAGTTTTTTGGATTCATCAGAATATCGCATTTTTATATCTTATTTTGCGTTATGACATTAACATGAAATCAAAATTTGACTTAACTTCAAAAACGTGACATCTAATAAATTAGTTACGACGTTCATTTTTGTTGGTAATTTTTTGTTTCAACCGATTTATTAATAATAAATAAGGATGGTCTTATTCTAAATGGGTATAAAATTTACTATAATAGTAAACTGTGATTGATCATGCAGGTCTCCTTTATTTTTCCCCGTAAGTGAATACTAACCTTCCACTACAATAGATGGCGCAATACTCCACAAAACTTTGTGGCTTCGTACAGGAGAGTCCATTCTTCCCCGTATATAAAGTATTTATCTATGGTAAATCCATCAAACAACTGTAAAAACGATATAGAGTCCAAATGTAAGTGTAATTTCCTGTTAATTTTTATATATTTAACGTAAGTTTTTCTTAAATTGGTTTGTAACTTTTCACTAAAAATAGCTTGAATGTCAAATAAGACAATGGAAACAATTTGAAAACGTAAAATCAGTTGTAGATATTTCCAAAATGGCTTCGAAGTATACGCCAATAATGCTTGGAACTATGGGATATTCTTTGTGGAATTCGAATTCAAATAGTCAACAAAATTATAGCTATGGAAAATCGAACGGTTTTTTTGAATACGCATGTGGATACGATTTAAAACCGTCTAAAAATGGAAACACTGGGGAAAGGTATTACTATTAACCTATTTTAAATGGCTTACTTGTGACGGGAAAACTCTAAATTATATTTTATAGGAAAAGAAAAAGGAGAACTCCAGAACCTTGCACCATTTGCTTGCAGTAATATTAATTTAAAATTAGTTTCTCTAAATGTTTATTTTACGTTTAATACATACTTCAAGATGGAAGTTTGCAAAGAACAGAATATCAAGTCATAGAAATATTTGCAATGTCTAATACTTTCTATGCTTAAATGATTCATTTCTTTGTTTACAAAATGTGTGTTGATTATAGCATTAAAAATTGAAGTTTTTATGGTTTTTTGTGTCTTTGATGGGATATTGCATATCAAATTGAAGCTGAAACCACAAGTATTTGATTGTGATAATAATTTAAAATACTTCTTGTGCTATAAAACTAGTTTTTGATAAAACTTGAGTCATCACATAAATATCTGCATTTTGAGTGATTATCATTGAGTTTTTTTCTATTCTTGATAATTGCTAGTAATTTGCAAACATACAGTTCGGTCTAAGAAATTTTGTTGAATGGAAATGGCTTGTATAAAGTAACAGATGATAGCGACAGAAGTTGATAAGGCATCATCATTAGAAATTCTTAACAGGGAATATGGAAGGATACTTCAAATGCTGCAAAAAGAAAGAACATTCTAATTACATTTGTGTTGTTTGTCTAGATGTTTTTCACCCGTCATGTATAGAGAGGAAAAAGAAGTTTTATTTTATTGAAGGGTATAAAATATATTGCACGGATAAATGCAAAGAACCAAGGGCATAGATACATCTTCAAATATTGACTACTTAAGAGAAGAATTATCAAAACTAAAACAAAACGTCAAAAAAAAAGGACCAAGGAATGGAGGAAATCGAACAGGCAAAGGAAGAAAGAATTGAGGAGCTACAGACAATAGTAAATGAATTACATAATGACAATTAAGTGAAAGACAAATATATTAAGACACTAATAAAAAATAAACGGGACTTTGAAGATGAAGTTTGTGAAATTGAAAATAGGGATGCACAAAAGTTGAAAGAGCAGAAGGAAACAATTTTAAAACTAAACAATAACATCACAGAATTTAAGGAGAAGATAACATTGTATGACAGTGAGTTAGAAGGCAAGAACATACTAGTATCAACTTTATAAACTAGAATAAAAGAATTAGATCACATTAGTCGCCAAATGGTTGAGTCTATAAAAATACTAGAACAGGAAAATAATAGACATTTTAATGAATTAAGCATCCTGGAAAATAAAATTAAGGTTTTAGAGAATCCACTTTTAGTAAATAATAAGCATGCAGCTCAATTAGAATTCTCTAATCATAGAAGAGGGAAAGTGTCTGATAAGGAAAAAACAGCGACTCCAGTAGTAGTAGAAACAGACGTAAGAAAATTCTCGCAAGACCTTAGAGGCTTACATCATCTATGTCTAAATAATTTGAACAACAGGGAGTTGCATCATTTGTATAAGTCTAAAAAGCAGGATTACAAACATTTGGTGGATAATTGTAAAAAAAAATTTAACCAAGACATTATTGCAAATTCTGGTAATAAGTCCAGAGCCGCCTGGAAAGTGAAACAGGGGGATGTTGGAGTTTTAAATTCTTCAGTGCCATTAACAATGATTAATAATGAGGGTCAGGTCATCAACAACCCTTTAGATATTGTTGAAATGTTTGTAGATCAGTTTACACCTGATATTCAGACTACTTCTAACTCAAATGTCAAAATTAACCTCAGTACCCCTAATTCATTTTCTTGAGACCAACAAATTTCGAAGAAGTGGTAATGATAATTAAGAATTTGGCGAATAAGTACTCCAGTGGGGTGGATGGCATTCCGGCAACTATAATTAGATATGTAGCTGAAGATGTTGCTGGGCCTCTGGTGGATCTGATAAATTTGACATTTATGACCGGTCACTTCCCAGATAAACTTAAGCATGGGAAAATAACTCCTGTCCATAAAAAAGGTTCAAAGCATAGTTTCATGAAGTATTGTTATGTATCTGTGTTACCAGTGTTTTCTAAAATGCTTGAAAGAGTTATGTACAATAGCCTTTTAGAATTTTTAAAATCGCAGAATTTACTGGCTCAATGTCAATATGGCTTCCTGCCTGGAGAATTAACTGAAAGGGCTATATTCAACTCCCTGAAGTATTTGGTGGATAGAATTGACAGAGGGGAATTAATTGCAGGTATTTACTTTGATCTCTCAAAAGCTTTTGATGCACTGGACCATAACAGATTACTGTATAAGTTACAATGTTATGGGGTTAGGGGACTTCCACTACAACTTTTCCGATCTTATCTGACTGGTTGAATGCAACAAGTGGTACTTAAGTATGAGCTTGGCAATGAGATAAGGTCTTTCTAGTCTACTTTTAAAAATATTGGAATGGGAGTTCATCAGGGTTCTGTTTTGGGACCTCTTTTATTCATAATATATGTGAATGATCTTCCAGAGGATCTATCCAAACCAGCAGTGTATCAATTTGCAGATGACACAACATGCTTGGTATCTGGTCCAGCTAAAGGCCATATCTGAGAGTTTTACTGAGGTAATTGATATCATGATTAATTGGTGCAATGAGAATGGTCTTATATTAAATAAACAAAAAACAGCTGCAATTCAGTTTAATAATAGAATTAAACCTGATCATGATGTTTACATCAGGGTTGATGGTAAGTCATTTTCTATTCAACAAGAAACTAAATTTCTAGGGGTAGTGCTTGATGGGGGTAAATTATTCATGTAAGGGTAATAAATTGAAAAATAAATGGAATTTAATGTGTTACCGTTTGACGGGCTATAACTTTGAAACTAGTGGTGCTACAGTCTTCGTCCACAGAGGTGTTTTTGTAGAGAATTTAATTTTCTACACCTAAACCTTTTAGCCCAGCGGCATAATGTTTTATTTTCTATATACTACCAGATTTTCTGGTATAGCAGCAAAAAAAATAATGGCCTAAAAATGACACACCCTAAAAAACATTACTATGCATGTTCAATCTATTTTAAGATATGGTCTGATCTTTTGGGGGGCTCACCTGCTACGGAAAGGGCATTCATATCTCAGAAAAGGATAATCAGGTGTATTGCTAGAGTGGGTGTTTTAGATTCGTGTAGACCTTTATTTAAAAAGCTGGAGTTAATGTCACTCACTAGTTTAAACATGTATAATCTGGCTATATTTGTCATTGCAATGGCAATCTGTTTACGAGAAACATAGACAAGTACAACAACCTTACAAAAATTACAAGGTCAGCTAATGAATTAAGAGTAAGTTCTCACAGAACAGCATTTTTTTAAAGAGGTGCTGAATTCAAAGCTGTAAAAGTATATAGTGCCTGCCTGTTGAAATTAAGAATATTAATAGCAAAATTATTTTATTCAACAGTGCTATTATTCCGTTGAGGAATATTTTAATACGTAGCATTGTACTTATCTTTTAAGGAATAGTTTAATGTGTTGTGCTGTATTACTAGGGAATATGTTAATGTGTTGTGCTGTATTACTAGGGAATATTTTAATGTGTTTTGCTCAGCTTTTAACTTTTTAACTATAAACTTTAGCTTGTGAATTTTTTTTTGTATTAGGTAGGTGCCTATATGTATTTGTAATGACGAATTCTATATCATTTTTTATGATCAAATGAATAAATATTATTATTATTATTATATTTATTGTTAGGAGTATGTCAGATAAAAGATATGTCTTTATTTCACTAGTATAGACAATGATACAAAAATGTATTCTGTTCAAGATCTGTGCCCGAATCACGGCAGAACAGTCGCGGGCCGTGCCACGCTACAATGATTGGACTAATACTCATACCTGAATAAATTGTTAATTCAGATCAGTTCCATTAGTCCAGCCTGCCGGATCTGATCCAATGGATCAGTTCCAGTACAGACTAGCTATCCCTAATCCAAAATGAGCAAGAGAGTCGATAGAACTAAGAAATGTCATTGGGAAACCATCAAAACATGATTTTGTGGAAAAAGTGGATATAACTGTTTTTTTTACAAACTCCTCAAATATCCCTTCAACTACCTTATTTGCTTTAGTTACAAGGCTGCGCTTCTTCTTTTGATTTTCATCTCCATCTGCATATGAAACCGGCTCGTCATTTTCATCTATACTGAAATCTGAATCGACTTTATCTTCTTCTTCTTCAGCTCTAAATAGATGAAAAGATAATAGATTGCGTTAACTAAACGTTAAAAGCACTTACTCGTATTCGTTATCAGATGCTGTTTCTTCAAAACCTCCATAGTTCTATTTGTAAAAATTATCTTGGCATTCTTCCTCTTCGGCTAAAAGCTTGGCCATAGGATTGCCAGCAGTTGTTCTTTCTTCGGTCGCGTTCCATACTGCTAAAATTTATTATAATACAGGATACGTTCTTAATAACATAAATTCTCTGCCTCCGACACCAATAGTAAATGAAAATCATAAAAAGAGTAGATCATAAACTTAATGTTGATATGACACTGTTCGAGTGTTGTTGTAATTATACTTCTACTTTTATAGTTACTAATAATGGTCTTTTGTCAGGCAAATCATCTAGCCACTATCTGGTGTAAAGCAAACGGTTTCGGTAACTTACTGGATAAGAGACCAGACTAGTTGTGTCATTGTTTATTTTAGTTAAAGCAACAAAGACAATAGTATAAAATAACTAGCCCGGGTAATTTACTCAAAACCTCTAATCTAATGGTTGTGGTAGCACTGACTGTCAATAAATGCTGAAACTGACAGATCTGACCTGCCATGCCCTGCGATCTTTTATTGCCACTGTGAAGCCGGCCACAGTTGAAGCCGGCGCCAGACATGCGTCATTCGGCATGCACCGAATGTTTGATGTTCGGCGAACTACTTGGCTTGCTATTTGCGTATTAACGAGCAGACGTCTACACACATGTGAGGTTTTGCGAGCACGTATTCGTTGTGGGAATAGCAAATATTCGTCAACATGGATGTCGATGATGCTCTTCTTGCGCATCACGCTTTTATAATTTTAGCTGGAGGATATTTTCTGCTAAAAATGAATAGGAAACCTAGAAGAAGGAGATGGAGGGCAAACTTACAGCGATTATTTCATTCACACATGGCTGCACCTATAAAATTGCATGATTGAAGTCACATGATATGTAATATGAGCGGCTATTTAGGTAAACAGAATAATATGAGCGACTATTTTGTTTGACACATAAATGTCAAAGTTTGACATAAATCAAACAGTGAAAATGTCTCGTTTTGGTTTATCTTCCACTACGGAAATTAATGATTATGTGAACAAATCATACCAGTGAATACAAAGAGGAGTAAAGAGTTTGTATGGAGACAATTTATGCTAAATTATTAAATGGAAATTTAGCCATGACAACCCAGCGGAAATTCCACGTTGCCATGACAACCATTGTCAGACAACATTAAAATAATAAACGTGAAACGTCAAACAAGAGTTTCTTAGAGGTCATGAATCGATTCGGAGATATAACAGAACAGGAAATTGACAAAAATGTATCACGTTACTGTTTCAATAAATAATTTGTTTTTTATTGAGATTTTTAAGTTAGAGACGTTACATTATCTATCTGAATATAGAGGAGATATACAGTAATTTGTATTTTTATTCGAGAAATATTCTCCCTAAATACCGCTTGTGGTTTGAAGAACGGGAGCTTTCATGGAAATTATCGGTAATTTTTAAGCACTCGTGGTAGAAATTACCCCCGATAATTGCGCTAGAATATATCTGTAAACTTAAAACATTGACAAATTAAAATTTGTACTCACCTTTTACTCCCAAGCACAAAGCCGAATGTGCGGATGAGGCAGAGTTTGTGTTTTCACAAATATTCGTCCACTTTGATCTATTCAAAAGACCGACAATGGGATACAACGAGCACGAATGTTTGCTGCCTGCCAAATAGGCAAACACCCATCCACACTACTCGCGATTCGCTCGGTGCATGCCGAATGTCTGGCACCGGCTTTAGACTGCATTTTTAACGCCATCTATTCGCTTGGAAGGTCACTGATGAACTTTATTTTACAGATTGCTGTAATACCGTCATCTGTGAATTAATCAAACCAAGTTGTTTGGATGTTTATGTTAAAAATAGTTTTTACTTTTTATATTCCATAGGTATATTATCTCTGTTCCATAGCATCTTATTCATGCCGGCATTCGCCATTGTTCAGTGAATTTTAGTGAGTTGTTTTGTGCTTTGTGTTTTTGATAATTTTAAATTTAAAGTCTATTTCCTAGTTTTATATTTGCATTTGTTGGGGTAAGTATTAACGTGAATAATAAGGCAGAGCAATCCAACAAATGGGTACTTACGGGGATTGTAAATAATTTGAAATATCCAAATATATAAAAATTTATTTCAAGAGAAATATTTGAAAGTGATCAGGTTTAAACTATGTCCATTCTGTTTCTTCTTACATTTATTTGTTTGGTTCCTTACAAGTCTTCATAAATAGAAAAATGATCAAAATAAGTGGATTTAAAAGTGTAAACTTGCAAGAGTCCAAAAATTGAAAGTAATGAAGCTACAGTGGCCTAGTATACATTTTTGCTTATATCTTCCAAAGTTTACTTAAATTGATTTATTTTAAACCATTTTATATCTGGTGGAGCATTGTCAAGACATCTTAAATAATTTTAGTTCCAGAGTATCTAGCTAGCTGTATATTTGAGTCATGCCTTCACTCGCATGCTGTGTTAGTGATTGCTATAAAAGCATCGCTTTCCCAATCCTGCCAAGAACAATACCTAAAGCAATTTTTGAAAAATGAGTAAATCTATGTGGAAATAGTAGGTTGAAGGAGAAAGTCATCCAAAAACATTTATGATAATTGTGCCTTACACTTTTTGCCTGAAGATTTTCGTCCAAATAAAGTTCTGAAGAGAGGAGTTTTTCCATCGTTCAATTTACCAGGTAAATCCATAATAATTGAAGAAAAAAAACCAACAACTGACTAGCATACATTTATTCAATTGTTTATATTTTGTAGAATCTTTAGAACCAGTAACTGATGATCACAGTATACCAACTGTGTGATGATGTTCCTTCCTCAATAATTGAAGCTCAACCATTAACCTCTTTAGCTGTACCACAAATTAGTACTGAATCTGTAACTGAAAGTCCTAGACTACTTTAATGTTACAGGAAGCTTTAAATGCTCAGTTTGCAAAACTGAAAGCTAAAAAAGTACAAGAATCCTGTGCTATTAATGAGGCTAGTTTGTAGCTATTCAGTTGTACCCGATCTGAAATTTTTTCTTAGTGCCAAAAATATACAAAATGTTTCAAAACTGAGAAGGAAGAAGTAGTAGTATAGGGCAACATTTAATATATAGAATATTGTTACTTAATATTTTTCAACGAAACAAAGTTTAGTGGTAAGGTTCACCATTATAAGACCTCGACAAGTAATTGCAACTTATGTTCTTTTCTTTCAATATTAAGAGAAACTACTAAATATTATAACGGGATAATGTTATAAATGAAACTAACTGTTTCTAATTAATTCCACTATTTAATTACAAAATTTATGAAAATTATTAAAGGATATTGATAATTATTTCGATATTGACATATCATCGTCAGAATGACAGAAGTTACATTTTATGTGATACCTACTTGATGTTTAATATTTTGGCTAGACCACATAGTAAGTGACCTATCTTGTGATTGACTTAATATATATGAATAGAAAAAAGAAGAAGATATGATTTTACAAATATTAAAGCTTAGGGAGGAATTCAGTCACTATAAATAACTTAGATATTCTTGTATCATTCTTTTCAATAAGAGTTATATTTTCACAATCAGGAAGAAGTTATACTGTACTTACTGCATTAATAAAGGACCAAAAGAGTTAGGTACCTTGTGCATATACTCACATTAAGTACTACTCTAGCATTTAATTTACTGTTAACATTAACATTTATGTTGTTGTAGAAATGGACTTCTATCATAAACTTTAACTGGAAGTGATATATTATGTCAAAAGAAACTTAGCTGCTGTCCCTGGGATCTTTCTACAGGGGAGTTTCTCTAAAAATTCACCGCTTGGAGCTGGTATAGTTATAATGATATGTAGCTTTCAACTTGATTCAGGCAATTCGACCATGAGGTGGCAACCAATCAAGCTATCAAACCAAAGTGACGATCAATCAAGCATTTATTTTACTTTTCTAGCTATACTTGGAAGAAAAGTTCCAACTATATAGAGATACCAAGAGAATAAGAGAGCAAGATGAAAAAATAAAACAATTGAAAAGAGAAATTAAACAAATTGAAAATAAGTTAAAAGCGCAAGAGAAAGATTTACAAAGCGGAATTGATAACCAAGTTTTACTAAATAATAGAATTAAGGAAATGGATACTGTTAGTCGGGAAAGGGTGAATGCGATACGAATTCTTGAGGAAGAAAATGATAGAACCAATGAAGGACTATCTAGATATAAAAAATTGGGAAATGAAAATAGGATAGGGCTGACAGTACTGGATACAGGAAAAAAGGAAATTAAGGAAACAACGCAAACAGTGCAACTATCAGATGGAGTAGGGAAAGCTATTAATAAACGAGACAGTGGAAAAGGAGGAAACATTAAGCAGAGGAAATTGTTAATACTGTGTGATGAAAATGGACGTAAGTTAAGAAAGACAATAGAGTTAGAATTAGAAAATTTAGGATGTAAGGATTTTTTGTTGGAAACGATTATAAAACCGGGGGCTACTTATGAGAATGTTATTGCAGACATAGATAAACTTACAATTAATTACAATCTAAATGACTGTGTAATTATATTGGGTGGTATAAATAATTTTAAAAATAATAAGTACCCGAGTGTACAGTTCATACATAATAAAATAAGACACTGTACACATACAAATTTGGTATTTGTCAAAATTCCAGAGGGAAACTTTCAAAAATATAGTAAAAAATATGTAAATAATTTCAACTTCAGATTTCAGGATTATATAAAAAGGCTGGACAATTATGCTCAAGGTTTCGCAAGTGTAATTGATTTATGTGATAGAAAGGGATTTTTTAATATTAATATGTATGGAAAAGTATGCAATAAGTTAGTTAATGAGATATTACAGGCAAAAAAGAATAATAATCTTGTATTCATTGAAACTGTAAATTCTAAAAAAATTAGTGATCAACAAAGTGATGAAGACAGTAAAAATAATAGCACCTCTTTTTTAGAAATAGCAAACAGCGAAAACGTCACAGCATAGAAAATAACTTTAAAAATAACTCTTTTATATTGTATCTAAATGCTCAAAGTCTTCCAGCTCATATAGATGAGGTTAGGAATTTAGTTCAAACAAGAAAACCTTTAATTGTATGTCTATCAGAAACTCATGTTACAGAGGACATATTTAATTCTGAAATTAATATTAATAATTATGTTGTCCATAGGACAGACAGTAATAGCAGACACACGGGTGGAACTGCAGTATTTGTAGATAATAAATTAAAAATAGTTGATGTGCAGGGATATTGTATTGAGGGAGTGTTGAGGATAACTGGAGTGTCCATTATATTCCAAAATAAAAAATATTGGGTATTTGTTCTATATAGATCTCCAAGTAGTAGCATGATAAGATTTTTGCAATTATTTGAAGATTGGTTTGAAGAACATATCAAGGAGGAAAATGATAAAACTATTTTATGTGGGGATTTTAATTTGAATTGGCTAGATAATGATAACAATTGCAGTTGTAGGCTACGAAGTTTTATAACGGATATGGGATTTATAAATTCAGTGACAGAATACACTCACTTAACAAAGGGGGGAGGTACATTAATTGATCTAGCTTTATCGAATTTAGAAATGGATGTAAGTGTTTTTGATTTCCCTAAAATAAGCTCTCACCGCAATATAGCAATATATTTAAAACACATAAAAGTACCAAGAAAAGAATTTTATATAGAAACGAGGGGCAGAAATATTGACTTTGAAAGAATTGGGTTTAAATTGAAAAATATAAACTGGAACTATACGGAATTAAATTTGAATAAAAGATATACAATGTTTGTAGAAAAGGTATATTCTATACTAGATGAAGTAGCTCCAAAAATAGAGGTAAAAATATATGGACATTACCAGGAATTCTGGAATGAGAAATTTAGGCAGGCGGCAAGAGATAAGGATGAAAGTTATAGAATGTACATAAAAAACAGAACAACAGAATATTGGGAAATATACAAGCAAAAAAGAAATATAGCAGTAAAAACAATAAGGGAAGAAAAGAGAAAATATTAAAATTGGACATGCACCAGTGTATCTGCAGGATAAGCTCTCTAATAGTCTTGGTGTACATAACTATAATACAAGAAATAAGGAAAATTTAAGAATTGAAATGTGTAGGAGAAGCAGTACATACAACTCTGTATTTCACAAAGGTATTAATTCTCCTAATAGTTTACCAGAATACATTAAAAAAAGTTCATCTGTACATTCTTTTAAAAGAGCATTAAAGGATTATTTATTGTCGGAGTGAGCAGTCACAGCCTAATATTATATGTTTGTTTAAATTTGTTTTATTCTAATTTTAATTTATTTATGATGTACCTAATTTTTTGTGCTGTAAACACTATATGTTGTACTGTTCTTTTATTTTATATTGTGTACTTATATTTTGTAAACAGAATTAGTTATTTTTGACTAAATAAAGATATATATATATATATATATATATATATATATACTATAATTTAAGCTATTCCTTATGAATATTGTTAAGAAGATTTTTAAGATCTTTATCAATATTCTTAGGAAGGCTTTTATGAAGGCCTAGGTTGGCATGTGGGCTTTACTGTGGCTTTGAACACGAAGGATGTCATAAATGAAATTCTTTGGACTACAAAAATTATTAATATATCCACTTTGTAAGTTTAATGAGAAAATAAAGAAAATCACCTGTATTATTTTATAAAAAAAATTTATAAATGTTTTCAAAATATTTGTTGAAATACATCTTTTAATAAATTGACCTGGTTAATAAAAACAGTCGCACAAAGTTTAAACTTCTTTTTGAAACCATCTATTCTACTTTTGAGCCAAAATAAAATAACAGGTTGTTTCAAAAAGTGTTTCAACTTTGTGCGACTGTTTTTATTTGTTTATTTAAGAAAAAACAATATAGGCATAATTTAAAAAACCCGCCAGTATTTGCTTGGTTTGCCATCTAGTAGTAAACTGTGATTGATCACGCAGGTCTCCTTTATTTTTCCCCGTAAGTGAATACTAACCTTCCACTACAATAGATGGCGCAATACTCCACAAAACTTTGTGGCTTCGTACAGGAGAGTCCATTCTTCCCCGTATAAAGTATTTATCTATGGTAAATCCATCAAACAACTGTAAAAACGATATAGTGTCCAAATTTAAGTGTAATTTCATGTTAATTATTATATATTTAACGTAAGTTTTTCTTAAATTGGTTTGTAACTTTTCACTAAAAATAGCTTGAATGTCAAATAAGACAATGGAAACAATTTAAAATCAGTTGTAGATATTTCCAAAATGGCTTCGAAGTATACGCCAATAGTGCTCGGGTTGATGCTGATGGTAGCTGTTGGAACTATCGCATATTCTTTGTGGAATTCGAATTCAAATAGTCAACAAAATTATAGCTATGGACAATCGAACGACGGTTCTTTTGAATACGCATGTGGATACGATTCAAAATCGTCTGAAAATGGAAACACTGGGGGAAGGTATTACTAATGGCTTACTTGTGACGGGAAAACTGTAAATTATATTTTATAGGAAAAGAAAAAGGAGAACTCGAGAACATTGCACCATTTGCCTTGATGCATTAAGGACCAATGTTAAATCCCTTCCTTGTCAACACGCTTTCCATGAAAAATGCATAACTGCTTGGTTACGTACTAATGATACTTGCCCAATATGTAGAAGTAATATCACTCTCTAACTTACCAATTTTCAAGTAATTTTTATATATTTGATAAAATAACACGGTTTTGTTTGTTCTTTTTTAAACTGTGTTTTAATTTCACTTTTGAATCATTTAGAATTGTTAAAATTTGAAAATGCTTCTTCATTTTGATATATGATTCGATCGATTCAAATCTTAAATTGTTTCAATTAAAATATCGAGAGGCTAACCACAAGTAGGAATTGAAAATTTCAACAGTTTATAGAATTTTGGAATAAATTTTATCAAACCATTTTCATTTTGGTGATTGTGTATACCTGTAATTTTTGATAACTATAAAAATGACTGATAATAGGTTTTAGATTGTGACCATATGCATTAAAAATAAATGTTTATTTTACGTTTAATACATACTTCAAGATGGAAGTTTGCAAAAAACAGAATATCAAGTCATAGAAGTATTTGCAATGTCTAATACTTTCTATGCTTAAATGATTCATTTCTTTGTTTACAAAATGTGTGTTGATTATAGCATTAAAAATTGAAGTTTTTATGGTTTTTTGTGTTTTTGATGGGATATTGCATATCAAATTGAAGCTGAAACCACAAGTATTTGATTGTGATAATAATTTAAAATACTTCTTGTGCTATAAAACTAGTTTTTGATAAAACTTGAGTCATCACATAAATATCTGCATTTTGAGTGATTATCATCGAGTTTTTTTCTATTCTTGATAATTGCTAGTAATTTGCAAACATACAGTTCGGTCTAAGAAATTTTGTTGAATGGAAATGGCTTGTATAAAGTAACAGATGATAGCGACAGAAGTTGATAAGGCATCATCATTAGAAATTCTTAACAGGGAATATGGAAGGATACTTCAAATGCTGCAAAAAGAAAGAACATTCTAATTACATTTGTGTTGTTTGTCTAGATGTTTTTCACCCGTCATGTATAGAGAGGAAAAAGAAGTTTTATTTTATTGAAGGTTATAAAATATATTGCACGGATAAATGCAAAGAACCAAGGGCATAGATACATCTTCAAATATTGACTACTTAAGAGAAGAATTATCAAAACTAAAACAAAGCGTCAAAAAAAAGGACCAAGGAATGGAGGAAATCGAACAGGCAAAGGAAGAAACAATTGAGGAGCTACAGACAATAGTAAATGAATTACATAATGACAATTAAGTGAAAGACAAATATATTAAGACACTAATAAAAAATAAACGGGACTTTGAAGATGAAGTTTGTGAAATTGAAAATAGGGATGCACAAAAGTTGAAAGAGCAGAAGGAAACAATTTTAAAACTAAACAATAACATCACAGAATTTAAGGAGAAGATAACATTGTATGACAGTGAGTTAGAAGGCAAGAACATACTAGGATCAACTTTATAAACTAGAATAAAAGAATTAGATCACATTAGTCGCCAAATGGTTGAGTCTATAAAAATACTAGAACAGGAAAATAATAGACATTTTAATGAATTAAGCATCCTGGAAAATAAAATTAAGGTTTTAGAGAATCCACTTTTAGTAAATAATAAGCATGCAGCTCAATTAGAATTCTCTAATCATAGAAGAGGGAAAGTGTCTGATAAGGAAAAAACAGCGACTCCAGTAGTAGTAGAAACAGACGTAAGAAAATTCTCGCAAGACCTTAGAGGCTTACATCATCTATGTCTAAATAATTTGAACAACAGGGAGTTGCATCATTTGTATAAGTCTAAAAAGCAGGATTACAAACATTTGGTGGATAATTGTAAAAAAAAATTTAACCGAGACATTATTGCAAATTCTGGTAATAAGTCCAGAGCCGCCTGGAAAGTGAAACAGGGGGATGTTGGAGTTTTAAATTCTTCAGTGCCATTAACAATGATTAATAATGAGGGTCAGGTCATCAACAACCCTTTAGATATTGTTGAAATGTTTGTAGATCAGTTTACACCTGATATTCAGACTACTTCTAACTTAAATGTCAAAATTAACCTCAGTACCCCTAATTCATTTTTCTTGAGACCAACAAATTTCGAAGAAGTGGTAATGATAATTAAGAATTTGGCGAATAAGTACTCCAGTGGGGTGGATGGCATTCCGGCAACTATAATTAGATATGTAGCTGAAGATGTTGCTGGGCCTCTGGTGGATCTGATAAATTTGACATTTATGACTGGTCACTTCCCAGATAAACTTAAGCATGGGAAAATAACTCCTGTCCATAAAAAAGGTTCAAAGCATAGTTTCATGAACTATTGTTATGTATCTGTGTTACCAGTGTTTTCTAAAATGCTTGAAAGAGTTATGTACAATAGCCTTTTAGAATTTTTAAAATCGCAGAATTTACTGGCTCAATGTCAATATGGCTTCCTGCCTGGAGAATCAACTGAAAGGGCTATATTCAACTCCCTGAAGTATTTGGTGGATAGAATTGACAGAGGGGAATTAATTGCAGGTATTTACTTTGATCTCTCAAAAGCTTTTGATGCACTGGACCATAACAGATTACTGTATAAGTTACAATGTTATGGGGTTAGGGGACTTCCACTACAACTTTTCCGATCTTATCTGACTGGTTGAATGCAACAAGTGGTACTTAAGTATGAGCTTGGCAATGAGATAAGGTCTTTCTAGTCTACTTTTAAAAATATTGGAATGGGAGTTCCTCGGGGTTCTGTTTTGGGACCTCTTTTATTCATAATATATGTGAATGATCTTCCAGAGGATCTATCCAAACCAGCAGTGTATCAATTTGCAGATGACACAACATACTTGGTATCTGGTCCAGATCTAAAGGCCATATCTGAGAGTTTTACTGAGGTAATTGATATCATGATTAATTGGTGCAATGAGAATGGTCTTATATTAAATAAACAAAAAACAGCTGCAATTCAGTTTCATAATAGAATTAAACCTGATCATGATGTTTACATCAGGGTTGATGGTAAGTCATTTTCTATTCAACAAGAAACTAAATTTCTAGGGGTAGTGCTTGATTGGGGTATGTGTTTTGAGCTGTACATTTCTGGGCTTGTTGGTTGAATCAGGCTTGCTATGCTGTGCGGAAATTGAGCTGTTCAGTAGATCAGAATGTTGTAAAAACATTAGGGTGTGTCATTTTTAGGACATTATTTTTTTTACTGCTATACCAGAAAATCTGGTAGTATATAGAAAATAAAACATTATGCCGCTGGGCTAAAAGGTTTGAGTCCAATAGTGGCTTAGCTCATCAAAAAATTCTATTTCCCATTTAAATAACACAGGAAATATTTTTTTTTGTTTTAAGTGGACTTTTCGTTATTAAAATTTTTTTTTCAAAAAACCTTCTCATGGCTTTTGTAGAAAATTAAATTCTCTACAAAAATATCTTTTTGGACGAAGACTGTAGAACCACTAGTTTCGAAGTTATAGCCCGTCAAACGGACGTTAATGTTACCATCTTTAGAAAAATAAAAAAATAAAATTTTTTGTAATTATAACGATTCATTAATAATAATTTGAGTTAGATCAATATATTAAAACGGGTCAATACTTTAATTTAAAATTTTAATGCTCAAAAATGTACAATAAAATTAAATTATTCATGTAAGGGTAATAAATTGAAAATTAAATGGAATTTAATGTGTTACCGTTTGACGGGCTATAACTTTGAAACTAGTGGTGCTACAGTCTTCGTCCACAGAGGTGTTTTTGTAGAGAATTTAATTTTCTACACCTTAACCTTTTAGCCCAGCGACATAATGTTTTATTTTCTATATACTACCAGATTTTCTGGTATAGCAGCAAAAAAAATAATGGCCTAAAAATGACACACCCTAAAAAACATATTACTATGCATGTTCAATCTATTTTAAGATATGGTCTGATCTTTTGGGGGGCTCACCTGCTACGGAAAGGGCATTCATATCTCAGAAAAGGATAATCAGGTGTATTGCTAGAGTGGGTGTCTTAGATTTGTGTAGACCTTTATTTAAAAAGCTGGAGTTAATGTCACTCACTAGTTTAAACATGTATAATCTGGCTATATTTGTCATTGCAATGGCAATCTGTTTACGAGAAACATAGACAAGTACAACAACCTTACAAAAATTACAAGGTCAGCTAATGAATTAAGAGTAAGTTCTCACAGAACAGCGTTTTTTGAGAGAGGTGCTGAATTCAGAGCTGTAAAAGTATATAATAAGCTGCCTGTTGAAATAAAGAATATTAATAGCACCTATTTGTTTAAAAAAAAATTGAAAAATTATTTTATTCAACAGTGCTATTATTCCGTTGAGGAATATTTTAATTAGCATTGTACTTATCTTTTAAGGAATAGTTTAATGTGTTGTGCTGTAATACTAGGGAATATTTTAATGTGTTTTGCTCAGCTTTTAACTTTTTAACTATAAACTTTAGCTTGTGATTTTTTTTTTGTATTAGGTAGGTGCCTATATGTATTTGTAATGACGAATTCTATATCATTTTTTATGATCAAATGAATAAATATTATTATTATTATTATATTTATTGTTAGGAGTATGTCAGATAAAAGATATGTCTTTATTTCACTAGTATAGACAATGATACAAAAATGTATTCTGTTCAAGATCTGTGCCCGAATCACGGCAGAACAGTCGCGGGCCGTGCCACGCTACAATGATTGGACTAATACTCATACCTGAATAAATTGTTAATTCAGATCAGTTCCATTAGTCCAGCCTGCCGGATCTGATCCAATGGATCAGTTCCAGTACAGACTAGCTATCCCTAATCCAAAATGAGCAAGAGAGTCGATAGAACTAAGAAATGTCATTGGGAAACCATCAAAACATGATTTTGTGGAAAAAGTGGATATAACTGTTTTTTTTACAAACTCCTCAAATATCCCTTCAACTACCTTATTTGCTTTAGTTACAAGTCTGCGCTTCTTCTTTTGATTTTCATCTCCATCCGCATCTGAAACCGGTTCGTCATTTTCATCTAAACTGAAATCTGAATCGACTACATCTTCTTCTTCTTCAGCTCTAAATAGATGAAAAGATAATAGATTGCGTAAACTACACGTTAAAAGCACTTACTCGTATTCGTTATCAGATGCTGTTTCTTCAAAACCTCCATAGTTCTATTTGTAAAAATTATCTTGGCATTCTTCCTCTTCATCTAAAAGCTTGGCCATAGGATTGCCAGCAGTTGTTCTTTCTTCGGTCGCGTTCCATACTGTTAAAATTTATTATAATACAGGATACGTTCTTAATAACATAAATTCACTGCCTCCGACACCAATAGTAAATGAAAATCATAAAAAGAGTATAACATAAACTTAATGTTGATATGACACTGTTTGTGTTTGACTCATAGCAAAGAATACACAACAACAAGAAGTGAAGCCCGGCGAAAATCCTTTGATGTTTGAGGGGCAAAAATAAATAACCATGAAGGTGACAGCTAACTTTGGCATACACTGAGCACAGATCACACTGAGAACCATAATAAATGCTTACAGCTTACTCCAATCACACCGAGAAAAAGTATTTCAGCATAAAGTTGTGATTTATCAAATGTATTAATATAGTTATATTTTTCTATCAGTAACTATTTCTGCACTTTTCGTGACAATGTAGACTTGAAATAGATCATTTAAGACAATAATTTCAACCTACAAGCAAACTCTATTCTAATTTGGGTCTGTAAAGACCATAAGCAAGAGGCCTAAATGTGATCGCATGACACATGACGACTAATTTAAAACATGGCGTCTGTGAACTCGTTTTTATCCGAAGTTTCGCTTCTTGTTAGTTGGGTATTCTTTGCTCATAGGTAAAGGTAACATAAATAAGAGTTTGACTGTTATAATTATACTTCTACATTTACAGTTACTATAATGGTCTTTTGTCAGGCAAATCATCTAGCCACTATCTGGTGTAAAGCAAGCAATTTCGGTAACTTACTGGATAAGAGACCAGACTAGTTGTGTCATTGTTTATTTTAGTTAAAGCGACAAAGACAGTAGTATAAAATAACTAGCCCGAGTAATTTACTCTACCTCTAATCTAATGGTTGTTGTGGTAGCAGGTAGCACTGACTGTCAATAAATGCTGAATCTGACAAGTTTATACTTTCTCTTTATTCCTGCTGTAAATCCCTCAAACAACTGTAAAAACGATATAGTGTGCAAGTTTAAGTGTAATTTCCTGTTAATTTTTATATATTTAACGTAAGTTCTTCTTAAATAAGTTTGTAACTTTTCACTAAAAATAGCTTGAATGTCAAATAAGACAATGGTAACAATTTGAAAACGTATAATCAGTTGTAGATATTTCCAAAATGGCTTTGCAGTATACGCCAATAATGCTCGGGGTGATGCTGATGGTAGCTGTTGGAACTATCGCATATTCTTTGTGGAATTCGAATTCAAATAGTCAACAAAATTATAGCTATGGAAAATCGGATGGTTCATTTGAATACGCATGTGGATACGATTCAAAACCGTCTAAAAATGGAAACACTGGGGAAAGGTATTACTATTAACCTATTTTATATGGCTTACTTGTGACGGGAAAACTGTAAATGATATTTTATAGGAAAAGAAAAAGGAGAACTCCAGAACCTTGCACCATTTGCTTGGATGCATTAAGGACCAAAGTTAAATTACTTCCTTGTCAACACGCTTTCCATGAAAAATGCATAACTGCTTGGTTACACACTAATGATACTTGCCCAATATGTAGAAGTAATACCACTCTCTAACCAATTTTCAAGTGATTTTTATAGATTTGATAAAATAACACGGTTTTGTTTGTTCTTTTTTAAACTGTGTTTTAATTTCATTTTTGAATCATTTAGAATTATTAAAATTTGAAAATGCTTCTTCATTTTGATATGTGATTGTATCGATTCAAATCCTAAATTGTTTCAATTAAAATATCGAAAGGCTAACCACAAGTAGGAATTGAAAATTTCAACAGTTTATAGAATTTTGGAATAAATTTTATCGAACCATTTTCATTTTGGTGATTGTGTATACTTGTAATTTTTAATAACTGCTGTAGTGATGATAAGTTTTCATAGCAGTAATATTAATTTAAAATTAGTTTCTCTAAATGTTTATTTTACGTTTAATACATACTTCAAGACATGTTTGCAAAAAACGGAATATCAAGTAATAGAAATATTTGCAATGTCTAATACTTTCTATGCTTAAATGATTCGTAAAATGTTTCTTTGTGTATTTTAATGTAGTCATTTTATTTTTAGTGTATAATGCCTCATTTTAGTTGTAATTTTAAATCATACTCATATTACACAAAATTCATTAGATTCATAAACGATAAGCTATAAGGGAGTTATTATAACTTGTACCTTGTTTTCTGTTACTTTCTTTAAAGAGAATCCAAACAAATTATATATTTGGTGCTTCACACATTTTAATAGGTTATAAATCATGAAAATTAAAACTCTCACAAAAAAAATCCAAAAAATTGTACTTATCTAATAGTCATCATCATTACTTTCCCATCTTTGATTCAACTAGGTAGTATAGTATCAGTCCTCCTGATTTCAAATTCACTCAATTTTTAATACACCATAGTTGAGAACGACTTTTTGTACAAGCGGGTCTTATACAGGGTGAGTCATGAGGAACTTTACATACTTCTACCATATGTGGAGTCCCTCAGGGAGGATATCATGTGGCTACTAAAAAGTGTCAACTGCTCTTCTTTATTAATTTACATGGTGGTTTGTGAAATTTACCATAAATTATGTGTATATTTTTTTTAAGACTAGTTACTTTTGATTGAGTAACATTAGAGTTCTCGACTTACTTGTATAGTGCTTATTGTAGGGTTCATAGTAACAGTGTCAATAATTTCATCTTCCTGTGCTTCATTTACATGTCGTTCTGTTCTTCCACTGTGATATTCTCTAGCAGCAGCTCTACCATTCCCATTACAGAACCCATAAACAAAAATTATGTTGGCATATTTTGTGCCCAAAGACTGATGTGGCATTTTGAATAAAAGTAACAAAAGCTCTACCAACGCTAACACAATTGTAACAGAAGAAATATGTATTCTTGTACACATAAATAATGTTTACATTTTATGTGTGCTTCTTCAAGTATAAAGACGTACATTATTCACCAGTGAATAATAGGTGTGGATAATGAACAGGTCACATGACACGGATAAATAGGACCTATATTGAGGGTTATTTATATACAAATGTTACGATATAATATTTAAAAATTTTCGTCGCGACCCGGATTCAAACCTTAAGCGTACAATTCTTCATTTCACGAACTCATACATCTAAACAATCCTGCTACAGACATTTATAATAATTTATCTAGCTGTTGTATATATAGAGCGTATAGATGTCAACACAAAACTAAGAAACTGACGTTTTAAATAATTTATAGCTGATTGCAAGAGTTTTAATTCATTATACTGAATTTAAATTACTAGAAAATATAATATGGAAAGCGTATCAGACACTGAAATGAATGTTACCCCATCAAAAATAAGAGAAGCAGAATAAATAGTATCCTTAAATTTATTGCCAGAAATGTCGAAAAAATTATATTTATGATAGCCTATAATCCCTTCCTAAATTGGAGGGAAGAGAAAAAATATATTCATTTATAAACAGGTAATTAATAGTGGTGGACAAAATATAGTATTCTACTCACCTATAATGACTAATATTCACTTGGGTGTTTAAACGCACCTTCGTGAATAATAGCCATCATTATATGCTTGTTGAATAATATACTATAATTTATGATTTATCTAAAATAATGCCCCAATGCGATTCAAAATTGAAAAACAATTGATTCTGCCCTTAGAGATAATACAAAGTGACAGTAAAGATGTAGTAAAATTTATTCGTATTAGATTATGTTGTAGGTACTCATTTTAGTTAAAATACTTGAAATTTATAACATTTGTTTAAATTAATACCTTATTATGATTTGAGACGTCATTATGGTTGTTCTATTTTTGGTAAGATTTGATCGTTCGCTAAAAATTGAATAAAAGTGCGATAACATTGTCGCATATGTCGTTTTCATTAGCTAATTTATGTAGTTTGAAAATCACTTATTGCATTTAAAAAAAATTATTTAATTTAATAATTTATGTAGTTTGAAAATCACTTATTGCATTTAAAAAAATTATTTAATACGAATCCCTAAATTAATTTTTCCAAAGCCGGTCCTGGAATTTCCAAGTTAAGCTAATACCAATAGAATGCTTGATAGTAGTGTACTGTATCATGAAAAAATTAGAAAAATCAAATGAGCCGTGTAAACACTACAGCCAATTAAAATTTATTGTCAATTTCACAAATCACCCTGTAAATCAATAAAGAAGTGGAGTTGACACTTTTTAGTAGCCTGTAAAGTTCCTCATGGCTCACCCTGTATAATTAAAAAAACTATTAGTGTTTTATGAACAAAAATTGACTGATCTAACTAACCTTCGATAAAATGTCGAGAACACACACGCCAAGTTTAAAGTTGTGATTCACTGAGGGGGCCTCGTTTTAAAGCACTAATCCAAGCATCGCGGCGTTAATCAGAGAGATCAATTAAATAGTCACCTCGCTTCGATAAAACAGCCGGAAATCGAAAAAAAGATACCCCGCTTTTCACACCAAACAACATTACAAAACGATGGATTTATTTCAAGAACTACTTGTTAAAGTGTACACAATACAAAACTGTGCCACAGCACGCAAAATTGTGTGTTATATATTCATTTTTTCCAGCTTACATGTAATTATGATCTCAATTTCCAGCATCTTTTGTGTTTTAGAGGTATCTGATCTCGTTTTTCAGTAAAACAGAAACAATCATAATATTGATTGATTATGAACTCGTTTTTTCAACCTGATTTTTCCAGGGTAGGTAGCTGTGTTACGATATTATGTAATTAAAGCAATAATACTTTGTTTTTTACCCTCATATCTGTGACGAAATACTTGTTATGTATTAAAAGGTTGTAAATTATTTAAATACAATATTTAATAATTTTTTTGTTTATTTACCTGTACTTTCCATCCTACCCCTGTAAAAGTAGAAAATAAAAGTCAGATTGAATGTTCGCGTATTATATATATATTAATATTCAATTCCAAAAAATTTACATCACTACTATGAAGTATATTGCTATTATTTTAAAAATTAAGCAAAATAATATATGCACGTATCTCGAAAAAAAAAACAAAGAGGAAAATAAACATCAGTTTAAATTAATAATAAAACAAGATACCAACCAGATTTGTCGAATCTGTTTGAGAAGTTCACAAAATGTCAACCGAAAATATACAGTATGTACAAACTAAAACTCAATAATAGTCATAATAATAATAATAAAAAACATTGAAACAGGTCCAATAGCCTCGGCGTTACACCTTGTTCGTAAAACTCATATAACAAATAATTTCAGTTCATAATAGAACATTTTAACAGGCAAGTAGTATAGATAGTTGGGAAAGTTTACCCGTAAATATTTTTACTAATGTGGAAGGCCATACACATTTTGATTACTTTCAAAACAATTTTTCTACGCTACAAAACTAAAGAATACATAACCACTTTTTAAAACTTTCCAATCTCCCCCGGTATTTTTAAATTACTGTCAAATCGATCGATGACAACGTAGGAAGCCAGAAAAATATTTTCAACGAAAATAATTCACCAAATGAGTCTATAAATTATGTTCAAACAGGATTTTGTCAACAAAAAGTTGTAAGAAAAAATGAGACCAAAAATGTTGGAAAAGAGATCAAGATCCGAATAGCTGTGGATTTAAAAAGCATGATGAATGTTCATGTATACAGGGTGGACCAAATTTCAACCAAATAACTTTGTTTTAACAAATTAAAAACCAGATTTTATCAACAAAAAGTTGTAAGAAAAAATGAGACCAGTAATGTTGGAAAAAAGATCAAGATCCGAATAGCTGTGGATTTAAAAAGCATGATTTCAACCAAATAACTTTGTTTTAACAAATAGCTAATCCATAAAAACCAGATTTTATCAAAAAATAAGTTTGTCGTTGTACTTTTGTTAATTTTTTTCCAACTGATCCATACTACCTTCCTGCTAGATGTTTTTCTTAATACAAAAAATTAACATAGTGGAGCACCGTGGTAAATGTTAAAGGTCCCACAGACAATACCGATGATTTTGTAAGTGAAAGGTCCGACAAAAAAATATTTTGTAATATTATTTAGGAATTAATCAAATATTTTAAATTTTGAAAAATTTCCAGTGAAAAGGTTTTATTGAATTCCTAAATAACCCCACAATATTTTCACACACAAAAGCGGAACGAGGTAGAATTGAGATTGATTGTACAGATTTCTCCTAAAAATCACTTAAAGGAAGAATAGTTTATACAGGATGTTCAAAAAAAAGTAGCCCCGTTGCTAGGATAAGAAGAGCACTAAAAAATAAATGGGATTTGTCAACAATTGGTTCAACACCCTTTATCTTAAATACGGATGTCGTTATGAAAGTACTCTACTAATGAAACAATCCTACTTATTTTTCAATATTTTACTGAACCTAGCAACGGAACCACCTTTTTTTGAAACATACTATATAATGTGTGGGTGTGGTTGGTTCTCGATCCGCCCCTGTGTTTATCCGGGATATTTCTAGCTAATGTTTATACAATATTTTTATAATACAGAAGATTCTTTCAACAAATAACCTAAAAAGTTAGACGATGTAATTTTTATCAACAAATCAGTCAACAGAAAAAAAACATATAGAGTTACCACACTTTTAACCGTTTAATAAAAAAACACGATCAACCTAAATTTTTTTTTTTTTGGGATGATTATGTTCAAGAATTGGCACTAATGATAAATTGACACAAAATCGCTCGTTTCTTCCGAGCTTACATCAAACAACAAACAAAACGTTAATAGTAGACACCTAAAGCAAAATCAAAATTCAAAACACATCCGTATTGAATTGAGTACGCGTAGAACCGATACGTATCTGTCAAGTGTCAAAGAAGTGTCATTTGTAATTTTTTTTACCATATCTTGACCTAACATTAGTTTTTTTTTCAAATTTTGGTTTGGTATATGAATTATGGAAAAAAACTATCGGCAAAATATTTTAAAAATGTCGGTACGTTACGGATACCGCTAAAAATTTTCAATTGGCTTAAAGTGTCGTAATTTGTGACTAGATACAAACCTATCGCAAATAAAACAAGACGATGCAGATTTGTTTTATGAAACAAAGTTCGATTAAAAACGTGGATTTTTCAGTGATATTTCGATAAAGCTGTTGGGAATCCACGAAATTGATACTTTTTCTTTTTGTTAGTTTCTGATTGTTGGGATTTAAGAAAAAAAAACTTAAAATATCCTAAAACGGAACGAAAATGAATGAATTTATCGAAGAAAATTGCTTAAAAGATCAAAATTAACCAAAATTCTTTACTGGAGGGGGGTCTAAAAAATGAAAATCTCACAAAAGGGGAAGGAAATGAAATAATTTTCCGAAGAAAATTGCTAAGAAGCTTCAAATTCTCCATAATTCTTAACTGTGTGGCTAAAAAAATATCGAAAAGGGCATGCGTGAAGTAAATTAAAAGAATAAATTATCAATAAATTGTTTGTTATGAAACTGAGCACTGAAAGTCGGTGAGGGTGGTTATTAGCAAATTAGAAGATGTCTCACCGCTATTAGTACAGTTGATATGTCAAAATTAACTTATTTTTTCCAAAAATTTTGCGATTTTTGCCGATCAAGTTAAAATTTTTGATAAAAAATCGAACATTAGTTTGCGTAGGTTTATACCGAGTAGTTAAATTTTGTCTACAACAAATTAAACAGTTTTGGACAGTTACTTTTATAGCTGCTAACTAATAAAGAAAAAAATCTCTTGGGTAAAGATTGATTAAATATTTTTTTTAGAATATACGTTTTCTTGGTTCTCTCAACGAACTACCTTTAAGATCTTTTTCCAAAAATGAAAAAAATCCAGTGCGACGTTTTAAATTATCACCCTGTACTCGAAAAAAATTTAAAAATAGGCGCAATAGAGGCTACAGTTATTTTGGACGAGATTTTTTTTAATAAATATCAAAAACACCTTTTTTTTCTTTTCTATATTAATATAATTTCATTTCTTTTTTTTTAAGTATTCTTCAAAAAAAGAAAACATTTGAGAATACTATTTTTAAACCTCCACCAGATCCAATCTGGCAAAATTATATGAAGCATCAACTTTTTTTTTAAAGAAATCGTTAGTTAATATTTAAAATCGAAAAAAGTTCAAATCTGACGTTTGCACTGTCACCTGTCAGTTGGTGTACATTTTCTCGAGCACAAATATCCGCGAAATTAACAAACGTACACAATTTGACAGCAAATTGACCGTTGACAGAGTTTTACCAACTTAAATTGAACAAAAATTACTAGATTTGGGAGTTGAATCTTTTAAAATTGGAGGGGCTAATGAAAAATTGATTTTAAATATCAATAACAGTAAAAAATTGAACAAATATCAAAAATGATTAGTTTGACGTATCGTTGTGTCATTTGTCATTTGATGTACTATCTGTCAAGTAAAAGTTTTTCTCAATTTCCACGAGTTAAAGCACAATTGTCCGTGAAATTAACAAACGTGCATAATTTTACAGTAAATTGATCGTTGACAGATGAATTTTAGTTTAGACAACTTAAATTCAACAAAAATGACTAAATTTGGGAGTTGAATCTTTTACAATTGGAGGGGCCAATGAAAAATTGATTTTAAATATCAATAACAGTAAAAAATTTAACAAATATCAAAAATTATTAGTTTGACGTATCGTTGTGTAATTTGTCACTGCCTTGTCATTTGATGTACAATCCGTCAAGTAAAAGTTTTTCTCAATTTTTACGAGTTGAAGAACAATTGCCCGTGAAATTAACAAACGTGCATAATTTGAATTTTAGTTTTGCCAACTTAAATTCAATAAAAATTACTAGATTTGGGAGTTGAATCTTTTACAATTGGAGGTACTAATGAAAAATTGATTTTAAATATCAATAACTGTAAAAAATTGAACAAATATAAAAAATTATTAGTTTGACGTATCGTTGTGTCATTTGTCACTGCCTTGTCAATTGTCGTTTGATGTACTATCTGTCAATTAAGTTTTTCACAATTTTCAGCACAATTGTCCGTGAAATTAACAAACATGCATAATTTGAGAGCAAATTGATATCGTTGACAGATGAATTTTAGTTTTGCCAACTTAAATTCGACAAAAATTACTAGATTTGGGAGTTGAATCTTTTACAATTGGAGAGGCCAATGAAAAATTGATTTTAAATATCAATAACATTGAAAAATTTAACAAATATCAAAAATTATTAGTTTGACGTATCGTTGTGTCATTTGTCACTTCCTTGTCATTTGATGTACTATCTGTCAAGTAAAAGTTTTTCTCAATTTTCACGAGTTAAAGCACAATTGTCCGTGAAATTAACAAACGTGCATAATTTGATAGTAAATTGATCGTTGACAGATTTTGTCAACTTGAATGAACAAAAATTTCTAAATTTGGGAGTTGTTTCTTTTACAAGGGGAAGAGTTAATGAAAAATATAAAATACAGTCAAGATTTTGGTAAAATATTGTTTAGGAACGTTTTCTTTGAAAACAAAATTAACACTGCATATATAAACACTTGTCCTATTGGCACAAAATAAATGGAATACCATTAAAGCGTTCACAGAGAAAAAAAAACAATCAACAAAATTTACATAGCATACTTTTCTTTTCGTCATCCGTACTTCAAAAATAATTTATACTTGTTCATCTTTTAACGACTTTTTTGGAATCAATTTCAATTCATTTATCCTAAAAATAGAAATTTGTCAATTTTATATTCACGATTATTCAATTTTTATGCAAAATCATGTCAAATGTTCAAAAATGAATTTTAAAATCAAATTAATTAAAAAAAAGCCATTTATACAAAAAAAATGTTGTCAATAATTTTGACGGTATTAATTAAAAAGCTGCCGGCGGTTAGCTTCAATTAAATAATTTCTGCGTTAATCTAAATATTAAAGAAAAATTTAAGAATTAAATTTTTATTCAATACTTTTTGAAGAACCCTCGTAAGACTGAGTAAAACTATAAAACATATTTCACGATGAAACTCTACGTCCATGATCTGCTGGTGAAACTTTCTTTCTATTCGCTTCAATATTTTTGGATTTTGTGAAAATTAAAATCGAAACTCACGAATTTTTTTTCAAAATTCTAACCAATTTTTCTGATAATTATTGTTTAAGCCGCGAATAAATTATATAAAAGATGATCAAGCATTTTTTGAACGAAAAATGTTCCTTTTTTTGTGAATTTTTGTGAAAAATGTGTACGAGGAGTATTCGAAAAGTACCAACAACAAAAGCGAACCGTATTTTTGTTTTCCGAATATTTTCGAAACCATTTTTAAGCGCTTTGTACAAAAAAAATCGATATACGAAACCAAAAAAAAATTGGAAGATAAAGCGTTAAAAAAATTCGCAAAACAAAAAAACGCATCGCTATAAACAAAGTGTTTAAGTGTACGAAAAATCGAAAAAAAAAACTCAAAAAATCGGGTAGATATCTCCAAAAGAAAGATATTTATCACTTTTTTGGAAAACTAAGATAGAAATTGACATTTTTGACAGTTGCTTTGAATCTTTTCGTATCCCGATATCCTGTTATCCAACAATTCATCGGGATATCCAAGTCAGGAAACAATATTAAAAAGTTAGAGTGATTTAGATTGTTGAAAATTATACAGGGGTTTTTCAAGAAGTTACTGACCCACTTTAACTGCAAATATCTCTAAAGGAAAGTTACATTTATCACTTTTTTGGAAAACTAAGATAGAAATTGACATTTTTGACAGTTGCTTTGAATCTTTTCCTATCCCGATATCCTGTTATCCAACAATTCATCGGGATATCCAAGTCAGGAAACAATATTTAAAAAATCCTATTTAGAGTGATTTAGAATGTTGAAAATTATACAGGGGGTGTTCCAGAAGTTACTGACTGAAAGAAAGATGCGTTTTTTACTGACCAATATTTATTTCCAGTAAACCCGTGTAATTAGAAGATATTTGCGGTTAAAATAGATCAGAAACGGTTTTTTTTTAAGCAAACCGATTTTTTTCAGCCATTTTAACTTTTTCGTACCTAAACCATTTCAACTGAACCAACCGGTTACTGTAGGAACAAAAAATTATGTCAGATCGTACTGTGGTCGCGCATCTCCGAAAAAAAAATTAAAACGATTGCACTAATAAGAGAAAAAAATTAATTAAATGAATAGGAATAAGATTTGTTTTATACATTTCGTGATGTCCTCTTGGCGAATGTCCGTAGAAAGGCAGTAGGGCGTTGGGGGGCCGGCGGCCGCCTGCACCCAGCGTCAGTACCGGGAGTCCGTCATCTCTTGATCGTACTCCATAACTAGTTTTTTGATGTGCGACAATTTATCGTGGAGATATTGAAAACGTCGCTTCTTTAGTTGATGATTGATGTTTTTCTTGTTCTCTTGGTATTCGCGAACTATCTGCTTTTTCACGTCCTGAAAGTGGAAAAGGTATTTTTAAATCGTCACAAAAGTTTGCAGGAAGATTACGAATTTTTTTTTTCGGGTCAAGATGGGAAACTCATGTTCGAATGGGTCATATCCAGAACCCAAACAGTGTTGGACTCATCCCCAAGAGGTTGAAAATATGTAAAAATTTAGAAAACAAAAAGGTGATGAAAGATATTAGATGTCAAAAGTCAGATAAAGTCATTGTTTATAAAAAAAGTGCTTTGACAGGATATTTAGATTTTTTTGCTCTCTCTACATAATCTTTTACTGCTTTGACTAATTTTCATTAGGATTTCCCAAAATTTGCTTACAGGGGCTTTTCAAAAGGTTTAGAAATATCAATTTTCAAAAAATCTCTTTTTATTTTCAGTTAAACTAGAATTTTATCGCCAGTACACCAATTTCGACATGTTTGTGTCATCTTCAGTGGAAAAATATGTAAATGCATTGATAAATAACCAAGAATAAATATAGGAGGTGCGATTGAAACATAATCACGACAAAATATAGTAGGAGGGATTCAAAAATAGTCACCACTAATAGGAAGGAAAATCAAAAATTCGTCAGACAAATAAATACAAGGAACGATTGAAAATTAGAAAAAATATACAAGGGGCGATTGGAAATTAGTCACTACAAAATATACGAAGGTTAATTGAAAAATAGCCACCAAGAAATATAAGAGTGGCGATTGAAAATTGTTCTTGTTTTTTTTACACTTACTTTAAATTTGGGGCTATTTTCTTCCTCCTTCTTGAGACGTTCTTCTAACTGAGCAAACCTTCTGGAAACTTTTTCGACGACACTGTGCAAATTCCTATATTCCGTATAATCGGCATTAAAATCCGCTTTGTATCGCCTTCTCTGATCAGCATCTTGTATGGTAACATATTGCCTGTAAATACAAAAACATGTAAGAAAAAAAAATTTCGAAAAAAATGTCCTTACTTTTTGTAATCGGGAAATTCATCATCGTTTTCGTTATTAAAGCTCCCGTCTACGTCGCCGTTGGGCAACCCTTCGGTCTGACTATCGGGACTCACTCTGGCTATCCTATTTTCCGTCGAAGACGTCACATTCGTATAATTCTTAACGACCGTCCTTTCTCCGGCAACGTACGGCGGCCGCGTCTGATGCTGATTCGGACTGATGCCGTTCGTTATTCGATTCATCTGACCGTTTTGTCTTTCGTTAGACGGTTTATCACGGTCCCATTTGTCGACTTGGAGCATTTTCACGGCCGGAGATACGCTACGATTATCGACGAATGTCTTTTCTTGGCTTACATCAAAACTACAAAAAAAAAACCGATATTCAATACAATTTCATTTTAAAAAGTCGTAGAAAAAACATAATGTAAAACTCGGATAAAATGTTGGTGATGTTTTTGTGTGCAATGGAGTGTGTTTTTTTGTGTAATTGAGTGTTTTTTCTTGTGCAATTGAGTGTTTTTTTGTCCAATTGACTATTATTCTGTGTTTTCTGTGCAATTGAGTGTTCATGTGTGTTTTTTTGTGCAATTAAGTGTTTTTGAGTGTAATTGACCTTTCTTCTGTGTTTTTATGTGCAATAGATTATTTTAGTGTACAATTGACTATTTTTCTGTGTTTTTATGTGCAATAGAGTGCTCATGTGGTTTTTTTGTGCAATCGAGTGTTTTTGTTTGTAATTATCTGTTCTTGTGTGTTTTTTTGTGCAATTAAGGTTTTTTGTGTGCAATTGACTATTCTTCTATATTTTTATGTGCAATAGAGTGTTCATGTGTGTTTTTGAGTGCAATTGACTCTTCTTTTGTGTTTTTCTGTGCAATTGAGTGCTCAAGTGTTTTTTTGTGCAATTGAGTGTTTTTGTGCGCAATTGACCTTTCTTCTGCGTTTTCAAGTGCAATTGAGTATTTTTGTGAGCAATTGACTATTCTTCTGTGTTTTTATGTGCATCTTCTGTGTTTTTATGTGCATCTTCTGTGTTTTTATGTGCATCTTCTGTGTTTTTATGTGCATCTTCTGTGTTTTTATGTGCAATTGAGTGCTCAAGGGTTTTTTTGTGCAATTGAGTGTTTTTGTGTGTAATTGACCTTTCTTATGTGTTTTTATGTGCAATAGATTATTTTTGTGTGCAATTGACTATACTTCTGTGTTTTTATGTGCAATAGAGTGCTCATGTGGTTTTTTTTTGTGCAATTGAGTGTTTTTGTTTGTAATTATATGTTCTTGTGTGTTTTTTTGTGCAATTAAGGTTTTTGGTGTGCAATTGACTATTCTTCTATATTTTTATGTGCAATAGAGTGTTCATGTGTGTTTTTGAGTGCAATTGACTCTTCTTTTGTGTTTTTCTGTGCAATTGAGTGCTCAAGTGTTTTTTTGTGCAATTGAGTGTTTTTGTGCGCAATTGACCTTTCTTCTGCGTTTTCAAGTGCAATTGAGTATTTTTGTGAGCAATTGACTATTCTTCTGTGTTTTTATGTGCAATTGAGTGCTCAAGGGTTTTTTTGTGCAATTGAGTGTTTTTGTGTGCAATTGACTATTCTTCTGTGTTTTTATGTGAAATAGAGTGCTCATGTGGTTTTTTTTGTGCAATTGAGTGTTTTTGTTTGTAATTATCTGTTCTTGTGTGTTTTTTTGTACAATTAAGGTTTTTTGTGTGCAATTGACTATTCTTCTATATTTTTATGTGCAATAGTGATCATGTGTGTTTTTGTGTGCAATTGACTCTTCTTTTGTGTTTTTCTGTCAATTGAGTGCTCAAGTGTTTTTTTGTGCAATTGAGTGTTTTTGTGCGCAATTGACCTTTCTTCTGCGTTTTTAAGTGCAATTGAGTATTGTTGTGAGCAATTGACTATTCTTGTGTGTTTTTATGTGCAATTGAGTGCTCAAGGGTTTTTTTGTGCAATTGAGTGTTCATGAGTGTTTTTGTGCAATTGAGTGTTCATGAGTGTTTTTGTGCAATTGAGTGTTTTTGTGTGTAAATGATCTTTCTTATGTGTTTTTATGCGCAATAGAGTATTTTAGTGTGCAATTGACTATTCTTCTGTGTTTTTATGTGCAATAGAGTGCTCATGTGTTTTTTTTGTGCAATTAAGTGATTTTGTGTGCTCTTTTTGACTGTTCTTCTATATTTTATGTGCAATAGAGTGTTCATGTGTGTTTTTGTGTGCAATTAACTCTTCTTTTGTGTTTTCTGTGCAATTGAGAGCTCAAGTGTTTTTTTGTGCAATTGAGTGTTTTTGTGCGCAATTGTTTTTTTTTGTGCAATTGAGTGTTTTTGTGTGCTATTGACTGTTTTTATGTGCAATTGGGTGCGCATGTGTATTGTGTATTTTTATGGACAAAGGAGTGTATTTTTATGGACAAAGGTGTGTTTTTGTTAGCAATTAAGTATTCCAACGGTTATAAAGGCAGTGAAAGGGACAGAGCTTTGTTTTAAATAACTTTTAACGAAAAACAATAAACAAAATTAATACATTTTGAAACTTACTGACTATCACATGGTCTCTTTCCAACATCTTCATCCTCATCACTAGACTCACGCTTAACTTTAGCATCCAGAGCCATTAAATTAGTAGCATGTCCATTTACGAGCCCATAACTACCACCACCTAAATTTCCACTATTTCCTAAGCTGCCGCTTCCGCCGCCGCTAACGTTACCACCCCCGCCACCACCAGAAGGAGATTCCCTGCTACGCGGATTCATGTTGCTGGCGTCTCTAGAATCCGTCACTGGTCTCCTTTGGCTGTTATTTTCCACCTGAGTAAATAAAAAAATTATATAAATACGTGTGGAAAGCTTCATCGTAGCTTTACTTACCGGTTGGTGGTACAACTGGTCGGGATGATGTTTAGGTGCGTTGTGGGCGATACGTTGTCGTTTATACGAAAATCCATCGGATCCCTCGTGGTATCCGGGTCGTTTATTAGACGCGGACGTGGTAGATATGAGAGGCGGTGATCCGGGAAGTGTGCTGGTGGGAGATTGACCGCTTCCCGAGCTGCCGCCGTCGCTACCACCTCCGGGTGGCGTTAAAGTTTGCGGTTTTCGGCTAGGAATTAAAGAACTATAACTAACAATAACGTATAGAACAAAAAAGTTTGAAATATTTACTTGGGAGGTCGTCTGATTTCCGGTGGTACAGAGAGCTTCTTGGCGGCGTTGATTAACGGCCTAGAGCTACTAACGTGATTGCTGCCAAGACCGTTGGACAAATGACCGTTGGTCGATGAATGGACTGCCGGCACTGGCGATGGAGGCGCAATGGATGGCTTCGGTTGGTACGGTTGAGACGGTTGCTTCAATAAACTGTCGCGCATAGAAGGCATTTCCCTACGCACCGGATTCACCGATGCTCTGCTCTGCTTCACTTTTACTTTACGTCCGATATCCGTTTGATTTGGTTTGATTTCTCTTGTGCTTTGAACAATAAACAACAAAAAAAAGTAAGTAAAATTTTTTCCTTTCTTACATATTCAAATACGCTCACCATTTATTTTTATATTTGTCTTCGGCTTCAGTCATTCGATTTCGGGTAACTTCGTAAACGTCATCGTTAGCATGGATTCTTATTTTGTGTGGGATGGAGCCCAGACCTTCTAAGGGACCGCGCGGTGGTCCTACCTGTTTGATACATTCGAAGCTTCCGCCTTGACCTTCCATGTCGGCCGTACTCGACATGGAAAATCGGAAGGAAGTGCTACCCATGCTATGATGTAACGACGGAAATGATAGTTCCTAAAATCAAAAACATCCTTCGTTATATAAAATTTTGGGTCATGATAATACTTCATATAAAATTGAGGTATTGTTGGATTTATGACAATTTCAAACAAGGTAGGTACCTAACTATGAACAGGATAGACGTACTAGTCAAGCTCCGAGATGATCCCATTACAATTTCATTGTTATTGGACCTTGGACATCGAAGATACACCAAGAAAACAGTCAACATTGAGGTATTGTTAGATTTATGACAATTTCAAAACAAGGTAGGTACCTAACAATGACAAGGGACGTACTAGTCTAGCTCCGAGATGGTCCCATTTCAATTTCATTGTTGTTGGACCTTGGATTTCGAAGATATACCAAGAAAACAGTCAACAATGAGGTATTGTTAGATTTATGACAATTTCAAAACAAGGTAGGTACCTAACAATGACAAGGGACGTACTAGTCTAGCTCCGAGATTGTCCCATTTCAATTTCATTATTATTGGACCTTGGATTTCGAAGATATACCAAGAAACCAGTCAACTTTGAGGTATTGTTAGATTTATGACAATTTCAAAACAAGGTAGGTACCTAACTATGAACAGGGTCGTACTAGTCTAGCTTCGAGATGGTCCCATTTCAATTTCATTGTTATTGGATCTTGGACTTCGAAGATACACCGAGAAAACAGTCAAAATTTAGGTATTGTTAGATTTATGACAATTTCAAAACAATGTAGGTACCTAACAATGACCAGGGAGTCCGGGAGTACAGGAGCTCCGAGATGGTCCCATTTCAATTTCATTGTTATTGGACCTTGGACTTACCAAGAAAACAGACAACATTGAGGTATTGTTAGATTTATGACAATTTCAAACAAGGTAGGTACCTAACTATGAACAGGATAGACGTACTAGTCTAGCTTCGAGATGGTCCCATTTCAATTTCATTGTTATTGGACCTTGGATTTCGAAGATATACCAAGAAACCAGTCAACTTTGAGGTATTGTTAGATTTATGACAATTTCAAAACAAGGGAGATACTTAACAATGACCAGGGACGTACTAGTCTAGCTTCGAGATGGTCCCATTTCAATTTCATTGTTATTGGACCTTGGATTTCGAAGATATACCAAGAAACCAGTCAACTTTGAGGTATTGTTAGATTTATGACAATTTCAAAACAAGGTAGGTACCTAACTATGAACAGGGACGTACTAGTCTAGCTTCGAGATGGTCCCATTTCAATTTCATTGTTATTGGACCTTGGATTTCGAAGATATACCAAGAAACCAGTCAACTTTGAGGTATTGTTAGATTTATGACAATTTCAAAACAAGGTAGGTACCTAACAATGACAAGGGACGTACTAGTCTAGCTCCGAGATGGTCCCATTTCAATTTCATTGTTATTGGACCTTGGACTTACCAAGAAAACAGACAACATTGAGGTATTGTTAGATTTATGACAATTTCAAAACAATGTAGGTACCTAACAATGACAAGGGACGTACTAGTCTAGCTCCGAGATGGTCCCATTTCAATTTCATTGTTGTTGGACCTTGGATTTCGAAGATATACCAAGAAAACAGTCAACAATGAGGTATTGTTAGATTTATGACAATTTCAAAACAAGGTAGGTACCTAACAATGACAAGGGACGTACTAGTCTAGCTCCGAGATGGTCCCATTTCAATTTCATTGTTATTGGACCTTGGACTTACCAAGAAAACAGACAACATTGAGGTATTGTTAGATTTATGACAATTTCAAACAAGGTAGGTACCTAACTATGAACAGGATAGACGTACTAGTCTAGCTTCGAGATGGTCCCATTTCAATTTCATTGTTATTGGATCTTGGACTTCGAAGATACACCAAGAAAACAGTCAAAATTGAGGTATTGTTAGATTTATGACAATTTCAAACAAGGTAGGTACCTAACTATGAACAGGATAGACGTACTAGTCTACCTTCGAGATGGTCCCATTTCAATTTCATTGTTATTGGACCTTGGATTTCGAAGATATACCAAGAAACCAGTCAACTTTGAGGTATTGTTAGATTTATGACAATTTCAAAACAAGGGAGATACTTAACAATGACCAGGGACGTACTAGTCTAGCTTCGAGATGGTCCCATTTCAATTTCATTGTTATTGGACCTTGGATTTCGAAGATATACCAAGAAACCAGTCAACTTTGAGGTATTGTTAGATTTATGACAATTTCAAAACAAGGTAGGTACCTAACTATGAACAGGGTCGTACTAGTCTAGCTTCGAGATGGTCCCATTTCAATTTCATTGTTATTGGATCTTGGACTTCGAAGATACACCAAGAAAACAGTCAAAATTGAGGTATTGTTAGATTTATGACAATTTCAAAACAAGGTAGGTACCTAACAATGACAAGGGACGTACTAGTCTAGCTCTGAGATTGTCCCATTTCAATTTCATTGTTATTGGATCTTGGACTTCGAAGATACACCAAGAAAACAGTCAAAATTGAGGTATTGTTAGATTTATGACAATTTCAAAACAAGGTAGGTACCTAACAATGACAAGGGACGTACTAGTCTAGCTTCGAGATGGTCCCATTTCAATTTCATTGTTATTGGATCTTGGACTTCGAAGATACACCAAGAAAACAGTCAAAATTGAGGTATTGTTAGATTTATGACAATTTCAAAACAAGGTAGGTACCTAACAATGACAAGGGACGTACTAGTCTAGCTCTGAGATTGTCCCATTTCAATTTCATTGTTATTGGATCTTGGACTTCGAAGATACACCAAGAAAACAGTCACAATTGAGGTATTGTTAGATTTATGACAATTTCAAAACAATGTAGGTACCTAACAATGACAAGGGACGTACTAGTCTAGCTTCGAGATGGTCCCATTTCAATTTCATTGTTATTGGATCTTGGACTTCGAAGATATACCAAGAAAACAGTCAAAATTGAGGTATTGTTAGATTTATGACAATTTCAAAACAATGTAGGTACCTAACAATGACCAGGGAGTCCGGGAGTACAGGAGCTCCGAGATGGTCCCATTTCAATTTCATTGTTATTGGACCTTGGACTTACCAAGAAAACAGTCAACATTGAGGTATTGTTAGATTTGACAATTTCAAAACAAGGTAGGTACCTACCTATGAACAGGGACGTACTAGTCTAGCTTCGAGATGGTCCCATTTCAATTTCATTGTTATTGGACCTTGGATTTCGAAGATATACCAAGAAACCAGTCAACTTTGAGGTATTGTTAGATTTATGACAATTTCAAAACAAGGTAGGTACCTAACTATGAACAGGGACGTACTAGTCTAGCTTCGAGATGGTCCCATTTCAATTTCAATGTTATTGGACCTTGGACTTCGAAGATCTAACAAGAAAACAGTCAACATTGGAGTATTGTTAGATTTATGACAATTTCAAAACAATGTAGGTTCCTAACAATGAGCTGGGGACGTACTAGTCTAGCTCCGATATGGTCCCATTTCAATTTCATTGTTATTGGATCTTGGACTTCGAAGATACACCAAGAAAACAGTCAAAATTGAGGTATTGTTAGATTTATGACAATTTCAAAACCTAACAATGACCAGGGAGTCCGGGAGTACAGGAGCTCCGAGATGGTCCCATTTCAATTTCATTGTTATTGGACCATGGACTTACCAAGAAAACAAACAACATTGAGGTATTGTTAGATTTATGACAATTTCAAAACAATGTAGGTACCTAACTATGATCAGGAATGTACTAGTCTAGCTTCGTGATGGTCCCATTTCAATTCCATTGTTATTGGACTTTGCACTACGAATATACACCAAGAAAACAATCAAAATCAAATAGGAAATGGGAGATCCTGTATAAAGTGGTACAATTCTACTAAAAATTAGCATTTCGATAAGAGAACGAACTTAATGGGATATAAGGAAGAAGTATAAATAATTTGAATTTAAAGAAAATAATTGTAATCTTATCATAATAAATTTTCTCTACTACTTTATTTATCTTTGAATATTGTTTTATTAAAAACCTGAAAAATTGTATTACGATTATTATTTTTAAGCTGTATTTTGCCGAATTTATAGTGTCACCAATCGCTATATTAAATTTGAACGAATAAACAAAGTGTCTTCAGCGTCAGTCATTTTACGACATGACATTTAAAAAAATAGTAATAATAATAATAACAAAGGAAAACATTTTAATTCAATGTGTATACCTATAATATAAAGTTTTTCATCAATTTAAAATGAAATAACTCGTTTTGATGACGGAAATAATGCGAGAACTTATTAAAAGATTCGGCAACGCTGTATTGAATTAAGACAGATTAACTAGATATTCAGAATCGTGACGCAGTTGAGTCAAAAGCTTTATAATGTATTTAAATATTGTTAAAAATAACAAAAAAATAAAAGTTTTTAATATTCACAAGGAATTATTGTAGTATACAGGGTGAGTCGTGAGTATTGAAGTTCCTATAAGGAATGTAAAACGACATTTAAAAAGTACCTATCTGCAATTGGTTACTAATATACAGGGTGAAATGTGAATTTTGACCAAAATTTTGTAAAAAAACTAAATAATGTAAATATTACAGATAACCCTGAGATTGGATGAAAAATATAGAGCTGACTAATTAGTTAAAAACCAGTGCCACAAAAAGATACACAGACAACTGATTCTTCCTTAAAGCGTTTTATCAGAAACTTGTCCAAAAATTGGTTCTTGAAAGCAGTAATTTTTTTTACATATATTTGATACTTACCCCATTTTCATTACCAAGAAACTTGATCGTGGGTTTGTTGTTGTAGAATTTGTTCTGAAATATATAAAAATATCATCAGTATGTACACAAGGTTATTACCAGTAAATATTATTTCAAGTTAATTAAATAATAATGTGCGTTCGTCTTTTTCAATATTTATATCAAGTAAAATCACACCTTAAGTGTGAGCCCGATTAAAGTTAATTGTTACAGCGTCTGCGGTGTTTAATGTAAGGTTTACACGGGACATTTTTTCAATTTTTCGACGCTACAATCAAGTTTTGAAAAAATGTTATACGATATTTTTTGTAGAGCGTTTTATTGGCTACAATTTAGCTTTATAATTTTTTTTATATTTCTTATGGGTCTCAAGTTATTCGCATTAAATTGAAAATTTTCTTAAATAATCATAATTTTATTGACTATAATTAATTATATTAATTGAATAGTAATATTTTCAATCTGAAAATTGTTTTTAATTATATTTTTATTAATTATAATTGTTGAACTATAGAAATGGAAATTTCTTCCTGTATTGACTTATATTATTTAATGCAATTTAATGCGAATAACTTTCGACCCATATGAGATATAAAAAAAATGTATAAAGATAAATTATAGCCAATAAAACGCTCTACAAAAAATACCCTTAAAAATTTTTTCATAAACTTGATTGTAGCGTCGAAAAATTGAAAAAATATCAAAATGTATTACTAATTTAACTTTAACCTTAAATAATTTTCAAATTAGTGAAAATATCAAAAAATTATAGGAGACCTTTTTTGTAGAGCGTCAAATTTCCTAAAAGAATATATCTTAGTATTGCTCCCTATGTGAGCTATAAAATTCCAAAGCACAAGACAATTTTGTTTCCATGTTATTTAAATGGAAAATAGAAATTACCAATGAGGGGGATTACCAATAAAAGGGGAAGGAAACAAATTTTTTTTGAGCGAATATCATCTTGCTTTCTCTCATGTTCTTTGTTCATAAAAAACGTTAAAACCCCGATTATCGCAGGAGCCCCTCTTCCGAAGATTTACCGTATTTTTAAATATAGATTGTACTTCAAGTACTTACTGTATTTTGTTTGTTTTTAACGGTATTTTACATTATGATAATATAACTTCTTATCTATTAAAATACGCGTACTCTTTCAGATTAATAAAACACAATATCAATTTTATGACGAAAATACCAAATATTATATAAAAACATTTAAACTCGTTTATAATTTTGACCATCGATTCTAAGGAAGTTAAACCAGTTTAAACTTAAAAGCCCAATATTGGAAGTTTAATTTTAAACTGTTCTTTTTGACACTTGGGTAACTTATGTCAATGGCTCTTGAAAGGTTGGTTAGATTTGATAAGGTGACTGTCATGAAAAAGTTGTTGATTCTAATTGTAACATTTTAAAAATTGGGAAACCTATTTCCAAATACATTTCAATGTGTAGCAGGCACATCTTAGAAACAGATTATAAAGTAATTTCACTCATTTCAATAAAATATTTTGATGTTCAGTGTTATTTAATTCTTTGAATGCCTGGACCCGTATCTTTGAACGTTCGACCAAATGCTCCCACATATTTCATGAGATGAGAGTGGATTTGTTAGGTTCGAGCAGTATCTTCTAAATCTCGAATGTTCGACTTGCAAACGAATGAATTTATCAGTCGTATGAGTCCCACATGGAAGTATGCGAATAAAGTCTTACTCAAGTTTTTTAAAAGTACTAATGAACAAAAATGAATGCAGATGAAGCTGCTTTTTAAACTACTCTGCAGTACACATCACCTAAAAAATTACACATAGTTGAATTTTTTAGACAAGTGACATTTGTTGCTTTGCTTGCGTTGTCCGGTGTTTAGTTAGCCTTGGTTGACAAAGGGCTATTTGTGTTTAGTGAAAACATTAGATTATAAGTGTTAGAAGCTTAAACATGTGTAAACCAAATGAAAAGCACTGGAAAGTTATTTTTAATTACTTCGATATATATATATACCCCGAAATACTAACAGGGGGTATAAAAGCAGGCAATGGGAAACATTCATTCATTCATATATTTGGGTTGTGCTCATCAGCCCAGGCACTTGAACTGAATCTTTGTACCATTGTACCATGTTATCTACTTCCATTCCAGAATATAAAGGCCACTAGTTTGACTGGAGGGATTTTCAGTAGTTGTGATGGTTGTATTAATTCCTTATTGGGAAGCAAAAGATGAAACAATTTTGGGAAGAATTGTCTCAACAAGTGAATAGTTTGGGATATGGGACAAAGAGTCCTGACAAATGGCAAAAAGTAAGTAGAAAATTATGAAAAACTATTTTTAAGTACTTCATTTGTGGTGGGATGTGGGATTCGTGGGAGCATATTTCTGTTATGGAGGAGGAGTATTTTTCTTTCTACTTATCTCATGCATTTTATTTATTTGCAGACTTGGATAGACTTTAAATACAATTTAAAAAAAAAGAAGCGATATTAAAAAAGATCAAGTTAAGACAGGTGGTGGTCCAGGAGTAGGAAAAGTTTCGAATGAAATTGTGCTGCGTGCTCTTGAATTCTTGGGAAAGGGATTTTTCCATGGAGTTGGTAGTACTGAAGTTGGTGTAAGTAGTAAAAACTAATATAAATAATAGTTATAATTTAATAAATATTTTAAAAACAAGATTGCACATTAAACCCATGCTATGCACAATCATTTAGGGTTTATTATAATATAGGTATATTTTTTTTAGCTAAAAAGAAGGATGGATGAGATGTTTAGAGAGACAGAAGAAGATGCTTCTACGTCTTTGTTGAATTTGCCCTCAGGTTGGCCAGATTATGATGGAAATCTTTGCGATACCAATGAGAATTTACATGGGGAAGAACCTTTAACAAATCAAGTTTTATTGAGACATAATACTGTAGAACCTATGAATGTCAACAAAACTGAGGCTTACACTTTTGCTGCATGTCTACAAAAGCCTCTATAACAACAATAAAATTCCCAAACAAAATAAAAATACAAATAAAACTAGTTTAGGACCAATTCAATTAGATCAAAGTTTTATTCCCTCACAAGACAAAAATAAAAATAAACATCATGAATATAACAATAAGTATGCAAAAACAATATCTGCTTTAAAATATATCAATAAGAGCGTAGATAGAAGGTTGGGACACATTTATGAGCTTTTGCTTGAAAGATCACCCAAAACCTAGTTTAACAACTTAATATTCACAATATAGGGAATACATTTGTAACAAGGGTAAGGCAGGAAATTTTAGATGTCACACTGGCAACACAGGATCTAAAACATATAGTAAAAGATTGGAGAGTTTCGGGCGAACCATCTCTCTCCGATCATAGCATCATAACATTCAAGTTAGAACTAGGCAAACCTGAGTTGAGCAACAGAAAGGAAACCTAGCACATATTCAGAGAAAAGGGAGGGCTAAGCACTATCTCGATCTGGAAAATGAGGACCACACACTGGGATGGAAGGAAATGAAATAGCAGAAAACTAGCAAAGAGGGGGACTGAAACACCCTTCTAGGGGTTGGAACCCTTTTTCGGTATCAGCTCCATTGTAATATTGGAAGAAATAGACAAAGCCGAAGAAAAGGGAAGATATGACCATTGGAAAGATCTAGTAGGACTTAGAAAATCAAAGATTCTTCTGGGTTCAGTCAAAGTAAAACTGCACTAAGAGTTTTAACAGGGATCCTATAACGGGACATTATGGCCTGAATGGGCATCTGAAAAAGCTCAAAATAGTGGAGGAAGAAGAATGTAGATTCTGTGGCGTGGAAGAAGAAACCTCCATCCACATACTTGTGAATTGCACAGCAATTCAGAATTCCAGGGCACAACACTTATGAGATTACTGGATAGAAGAGGGACATTTACCTAAGTTAAAGCCTGCAGATATCCTAAAATTCCTCCGGGAAATAGGACTAAAGGAGCTACGTCTCTGAGTCTTTCCTCAGGAACTAAGTAGAAGTGAGGGGGCACAATAGATCTTTTAGGTCTCAGTGAATGTCACCCCAACATTCAAGTTAACAACTTTTAATCAAAATGTCAGTTGAGTGCTAAGTAGGTACTTCCAATAGGATTAGATTTTATTTAGTATTTAGTTCTTTAGTTGTGATTATTTTTTGTTAAAAAACATTATATTTGTAGGTAAATAGGTACTCCATACTCGCATTGTAAATAGTAAGAAAGGAAATGGTTTCAAACAAACAACGCCGTAAATATTAATAACAAGACTTAATCTTCTTGAAGTACAATACTAACAAAATAATAATATTTTCACACAATACCAAATATAGATAAATAATCGCGCCATGAACACAACATGCTATAGCACAGAAATAGGTCTATTTAGATAGGTGTACGCAAATGGCACTCTGCCGAAATTTCTTTTGCTACCTGGTATCAAACCGCCGACCCTTGTAGACAGATAGCACTAAATAATCCTTGTACACAAATAGCACTATTTCAAAAGGACTAGCCCTATTTCCCTGACCCTAAGTTTATACATTGTCTAAAAAATTATACAATGGTTTATGCCTTGAATAAACTAAAAACCTTTTCGAGCAGATGTTTTTGAGAATTTTCAAGTTTATATCCAACTAAATCCCTTTTCCCAATATCTGTAAGACACTCATATAAGTAGAAGGTATCGGTATTGCTACCTGCCGACCTTGGGTACAACTCGAAGATCCCTGTATCAATTACAAAAACTACATTAAGTGGACGATTATTTTTCATTTGTCACCTTCTATAAATTTTTGGGGATTACCTGTATGGTTCAAGGACTAAAAATTAATTAAATATACATTAAACTCCAAAGAAAATTTAATGTTTTTGAAGAAAAACAAGAATTTTTAATCCACTTCCGGTTTTAAGAACGGTTAATTTTATCGCTTTCTATTTGTTATTGAAACGAACTTTCTTTCTCGATTCGTTAATAATTTACTTAAACAAATAAACAAGTCTTTTTCTATTTAAAATTGTGTTACGTGTGTTATCTCACGACTCTCTTCAATACAGGGTAAATCATCTATGCTAAACAAAACTTTTTCATTTTGTAACACTCTCAACAAAAAAAATTTATAATACCGTGTCCTTGCTTTATTAAAGGAAATCTCCCATTGTTAAACTGGTTTTTCCATCCATAAAATCCTTTATTCCATTTGTTCGCTTGTACAGGTTGTCCACCAATTTGAAAATTAAAAAAATTAAAAAAGTAGTTCAAGACATTATGACTTATTTTTGTTAAACAAGCCGTAGTTCAACCTTCAATAAATTTATTTATGTTCGAGATATCAGGCTATTTTTCAAAATTGACAAACTGCTCTCTTAATTATCTTACAAGATATGAAACATAACTTTTGATGGAATAAACAATCCAATTTGAGACACCTTGTACAAAATGTGGATATTATTTGGGGCCAAAATTTCCTCTTAGTATAAAAGTGAATCAATGCTTGCCTGTTTCCTTTTTGTATTGGTAATAGATATAAATATAGCAAAGTGATTCAATAAAAATTTAAACCACAAACCATATTATTACTATTTGTCGTTACATTTTCTAATCTAACCACAAGAAAAATATTATTCCCTAGAAAATAGTATGTCCAGTACTAACACGTGGAATAGACACTCACTACTACCACACAAATTAAACAGATCCACAGTACAAGAAGGATTGAGAGGTTGTATTCGAGCTTCTTTCGTGATGTGAAAGAAAATCTGAGCCTTAATAGAGTAAGAATAAGAAAAGGAAAGATGTGTGGTGGAAATTTCATCCTTTTAAAATTTGCAAAGTAAAGGTTTAAATAAGAACATCCTGAATAAATAAAGTATAGATTATTACAAGAACTTTAAATTTTCAATAACCTTGACCTGTAATTGTTTGATATAAAATGGTTTTTAAAACTCTGGTTATTGAATTTGAAAATGTATTTGTGATATAATAGGCATGACGACAGTCACTAAGAATTTCAAAACAATATTTTTTTATTTTATTTGGGATTAAACTGTTTGAATTATACTGTTATCTACTTTGCTTCACAATATCTTTTCTACCAACTCAAAAATAATATTTTTTTATTGAATCCTGTGAACCTTTACTTTCACTGGTATTCCTTTTACCAAACAGATTTCTCACTTCCAAGAGCAAGTAAGTTGAAGTAAGGTGAGAGTAAGTTAGATAGATTTTAGAGTCACTTTGTTGTCTCTTGCCAGCCTGTTGAGAGATTCTTTGCAGTTTTTCACAAGTCTAGACCTAGTTGTTGGATTACTGATAGCTTTAAGTAGAGCCTGGTTGTCAGTGAATATTTCAATTTTTGTCCAGTATATCCTCTTCTGATGTTTTCATTAATACAGGATATAGCGCCAATCGTCTATGCTTGAAACACAGTCGTATATCGACCAAGGCTAAAGAACATTCTCTTTCTAGGTCCTTTTATACCAGTCCCCTTGCCATGGTTTGTTTTGGAGCCATTGGTGAACCAGATGATTTCTCCAGAATTACCTGGGTGCATCACCTGTTCCCTAGATGGGATGATGATATTCACTCACTCAGTGAATATATTCTCTGGTGCCATGCTATCAAAACTCATGTGAAATATGGGTTTGTCTAGTAATGTCCCAGTTGTATCAGTGTGTCCTCGAACATTGTTCGGGGACCACAAGTCTACCGATTTCAGCCTAAGAATTGCCATCATTGCCTCCGCCCTTATAAAAAGTTCTAGAGGAGGAAGTCCAATAAGGGCTTCCATACATTGCCCCGGTAATACCAAGAAGGGCTTGTCTTTGGATTGCAGTTAGTATATTAACTGCAGAGGATACTTCTGTTCTCCTCCACCAGACTATTGTTCCATAGGTGATCGTTGGCCTTATCACAGTTATGTAGAGCCAGTGAACCACCTCAAGTCATATTCCCCAGGTTTTGCCCATAACTCTTCTACATTGCCAGAAAAGCCTAGTCGCCGTGGTAGTAATTTTTTTCAGTTGAAGAGGTTAGTTGGAACTAAGCAGGTTAATGTAAATTGTATTCAGTTTCTCATTGATAACCAGAATGTTCTTTTGAGTAGGGAGATTGACATAGCTGATAGTTTTAATCACTACTTTATTGATAGTATTAATGAAATAACGGATAGTTTCCCAGTATCGCAGCAATGGTCGGAGGACTACCCTGATATATTGAGTAAATTTTCTGAGTTCAATCCTTTAACAATTAATGAACTAAAAAGCATTATATTTTCTCTTGACAAAACGAATAAGTCTGAAGTGTTGAATAATAATCTATTAAAAAACTGTTTTCAGGTTGCTGGCTTTACAATATTGAATTTTATTAACACATCATTGAGAATGGGTGAGTTTCCAGATTTCTTTAAGGTCTCTACTGTTGTACCTGTACCTAAGGGTGATTCTATTCTTGCTGAAAATTTTCGACCATTAAACATATTGCCTACACTGGAAAAGGTGTTGCGAGTTAGCTGCATATAACCAATTAGTAAAATATTTTAATACAAATGAACTATTTCTGGGTGCCCAGTCAGGGTTTTCGAGCACATCATTCTTGTGAGAACTCACTGCAGTTTTTGATTTCAGAATGGAAGTCTGTTATTGACAAGAACCAGTATATTGTTGCAATATTTATTCATTTAAAGAGAGTGTTTGAAAACATTGATTGTAACATCTTAATTTTAAAATTAAAATATTATGGTATATGCGGCACTCCATTAAGGTGGCTTCAAAACTATCTGTTTGACCGAAAACAAAAAACCAAATTTGATAATGCAATTTCTGATGAAATAAACATTAATAGCGGAATTCCTCAGGGTAGTGTCCTTGGTCCATTGCTTTTCATTGTTTACCTTAATGATATCAACCATGTTTCTGGCAACCACCATATCAATCTTTTTGAGGATGATACATTGATCTATTGTGCTGATTCCAGTCTGGATGAGGCAATTCTTAATATGAATAATTCTTTAAAAAGTATTGAGAAATATCTGTTTAAAAATAATATTACATTAAATACAAGGAAAACAAAAAGTATGATTGTGACTTCTCCATATAAGTATGATCAAATTTTGTTGTACAATAAAGAAATAATAATTGATAATGGCAGGGTTGAGTTTGTTCAAAAGATTAAGTATTTGGGATATATTATTGATAAGAACTTGTCTTTAATAATCATGCTGATTACTTGTGTAAAAAAATCTCTAAAAAATTGTATTTCTTCTCCAGAATTGGTAAAAGTTTGTCAATGTATGCAAGACAGACTCTTTTTATTAGTCACTTTGATTATTGCCCGACATTACTTTTCTTACTTAATAAAAAAAAACATCGCAACTACAAAAGCTGATGAATAGGGGTATGAGGCTGATATTGGCATGCAGTCGATACACACCTATCAAATTTATGTTGGAAGCACTTGGCTGCTTCTCAGTTGAGAATAGAATATTGTTTATGAGCATGGTTTTTGTATTTAGATTGGATAAAGGATTACTACCGAATTATTTTCAAAAATATCTTGTGAGAAATACAGATATTCATAATTACAATGTGAGAGGTCAAAACAATTTTTATATAAATAGAACTAATGGTAGGTTTGCAATGAACAGCTTGTTTCATAGGGTTTTAAATATATATAATAATCTTCCTCCGTTTGTAAGAGACTCCAGCACGGTCAATCAGGTTAAGTCTGCACTAAGAACGTTAATGGAAGGTGAAACTTCTTAATGTCTTTGGAATATATTGTCTTACTGAGGCAATCTCATATTTGAATTGTATACATATCTGATGCCTGTTGTTGGATATTGATTTTGTTTAAGTGTCGAAGGTTATTGTAATTTGATTTGTTCTCGAATTTAACGTACCTACTTAATTTAATGATTATTTTTATTATTATTGTATATTATGCTAGTCCTACTTGTGAATAGATACTCTACCATGCGGGAGAACTCTTCTATTCGTAAAAGCAACTAGTTTGGTTTTTTTGGATTAACTGAAAGGTCCTCTTTAAGGCACCATTCCTCCACAATTCGCAGTGCTTCCTGTAGGACATTCATAACCACCTCCGGGAATTTCCCATTGGTGACAATCACTATGTCGTCCGCAAAGTCCTGCGTCCATATGCCTTGATCTTTCAACCTACAGATCAAGTCATCCACAAAAGTGGTGAAAGTTCTCCACCTTGAGGACATCCTTTAGTTGTCCTAATGGTGTATGTCTTATCATGCATATATGCCTGTTATATGTTATATGATGTGGTATTTCCTGCATTTTTTATTACTATATTTTATATCCACCTACTTTTAATCTAATTTTGTATGACAATAAATAAATATTTTGACCAAAAGAAAAATTTAGACAATCTCATTTTAGATTTAGGAACAAATAAAACATTTATATCTCTAAAAAGACACTTAGTTAGTAATTCCAGCATATACCTATGACCTCAATTAAACCTCTAAATCAGAAAAACTTATAAATGGTAAGTGAGAAAACTTTGAAGGTTGACCTATCACATGCATTAAAAAAATTATTAAATATCAAGGTTAGGAGTATTAATAATAAATTTATACAGTAATTAATTAAAACTTTTTGAAATTGTTTATATTTTCAATAATAAAAGTGTATTTTTAAAAAAGAATTATAAAAATCCGATACTATTTGTAATTTTAACTGTACTGACAACGCTGTCGAAACTGAATTCCAGTTTGACATCCAGCTGATTCTACGACGTTGCCAAATTCAATAGGATCCCCTTTCGTATTAAGCAGATCATAAGCGTTTACGTCAAAAGTGGATATATTTACAAATAATTAACTTATTGTCTATTTTAAATTTAGTCACGTATTTTAACACTACAAATGAAATAATTGAAAATATTTTTTTTTCGATGGTGTAATACCAGTATATTATTTTCCAATAATATGGATTTTGCATCATCTCAATAAAATTTAAGCAACCTACTTTCAGGTTTTCGTAGGTAAATTCTTTAGCACCCACATTAAATTCTTGATTCAGTTTATGATGTCTAATTTTAGAAGTGCTTTAGCTAGGTTTGGCAACCCTACATGAATATAGAGCGTTTCGAAAATATGGGGAATACCTGTCTATCAAAGATACTTGGAAAACGAATTTGTCAATTATACTTGACACAGACACATCCGCTTTTAGAATAATTTAACTACAATTTTTAACCTGTACTTTTCCTTGAAACATTAATTTTACTCACATTTATTTCTAACTGAAAATTTTCAAGTTAAGGTTAGTCTTTACTTGTTATAATTCAAATTTTCGACAGGTAATGGCAACACACTTTTTACCAATCCGCTATAAACGGATTTTAGATTTTATTTGTAAGAAACGCTAGGTAGGAGAGTACTCTCTGGTTCTTTAATATTTAATTTAACTCGAAATATTATTAGGTAATTTTTTCGAAAAATATTTTTCAATATGTTGACGTGGCTAGGGCAGTATCAAAGAAAAAAAAACGAGTTTTTGTTAATTAAATGACTGGCGAATTTTTTCACGACTTTATATTAATAACCAGAATAATCGAACAACATAATCACTATTTTGGAAACAAAATAATAGGTTAATAAGTCATCTGAATATGGCGACTGGTCAAAAGTGGAAGTCAACAGATTGCATTACTTATTGAAACGGGAAAATATAATTTTAAAAACTTACCTGATTTTTTAGATACTCCTCTATCGCACGTAAAGCAGAATCAGTCAATTTCACAAATATTAAGTCCCTATTTTCACCATAATTTTGTTGTGAAGATAAACCATACTGAACACCTGGACAGAGCGCCGCCATTGCTGTCCATTGGATTCCATCTCTTTCTCTCTTTAGCGCTGTTGTCAATCGGTTCCCTGCCCAAGGTTATTAGAAATGTACAGGGTGATACTCTGAACAAAAATACTTGGTCATAATAAAATTATTTTTTCCATGAAAAGAAATGAACAGTAGTTTCAAGTAGTGATGAGCGATATCGTGATTTTTTAGTCACGTTGTGAAATGATATCGTGATTTTTTAATATCAGCTATTTTAAAAAGTGATATTTTTGATATTCGGTTCTGAATATATACGATGGGAAAAATTGCGTCTATTTTCATTTCGTAAGATTATCTATTTGCTATTTGCACAGTCTCTTTATAATCCTATGATGCGAATAAAACAAAATTCAATCTTGTTGACAAATTTTAGTCGAATGAGAGCGATGAAGGAAATCGCAATAATGTCTTTTTTCACCCCCCAAAAAAAGTGTTTTTTACCGAAAAAACGTCATAACTCGAAAAATTTCCAATATTTTAATTTGAAATTTTTTTCATGGTTTGTGACTATGAAAACTACCTTCTACCAAATTTTCATCAAAATCGAACAATTTTTGACGAAACTAAAAATAAAAAGCGAAAAATGCAGTTTTTTGCGTTTTCGAGCTTATTTTGAGGTTATGTGAAAAAGTCACTAATAAAAAAGTTGTAGATTTTTCCAAGATCTACAACTTATATATTCAACTTTTTTTTCTAGGACCTCAACTTTGGCCGGAAATCGCAATAATGTCTTTTTCCACCCCCCAAAAAAGTGTTTTTTACCGAAAAAACGTCATAACTCGAAAAATTTCCAATATTTTAATTTGAATTTTTTTTTTCATGGTTTGTGACTACGAAAACTACCTTCTACCAAATTTTTATCAAAATCGAACAATTTTTGACAAAACTAAAAATAAAAAGCGAAAAATGCAGTTTTTTACGTTTTTCGAGCTAATTTTGAGGTTATGTGAAAAAGTCACTGATGAAAAATTTGAAGATTTTTCCATGATCTACAACTTCTATATTCAACTTTTTTTTCTAGGAACTCAACTTTGGCCGGAAATCGCAATAATGTCTTTTTTCGCCCCCCCAAAAAAGTGTTTTTTACCGAAAAAACGTCATAACTCGAAAAATTTCCAATATTTTAATTTGAAATTTTTTTCATGGTTTGTGACTATGAAAACTACCTTCTACCAAATTTTCATCAAAATCGAACAATTTTTGACGAAACTAAAAATAAAAAGCGAAAATGCAGTTTTTTGCGTTTTTCGAGCTAATTTTGAGGTTATGTGAAAAAGTCACGGATGAAAAAGTTGTAGATTTTTCCAAGATCTACAACTTCTATATTCAACTTTTTTTCTAGGAACTCAACTTTGGCTGGAAATCGCAATAATGTCTTTTTCAATACCCCAAAAAAGTGTTTTTTACCGAAAAAACATCATAACTCGAAAAATTTCAAATATTTTAATTTGAAATTTTTTTTCATTGTTTGTGACTACGAAAACTACCTTCTACCAAATTTTCATCAAAATCGAACAATTTTTGACAAAACTAAAAATAAAAAGCGAAAAATGCAGTTTTTTTACGTTTTTCGAGCTAATTTTGAGGTTATGTGAAAAAGTCATTGATGAAAAATTTGAAGATTTTTCCATGATCTACAACTTCTATATTCAACTTTTTTTTCTAGGAACTCAACTTTGGCCGGAAATCACAATAATGTCTTTTTCCACCCCCCCGCCAAAAAGTGTTTTTTACCGAAAAAACGTCATAACTCGAAAAATTTCCAATATTTTAATTTGAATTTTTTTTTCATGGTTTGTGACTGCGAAAGTTCCCTTCTACTAAATTTTCATCAAAATCGAACAATTTTTGACGAAACTAAAAATAAAATGCGAAAAATGCAGCTTTTTGCGTTTTCGAGCTTATTTTGAGGTTGTGTGAAAAAGTCACTAATGAAAAAGTTGTAGATTTTTCCAAGATCTACAACTTATATATTCAACTTTTTTTCTAGGAACTCAACTTTGGCCGTAAATCGCAATCATGTCTATTTTCACCCCCCCAAAAAAGTGTTTTTCCCCGAAAAAACGTCATAACTCGAAAAATTTCCAATATTTCAATTCGAAATTTTTTTTATGGTTTGTGACAATGAAAACTACCCTATACCAAATTTTCATCAAAATCGAACAATTTTTGACGAAACTAAAAATAAAAAGCGAAAAATGCAGTTTTTTGCGTTTTTCGAGCTTATTTTGAGGTTATGTGAAAAAGTCACTGGTGAAAAAGTTGTAGATTTTTCCAACATCTACAACTTCTATATACAACTTTTTTTATAGGAACTCAACTTTGGCCGGAAATCGCAATCATGTCTATTTTCACCCCCCCAAAAAAGTGTTTTTCCCCGAAAAAACGTCATAACTCGAAAAATTTCCGATATTTTAATTTGAAATTTTTTTCATGGTTTGTGACTATGAAAACTACCTTCTACCAAATTTTCATCAAAATCGAACAATTTTTGGCGAAACTAAAAATAAAAAGCGAAAAATGCAGTTTTTTGCGTTTTTCGAGCTTAATTTGAGGTTATGTGAAAAAGTCACCAATGAAAAAGTTGAATATTTTTCCATGATCTACAACTTCTATATTCAACTTTTTTATTCTAGGAACTCAACTTTGGCCGGAAATCGCAATAATGTCTTTTTCCGCCCCCCCCTAAAAAAGTGTTTTTTACCGTTATTAACTAGAAAAATTTCCAATATTATAATTTGAAATTTTTTTCCATAGTTTGTGACGAATTTTCGTCGAATGAGAGCGATGAAGAGGTCAATATTATGTTCGAATCGATTCAATGTCGTTTTCGCTGGCTGTGATAACGTGACGCTTTAGATTTGCTTATAGGAACTGTGACTGACTGTGATTTGTTCGTATCAGTGAAAAAATAACAGTTCGTGAAATATCTCTCATCACTAGTTTCAAGTAATTAAATTAATAAAACTACATTTGTAAACATTTCAATGATTATAATTCCATGTAAATCATTTTTAAATTAACAATAAACCAATTAATTGGTATTGAAACATTTTTGTACCTAACATTTTTTATTTCCTTATTAATTAGTTTCCGGTTGTGTGTTAATAAATTTTAAATCTGAAGATCACAGTCAGATTGGATCGCTTTGTATATCCTTTAGGCAAGATGGTCAAGGTGGGGATAAACGTTTGGGTCCGGTTTTCGTCACAAAAACCGAGAGCTGCAACCTGCAAGCAAATGTGAAATGTCAAAACAATACAGGGGTTAAAATCAGGAATGGGATTCATGGACTGCGTATATTATCAGTGCAGTCGTAATTTATTCTTGATTTAGTAGAAATTTTATTTTATATTAGAAGTAAGGAACAAGCACTCTGTTAGCTTCAAATTACCTAATTGGGCGTGTGCTATTTAGGCTTCGTATTCGTTGAGTTACTATTATCATTAATCAAGCATCATTGCAAATGCCTTTGGATAGGTATATAAAGATATCACTTGGACTTTGGACTTCTGAGATGCGTGGTAGAACATCCGATCGCTCGAGACTCACTGAAATGGAGGACCCCAGTCTCTGTTTTGACCGCAAACGGTTAATATCGCAGTAATTCCAGAGGCGTAATAGTATTATAGCAGTTTTCAGTTACGGTAATTATTATCAGAGTAGTTAGTTTATAGAAGGTGTGGTTTTAGCTTCTAGTTTAGTTATAATTATTAGAATGGAGTTTAAAAGTAAATTAAGAAATAAACCTTTAAGTGGTCAATGCCAATCTATTAAAGTTTATGAAGGAAGAAAGCTTCACGACAGGAACCCATTATATAGTTATATCAAATTAACCATGTTTAATACAGAAAACATAAGCTTTTGTTTTATTTATTAATTGGTTTCGATCTTCGTCTTTAATTAATATATTACTTTTTTCTTTCATTAACTTTGCGGTCCTCTTCGCTTTACCATTGACAACTTTGAAGTTTTCAAACGTTGCTAATTCTTTATAACAATTATTAGCTCAGAGTGCCGGATCCTTTTTTATTAATAATAATAAAAAATCTTCTTGGTGATTAATAAATATTTGTAAACACCCTATGGTTAAGTGATTATTTATGAACCCACAATTCAGGTAATATACCCAATAATTATAACAAAGAATTAAATATTATTATAAATATTTCTCATAGCTAAAAATAGATTTCTTGCAGTTACAGTATTAACACTTTTCAGTAATAAAATTAAAAAGTATTTTTTGAGACCCCAGCAGCCGGCATGTACCTACGACTATGTTGAAGCAAAGTGCGAGGGTCGTACGAGAGTAGTCCGCTCAATATATCTATCTTTATTCAAGCAGTGTCTGTTACTTTGTGTTCGCGCATATCTCAAGTGCCAACTTACACTGGGCGAGTTATATCAAACATAAAAATACTTGGGGCAAAAATAACTTCTCTCCCTTAACTACGCAGCTGGAATAAATCTTATTCCTATTTTTAACGGTGTTCTATAAGAAATTTAATTGAAAGAAAAAATTGTCTAATTCAAATATTACTTTTTGTCATTTTGCTTCTTACTTTCTGACGATCACTGGTTGATTATTTATAATTATATTTTATTTATGGTATTTATATTCTTATTGACTTCATATATGTACCTACTCGTTATGCGACTCTAAATACAAATTGAGTGTTTAAGGTGTTGCCTAATACATCTATCATTCTTTTGTATTTATCAATTTCTTAAATGTTTATAAAGTTGTATTAATTATAATTAGAACTACCGTTATTTTTCAAAAGTTATCAGAAGCATTATTTTACATTTTAAACTATGTCATAATTATGTAACTATTTATCATTAACGAATCATTATTCTTATAATTAATTGCGTTATTTTAAATTTGAAGCATTTGAACGATCCTTAATGAGCAGATATATTTTTCCATTGGCAGCACTGAATAGGTATAGTGCGCAGGCTCTTGTAAATAATGCGCAGGCTTGAATTGTTTTTATCAGGATCTTCTCCCTTCTATTGGGCAGCTTTAACAGTTCCGAAAAGTTCGCGTAATTTGCTACACTGTTCCTTGGTAAGTTTTAAGTTTAATAAATCTAAAGTTTTTTTCATAATTTATGTGTCATCGGTGCTTAAAAAATACGTAATTTAATCGAGGTGGGTGTTATTCAAGTGCATTAGTTTAGATTTTGATACAAAAACTTGTAAATTTTATGTTTTATAGATTTACCTCTTACGTAAATCTAAGTCTCCTTTGAACAACCCGGCCATTGCTAGTTACTCATTTAATAACTATTTAATTTTATTATTGTATTTAAAATACGTCTTAACGTTACGTATTTTTCCTAAATGTGTAATTGATCAATGTTGAAACACCGTTTTAAGGATAATTTCAGTACAAACCCTAGTCATAGTTACATAACACTTGAGTAGGTTGAACTTTACGTATGACTTTGACAGATTGTACTCGGCTGCCATTTTCCTAACGTTTTACTTCTTTTTAGGCTTATATATAGCGAACCAAATAAAATATATAAAAATGTTTGCCTGTGCTAGACTGATCGCCCCTGCCACCAGAAGCGCAGTAAGTATTTCATAAATGTTTTAAAATTTAACTTGGAACATGAATCATTATGTAACCTCTGGAAGTTGAATATTGGATTATCTTTATAAATTCTATAACTTGATGTATAATACTAATTTAACTACATAATTTGTTGATTTGTCTATGTAATATTTAAAAAAATGATCTTTTTCATATTATTTTAAATTTTAAGTATATTAAGTTTATGTAATACTATTCAAATGGGCAAACATTTTGTACTTTCTGGTTTTTTTTAAAATTTTATATCATCTTTTATTTATTCTACAACTAGTTATGTCATAAAAATTAGAATTACATGATATTCCTCTCTCTAATAATGATTAATTTCAGCTTGTTGCCAACACAAAACAATACTTGAGGCCACTGAGCAGTGTAGTTAATCAAAGCCAAATACAAGTACAGAATGTACAACAACATAAGCAACCAGCTCTCCTTCCCGCTATTCGCAGTTTCCAAACTACACCAGTAAGCAGAGACATTGATTCCGCTGCTAAGTTCATTGGTGCTGGTGCTGCCACAGTAGGAGTAGCAGGATCTGGTTCGTAAAAAAATTTATACTCTATTTGCTTAACTAATTGATAATTTGAGATATTTTCCAAAAATTCATTCATATTATGTAATCAAGTGTATGTAACAACCATTTAAATTTTATATATTTGAAGATGCTCCGATATATCTGAGGAAAAATTGATAGTGTTTCATTGTAAGAGTGATATTGATTATTTTTAAATACTTTTTGGAAAATGTTTCAATTGTAATGTTCTTGACTGTGCTTTCCAATAAATCTATATATTTTAAAGTTGAAACATAACAAAAGATGTTTTTATAGAATCCATTGGTTCATTTTTTAAAATTTAATCGATTGAACTAATTTTGGATGATAATTTTAGGAATTGGAATTGGTGCTGTTTTTGGTTGTTTAATAATCGGATATGCTAGAAACCCCTCCCTTAAGCAACAATTATTTTCCTATGCTATCCTTGGATTTGCCCTTTCCGAAGCTATGGGTTTATTTTGCCTTATGATAGCTTTCTTAATGTTATTTGCCCTTTAGAATTTCTAGTTTTAAGAAATAAATGAATGTTTTAAAGTGATAATGGAATTATTTGTATTAAATTTTATGTAAAGTTGAATGTTTTTATTTTGATTCGTTTGAAAACAAAAATTATGATTATTATTGGTGCATGTTGTTTGTTTTATGGTAAGATACTTTACGATTAACAATAAATGTTTTTATTTTGAAATTTACCTGACACATTTTATTTTTAAAGTAATTTTATGAAAATAACACGAATAGTATATTTTTTTGTATGGGATAATTCCTTATAGGGTAAATAAAGTTGGGGAGGGTAGAAAATAATGCAGGAAAAGAAATACATGCAGTCTAGAAAGAGTGAGGGCAGCAAATGGTTGTACATCTCTGCAGATTCAAGCAAAACATCAGACGTACTGGAGCCACGTTCCAAAGCAGGAACACAGCTAACTCCTGGTCAAAAAACCCAGAGTTGCTGACTAATGAAATGTTAAGGGTCCAGATGAATAAAGTGAGGAGGTTAATCTCCCAAGGAAAAACACATGCACACTATTGGCATTTATAGGGATGAAACCATCTGTCAGTTGTGCATGTAAGAAGAGAAGATATAGACTAGAGTGGCTAAGGGAGGATTTCTCCAAGAAGGAAAGATTGTTGAGCCTGATAAGTACTGTCTCTTCCCTTAAACAGTACAACCAAGAGCACAAAAAGCCTGAAAGCTAAGATGCCGAGGACTCGAAGCCTCTGACTGGTGGTGCTGAACTATATAATCAAGGGTGGGGGTTTGAAAGGAAGAGAAATGTTTTCTTATTAAATTTGTCTGTCCTGTATTGGTTACATGTGTGTGGTAGATTTGATTTTTTAATTAAAATGTTACACTTATAAGTAAAATATTTTTTTTTAAATTACAGGTGCTGGTATTGGAACAGTATTCGGTTCCCTTATCATTGGTTATGCCAGAAACCCCAGCCTAAAACAACAACTTTTCTCATACGCCATCTTAGGTTTTGCCTTGTCTGAGGCTATGGGTCTCTTCTGTCTTATGATGGCGTTCTTGTTATTGTTCGCCTTCTAAGTTATCGCCTGTATTGGCAAAACGTCATCTATTCCACCATTTCGTTACGTAACTCATTTTACTTAAAAATTCAATAGGACTTTGATTTAAAAAAAAGTGTGCGCTCTACATGAATACGTGATCCAATTTTTAATATATGAACTCTATTTAATATCGAGAGAATTTGGGCTTACTTTCTTTTTTTAAGAAATTGGCATGTATTTATTTACGAGATGTTTTCTAGGAAAATGAAAGCAGTAAAATAATTACCTATTGTACATTGTTAGAAATTTTATTATACATCCTTTAGTCCTTTTAAGCGATTTTTTTCTCTTTTTTTTTTTATAAAACACCAGAGCTGTTATCGATTATTTTTAAGGTTAATAAATTGTTTTCATTTTATTTATACTTTTTACTGGTAAAAAAATTATAGAAAGCAATAAATAATATTGAAAAAGTTGATGGTTTACGAGATTTGTTTGTTTTTTGATCTACTAATTGCGCAACAAACGAAAAATTTCGACGCCAATCAAGAAGCGCAAAAGGTATTGCCGCTGTTTAGGAAACTGTCACCAACGAATTTAAAGTATAATAAATTGAAATTCAAATTATTTCAAGTGGATGGAAACTCGCTGCTATTGCTTGTGACATCAGGCAGCAAGAGCAAGAACAGCGCCCATGTGATGAGTGATAGGGTGTTCAATTTCAAATTTTGACCCCATGTTTTATTAGGTAATATTGATAAGTGACAAATGGGACATTTAAAAATGAAATTAATTTAATTGTGGTCTTTGGATAGACAGGAAAAAATGAAAGAATAAATTTACTGAAATTATGCAACTTGTAATGCAGATACGTCACTAGTTTAAATGTGAAGTTGTCTTCCTTTGCTGTTCCGTGTTTCAGTTTCTTCTTTCTCTTTTATTGGGATGTTTGAGCTTGTTCAGGAGAAACATGTTGATATCTATCACTCTCGTTGTTTACCTTGTTCAATTTGAAGCATTTTATTAATAAAAGGTATAAAGCTTGAACTCAAATTTGAATCAAGATGAAACCACATGCGAATGCAAATAACTCACTGTCACTCTAACCTAAACTTCTTTTTTTCTTGAATTTGGGTGATTTTGTTTCATGTCAAAATATGTGACTAACTTCAATTTATACTAGTGACGTCACAATCTAAAAAGCGGGTTTTAAGAAATTTTTAAAATAAAATTTTTTGAATGGGTCAAAATAAACACTATTAAATTTGATAAAATACGGTGCGATGTAATTTATTCACTTGGAATTATCGATTTGCTAATCATTAACAATCTATTGTAATAAGTTTCCTTAGATGTCGAAGATACTAGTTTAATACTATTAATAACGCCTTACAAAATTTTTGAAAAATGTTTTTTAAAAGACGGAGACCGTTCACTAAGGAGCAACGACTACTCTGGGCAATATGCCCCGACAGACATTGAATTACATATTTGCGCCTTATCAGTACAAGGTAGATCTCATCCGTCCAGAAGCTCTGAGAGCATAATTCTGGACAGGAGACAACGCTGAAACCACATTAAAGGTAATGCTAAGAATGCGATAACGGCGACATCCCCACATCTAACCACAAACCAAAATTCTATATTGACAAAAAAAAACATCTCGGTTTTGTAAGTAAGTCCTTAAATTATTATTATTGGGGCTGTCAATATCAGACAATCTATTTCAGTTTTTTTTTCTCCAAAGTGAACTAAATGGACTTTTGCTTTATGCATATTCTAGCGACATAAGAACTTATTCATATAAAATGAACGTTAACAGGAGTGGCACTTTGTAACAAAATAGCGATAGAAATTATCTATTCGCTTGACTGTAACTAAGTTCCGTTAAGGAAGCTATAGCTGCCTTAACAATTAGTTTCACAAATTTGGAGAAAAAAAAACAAATAGATTGTCTGAGCTTCCTTAACATCCGAACATAGTTATAGCGAAGCAAATAGAGGTATTTTTTTACGAATTGCCACTCCTATAGTTCTTTCGCCATCAGAAGAGAGTAATAAAACCTAATTATGTATGCAAACTACAGCAGCGGTGGCCAAATGGGGTCTAAAGTAAATATTTATAGACTATCGTTATAAATATAATTCTATAAATGTACGCCCACTGGTTTCCGATAATTTTAATACTCTCCTGATGGCGAAACAACTATAGTGGACTTGTGCACATTTCATGCTGCTGCCATCAGCGATGTGTGATATAATAACTTTTGCGTGAACTGGGGAGTTTACTGGATAGAAAACACGTTTAGCCAAAATTTCAATTTTCGCCCTTTTCATATAAGGTCGACGATATAAGGAAACGAACTTTTACAATAAATCGGAAAATGTGTGCGGTGTCTTTCAAATTTTACGCCGAAAAAGAAGCGTTGGAAATTTAGATATTAAAGAAATATATTTTTCCTACGATCACTACCCAAAGTAGGCTTTTGCACACTCAAATCTAACCGCAAAGTTGATGTTTTCCGCTAAGCAGAAAGTAACTTTGGCGCACGCCTAATTTTATTTATAGATAAAAGAGAGCTAGTAGTTATTTCAATATAAACTGTAGAATAAATAAATATTTTAGTTGATTTTCTAATATATTAAAGCATCCAACAGTATTTTCCGTAATAATTTAATGAGAAATAGGGAAATCTAAAAAATATCTGACATTAATGTAATAAGTGTTGCCTACGTACATAGGTACACGAAACTGCTAAGTACAAATAATGGCAATAGGTAGACAACACAACATACTTGCAAATAACTTACGGATTATAAGAATCAAGTATGTTTATGTCAAAGAAATAACCTAGTGCATTGTCACTGAAATATTTTTTGAGATAGTTCTGTGCTGTGTAATTGTATTAATATTTTACTATAAGTCAGTAAGTACTTAAAAAAACAAGAAAATGGATACAAGTGATATCTACTGATTTTTCAAATACATAAATCTTTAAATCATAAAGTCTATTGTCATAAGTAGGCAACACGACATACACAATTAATCTTTTGTCTTCAAATATAGGCTTAATATGTCAAATAAACTTCCAATATTGTAATGAAAGTAACACGTTTTTAAATAAAAAACTAATTTTATTTTGGTGTGATCGTAGAAAAAATCTTGTGTGTATTTCGAGCAGAAAGTCCTTTGGTAGTCTCGACGGATTGCCGCGCTCCGCTGACGCGTCGCGCGGCAACTTTCTGTCTCGACTGCCAAAGTACTACTTTCTGCTATAGTGAGCCACTGTGATCTCGAAAGTAGATCAGCGCAAGAGAAAGTGATTTCTATCAAAATAGGTTGCATTTGACAGTTGACATAGATTTGAATTCGAGAAGGGATATCTATACTCGGTTCAAATTTCTTTTTCTTACTACCCCGGTTGAAAGAACGTGGTTTCGGCTCCGATTATACGGCAGAAAGTCGTAACTTTTATGCATTCACTTCGAGATTAATTCGAAATTTTGCACACTTGTCAATGACCGATAACAATAAAATAATTTTAATTAAATAAAAAATAATCATTAATTCCTTACATTGTGTGATCAAACGTCACTTTTTTTTAATATTGACATAAATCATATGTTTTATATACAACATCTTGGTTGACAAATTATTATTTCTTCATAGCCGAACGGTATAGGGTTTGTATACCGAGAATTATGAATTGCAGGCGGAGAAAGGCTGGAAGCGGTGATAATTTATAATTTTTTTTTTGTTATATTGTGACATTTTGTATACGAATAACCTTCTGGCTTTAATTATAGTATTCTGCAAAACTAGGATAATTGGTGTTAAATCATTAAAAAAAATTAACAAAACTCCAAGTAATGTCGGTAGAACTTGAACCGACGACCCAGTGCCGGATTTAAGCACAGGCAACATAGGCAGTTGCCTATGGGCCGCCACCACACCACAAAAAAAATTAAATTAAATTAGATCAATAAAGGCTCAGTAGAAACAAAAAAATACTGAGTTTTGTTACAAATAGTTAGACGAAAAACGACGAAAGGCTTCAATCGATTATACTGGGCGATCCCAACTAATTGGTCGCATAGATCGAGAACTAGCGGAGCAAATGGAAAAAGGTGTTAAGTATTGGCAAGAAGTTCTTAAAAGAGTGTTGCGAGTCATAGCTTTTCTCAGCAAAAGGGGATTGGCATTTAGAGGGGAAAACGAAACTCTCGGATCTCCCAACAACGGCAACTACCTTGGAATATTATAACTTTCAGCTGACTACGATGTTTTTTTTAAACATTTAGAGGAACATGGCAATCGCGGAAGTGGTCACACAAACTACTTGCCATCCAGGATTTGTGAGGAACTGCTAGAAATTTTAGGAAAAGCCGTTTTAAAAAAAAATTATTGATGGAGTGAAAACTGCAAAATATTTTTCAGTTTCTCTGGGCTCGAGTCCTGACGAAGGCCATGTTGACCAATTGACGTTAGTGGTTCGGCTTATTGAAGGGCACGCTCCTGTTGAGCGTTTTCTTATTCTTATCCCTAACCAGTGTCATAAAAGGCGAAGGATATGTATGAGGGCTTGATTAATTTTCTAGACCAAAACGAGCTGGACCTGAAGAACATTCGTGGACAGTCGTACGATAATGATTCTGCAATGAGTGGCAGATATAATGGCCTACAAGCATTAATACAAGAAGAAAATAGCCTAGCAGCTTGGGTGCGTTGGTCCTTCGCTTAATCTTGTCATACAATCGGCGGCCAGTTGTTGTCTCAGAGCAATAAGTTTCTTTGATTTTTTAGAAGAGCTGTATGTATATTTTACAGCTTCAACTAACAGGTACAATACAGTTAGTCGCTGTTTAAAAGAAGCGGAAACTGACCAACCTATTCTTGTGCCGAAAAGAACGACAACAACTCGCTGGTCGCATGTCAAGTTGAAGCCACTAAAGCACTCTTGCGGGGCTATAAAGGTTTTATAAATGCCCTCGAAGAAATTATTGACGACGAAGAAGACACAGCTAAATCAAGAGCAACAGCTGTCGGTTTGCATGATAGGATGGCAAAGTTAGAAACAGCCATATATACAGTTTTATGGGATGATATTTTGGGACATATAAACAAAGTCAGCGAAAGCCTACTAAATCGTAGGTTGGCCTTGAATACTGCTGCAGCACTGCTTACTTCATCAAAAGCAACCATTGAAAATAAAAGAGACCGTTTTAATGAATATGAAGTAAAAGCTTTCGAGCTAGTTGATTGCCGAAACTACGAAGGAGAAAAACAAAAAGAAACGTCCGGTTGTCCACTTTAGATTCAGTTATCAGAAGAGAATGGACGCGTACTCGCTTCTAAATTTTGTCTGCCAGCTAAAACTTGGTGAAAACCTACTGCAACGACGTAGATGATTCTCTTGGAAACGAATTCATACATTTCAAAGTATTTATAGTTCAGTATGAAGAATTTGAACAGAAGAGAAGAGATTAGCTATGAGAGATGGATGTATGAATTGTTGTGTAAAAACAATGTTAAAGAGTGCTTTCCCAACGATGAGGTAATTCTGAGAATTTATCTCACACTAATGGTGACAAATTGTACGGCTGAAAGATCCTCCTCAATACTGAAGCTTATAAAAAATAAACTCCGAAGTTCCATGACCGAGGACAGATTAAATGTTTCAACTCTCCTTAGTTTAGAGAGTGATGTTTTGAGGGAAAGAGTCTTCGAAGATATTATCGATACGTTTATTGATGTGAAAATCAGACGAAAAATAATTTAGCTTGTAGGTAAACTAAAATTATTTTAGTTGTTTTCTAGTTTAATTTTGAATAAATTTTGTGTTAGCCAACTTATTTAGTTGCTTTCTTCTTTACCTTGACCTTAAAGAGTTAACCACAAACGATTTGAGGGCCTCCACCACATGCTCTGCCTATGGGCCGCCGAAGTCTAAATCCGGCGCTGCGACGACCCTTACTGTGGAAGGCACGCGCTTACCCATCGCACCAATAAGTACACCGATAACGGATGTCAAGCTCTGCTATATTGTCGCTCGTATAACCTCAAAATTTGTTTACAAGTAGATAATGTTGGTTGTTTTCATACTTTTGACCGAGGTAGTAAGAAAAATAGTATACACTATATGGGCACTTCGCGCGCGCAGTGCAGGAATCTCTACTTTCTTCCCTTTTGTAGTGTGATATACTATTACACCTCATCAAAACAATATTTTAACCCGACAACAGCTCTAGCGCGAGACGTTTTGCTTTAGTATTAGCAATGGCGTATTATTCTGGAAGCCCGGGATTGGGGAGCAAAATATTATAAAACGAATATGGTGTACATTTTCTACAGTCCCCCAATTTACTCCCGCGTCAGCATCTTCCGGAGGCGCGGTATCGTAGGTAGTTTTCCAATTACAGCATTATGCTGTAACGGTGAATGTTCCAACTGAAACTTGTGCTCTCTGCCGGTGCACTTGGAAACTAATACACATTCCAATTAAGCATTAACACACTTCGGCATTGTGCGCCACTGAGTCGCATTATGCGCTGTAATTGGAAAACTACCATAAGTGGCGGGGAGATATTGTTACGAGGCGTAAATGATATTTGAACAGAGACTATATAAGGAGAACTATTTTTTGAGAAATTGGGAGGAGGCTAGTAATCAATAGATATCAAACATCTGACAGCAGAATAATACCGGCCAATCTTAAGCCTTGAATACACTTTGAGCTCATGTTTTATTGGTTGGTTAGCTCATTTGACAGTTCGCGTGTGAGGTTAAGACATAGAAATGGAAAAATTTTCTAGTGTTGAAAATTGATCCTTTATTGAATAAATTAAGGTAAGCTGCTGATTTAAAAATATTTAAGATGCTTAAATGAAATTTGCTAAAATGGTGAACAATTGAATATTTTCGATTGTTTTTGAAAGATGAATAAAAAATGTAATAACATACTAGTTGTACCATTTAAAAAAATATGTTGGGTCACGTGTCCGGAAATGAGAGGAAAAACGAAAAACCTATAATTAATATAAACATTAGTTACACATATGTTTGTAGCTGCCAAATTTCGTGCTTGTCATGTGGACAGTTTTCGAAATTTGGACTTTCAAAGTGTCTGGCAACACCCTGTATAATTATTAAAAACACTAAAATTGCAAATATCAAGTATCACAGTCGTTGGAATTTCTTTAAATTTTTACTGGACTTCAATAAGATATTCCAATTCTAATAAAAATTATACAGTGTGCTCACTTAGTTCGCGCCTATGGACAATTTTTTTGACTATATAAATGTGTCGAGAGAATTTATCGTAGAACGGAAACTTGTATTGAAAGAGGAATTTGTGAATTGATAGAAAAGCTATTACGAACTATCGAATACAAATTTTTGGGACACGCTGTATATGGTCGAGGAGCAAGTGAAATTTTTTTAAAATTTATATCTGCGCTTTTCCAACATGTCATTTATTTGTTATTACCCCAACTTAAGACGCAGCAACTTACCAAGAATAATTTTCCTAATGGATATCAATATGCACCCATATCTCTTTATTGTTGACTCATCCTGTAAGATAAAACCCCTCTTCGCTGGAGATTGTTTTTCAAACCACAAAACATACATAAATCAATTCTCCACCCTTTTATCATCCACCATCCCTGAATGGCCAGGATGATTCAATTCCATAAAATCGAATACGAGTATTTGCGCAGTAGCAATAATGAAAATATGCGTCCTGGAATGTGAAAATTTTCAGATTCTTGTAATCATAGTGGAGTTTCCGACCCAATATACAACTACTGAAGTAGAGATTAAGTAAAAAATTACAAATTTTAGTGCCTTAATGTGAACGTGCCAAGAATAAGAACATGTTTTTTGATGGAATACGAGATTTGGTAGGAATTTTTACGATTTGCGCTTTGTTTGGAGGTGAGTATGAAAAAATGTTAGGATGGCATTCTTGGAATTCCGTCACTTCTTGTTCGGATTTTCGTGTAGAAAAAGCATGGGCGTCAAATAATATTAATTGGTTATAATAAGTTGGGTAAAATGTTGCGGTTTTTATAGAAAAAGAAGAAGATAGGTTTCTTAATTAAGTGGTGTAATATATTTTAAGTCAGTTTTTAATAGGAACCGAAAAGTAGGTTTTATTATATAGAACCTCTTAAAAAAAATATTCGTTATTTTTTAAATATTTCTGTAATAGGATCAAGACAAGTTATTTTATTTTCTCTGTCTGAATACGATAAAGATACCTACATAATAATCAGCGCTGGAGACCAATGAGGCAAAATTCGAGGTCTTAAAATAGCTAGGAGAAGTGAGCCTGAGATGGCATACTTTTTTTTGGGAACTATAATTTTATAATTTATGGCCAAAAAATTATTTTTATATAAAAATGGAATAAATAAAGTAAGTTTTCACAAAACCTAAACGGTTTTTCTATTAACAAACGAAAAAGTATATTTAAAATGGTATGCCATCTCATGAAAGTAACTATTGATGAGATGGCATAGTATTAAAAAAAATATAATAACTAGGTACAAATTTCACATTTGAACATTTTTGTCTTTCTGTCTACTCCAGCACATTCTGCATGGGCCTATTTCTTACAGATGTGACACTGGAACCATAATTCCCCTGATAGAGACCAGGAGTAAAGTTCATTGCAATAAATACAAGGCGAGTCCTCCTCATCTAGGTCATCTCCTACGTCAAAACCCTCGGCTTGCTCATCTTCATTCTCATCCTCCATAACACATTTCTTATTCATAGCTCTCTCCGACTTTCTTATCATCCCTTCTTTTTTTTGTGCATCCTCGTCCTGTTCAATCTCTCTACCAATTTTCTTCTTAACAGTTCTCGCCGCCTTTCTCAACATCACTTCTTTCTTTTGTGCTTCCTCATTTTTCAATTTCAGGGGTTGTTGTTAGATTACCATATGACCCTTTTCTTCTTTTTCGTCGCACTATCTCTGCGACTTTTGGCATTGGTGAAATTTCCTCAAGATTTGTTCCTGGAAATATGTTTTGAGAACATGATGAAGGACCTGGCAAAACTAAAGTTTCATTGGTCTTTACGTTAGAGACCTTGGTAGATTGGAAACTTGGCACCGAGTTTGTCATGTCGTTGACTTTATTTAACTGACCATCTTGTATATGATTTTCGTCCCGATTGTCATCCTCTTCAGCGTTAGTTACTTCTGCGGAAGCAAACATCCAATCGGGGAAGATGTTATCGTTGAATGGTGTCTATGCCAGTCGCCGAAAATCCGCTTAGAGCATTGGGAATGGTTGCTGCCTTGATATATGCTGCGTGGAATAAAGAAGCTAGTTGGAAATGAGTTACTACACTCCCTGGGTTATTTTTAAGCCAATTAGTTAGTTCTTGATTGTAGTAAGCATTAAGAGGACCAAAAAGCTAACATCCAACGGTTGTACCCTACGGGTACAATGTGGGGGAAAACAAAAAAGAATTATGCCATTTTCTTTAGCATATACAAGTGCGTCTAAGCTTTTATGGCTAGTGTGTCCATCCAATAACAGCAAGACTTTATTTTGCTTTGTTGGTTTGGCATATTTCGCAAAGTGCTTCAACCATTTAGGAAATATGTCACCATTCATGTACCCATTTTCCTGGGTAAATGCCACAGATCCAACAGGTGCTCCATCCATTAATTCAGCTTTCATGTTTTTTCTTGAAAATATGAGAGCAGGAGGGAGATATGTCCCTAAAAAAAATACGTAACGATTTTTTATAGGTACCTACTTTAAAATCATAAACTTACCTGCTGCGTTCATACAACAAACGGTTGTTAGTCGCTGACCTCGTTCAGCACTTCTTAAAACGCCTACTTGTTTTCTGCCTTTGGTGACCAAAACTTTTGTATTCTTCGAAGGAACGGTGGTAATACCCGATTCATCCATATTCCAAATATCATTCGGCAGGAATTTATGTTGATCCAATAATCCAGAAAGTATTTGTTAATTTGAACTTTGTTAAAAGCTCTAGCTCGAGCAGCAGAAGTACTCTCAGGTGATCGTAAGGATATCGTAGGATTACGTTGCCTGAAACCATTCAGCCAGGTCCAACCAGCCATTTTAGTTTCAGTAGAAAATCGATGAGTGATTTTGTTTTGCTTACGCAATTTGAAATGCCAGTTTTCAGACGTCATCCGTTGTTAGCCCAAAAATTATGGATTCCATTTTTTTGATATGTTGGACCAGTTCATTTTCTAGATTTTCATTGAATGTGCTTTTGTGACCTCCCATGCAACCTTTTTTCCAGCCTTCCTCCTTAGTTGCCCTACGTCTTAAAGTCCCAAAAGGGACATTAAACGTTTTTGACGCTAGAAGCTACCCCATACGTTTCGCCTTCACAGCTAAGATGGCTTCCTGCATATTATTTTCATCCCATGACTCTCTATTTGACTTTCTTTTGTAGCGACCCATGTCTAAAAAATCAATGTTTCCAATTAATAATTGAGTTGCTGAGATGGCATACCATGCCATCTTATAAAAATTGTTGTATGCCATCTCATAAAATTAACGGTTATTTTTAAATAATACAATTTTTACTAAAAAATATTTTAAACTGGGTATTTGATAACTTAGATATAATATTCAATAAATTATCTATTTGAAAGTTACAATAACATACCTTCAAGCAGACTTGGGTAGTATTCGAATACTCAGTATTCTGAATCCTATTCAGAATACATTTGGCTGGCATTCGAATACATTTGTGTATTTGGTATTCGACTCGACGACGGTATTCTGGATTCTGAATACCATTTTTGAATCCCAGTATTCGAATACCATTTTTGAATCCCAGTATTCGAATACCTACTTTGTATTCGAATGATTGTAAGGAGGGAAAAACTTGACTTGAGGAGAATGAGTGATTTGTAAAGATTGATATATTTAATTAGAATTTAACTTTTAATTACTTACTGTGTACTTACATTATATTGTTTATAATATAGATAATAAAACAAATCTAAATGTTGAAAATAACTATTTACAAGACACTGGACGTGATGCCTGGATTTAATTGAATATGGACCTGGTCCAAGTAGGTTGAACAACCGAGATGACGTACCTGGAATTAGATAGAAAAACACTCCGAGTATTCAATTTGCCATAAATAATAATTAATTATTTAACTAACGATTAGTATAGTTGAAATCCCCAAAATTAATGAAAGTATTAATAATATACAAGGTGCATCTTATGTGTTTGAACTGTGATTATGCATATCAGTACTAAAGTAAAGTTAAAACTTCACTTGATCAAAAATAAATGCCTAATAGTAAATATTTAGGGTTATTAGGAAAAGTGCAAGGGGCGCAAACTCTCCCCAGTGCATGTAAGGAATATGTGGCACAAACTCTCCACAAACAATATTATAACTACTGCAAGTGGCGCAAACTCACCACGGTACAGCAAAATAATATTACACTGCAAGTGGCACAAACTCTCCACAGTACAGCAAAATAAGGTTACACTGCAAGTGGCTCAAGCTCTCCACAATACATGGGGGTGGAAGGAGATATGGGTGACGTGAGAAGTCACCCTGTATCAGGAATGGACAAACCGCAAGTGGCGCAAACTCTCCACAATACAGTATAAGTATGTGAGTTAAACTGCAAGTGGCACAAACTCTCCACAGTACAGCTAAATAAGGTTACACTGCAAGTGGCTCAAGCTCTCCACAATACAGGGGAGTGGAAGGAGATATGGGTGACGTGAGAAGTCACCCTGTATCAGGAATGGACAAACCGCAAGTGGCGCAAACTCTCCACAATACAGTAGGATTGGATGAATAGGAAATGCAACAACAAATTAATGTTCTTAATAACGTTGAATATTAAAGAACTTTAAACAAAGTAATTATTAAAAATAATTAGCAAATATATATACTTTATGTGATAAAATATCTTTTAAAATCAAATATCAAATAACAGGCAAAACTGAATTACTCTGTGAGATAGACTTACCTATTTAACTCCTGATATGCACCACAATACACACTATATTTTAATAGATTTATTTGGCTCGAGTGAGCACTTTAGTTATTTTCTAGAAACTAAAACTCAAATCATTCTTAAAACTTTCTTTCCCCTTTCGTGGCCTCGAAGACTACGTGACATTATGATACTTTACTTATCTGTTTCAGACAATTGGTTGTTTTGTCGAGAAATGCATTTCTGAAATATTAGGGTATACCCATGATTTAATTCATTTTACTTGAAACGAAAACTATTTTAAGAATAACAGGGTGAGAAAAAAAAATTGTCTTACATGATGTATTCGAATCCCGGTATTCGAATTCTGTATTCGAATCCTGGTATTCGATTCCTATTTGATTATTTTTATGAATATTGCGTTTCGCTTTACGCAACTTAAGCGTGTTCAAACACGTTCGTGGCGGTTGTGGACGGTGGTGCAATTTAGGTTCCAGGGATGATAGGGATAAACTGAAAGCAAAAATTCAACTTAACCTTTTGCAATATCTTGAAGATAAAAGATTAGCTTTGGAGATGCTTAATGATCACCCTTTAATTAAACAAATATTTTTAAGGTATAACTCCATATTACCATCTTCTGCTCCAGTAGAACGATTGTTTTCTTTTGCGGGTATGATAAATAAGCCAAAGCGTCAAAATTTGGGTGACGAACTTTTTGAAATGTTGGTTTTGTTGAAGGCGAACGGGATAGGAAACACTTAATTTTTCTCTTTATATTTAAGTACCGGTGCGTCGTCATATATGATATTGATTGGTTCCTATTTTTTTATTTAAATGAAAAGAATTTTATTTTAAGTTTTATTTATTATTTAAGTTTTTATTTATGTTTTTGTTACCTATAAACTATAAACCAAAGGATTTTATTTAAGTTTTATTTATTTTGTAGTAAAGCATTTTTAATTTTGTTATATATTTTTATTATTTCAAGCACGTAAATAAAAACTGACTTTAAAATGCGCATATGTTTCTTTTTAGTTGGAATATTCGAAAAGTATTCCTATTTAAATAAATCCAGGTATTCAAATACAGCGTTATTCGAATACTTTTCTTTCTTTGTATTCGAATCTTGAGTATTCGAATTCAGTATTCAGAATTCGGATTCGAATACCAAATTTCAGTATTCGACCCAAGTCTGCCTTCAAGTCCCTCCCGTTACCCACCAAACTATCTGCGAACGACACTTAAAAATATTTTGGGTAAACAAAAATGTGACAAACGTACTTTTCGACCACTCAAAGACAACTGACTTTTTTTTTTTTCGGGCCGAGATGGGAAACTCATGTTCGAAACATTTATGGACTCATCCCCAAGGAGATGCCTACCAACCAAACCCGCCTCAAACTCGCCGTTACCCACGCCTCGGAATCACTACCCTAGCATACTTCGAGACAGGCGGCGGTCCCTCGCACACTCTCCGCTCACACCGTCATCTTCTCCCTCCTATCACTCCTACCTCTCATGCCATATCGAGTCCTTCTCTCCCCCTTACCATGCTCTCTACTACTCCACTCACCTCTATCCATTCCTCCTCCCCCCTCAACATTATCTCCACCATGTTTTCCCAGTACACCGCCTCCCTTAGTTTCCTCTCCAACTTCTTCAGCACTTCCTCGTTCCTCCAGCATCTAAACACATGCCCTACATCATCCTCCACTGACCTGCTTCCGATTAACGCAATAGTTTGTTTGAGCCGGTGGCTTTAAGGGGGCGCAACAAAAGGCGCGTAATTCAAAATGTATGTACATTAAATAGCGACTATGCCAACTCAGCAAGTATGCCATCTCGGGCACAATTCCCCTATTTGTATAATAAGAGAGGAAAGTGCTACTTCTTCTCCCGAGGATGAAGTTACCAGTAATCATTCAAGGGAGGAAAAGGCACTATACCCCCATATGTTATACATATGATTTTTCCGCCTCCCTCAAATAACAAGTCATTTTTAAATAATTTATTTATGAAACTAACAAACAAATTTTATAAAAGAACTTAAACTAAGAAGTAGGTACAGTATAACTTATAGGGGCGTTTTTTTCATTCTTGCATCCTAGATATTTTTAATTTGTAATTGTTGTATATTCTATATTGAAACAACTCACTTGATGTAAACTTTATTATTCTATTAGAACAGTAGGAACTACAAAATACTTCTACAAATCTTATTTTCCCCCTCATGCCACGTGTCGGCCTAACCTGTCTTACATTTTGTTGCCAACTGACTTAAAGTACGTTCGTTTGTATAATATTTGTTCTTCCTTACAACATTTCTTCCTTCTTAAATAAAAAACTATACCTAAAATCTAAAACTCACAAATTTAACCTGCAGGGTGGCTTTACAATTCTCGAAGATCGACGCAAGGTTGGTCCAGGAGTAGAAGGAATTACAAGGGAGGGGATTTCACAAGGCTGGGGGTTTCCTATTTCCTTGGCACTGCAGAGTAATTATTTATATTAATGTTAAACGTGCAGTTTTGAGCAGTTGTTATTTGAATACACCTAGAAGTGAGAGCTGGAGCCAACGCTGTTTTCGTGATATATTTTCACTAACAACAATATTATACTGCTGGTATCCCCCGGAAGCACTCGTACTTAGCTAATTACAATCAATTTCATTAACTTCAGTGACTCCCATAATTTGGTTCGAAAATTTTCCCTTTTTTGCAAGATATTGCTGCACATACCCTTCGGCCATATTCAAATACTTCCAACCCCCGTGTTGCTTTAAAGCAAGAATGTCTTCTCCAGAATTTGCAAGTAAACTTGCCGAGGTTCATTTTATTGATGACGTACCATGAGGTCACTTTTACTTTTCCTCCCTACAATGAGGCCAGGAAATGTATACTATGGATAGAGGTAGGCGGAAAAAATATTTTTTACGTTATTAAAAATACTTAAAAAAATGTTCCTAAGTAGATTCACAAATAAATATACATTTTGAGTGCTGTGAAATACTATACGCTGCAGTTTTCGTTTTTAACAAAAAAATTGCTTATTCTTGGTTCAAGGTGAAGTACCCGGAAACCCGTTTTTGAATTAGTATTAACCTAATTATAAGAATATCTGTCGAAAAATTTGCTTATATCCAAGTTTTCCAGAGAAAAATCCGAAAAAAAACAATTTCACTTCTTGAATGTCCACAATTAGATACATTCGGTATAGATTTTTCATATTTCCACAACTTTTTGTATTGCATTTATAGATTTAAACTTAAAAAAAAATGTAAAGGTGGTGAGGGCAATGACCAAAAGATTCGAAATAGGACATTTATATTTGTCTAGATACCGATACGTATCTCTTACACCCTTAATATGTTACGATGTTTCTTCCCATTTGTATTTTTGTTCCTTCAGGATGACTAACGATTTATTATTTCTTCTTTTTTGCTTTCGATTAGGATATAAGAAAACGACAGACACTTTTTAACCACACCCTGTACGTGATATGATCTGATAGTGCAGCAGTATAAGTATAAAGGTTATCTAAATAGTGCAGCAATGCGTATATAGATAAAAATTGGACTAGTTTTGTTAATAAAATTGCCGGAAAGTTTGTTTACTTGGAATTTTTACAAAAAGGGAAAGGAGTCAGTACTTTATCCGACCTACATTTTCAACCTTGGCAATAAGCCATTATTCTAATCCTCAATCTGTGATTAATGTATCCAACCTAGTCATTTATCAAATACCTATCTAAAGTTTATATTTCTTGTCTATACTATTAATTGCTATAGAATTATTTTTCATGAATAAAAAAATTCTATTGTTCTCTTCAAAAATACATTAACGTCTGTTTTGTATTTTTAAAGGCCACTACCATTAGTTGACCGATTGGTTATGTCTTAAGGTTCATTTTCACGGTACATGGCTTTAACTTATATACAAGTGGTTCGAAATAAATTATTTCTAGACATCATTAGCTACATATGTTCGCTGGTTACAATCCGAACCAGTTCGGAATTAACCCTGAATAATTGTCTAAAGCACATGCTTAGTTACGAACCAGTAAATAATAAGGTTCGTTCTAACAAGGTCTAGAATCAGTTCAGAACTTGGCGGAGCACGCGCAAATGAAAATGTTCGTTCCAACATAACGGAATCGGTTCGGAACTAAATTGGTTCATTGTTCCAACGTAACGTGAACTGTTCTGGAATTAGTTCAAGGATGGTGAAAACGGTTCGCGGCCCGAACCAAGAATTGTTGAATCGATTTGCTAGAGGCATGCGCAGTGATGTTTAATTTGATGTAGATTTGGTTTTTCAGAAATTTTCTATTAATATTTTTGTATTCCTTACAGTTTAGAAAATACAATGAGTGATTCGGATGTCAGTGATTATTTGGGTTCACACAGCATTTCCTTTATTTATTTTACGAATGTAGTAGATATATATTTTCATCAGATACTCACCTCGCAGTACATTCATTTTTGTTAATTTTAATTTGAAGCTAAATTCGTAATGACCATAGATAAAGGATGGTCGTTCAGTTCAGTGTTCCAACCTGAAATTAGGAACCGTTCCTATAACGCGCTTTACTGAAACATGCGCACAAATTAATTCGTAACTAGTTCAAGAACTGTCATCGAAATGGTTGTTGGAACGAACCTATAGACACCATAGAGAAATGATACTAGGTTCGTTCCAACTGGCGATAGAACCGTTCTAGGTATCGTTCGCGCAAGTGCTGTGTTTCTTTCGCGTTTTGGGATGCTACAAAAACTGCTTTCTGGAAGGGGTGATAAAGTTGTTGTGTCCATCCCTAATTCGAGTTTGCACACTATACAGTACTCGATACGATTCCAGGGGAGACCGGGGAAATACCGCCACCCTTAAGGGAAAGAGGGCATAAAATCAACTAGAAAAAGAAGAATCGATAAAAAATTGTATTGATACATTCTAGAGTATACTTTCAATAAGTATTGTTTAAAAGTTTACAGTTGTTGCCTAGAGAAACATTCTCTGAGTTAAACCAAAAGAGTGATTGGTGGTATTGCCTCAGGGTACCGGGGTTATACTGCCATGGCTATGGGGCAATACCGCCACTAGATTTATTGGTTGCTATTTTCTTGACATGTAAATATTTATGTATTCTGAAACGAGAAACAAAAAGTAAATGTTCTTCTTCTCATTTAGTCTCAAAACAAGAAACATTCGTTAAAAAAATAAGGTATTTATATAAAAAATCAAAAAGTTATTTGCAAAAATCGCAAATGAAGTTCTGGGCCGTGTCATATCCGGAACAAGTTGCATGTTGCCGCAGGTCATACATCGTGTACCAAACTTCGTTTGTTCCAAACTCATTGCAGACTAGGCAAATTTCATCCTCTTGATCTGCAGCCAGGAAATCAACCTCGTCATCACCATCTTTACACAACTCATCACTATCTATCTCTTCCTCTGAAGGAGTATCGAATGATATGTTGCGACGGCATCTTTTAATATTACTGCTCTTTCTTATGGATTTGTTGTTCTTTTTCTTTTTCCTTTCTTGTCTTTTTTTTTGAATGGACTGTTCTTTTTTGATTAGCATTTTTGCATGTTCTTCCTCTAAAAGTTTTTTATATGGTGAGTCTGTCAATATTATGGAATGTTGCTTCCTGTTCTCTTTTTTCTCATCCACTTTTCGCCTTTCAGGGAGGGGCGATATTGTCGAAATAGAAACAGTGAAATTGGATCTGTTAGAGACCGATGTGACTAAAGATTTAGATGTAGATGCTTGAGGTTCAAGGACTTTAGTTGTATTAGGGGGCTCAGTATCAACAGTTGTTCCACGCTCTTCATTAATGTCATTCACAACTACTGGTAGAACTTCTTGTGCACCCACAAAATCATCATCAGTAAACTTTGTAGGGTCGGGGGAAAAATTCCTGCTGCTTTAAAGCATACATGCTTTATTAAAAAGGCTTGATATATGTCATAATATGGAGTAATTTTGGGATTTTCGCTAGCTAAAGTCACACTCTTTTGAAAATGCAGTTTTCAAAGGTCCATACAAGCAAATATCTAAAGGCTGTAGCCTGTGCGACGTGTAAGGGGGAATCGACACAACGTGAATGAAATTTTTCTTACAAAACTGGAAAGCCTCTAAAGAAATATATGAACCATGATTATCAATAATTGTTTTTGTCCCTTAGGTCCTAATATTTTTCCAGGTTTTTGAACGGTGGATATTCCGGTTTCATCCATGTTAAAGATTCTTGAAGTATGTGTGACATTACCTTTTCAAGGTTAAAGAAAAATAATTTGACCTCTTTGCTCTTAAATGATTCTACTCTATTCAGACTTGTTGCCTCAGGCCTTCCGAGGCTTGAACCCAATCTTCTCCTGCCATTTTTGTAGTTTTATTAAACTTGTGAGAAATATGTTTTTTTTTCTGCCAAATTATAAACCAGGCGTCAGAGTTCTGTTATGGTGATACCGTAAAATATTTTTGCTAATATTATATGGTTAGTTACGTCTTCTTCTTGCTCACGAGAAAACGTAGGTTTCCTTCCCAATGTGGCTTTTTTATTATTTTTATTTTTCAACCTGTCTCTTAGTGTTGACCTGGGAATATTAAGCGTTGCTAAAACAGACATCCCATCCTCAATTAGCTGGATTGCTTGTTTTAAGTTATCTTCAGACCAGATGGCTCTAATGGTTGTTCGGCTATGTCTTCTAAACATCTGAAAAAATAACATAAAATAAATGTTTGCTGCCTGTTGGGACTGGGGCAATACCACCACCATAGCGATTTTACCCGTAAGATGGTGACGTCATTACCCCACAATTTATTCAATCCTTAAATTTTAAAACAAACCTAACATCCTATCAACTTACTTACAATCGAACTTCACATGTCACTTCACTTGTTTATTTTTATTGTAAGTAGAGTGTACTGCATAGAGAAATAATAATATTTATTTCTCTATGGAGTAGGGGAGAGTGTTCCACAGTGGATCAATTTTTAATCAAATTAAATTTTTTTTGGGAAAAATTTGTTTTACGTAAAAAATTATTTACCATGATAAAAAGTAAGCATTGGCTCCCACAATGACAGGGGTTTGGTGAGAATTGCTTGAAACTAATATATGATTTTAAATATATTATATTATCATTTCATTTGTTTCACTGTGCCCCATGTATGGAGCACAGTGAAACTGTCATAACTCAACATCATTATCTCAAAACTTATGTAGGACTGCTGTCTTGACGTCGAACCTGATGGAATGGGTTGAGGTAGAATCATTTTAATATCTACTAGCTTAACAACTGAAATATCTGGAATTGGTGGAAAAAAGAATTTTCCGATTACTTTTGAGCTTTTTCTCATAAATGAAATTTCAAACTCATCTTTTTCCAAAACGTTCAATATTTTTCCAACAAAATATACCAAACTCTTAGTTTTAAACTGAACCAAAACGAAATCATCCTTAGTTGGTTGTCTGGTTAATTCCTCTTTAAGGTCCGGAATCGGGTCTTCAGGTGACCATTCACTGTCAGATGACGACTCTTGCCATTCTTGTTCTGGTTCTTCCTCGTCGCTATCATCTGTGACTTTTCTTTTCACCTTTTTAACTGCTGCTTGTTTTTTTTCTAGACAAGTCTCTTTCAGCTAATTCGTCTTTTTCAGGGGTATCTGTAGCAATAATTGTTTTCCCTTGTCTTCTCGATTTCAGAATCTTTCTTTTTTGTGCCTTTGGAAAGCCACGACAGATTTGTGGAGAAATAAATGAAGACGGACCAGCAGTTTCGTCTCGTACAAGTGTTTCTTCAGTGTCTTCGTATTTTTCCATTTCTCCTATTTCTTGCCCAGATTTTTGAGAAACCGTTGGCTCAGAATTCACTTCTGGTCTGTCTGTTACAGCCGACATTAGAAAATCGTCATCTGTAAATATTTCCGAATCAAAGGGAAATATGCCGGTTTTTTTAAATCCTGAACCGATATTCGTAGGTGTCATTGATCTTTCGTGCGCAACTTTAACAAAACCTCCGATGTTAAAAATATTAACTGGAATACCGAGATGATGAAGAAGCCAGCTTTGTATGGCATTGTTATAATGCGCTTTAAAAAACGAAAATACTGCTACATCTAAGGGTTGTAGTTTGTTAGAGCAATGCGGAGGTGGCGTCAATATTGTGACTCCATTCAATTTGGCAAGATCCAATGTTTCCATGGACAAATGGCTCTCGTGATTGTCCATGATTCATCACTCGCGGAAATAATTCCCTGTTCATCCACCCTGTGGGCGTAGCTAATCCCAGCGTACCAGGTGGCGCTTCTTTTATCATAATTTCTTTAAAGTGGACCCTTGGAAATATCGCCGGGGGCAAAGCATAACCGACGGCACAAATTATACTGCAAGTTGTTACTAGAATCCCTCTTTCGCCACTACTACATTGGGACACCTGTTTCATGCCCTTTTTTGCAAGTATTTTGGGCGGAGCTTGTGCTGTGGTGGTTTCGGTTTCGTCTAAGTTGAATATTCTACTGCCATCACTGAAACGGGGTTCACGCTTAAGCACGGTTTCGAGATTTTTGAAAAAGCTTGAAACATTGTGTCGGTTAAATGAAGAAGAACGGGATAAACTGCAAGACTCTGGTTTTCGACAACTTAATTCTGGATACCTCTTCCTGAAGCCGAGATACCACTCTTTTCCTGCCATTTTTTTTCTTTCCATTTATTAGGAATATCCTTATTATTTTTTGTTGCCGACTCAAATGCTAGCTTGCGACATTCTAGTGGAGTAAGCCCATAACACATTTTTGCAGATGTTAAAAGATAGTCAACTAAGGTTTTTTCTTCATCGTGTGTAAAAATTAACCTCACATCATATTTAGGACGAAATACAATGTTTGAGTAGGGATTCGCTTTAACTTTTCGTACGTACCATACCTAAAATTTAAGTTCCGATAGATAATAAAAGAAGAAAACACGCGAGCTATATTTTAATTCTTACCTAAATAACGTGATTTATGCCCGATTCGCCTGTTCCCATTTCGCCTGACCAATTAAAATGTCTCGATTCGCCTGTCGGCTTAAATGGTGGTACCGTTTCGCCTGACCATACATTTTTCGTTATAATAGGTATTAAAATAAGCAACTTCCCTTCCCACTTTATCTAGACTCAGGACTGGCAGTAATTTTTAATAGTTGATAAAAAATTACTGGTGTAGTTAACCTAACCTGTTAAGAAACAGTCGGGGTAGGTACTTACAACAATTATACATATTTATTACCTGTTATACCTAGAAAATCCAGGTTAGGCGAATCGCAACTATAAATTTCCCTCAATCTTGTCGTCAGGCAAAACGCAACCAAAATGTACCCAATTTAAATGTCAGGCGAAACAGGAATACACCAATAACGTAACGTAAGCAACGCCTTGTAACTCTGCTGCTTCTTGATGGATAACTTGCTTAGCGCTCTCGAAAGAAGAGGGGTAGAACTGCAAGCGTATGCAGACGACCTTGTCATCTTGGCAAGGACCAAGTCAGGAAGGGTAGCATATAATACCCTCCAAAAGATGTTGGACGTTGTCCACAGTTGGTGTCAGAGGGAACAGATGTCTGTTAACCCTGGTAATGTAATAGTTCCCTTCACTAGGAAAAGAAAGTTGGAGGATATTCCACCACTTTCCTACAATGGTGAGGTTATTCCATTTACAGCGGAAGTAAAATATTTGGGGATTATCCTAGATATGAAACTTACTTGGAACGCTCACTTGGAAAAAGTTATCCATAAGGCCAGACTATCCTTGTGGACATGTCGTAGGATCTGTGGAAAATCTTGGGGCTTGGGACCCAAACAAATCTATTGGATATATGTGATGATCGTTAGACCAATGATCACATATGGAGCTATTGCCTGGTGGCCAAAAGCTTTACAGCGAACGGCCCAAGCAAAGCTCTCTGGTTTACAGAGACAGGCTTGCCTGGCAATTACTGGTGTTATCAGCTCCACACCGTCAGCAGCCATGGAAATCCTTCTGGACCTACCTCCTCTCCATATATTTCTGGAAAGAGAGGCTAGATGGACAACTTACAGAATTGTGCATATTTCTAAATGCACAAATCAGGCTTATACAGAACGGAGCAGAATGCTAGTGGACATTGAAAGTCACAGTATTCTGGGAATGACCTCTGACATAATGCCTCCAACAGTAAACTACGACCTGCCTTATACCGTCCTAATTCCAAATAGAGATGAACGGGTCCTCCGTAAGGATGAACTATTAAGAGCAGACAGCTGTTGGTACACAGACGGTTCAAAAACACCCTCAGGCTCTGGTGCAGGTGTATACGGGCGCAGACCTAGGACAGAAATCTCAACCACTCTAGGATCCTATGCGACCGTATTCCAGGCGGAAATTTACGCCATTGTTTCATGTGTGGAGAGATTGGAGCAAGCCAATCTCATACATAGAACAATAAAAAATTTCTCGGACAGCCAAGCGGCTTTGAAAGCACTTAGCTCTCACCGTGTAACGTCGAAATTGGTTTTAGACTGCCAAAGAAGACTCTCCTTAATCGGAGAACTCAATAAAGTATTGCTGGTCTGGATCCCTGGCCATTCTGGCATGGAAGGAAACGAGAAGGCAGACTCTCTTGCAAGGGAGGGTGCCGTACGTGTTTCTATCAGACCAGAACCAATAATTGGCATCGCAATAAGTTTTGCCAAACAAACACTGAATACCTGGACGGCAAGAAGAGCTTTAGACTTCTGGCATAATTTACCAGGATTGGTTCATTCAAAGGCTTTCATACATCCTTCGAAGAATGTCTCCAAACAAATGTTAGACTATAGCAGGCATGACCTACGTTGTCTAACAGGTCTTTTAACAGGCCACTGTCATCTGAATCATCATATGCTAAAACTTGGACTGTCGGAAGATCCGACCTGCCGTCTTTGTCTGGAAGATGATGAATCAGCAGAGCATATAATTTGTGCCTGCCCCGCCGCGGCTCGAATCAGGTATCTGATGTTTGGCAGGGATTCTCTCTCGCCCTCGGACCTGAAATATCATTTACCAAATAAACTAATTAGCTTTGTTAAGAAGCTGAATTTGTTTGGTGAAATCTGAATAGGTGTGAGCCACAATAGACTCTTGCGAGTCGCAGTGGAGGGCCTTATAGACCCACTCATCAAAAACCTAACCTAACTCTGCTGCTCGTCTTATAGGCATATTTTCTTCAACAACGAGGCGAACAGCGGCTTTCATATGCTCTTCACTGAAAGTTCCTATATTTGTCTTTCGCTTACGGTTGCGTGCCATCTTAAAATTTAATGTGACAACTGAAATAAAAATTATCATTTGAAATATTTACACTATTATACCCTATGGGGTACAGTGAAACATGTTTCTCTGTGCCCCACCGTTGCTTGTTTCAATCTGGACCACCAGTCACCGGCAGCAACAATAAACTAAATAACCTAATCAAATATATTTTAAAACGCTGCAAACGTCATACATAACATGCAAAGATGTCCTTTACCCGACAAAATTTTTAGCAAACCTTAAATAGAAAAATTTGGGAACTTGCCTAGTTTAGAATGTATCACTTAATATTTACGGCGGACCATAAAAATAACCTTTTTCGCGTCTGGACAAAACGGCGGTTGTAAACGCTCTGAGAGTAAAGGCGGATTCTCATGCATCCGATATCCGACGATACGAAAATAATTCTATTGGTTGAAGTTATGGATTTGTGATTGGTTGAAGAATTCAAATGCTGGCATTTCTCATACATCCGATATCCGAAGCTACGACGATCCGAAAGTCTTCCTATTGGCTGCGAACATTCGTTTTTTATTGGCTGAAATGGCATTTGACACTTTGACAGTGTTCCAGCAGTTTGATTTTCATCAAATCAATATATAATTTTTCTTGTTCGCTTGTCTCCTTCTGAGCAGGAAAATGGTTAAAAGTAATATATTATTTAGCATTCTCCGTTGTTGGAGCTGATAAACGTTCATTTTCATAGTATGTAATAACACAGAAATGGCAAACGACCTTTTACACAAAAAACGAACAGTGAGGTTAGGAGACATACGATATCGGACAAAAGTTGAAATAATTTTAACAATCATCCGACGTCGTAAGAACAATAACATTTTCGGATGAAAAAAGGCGCCAAATCATTCTGACCAATTGCAAGTTCGTGCATCAGAATCCGCCTTAAGGCGATCAGTAAAGGGAGTACAGAGAAGTGTGCGTTGAATTGGCGCGGTATTTAAATTTAAAAATCAGTTTGTTTCAGTGTGGAACATGTTTCACTGTGGAACACTCTCCCCTACTGTTGCCCAAGCCCTCCTCATCATGAAGAATGTGTAAAACCAAGGCCTCATTCATATCATCATCATTTTCTTCATCCCCAAAATCCAAAATTGCCGACATATTTGACATAAAATGCGCTTCAAAAAAATAAAAACACGCACATAATAATGAAAAAACCAAATAGAAACATCAGAATAACGTTGGGTTAGGTGAACTCTCAATGGATTAAAATGTAAACAAACTACAGTTGCGTCAGTTGCCTTAACTATTTTCAAAATGCAATGAAATACGTAAACATATTGGGTTTACGTCGAGTCAATACGTTTACGTGTCCTCATAGGAATAGCGACTGATCATCACCAGCAGATTTTATTTCTTATGTGTATTTAGATGTAAGCGCGCCTACCTAACAACATCAGCACAGCACCGACAAGGCACGTCAACGCCTCATCCACAACACATTTCTCAGAGAGAATATTTTGCGGACGGCGTGCTTGTGGTGTGCTGATCATTTGCCGTCGTCGTACGCTCACTTATCAGCACATTTCGGTTAGTTCAGTACAATACTATATCTCTGAAAATTTAAAGTGAAGCCTATAGTCAGGTATCGCGGCGGTGCTGATCCCGTGTCGATGCTTTAAGTGAATCCATACGCAACCGTCAAGTTTCGGCCTTCAAGTGTCTAATTTTAATTATACCGCGAACTGTCTTAGAACCACAGATCACCTCTCAGAACCTGAACGAAAACATAAATTAAAAACCAAAATAGATTGAATAGATAATTTAAATTTACTTTACACTACACTTGGAGTGGACCAGCTAAGTTCGAGTTTGATATTTGCTTACAATGTTACAAACCAAACAAGAAACAAGTAGGGTGTGACTAAAACAAGTGACATATCGATCAATTGCGCATGAGCAGCCGAACTGATCTTTCAGTCCTTACCAAAATCAGGGAACCGCTAGGACTAATTCCGAATCGATAACGAACCAATCCGATATGATCTGCGAACACCGAACTATTATTAAAAATTCAGAATTATATTAACCGCGAACGCCGCTTTTCATAATGCGCATGCGAATAGTCCCTGAACTGGTTCGGAATTACATTCAGTAGCGGATTAAGGTTTGAGGACGCCCTAGGCCCGAGACGATATGGCGCCCTTTTTCTTTTGTAACAGTATATATATATATATATATAAACATATATGTTTCGATAGTAAAAGCGCGATAAACTTCAAAATTTGGTCTTACAGTTCACAGAAAACCCAATCGATTTTTAATTTTAATCATCTTAAAAATTTTGGCGCCCCTAAAAATTTGCCGCCCTAGGCCCGGGCCTCACGGGCCTAAGCCTAAATCCGCGAACAATAAGAAATGGATAGGAATCTGTAATGTTAATATTTGAGAGTTTGAAATGACAGTTTTTGGTCATCAAACCAGCTGTTCTTGAACTAAATTGACATTGACGGAGTGTAGGAAAATTTAAATATTCCTAACGACGCGAGATCTGCAGACTGATTTTAACTGGAATAGCGGGAAATTCAAATAAATATATTAATACTTCTGTATTTAGCTAAATCCTGCAAAACTTTCCATATCATGGGCGTACAATGAAATTCTTAAAGGGAGTTAATTTATTTGTTAAAATACCATTTATCTTGGGCGTACGATAAATTGTTTAAAATGATTCATTTATTAGCAAACATTTCCAAATACCAGTAACATTTTTGTTGGCGGTTTATTTAATTGTAAAGATTTCCATCTCCCAGGGGCTTGCGATAAAATGTTTGTAAAGGGGTAAATTTTTTTGTAAACATGGTCGTACTATGAAATTTATTTGTAAAAATTTTAATTTACCATTGGCGTGCGATGAAGGGATTCATTGTATTTTCTATTATAGCTGTACCAGGTTTTAAAGAAGTTAAAATTAAAGTTCCTCAGTCGGTTTTAAAAGGCCACGAAGTAGTTCTTCAATGCACATACGATTTGGAAGGTGATAAGCTTTATTCGTTAAAATGGTACCACAACTCGGCAGAATTTTACAGGTAAATTTATTACTTAATTACTAAAAGTATTTTTAAAAAGATTTCCACTCTTACCACCAATTATTAAAAAAAAAATTAATCAAATTTGTGTGAAATTAAAGTCTCTTTTCAGTTTAATTACTTAGCACCTAGTATAATTAGGTAGGCATATCTTATTAAATTTATAGAAAACTGTTTTTTAAAGTTTTCTTCATAGAAACTTGAAAGTTATTCCCATATATTTCTCCTGGCCACTTTTTGGTCCACCTGGTACACTAGCTATAAAAATATAATTGTACATACTCTTCGAATCATTCCGAATTGATCACAAAACCCATTAAAATATATAACAGGATATAAAATCTCTCATAAAATTTATTATAGGTACTTTACGAGTTTCTGTAACAGTCAAGATAATAATTGGAACTCGTTAAAATAAAATTATTGTATATATTTTACGTGATTACGTGTAATTTATTAATAAAATGTTTTGGTTATAATTTGACACCCTGTATATTTAAAACAATAATCCATGACAGTCTGTGCAGACGTCAACTGCCAAGCCTCTTCAACGTGCATCTGTGTCTTAGCCAGGAGGTCAAGTATCTGGGCATAATTCTAGACGCAAAACTAATCTGAAATTCACACCTACATGACAAAACCAATAAAGGGAAAATGGCCCTAATGGCTGCCAAACGGGCGATAGGAAACACATGGGGACTAAATCCACGGATCGTTCACTGGCTGTACACAACTGTGGTGAGACCCATGGTTACCTATGGAGCCTTAGTTTGGTGGCCAAAAACAGATCAGAGGAAAACCAAACTGGAGCTATCAAAACTTCAGAGGCTTGCCTGTCTGTGCATAACGGGTTCGATGAGAAGTAGGCCGACTGCGGCAATGGAAGCCATTCTCAATCTTCCGCCTCTTGCTCTGCATGTTAAGGCGGAAGCGAGAATGGTTGCATACAGGCTGGAATGCAATGGGAATTGGTACGAAGGAACCAAGCACCCATAGTCATTCCAGAATCACAGATGTTATCACAAACTCGCTTCTTGAAATGAGAAGTGATAACATGTTGGCCACAATTAACGACAACCAACCATACCTTATCCAGCTAAACTGGGATGGGTTGGAAGCATGCAGTCAGGAAGGAACGTTGGTGTGGTACACAGCCGGATCTAAAACTGACATAGGAACAGGAGCTGAAGTCCATGGTGCTAGACCCAGGTGCTCGTTGGGGAAGTTTGCATCTATATTCCAGGCAGAAATCTACGCTATCGACACGTGTTTGCAAATGAACATGGAAAGGGGGTATAGAGGCCAAAAGAACCACATACTCTCAGATATTCAGGCAGTACTTTAGCATGTCCCCAAATCAGTCTGGGACTGCCTACAAAAACTTTTTAACCCTGGCAAACCATAATAGAGTAACTCTTAAGTGGGTCCCGGGGCACAAGGCAATGAAAAGGCGGACGCCCTAGCAAAGCTAGGGTCTGAAACTGCATTCACTGGTCCTGATGAACCAGTATTTGGAATATCAAAATCTGCTGCACGTGGTTGTACATCTCGGTGGATTCAAACTAAACATCAGACGTACTGGAGAAACGTGCCAAAATAGGGACACAGCAAACTCCTGGTCAAAAAACCCTCGGAGTCGCTGACTAATGAAATATTAAACCCTCAGCAGAGGCCAGAGAAGGAAAGTGACGGAATTACTCACCGGCCACTGTACCCTAAGGAAGCACATGCATACAATTGGCATTTATAGAGAGGAACCTTTCTGTCGGTTGTGCATGGAAGAGGAGGAAACAGCCTCTCACATTATCTTAGAATGTGAAGCACTGGTCTCTTCACATAAACGGTATAACCAAGAGCAAAAAAGCCTAAAAGCTGAGGTGCCGAGGTCTTTAAGCCTCTGACTGGTGGTGCCGAACTAATCAATCTGTGCAGACGTCTGAACAAAAAGATCATGTTATATCTCATCAGGCTGTTCTGTTGAAAAAAGTCCTCGAATCATATAGTGGCGCGATCTAGCGGTGAATCTGGAAGTAAGTCTAAACAACATCCCCGAACTGATTGTAAAAAACTCTTTCAATGATCCCCAAGTAATTTAAAAGGTTTGCCAGTTTCATAATTCACGAAAGGAATTCATACAAAACTTCACATATTTTAGATATGGACACGTTTACTTTTTCTACTTTCGCTAGATCACACCACGATATGCTCCCCTTTAAAATTAATATTCTCTCATTAATACAAAAACATTTCTTTAGATACACTTTGACTGGCGACAATTCTGTGAAACCGTTTAAACTGAAAGGATTCCATGTGATACCAGACAAATCAAATGCTACCCATGTTTATTTAAAACATGCCACTAGAGCAATAAGTGGTCGATACAGCTGCGAAGTCACAGCAGATCAACCAAGTTTTTTCACGGACATGAAAACGGCTGAATTGGAGGTATATATTTATTATTAATTATCCTTTTAATGAAAGGATATTTCAACCACGAGTAACAATATAGACAGATCTGGAATTTCTCTCACTTTTTGCTTTCTTTTGATTCATGTGAAGAGATGGAAGCATGCGCCTTTGACATACTTGCAAAAATAAAAGACGGCCAGTTAAATACTTTTGTTGATATTTTAGGTTGTAGATCCACCTGTAAGTGACCCATACATAAGCAACGTAAAATCTAGGTATAAAGTTGGGGAATATTTAAAAGCGATTTGTACGTCCGATAAATCCGATCCAGCAGTGAACATGACTTGGTATGTAAATGGAAGACCAGTTGAAGGACCTCATGTGAAGAAATACAAAAAAACCATCGAAGGAAACTACATAAGGTAAGCTTGAATTGATAAAATACCGACAATCAATAAAATATTTATTTCAGTTCCCATTCGACGATACAGTTTGCTGTAACTGAACAATTGTTCGATGAAGGAAAATTGAAACTTCGCTGTTCCACAAATATACACGACGTGTGGCATAGAAGTTGCGAAAAATCCATAGAACTGAAAATGGAAGGGGAAGATTACGCGCCTGCGTATTTACCTACTTCTAGTACTGAATTTTCGCACGAAAAATTTTGGTTGTACGTCGCTAGAGACGATCCCCAAGCTACAGGTAAGTTAAAAAAAATAATCTCGAATCTTGACTGTCATTTAAAATCGATCTTGTTTCAGAAAGGACTGATGTCGGCTACAATAGTTCGACAAATTCGATACGATATAACGACGCAATAATTTTTGTTACAATTTTTGTTTGTTTAAGGTGATGTTTTTAAGTTAGGTGACGGGATATTTGTTCTTCCGAGCGTTTCAACATATTTTTAAAAACATTTGATATCTATAAATACCAAAAAAGTTCTGAGGTGATCATTTTTGCTCATATTCACCACATTTCTGGACGCTTGAAGCGCTTCTTTCTCTGTCTAGGCTCAAACTTGGAATAATACGTACCGCGTTAATTAAGTTTTGTCGACAAAAATCCGTCGTATCAGTAAAACTCGGAAATTTAAAGTTCAATGCCTTTTTCAGACTTTTAAACAGAGAATGAGTAATTACTCTTAACCTCCAAATTTTTAACCGTTTCTTCCTACCTAAAAAGCCGGTATAGGCAGTAATTTAACAGTTTGGCCACTTAAATGGTTGGCCTTAAAAAAAAGTGTTAAATTGAGCTAACCGTCGTGTGCAAGTTTAAGTTTCATTAAAAATACTCCGGTGTCTCTTCACGATGTGAAAGGAGCTTTTAATTTCGTCATGATCCTTCTTCCTTTAGAGCTTGTTTATCTGAAACTTTTCGAGGTTAGATTAGAACCTTTCGCAGCATTTTTGTACCTTCTCAATTCCACGGTTTAATCCCCTTGACTTTGTCCTTTGAATAATCTTAAGTATTACTTCAAAGGTTTGTTGAATGCCGGAAGAATGAAATTTCTAAAAAAATATATAGTTAAATGTTACAAAATATAAACTTCCAAAGATTCTATTGTGATAATGTTTTACCGTATTGTATTCATGAAATATGCCAAAAAGCTTGAGTAAAGACAATATATTATAATATATAAATGTATATTTAATTACTTGTGAGATTCCTAACAAAAAAAAATGTAATTTAATTTAATAAATATTGCTAAAATCAGTCGATTTATTTCCGTACCTTTTAAAACCAAAACTACAAGAAATAGATAAAACCAGTGCCCGCACTCTAGAGATGGGAAGTACTTGTGCATGTCGTACAAAATGTACGGCACACTTTAATGTACGGTATACGTCGTGCCGTACAATCAGTAGCGGATTTAGGTTTGAGGACGACCGAGACGATATGGCGCCCTTTTTCTTTTGTAACAGTATATATATATATATATATATATATATATATATATATATATATATATATATACATCCTTCTATCGTTAAAGCGTCCAGACAAAAATGTGCTTTATGGCGTCCGACGTTGTTTTCTGCAGATATAGTGTTAATTGAGATGAATACTTTTTGATATAGATAAGGGATGGTTAAAATAAATGGAAAAAAGGACTTTGGCACGGAAAACACAACATTGCTGTATAGTTTATAAACATTATGGCGCCCTTTCAGTCGATGGACAATTGGGCGTCTCTTATATTCAGCATTACGTATATATGATAGCCTTTAGGGCGTCAATTTTGTTATTGCGTTGTTGCCGCAGTAAGTACATATCTGATATTTACAGAAAATAGGAGGACAAATAAGATATAATGTGGTTATTGTAAGTAGGAGGGATCCATATTATGTTATTGCAATGAAATTTCAGAAGTATTCATTTAACAAGTTACAAACACTCAAAATATTGAAGACAGTGAACTTAAATAAATCTTCAAATGGACAATTTCTTCACAAAATTGCATTAATTTCAGAATTACATGATAGTTATTATTTTATATGGTGTTTGTTAGGTACTAGTTAAAGAATAGCTATTTATGTAGGAAGTTACAAAAAATATGATTTTTTGTGACATTTGTGATCATTCAGGACACGAGTATTGTCGGTGAAAAGTTTTAACCCTAGTTGTGAACTAATATTTTTCCTGCGAAGATAAATAATTTATTTCCTTAAAATTGTAGGTTACGGGAAAATACTATAAGTGAAGTGATGTGATGGAGTGATTTTGTCGTTTCGAGATTCGAATGGATTTACATGTTTCATATTAGTCCAAAAAACCCATTTAAAAGAAATGTCGGTCGGTCAGTTGTCAACACGATAACTCAAAAACACTACCGAATTTTTCAATGAAATTTTATAAGTAGGTTCAGAACATAAAAACTGAGGCTAAGTTCGTAAATGATTAAAATCTGATTTACAGTTTTTCGGAAAATTCCATTTTCATGCAGTTTTCTCAATTTTCCACTCGAAATAATTTTTTTAACGAATAATTGACAAATTTGTTGAAATCTTCGTATCAAAAAACCTCCTATACAAAATTTCTCCGAAATCGGGATCAAAATTTTTTTGGGAATTTCCTTCAGCTTTAATCCTGTATATTATCTACAATATGAAATGGAAGAATTCAAATGTAGTAAGTAATTGAGATGCATGTTAAACATTTTGCAGTCCTGGCCCAAAAATTGTAAATTTTGGTTTATATTGAATGTATGGAAAAAATTACGCAGTATCAAGTATTTTAATACGCGGAATCCATTTCTTGATGTAGTGTTATGAAATTTTTGTTATTAAAAAAATGTTTTCTTAGTTTTTTTTCAAGTAAAGTATTAGAAAACAAATTTTGGGTGAAAACTAATAGCCTCGTGCATAAGGTGAAGTCATCTGGGTACATCAACTGGTTCAAATAATATTCGAATCCATCAGTCGGAGCTAGATATCTCGTTTATCCTTAGTGCCACGAAACAACATTATTAACAAAAGAAGTAAGTAGATATCGTCAAGGACCAGATTTTAAAGATATTCATACATACAGTCTGCTCCAAAATTCAGTGACGAAACAAACACATATTTTTTATGTAACACCCTGTATTTCTTAATATCTTTCGATTCTCTTCGAAGAGCTGATTTCGAAAAACTATAGCACTTGGGGTCAAATGTTTATAGTTTCTAAATTCCAGGGTGTTGAAGATCACTTTTTTAGCTTCAAAGATTTTTCAGCTAAAACAATTGATTATTTAAAAAAGAATGGATGTCCCTATATTTACTTGGGTTTAGTTGGGTTCTTCAATCAATTTTGGAACATCCTATATATTCATGAATACTTATAAAATCTGCCTCTTGGCGATATCGGCTACTTTTATGCTTCATACATCAATATTGTGTATAGGAAAAGGAATAACTTTTGGCCCTTGTACTAATATTTCTGTTGTTAAAAAAAATTGAATTTTTTGTTATTAATCTAATGAAATTATGTCATATCAACCTGTTGTTGGTTTTCCAATAAGTCTTTCAGTTGGTTCTTGCTGATTTGCCATTACAAATGAAGTATTATATACAGGGTGGTCCGTAAGTAATGGTCCAAAGTGAAATGGGAGGTTTTTGGCCTGAAAATATTACAATCTCTTGCAACTTGCTTCAATCAAATATTGATAATGGAAAAGATACAGGGTGGCAAAGTTTGACTGTAAAAGATGTTTTTTCTCAGTAAATTGAAAGATTTTGGATATACAAAAGTAAAAATTAAGAGATGGGGGTTTTAAGGCATGATAAAAAAGTCAAGTGCACAGTTACACCAACAACGTAGCTCATGTGGCGCCCTCTAAAAAATACATCAAAACGGATATGATATTATGATTTTTCAGGAACTATAACCCCTATCTTCAAATTTTTACGTTTGTATATCCAAAATCTTTCAATTTACCGAAAAAAAACATTTTTGACATTTCAACTTTGCCACCCTGTATCTTTTTTATTATCAATATTTTATTGAAGCAAGTTGCGTCAGATTGTAATATTTTCAGACCAAGAATCTTCCATTTCACTTTGGACCATTACTTACGGACCACCATGTATATATATTTTTATTGTTTAAAAGTATATTTTGCAATTTTTTTTAATTTCATTCAACTATTGGAGAGCTATAAGACCAAGGCAGGCAATAAATACGGAACATAACACCCTCTATGCTATAAAGTGTTACAGTAGACCTTAATGCCCGGTTAAGTCATGTCTACTGGTCAATGAACAAGTTGAACATTAACTTAATTACAGTTACCTGTAAATAATTGTCATATAAGTAAAGCGTGATCTATAGACGTCAAAAAATAATAGTTCAATACTATTAAACGCTTTACAAAATTAGAAAAATTAATTTCCAAAGAGCAGACCGTCCACTAAGAAGCAACAACTACTTCTCGGGCTATATGTAATTCAATGTCTGTCGGGGCATATAGCCCGAGAAGTAGTTGTTGCTTCTTAGAGGACGGTCTGCTCTTTGGAAATTAATTTTTCTAATTTTGTAAAGCGTTTAATAGTATTGAACTATTATTTTTTGACGTCTATAGATCACGCTTTACTTATATGACAATTATTTACAGGTAACTGTAATTAAGTGAATACCTACAAAACCGAGATGGTTTTTTGTCGATATAGAATTTTGGTTTGTGATTAGATGTAGAGATGTCGCCGATATCGCACTCTTAACATTTCCTTCACTAAGGCTAATGTATTGGTGTGGTATCAACGTAGTCTCTAGTCCAGGATTATGCTCTCAGAGCTTCTGGACGAATAGCATCTACCTTGTGCTGATGATGCGCAAAAACGCCGAAACCGGTCCACAAGTGATGTTATTCCTTCTAATCGCAAACCAGAATGGTTGGTTCTATCTTAACGGATATACCAACCCCGTTTACTTTAGAAGTGTAATTCAATGTCTGTCGGGGCATATAGCCCGAGAAGTAGTTGTTGCTTCTTAGTGGACGGTCTGCTCTTTGGAAATTAATTTTTCTAATTTTGTAAAGCGTTTAATAGTATTGAACTATTATTTTTTGACGTCCAAGTTGAACATTTATTGTAAATTTTCTTTTGTTTATTTTGGTAATTTAAAATCGAAAATTGACCTCTTTGGGGAATTTTTAATAGTACTTTTTATTTAGCTTATAATAAATTTATGCGTTACTTGGACGCACCCTATATACAGGAACGTATCTAAGAAATTAAGAACTGGGAAGTAACTTGGGACTTCGATTTTAAATGAAAAAGAGATTCATTCATATTGTTTCATGTATAATTTGCGTATTTTGTTTCGCGTTTACGGCGTCCACTGACCATGAGCATACAACGTGCTAACTCTTTTTTTTAAGAAAACTAAATATTTTTATGATCGAAGAATACGTACAAGTACATGCAATGGAAACACACAAAGAAGTAAGAGATGAAGGCTGTAGTTCATTAAATTCGAATGATTTTGATTTTTGTATCCCTGCAGGATTTTTTTTCAATCTGAATAACTTTGTAGTACCTATTGTAGGACTTTTAAGTTTCTCTGTGTATATGTAGATTTTTTATAGTAGAAAACTATTTTTTGTTTTGTGTAAAAATTTACTTTTTATTTGTCCCATATTCGACATTGTTTTATAATTACTACTTACTAGGTATTAAAACAATAAAATCTAGATTTATAACCTAATTAAAGTGGTTTTCTTTAACATGTTTTAGCTTCCAAATAAATTTAGGGGTAGTCAACATAATATAATATTGACATTATACTTGTCTTTTAGATGACCGAGAATAGTTTGTATATAATGTCCTACTCAATAATTAATTATATAGTGAACGGCTTAATTATGGAATATTATCATTATTCCGAGAACCGTCGAGTTTTAAGGGAAATCCCGAAACAGGTCGATTTTTGTTGTAAAATGCCCATGTTATAACGTACATGGAGTAGGGATGATGTAACCGGTGTGGGTGTAATGACGTAATCGTTAATTTTTTTTAATAGAAATCGGTATAATGTGACACCTCATTTGAACGAGAATTTAATTATCTATTTAACGACATTACATTTTTAACTAAAATATTTTTTGAGGGTACGAAAACAATTTTTTTTTATTTAAATTCAATCAAATTACAATTAATGCTTGAATCCATGACATTCTGAAATACTTAAAAAAGCAAAAATAAGTGAAAATAATATTGGTCACAAAAAGTTCTCTCATAAACACTGAAACTTTTTGTCATATGTTAATTCAAGCAAGTGTTAGTGGCATAGTTACTGTAATATTTATTGTCGTAAATGTTTTGATTTTGTGAATTGTTATCAGTTGTCAATTGTAATTTTTACTTTTGAATAGTAAATTATGGCTCACCTAAATGAATCACAACACAGAAATATTAATCCTTAGAGGATGCGGAGATAAAAAAAGAACACAGAACGAGGTATGCAATTTATTCAACGCAAAATATCCCGTCAGACCCATCAGCCAATCAACAGTAAGTAAAATAGTCCGAAAATTTGGAGAAACTGGGCACGTTAAACATATTCCAAACGCTGGGCGTCCTAAAATTGAAGACAATGTGAAACTTGATATTTTATTAAATGTACATGACAATCCTCACAGTAGTTCAACACAAATGTGTGAACATGCTGGAGTTTCCCAAAGATCGGTATTACATATTTAAAAAAAAGAAAAATACCATCCCTACAAAATTCAACTACATCAGGAGTTAAACGACGACGATCCCGATCGCCGGCTTCAATTTTCTGAAATTATGCAGGATTTATGTATCCCCAATCCACTTTTCATCAATCAAATCCTTTTTTCCGATGAAGCAACATTTTTTATACATGGTACCGTGAATCGTCAAAATTGCAGATATTGGAGTCAAGAAAACCCGTATTGGATGACTGAGGCACACACGCAATATCCTCAGAAAGTGAATGTATGGGCAGGGATCATCAATGACAGAATCATTGGCCCTTTTTTCTTTGAAGAAAATCTAACAGGAAGACGTTATTTAACTTTTTTAAGAAATCAACTTATACCTGTCCTTGCTAACATGTATCCAAATGCCAATAATTCAAATTTACCTAGTGAAAATATCTGGTTTCAACAAGATGGATCCCCTCCGCATTACGCACGTGAAGTACGTCAATTTTTAAATAATTACTTTCCCGGGAGGTGGATCGGAAGACGAGGTTTTATAGAGTGGCCAGCAAGGTCGCCAGATCTAACACCTCTAGATTTTTTCCTGTGGGGTTACATAAAATCAAAAGTTTATGTCAATAGACCCCAAAACTTACAGGACTTGAAAGATAGAATAAGGCATGAAAAGAGTCTAATTACTCCAGAAGTCATCCGCAATGTACTTGATGAATGTGTCCGTAGATTCACATATTGTCAAGAAACCGATGGATGGCATTTCGAACATTTAATTTAAAATAATTGTTATGCATAATTTGGTTACTTTAAAGTACATTATTAATTAAATCATTAGTTGAAATTTGGTTGAATTTAAATTAAAAAAATTGTTTTCGTACTCTTAAAAAAATATTTTAGTTGAAAATGTAATGTCGTTGAATAAGGAATTAAATTCTCGTTCAAATGAGGTGTCACAATATACCGATTTCTATTTAAAAAAATTAACGATTACGTCACTACACCTACACCGGTGACGTCATCCCTACTCCATGTACGTTATAACATGGGTATTTTACAACAAAAACCGACCTGTTTCGGGATTTCCCTTAAAACTCGACGGTTCTCGAAATAATAATAATATTCCATAATTCAGCCGTTCACTGTAGAATACTATTAATAAAGAAATGCGCCAGCTCACTGACCTTCCTACCTCATATCTAAACCTTTACTTACGTTAATGTATCGGGCTCTCTTAATTCGGCGTTATTAGAGGAGAGTGGTTGACGTGACGCTCTAAAGGCGAGAGCGTGTATTTGAGAGAATACTCAGAGTTGAGTAATGTACCAGAAATGTATTTTTCTAACTGTTGCATTCAACAATATAAGCAATTTAACGTTCTACTGAAACTGCAGTGTTGTCAAATCTTGGGACGCTCTAAGCGCGAATGACTATCAAGATAAAATGTATACTCTGTATACAACTTAATACTCCTAGCGACTCTGCCGGAGAGTTGCGCGAACTAAATATATTCGAGAACCGTATATTTTCGTTCATTTCATGATCAAAAAAGCGTCCCCCAAAAATTTTGTTGGTAGGTTCGTGACGTAATTTCAAGACCCTGGACAAATTATTACAAGGGGTGTGCATAGAGCGTCCGTATACGGACGCTGTATGCACTTGGACGCTCTATTGAATGCGATTTCAGAATGTATGGACGCTTTAACGATAGAAGGATATATATATATATATATATATATATATATATATATATATATATAAATATATAGTGAACTGAAAGTGAACACCCCGGAAACGACGGGGTTGACGTGCTGGTAAGGGCGGTCTCTGCTGAACAGCAGACAGAGGACATACATGATTCAACAAGCGACGAAATTCTTCGTAATTTCATAGAAACGTATGAAAGTCTTCCTGAATTATGGAATTCGTCACTTGATATTTATATGAACAAAACAAAAAGAAACGCAGCTCTAAATAAGTTGTTAGTCATTTATAGAAAATTAAAACCAGAAGCAAAGCTTCCTGACGCCAGGAGAAAAATGAACACGTTGAGGTCTAATTACCGTAAAGAACTGAAAAAAATTGTAACATCGAAGAGATCCGGAATTAGTACGAATGAAGTCTACCAACCGTCTTCGTGGGTGTTTTACGCTTTACAGTTTCTTCACAAATGGGAACAACCTGACAACGCAAGCACTTTGCTCAATGAGGTGAGTGCAAAAAAATATAGACGATATAAGTAAATTAAAACAAATGGAGAGCAAAGAATTATTTTAATAACATAAAAATTTCTCAATTCATATCTTAATTAATTTACACAAAAATATAATTAGTAAATATTTAGTGGTAGTGAGATGCCATGGGAGTTCCTACTTATGAAATTTTACCTTTAGTATTGTAATATGTACAAAAATTATCTCGAATTCTTTTCGCACTTAGGGTAGGTAATATTTTTATTCTGTGTGCTTCGTAACTTTGTAATATTACATTCATCCGAGGTCCTCTCACCCGAATTAACATACAATTGTTTTCTTTATTTTGCAAGAAAATTATGTAAATAACAGCAGGCCATTGTAATTACAGTGGCCTTCTCTGGTTCGAGATTTATTGCTTTTTGGAATACTCCGAACTTGGAAGCTAGCATTCCAAATGAATTTTCTACAACAACACGAGCACGTGATAATCTTTTGTTAAATTCTTGTCGAGCTTCATTTGAAAATTTTTGAGAATATACGGTTTCATTAAATGCATACCTAAAGCAAAAGCTTCATCAGCCACAAAAACTTCATTATCATTTGGAAGAGGAGTATGTTTTGGTAAGTTGAGACGATTTTGCTGTAGTAGTTCTCCAAATTTTGAGTGAAATAGAACTCCTCCATATCAGATATTCGACCATTCACTGCAACGTCTACCATGATGAATTCCTTTTTAGCATTTACAACTGCCAGTAATACAATGCTATAGAATCCTTTATAATTGTAGTATAATGAACCTGACTTTGCTGGCTTTTTTATAGTGATCGATCCTAAGCAATTCCAGAATTGATGTAGGTTTCCAAAGTCACTCGCAATGTTACACCACTCTTCACTCTTACTTGGAAACTGAAACAAAAGTTTAATTAGAATTTTTTTTCAGCCTATACATAATACTGAGTCACAAATACTGAAACTCCATCACTAGAATCACAGAATGCAGGTCCATCTCGATCATCAATTACGCCAACTCCATTTGTACCACCACCTAAAATAGCTCGAAAAGTTGGGCATATTGCCAAACAAAACGAGCTTTTATCAATAGGCGAGCGGCGCACCCCTAAAAAGATGCACAAAAAAGCGAGTTGACCGACCACTACAAAACGCAAGGAAAAAACCAATTGGGATCGATTAATTATATTATTAGCAACAAAAAACCTCAATAACATTTTTTTGTCCCGATGGTCAGTCATTTGTTATTAACCAAAAACTTGCAAAATTACGGAAAATGAAAAAATCGTTACGCTAATCATTTTTTAAGGTAAAATGGATAAAAATAAACACTTTTTGACTCTTGATATTTTTTCGAAAAATGCTCTGTTTTCAAGTTATCGACAATTCAAACTCAAAAATCGACCGAAAAATGGATTTTTCGCAAATTTTTTTCTCGGCTTCTACCACAGCTTTTTCAAATTTTCAAAATGCAAATTACTCGTGAAAACATATACTATTAGATGGTATTTTTTATTTTCTTGCTACATTCATTTACCTTGTCGAATTCGTCATACCAAATTCGCGAAATTTTTCATCATCGAGTTCACTTTTAATTTTTTCTTTTTGAGACGATAAGTTATAAATTTTTCTGACAAAGTAATGAGTGGGAATATTGTTTAAACAAACTAAATCAGGTAAGCCTTCTTCACTATAGAAGACAATATTGTAATCGTTGGCAAAATGTGAAATGATTGATTTTAGATAAGTTGAACGTACTGCTGATTCTTTCCCGCACTGTTCAAATAGAACTTTTTTGAAAATAGAGCAAATATCTGTAAGTGCTAATATTTCAAAATTATCAAATCTTTCCTTTAACGTATCAAGTGTGATAATCATTATATCACTATAAGAATAACGAGAATCATTTTCGACGGCCAAAACGGAAACGTCATTTTCTTCCAATTCAAAAATATCACTGATATTGCTGTGATCGTGTGAATTGCTATTATCATTAATTGTTTCATAGTTGTGAGAGTTTGATGTTGATGCTCGTGAATCTTCAATTTGTACATTTGACATTTTTTTTTGGTAGCCAAAAAACTATTATAACATGGATTTTTATGATAAACAGCTCCCACTGTCGCTAAATCAAACTCACCAAGAAGTGCCAAACGATTTTGTAATTCTACGTCATTTTTCCTTACTGCAACTTGTAGAATCGAATTTTTCACATTTTCAGTAGAAGATATGCAATGCAGAACGGAATTCCCTTTTTTTTTCTTGCAGCCGCAGAAAAAATACAACGATTGCCAGTCGAATTCCGCTAACGTCGATCGAAGTATCTTCTTCGGAATGTGATCTTTCGTCGAATTTCCAACATTTCTTTTTCTATCGAGTAAATCTCTTTTATCCATTATGAGATAACATTTTGTCCTTTGCTATCCATGAGAAAGAATAATTATTGTATAGCCAGCTCTGAATTAAATATTGAACAAATTATATACATTCGTTTTCTAACCTGCAAATTGTCAAGTAATCGATGTTTACATACTCGGTATAACGCATTTCACAAAAAATTAGTTACGACACTTTCGCAGAAGTAGAAATATATTTATTATACACTTTTGTTAAACAACAACTATAAACTTTCCACCGTAGACACTTGAAAACGCTATTATAAAGTAATACGTACGATTGACAAAATCTCGGGTTTTGCCATGTAAACAGCTATGCGTGTTTGTGCAAGTTTAAACAAGTGAAAATCACAAAACAAGACGAGCAAAGACGCGGTTAGTTTGAATGCAATCGGAATATTTGTTTATAAAGTAATGTTTATATTAGATTATGTAAATAGATGATGTAAATAGATTTCTGTCTAAATATTTTTTATTAATTAATCTTTGTATAAAATATTGCTAATTGATCGAAAATGTAGATGGAAGAATTTTTTATTTGAGAAAAGCTTTTTTTAAACAGTAGACAGTGTAAACAAAAATTAACGATAGCAAAAGAAAAAACGTATTATAATTAACATTATTAATCGAAAAATAGTTCCGCAAATCAGTACACGTTACGCACTCCGTCACGGCAAATCCGCCTTGGAATCCGTAAATTTCGCGAATTTGGTATGACGAATTCGACAAGGTAAATGAATGTAGCAAGAAAATAAAAAATACCATCTAATAGTATATGTTTTCACGAGTAATTTGCATTTTGAAAATTTGAAAAAGCTGTGGTAGAAGCCGAGAAAAAATTTTTCGAAAAATCCATTTTTCGGTCGATTTTTGAGTTTGAATTGTCGATAACTTGAAAACAAAGCATTTTTCGAAAAAATATCAAGAGTCAAAAAGTGTTTATTTTTATCCATTTTACCTTAAAACATGATTAGCGTAACGATTTTTTCATTTTCCGTAATTTTGCAAGTTTTTGGTTAATAACAAATGACTGACCATCGGGACAAAAAAATGTTATTGAGGTTTTTTGTTGCTAATAATATAATTAATCGATCCCAATTGGTTTTTTCCTTGCGTTTTGTAGTGGTCGGTCAACTCGCTTTTTTGTGCATCTTTTTAGGGGTGCACCGCTCGCCTACAATGGCTTGTACATATCTTCAGGAGGCAAAAGAACCTCCTCGAGATGGTGTTTGTACAGTAGCAAAAGTTTGGGGTGAGAAGCTACAAACACTAGAATACCAAAACGTTTATATGCGGAAAAGGCCATAAATGATATCTTGTTTGAGGCTACTTTGGGAAATCTACGCAGAAACTCCGTAAGAATCAATTAGGACTTCTATTCACAAAGAAATGTCTCTGGTCAGTCATTTACTTCGACTTCTCAAAGTGTGGCTTCATCTCTTCCTTCTCCTACAGATGATGGAAAAGAGTTGTCACATATTGGAGACGAACTAGCGGCATTTTATACTAATTGTACACCCTTATAATTTTTTTTTGTAAATTAAGACGAAATGTGTTTTATTTTAATAAACTGCTTTCGACTATTACTTCTTTTATAATTTCCTAATTCCGTTATGGTTATCAGTGGCGGATTTGGAGAGGTCTCATTTGATTTTTAATTTTTTTATGTAATGAATAATGTTTTTATAATAAAATGTGTGTTTCTTCTTTCACAGTCCTTCATCCGTGACTGGTCTATATTACAATTTAAATGATAAAAAGGTAGGTAATATAAACCAAGTACCGACTTACCTTCATATAATCTTGAAGCACATCACAGATTTCAAGAACAGCTATACTTATTGCAGACGGTGACATTGCAACTGAAAATTTCAAATCCTCGAAGCTTCTTCCCGTGGCTAGGTATCTCAGAGTTAAAGCTAATCTTTCATTTACTGGTAACTTCTCCGCATGACTGTGTTAAAATAAGTTCGACCAATCGCAATAATTCATTGAAAGTGTCTTCGTCCATACAAAAATAATTTTTATATACACTCACTTCCTTCGTACCACTTATTTCCTTTAATAACACTAAATGTGAATAATTTTGGCGTTTTTCAACCATTCTTTCATCCAATAACGACGTTTAACAGAACGTTTCATACTTAATGCAATAATAATTAAAATGAATTAATACAGTTTCCTGTAAAATTGTCGTATTTAGTAAAGCGTTTTAACAACAGATGTCGAAGAATAAAAATATATTATTCTACGCTTCACAACTAGTTTTGAAAAATATTTTTCAAAAACAGTGACCGTTCAACGAAGAAGAAACAACTACTTCCCGGGCTACATGCCCCGACAGATATTGAATTACACTTCTAAGTCAAACGGGGTTGGTAAATCTACAAGATTTAAACCAACCATTCTGGTTTGCAACTAGAAGGGATAACACAACTTGTAGACCGGTTTCGGCGTATTGCGCCTCATCAGTACAAGGTATATGTTATCGTCCGAGAGTTAATCTTGGTTTGTGACTTAGAGGTGAGATGTCGCTATTTTCGCAACAAAAATATTTCCGTAACTGGACAATATGTACCGTTGTTGATTATAGTCACATTTCAGTCCGAGATTAACTCTCGGACGATAACATATACCTTGTACTGATGAGGCGCAATACGCCGAAACCGGTCTACAAGTTGTGTTATCCCTTCTAGTTGCAAACCAGAATGGTTGGTTTAAATCTTGTAGATTTACCAACCCCGTTTGACTTAGAAGTGTAATTCAATATCTGTCGGGGCATGTAGCCCGGGAAGTAGTTGTTTCTTCTTCGTTGAACGGTCACTGTTTTTGAAAAATATTTTTCAAAACTAGTTGTGAAGCGTAGAATAATATATTTTTATTCTTCGACATCTGTTAATAATAATTAAAGCTAGACATGTTTTTTTCTTGAAATCCATTGTCTAAAAACACAGTTGGTGTGATATCTACGCCACTTGATAATAATGACGAAAAAATAATATCAGAAATAATGAATGTTTTTCTACTCCTGTTTTATAATATACTTACTAAAAGACTAAAATCTGTATCATAATGATACAGATTTTTAAGCCAATAGGAATGCGACATTCGCACAATATTTAATATAGCCATGGATACCTGGTTGACATTTCTGAAATTAATTATATTAGGTGACACTTAATTTGACAGCTGTCAAATAATTTCGATTTTCAAAAGTAACTATAGTAAATTTTATACCCATTTAGAATAAGACCATCCTTATTTATTATTAATAAATCGGTTGAAACAAAAAATTACCAACAAAAATGAACGTCGTAACTAATTTATTAGATGTCACGTTTTTGAAGTTACGTCAAATTTTGATTTCATGTTAATGTCATAACGCAAAATAAGATATAAAAATGCGATATTCTGATGAATCCAAAAAACTTATGCTTAATGTAGTAAACTATTTTCAAAACGATTTAGGATCTCGATTTAAGGCAATTCAAAAAGCGTCCGAGGCACTAAAAGTTCCAGAAAGCACATTATATAATCTTGAAAAACCAAACAGAGCTACAGATTTCGAATTTAGAAGAAATATGTCTGCAAATATGTTTCCCGGAGCAAAACCCGAATTACAAAAAATACCCTGCATTGTTTGAGGGAAGTAATTTATAAAATGTATGCGCGAAAGGATAAAATCACAGTAGAAACTATTTTACGGCAATTTATCGAAGAGTCTCCAGAAACTAAGATTTCCAAAGGTTCGTTATATTTGGGAATTAAAAAAATGGGTTTTCATTTCAAAAAACAGGATGGAAGAAAACATTTATTGGAAATGCCTGCAATCAGATTAAAAAGAATATTATTTTTGAACAAATACCATGCTGCTAAAAGCGAAAAGCTCTTTACACCTGTTTTTCTGGATGAGACATGGGTTTTTAGTAAAAGCGGGGACAGAAGAATGTGGCAAGATGGTACTAATAAACACAGTGATTTAAAAATTACTGGAAGTGGGACACGATATGTATTTGTTCATGCCGGTAATAAAAAAGGTTTTGTGGCAAATGCATCGCTTATTTTTAAATGCAATAAAAAAACAGGCGATTTTACCATGATAACATGAACACCGAAAATTTTGAAAATTGGTTTAAACAGCAACTAATGGTAAACTTGGAAGAACCATCGTTAATTATATATATATGGATAACGCAACGTATCACAGTCGCCTGGATGAAGAAATCCCAAGAAAAAGTTGGAGTAAAACACGCATGTTAGAATGGCTCAAAAAAAAGAATATTCCTTTTCCAGATCACATTTTAAAGGATGCTGTTTGGAATATAATTGAAAAGCAAGTTTTGCCAGAAAAAAATTATCATTTAGACAAATACGTTGCTGAGCATAGTCATTGTGTTCTCAGGCTACCACCCTATCATTGCCATTTTAATGCCATCGAAATGGTATGCTCAGAAACTAAAAGGCATTATGACCAAGCTATTACGAAAACTGCAAGGTCACCTACTGAAGTCTTAAAAGTATGGAATGACGTTGTAAAAAATTTACCGGAGCAACACTGGCAGAATTACATAAATCATACAGAGAAAATTATTTCTGAAGCATGGGAAGTAGAAAACAAACTGGACCTACTAAACATCGAACCTATGGTGATCTCTGTATCCAATGAATCCGATGATGAACTATCACTTTCCGAAAGTTATTCTGATTTAGAGACTAATTAAACTTTGCCTTGAAGATCACGTTGTCATTTTTTTAAAATCTAGAATTTGTACTTAATCGAACTCTGAATTGCCATATTTTTTTAAGAAAACTATGTATCTAGTTAATAAAACAATGTTTTTAAAATTAGTGCGCTTCTTTTATATTCTTTTATTATGTCAACATCTTTAGAATTTTATGAATTTCATAAAATTAATTTGTATTATTACAAACCGCCACTGATAATATGAAATTTCAAGTCACTACGCCAATGCAATAAGAAATATGTCAAGCATTTGACATGACAAAGGTCATAACCTAATTTTTTTCATGCGGGTTCAGATGGTTCAAGAAGCCGCATACGTTAAGTTACTAAAACGGCTGGTACCTCTAAATAGGTATTAATTTTACTATATATATGATAATTATTAATTAAATAATTCTTATTAATCGGAGTAGAAAAAATATTGTATGCAACTTTCATGTAATGGCCATTAATACACTAGCATATTATATACGAAACTCGCCTGCGGCTCGTTTCGTATCCTACAACATGCTCGTGTCTTAATGGCTATCATTACATGATCGTTGCATAAAATACTATTAAGGTACCGAAAATAATGACTGGGAAATTTTTAGTAATGATCTGCTTGAATGACATTATTACTGAACGTGTAAGGTGCCTTTAAAAGTCCATCTACATATCTGCAGGAAAATAAAGCAGAAAACGCACTGAATCGACTCGGCTCAATAATACATTTTGATTCCTACAACGTCATCGAGTTCTTTCGCCGAATTATCCAATTAAATTCAGGCTAGATGAAGTATAAGACGACTATTAATGATCACTGCGATATCTAGCTACTGGAGGCGTTAGCACAATTACAAATCTCTGCATAATACTTTACAGTATTTCTATTTACCAAAATAGTCAATTTTTATTATTTTTTCAAGTTTTTGATAAATGCGTTTATCATCAATAAAATTTTTTATGGTTTTGAAGGATTTTAGTATTATGCACCACTCGGTATAACAGAATCCTTCTAAATACCTACCTTTTTAGAATAATTTCAATTGATGGTTTTACATACCTCCATGTTCCGGTGGATCGTATTGAAGGGCGATCTGAGGTAAAAAATAGGTAACCAAAGAGTGTAATTAGTGTGCTGCCATCTAGATTTCACACAATAATTTTAACGTTGCCTTGTTACAATAATTACATTATTAAGTGAGTGAAATGTAGATAGCGGCACACTATTCATTATTTCTGGTTACCTACTTTTGCTTTACCATGTGGATGTCTTCTATGGTTGTTTTCATTTCTAGGCTCTTGTAAATTTCGGAGTTTTCACTTTTACCATGGAAATTGTCCAATCCATTTCTATTCTGATAAATAAGGCTCTTCTGGACATTTATCATCCTCCCCTCGTATTAAATTATTATTTTCAAAGATTCTATATAAATATATTTACAAATTTCTATATACAACTTTTTGAATTGCAATAAAATATTACAATTAATTTACAATTCTCTTAAAAAATCTGACTCAATTAATCCAGAAATAAAAAGAAAAAAGAAACGATCAAGAAAAACTAACAATAACAATTATGTACAGACAATATATAGATACAGATAATGATAATTTTTTTTTATTATTTAGATAACATTTAAAAATCATAATCCACTTACGTCTTGTCGTCCACGTCGTACTTTTCAGGCATTTTGAAAATTATTCAGTTATATAAACACGTTTCGGGCTAAGCCGGCCCGTCACAACAACAAAAATGAACAGACTATTTTGAATAATCTTAAGCTATACTTCTTAGAAATAATTTTCTGTCACAAAATATTGAAGTTGAACAAAAAGTTTAATTATCAGTTTTTTTCTCCCAATCACTCGGTTTAGTTAATTTTTTATACAGAAGCTTTTTAAATTATCCTCAACGGTCTCCGCCACTGGGCTTTTTGAATGGGTCATTCTGATGCACCCTGTATTCTTCTAGATGTCCTCGTTCTGTTCTCAAAAAGTTTTCCGTTGATAAAATAAGGATGTTTAAATTTTTAAAAGATGTTACAGTAGATTAGGGGAGCCTGCGACATTTTAAAGATACTTTTTTTGAGAAAAAATGTATACTGGGTGTCCCAACAAAAAAATAACGTTTAATTTGACGTAAACAAAATCGGCCAGAAATAATGTATTCAAAATTTTTTCAGCTCCTTAAGCAACTTTTAATTGAGCAAAATGTGAAAAAAACCAAAAATTTGAAATTTTTATGTGTTTTTATTTGAATCAATGAGATTTTTAGCTGTTGGAGTGCCAAATGATAGTTCTTTGAGAAAATAATATATACTGGGTGGACCAAACAAGCCCACTCATTTTTGATGAGTCCTTAAAGAAAACGACAGAAACAACTGAATACACAAAATCGGTGCTGATTTGAAACAATTTAGTAAAAATATTTTCAGTTTCTTGAATGATAAAACCCCACTTTAATTGAGAAAAAAATTTAAATGGGACAACCGGTAATAAGAAAAAAAAACAAAAAAATATGACATTTTTGTGTTTTTACTTAAATCAATGAGTCTTTTAAATGTTGGAGAGCCAAATGATAGTTTTTTGAGGAAATAATATATACTGGGTGGACCAACAGAAACAATGATTTTTGATGAGCCCTTAACGAAAGCGACAGAAACAACTGAATACACAAAATCGGTGCTGATTTGAAACAATTTAGTAAAAATATTTTCAGTTTCTTGAATGATAAAACCCCACTTTAATTGAGAAAAAAATTTAAATGGGACAACCGATAATAAGAAAAAAAAACAAAAAAATATGACATTTTTGTGTTTTTACTTAAATCAATGAGTCTTTTAAATGTTGGAGAGCCAAATGATAGTTTTTTGAGGAAATAATATATACTGGGTGGACCAACAGAAACAATGATTTTTGATGAGCCCTTAACGAAAGCGACAGAAACAACTGAATACACAAAATCGGTGCTGATTTGAAACAATTTAGTAAAAATATTTTCAGTTTCTTGAATGAACCCCACTTTAATTGAGAAAAAATTCAAATGGGACATCCGGTAATAAGAAAAAAAAACAAAAAAATATGTTATTTTTGTGTGTTTTCACCCAAATCCTTGAGATTTTTAGCTGTTGGAGAGCCAAATGATAGTTCTTTGAGGAAAAAATATATACTGGGTGGCCAAAAAAAAAAGTTCTTGATAAGTCAGTCAACTCAGTGATGATGTTATATGTCAAAAATCCGCTCGAAGCGGTAGAAAAACTAAACTAGATAATATACCTGTTTTGTATTCGAGCACTTTGCTGTTAGCAATTTTTTTCAAAAATTACATACATTGGAGATAAAAAAAAGGAATTTATACCCAACAGAAAATGTGTTTTTTAAATGATAATAAAACTAATAAAAAAAAACAACTTTATAGATTCTAGGTAGGTAGGAATTTTTACTTTTTTTCTTAAACTAGAAGTAAACTGCTTTAAATAATGAAATTTACAGTTTATAGGTATACAGACAAAGGATATATATCATTAATCGTTAAAAATAGTACTGAAAATATTTAAGGGATGAAAAATTACAATTGAAAAAATAATATTAACTGAACTTTGTGTCTACATAGTTTTTGTATTATAAACATTTTTATCTGTGTACTAATCTTAAGCGTTTATCCGTTCTAGTTTAAAAAAAAGTATATTAATGGAAATCAGAATAAAAACCTTCAAAATAAATTCCAAAATGCCTGATAAACAATCGATTCGAGACATATTTTGTGATCGCAAGTGTCTTAACAACTTTGAAGGTACGTTTTTTTTTGGGGTGTTTGTTTCTTCAAGACATCTTATTGCCTTAGATTTTGATGGGAGGCATGGGCAGTGTTTCCTTCACTTCAGCGATCGTATCTTCTATTAACGAACAGCATCCCCCGCGTCGGGAGGGCATAGTGAATAGATGAGCGATTTGCACGTAAATGAATTGCTTCCGTCAATCGCTATCCGACATAACTTTTTTTCTTTTCTTCGGTTGTTTCGGCTTCACGATTTCTTCCTCCTGAAACATATTCAATACTTAGAAAATATTTTGACAGACATGATACTTCCGGTTATACCGGAAGTGAGCAGCAACTTTGTTATTTTAAATAGAACACCCTTTATATTATTAACTTTTCGGATTCTACGTTGAATTTTAATGCCACTTTGTGTAAAATACCCTAAATTTTCGACATATTAAATTTTTTTATGAAAAATTGACAGATAAAAACCTTTTTATTAAAAATTCTAGGTGAACAGCCCCAATACCAAAAAAAAATTGTCGGGTTAATTATAGTGGGAAGATCAAGGTAATTGGTGACATGTCAAAAACTGCTTTATTGTATACAGGGTTCGTAAAAAAAGTTCAACTTCGCAAATGTCAAATATCTCTTTTTTTTTTAAATGGAACTAGCAGTTTTTTCTTGACTGTATTATAAATAATATTAATATAGTTAGAACTGATAAAGTATGGAGGAGACTTATCAACAAAAAAATCTAGCAATTAATAGCTAACATATGGGAACAAGAGTCGTTACCAGAAGCATGGGAAACTGCTACAAAATAGGAAAAAAAGACGAATGTTTGAACCATAGAGGGATTGTATTATTGGATAAAGCTTATAAAATTATGGCAAAATGTATAGAAATTAGACTGAAGGAACGTGGAGAAAATCTGTTTGGAGACTACCAAGGTGGTTTCAGAATAGGAAGATCAGTGACCGACCATATATTCACTCTGAAGCAAGCACAAAGAATGGGATACGAACACGACATACCAATATATGCAATTTTTATTGAATTCCAAAAGGCATACGACACTATTAATAGAAACCATCTATAAAAGATTGTGAACCACCTCAACATACCAAAAAAAACAACAGATAAATCTCGAAAACACAAAATCGAAGATTAAAGTTAACCAAAAGTTATCAAACAATTTTGAGACAAATGCTGGACTAAAACAAGGAGATCCTCTGTCCACTACATTGTTCAATATGATACTAGAATGAATAGATCAGCAAAATAACTGAAAAGAACATGCAGAGAAGTCAAAGTTTTTGAAAATGACAACCCCGCAAAGATGAGAAATTATTTAGTAGAATTGAATGAACAGAAATCAACGGAAATCGAACAAGTCCTCAGCTACATCTATCTAGGTACATTTATTAAGGAGGATGGCGATAAGGAGATGAACAGAGATACAAGAATAAGAAAAGGAAGTAAACAGACAGGAGTCCTACATAAAATAATAATTTCAAAATAAAGTATCTAGAAAGACCAATCTACATCTATACAAAACAGTTATTATTAGATCAATGACACTATACGGAAGTGAAACATGGATATTGAATAAATATGAGGAAAATAAAGTAAACATATGGGAAAGGAAAATACTCAGAAGGATATTAGGAGGGGTTAAGAGAAGAAGAACAATCCAAGAATGAAAAAAAAAGATAGATATAGACATAGAAGGAACGCGAAAACGAGGAAGACCTAAAAAAAGGTGGTATAATGAAGCCATTGAAAATCTAAAAGAGGGAGGAGTGCCAGAGTGGAATGCGAAATCAAGAAACACAAAAAAATTATCACAAAGCTATGGCCCTAAAAGGCCTGTATGTAGCATTCTACAGGGTTAGTTTAAAGTATGGAAACATATCTGAATATCTCACAAACGAAAAACGATAAAAAGAAGATTTTAACGCATGTTGCAAGGTTGCCATGGGAGCATAGTTGCAAGGTTGCCATGGGAGCATATTTTCACGTTGCGATAAAACTTACAGGGTGGTCCTAAAAAGCGTAGTGACTGCAATGAATGATTTTTTAAATTTAAATATTATATAATTTTATTAATCCTTTCGACTTCTAGATTAACTTTGTTATAAGGTACCCATGCCCAAATTCTATGGTTACGCAATTATTCCTAAAGCTCAACTCTACCAGGTACAACAAAGACAGAATTGTAACTCGTCCTATATGCGCTAGATGGTGGATATATCTTATGGCTGATACCTACCCTTACAAAACTAGTTATAGTGGCGATTGGATATCAGTAAAAATAAAATTTTGCAGCTCGATCAATAAGAAAAAACCCTACAACTGAAGCAAGCGTACACTTCCAAATTTCCTATTTCTGGGAGAAAAAAAAAAGACCTTCTTAAGTTAATTAATACTAATAATGTTCCAAAATACTGGGTGCCCAAAAGATTCTGATCCATTTTAACTAAGTTGTGCTTCCTTCAAAAACATTCGGAATAATTTTTTTTTTATTTAAATACTTATCTTTATCTAATAAACAATTAACATTAAAAACCAAATAACTCATGTTTCATCTAAACTTCAACAAACTATACATTTTCAGAAGAGTTCAGCTTTCAGATAGAATAAAAATATATAGGGTGTTCCATTAAAGAAATAGACGATATTTGCATCTAAAAAAATTCCATTTTTTTCAAAGGCCCTATATAAGATTTCACTAATTAAACATTTATACCGAAAAAAACTTTTTATAAAAGGAAATTGTTCATCGAAAACCGCACCTCCCTATCGTTTCGAGATTTTTGCAGTTAAAATGGGTCAGAAACTTCTTCCAGTATTATGAACCCTTTTATAATACCTTGTTTTGAAACTTTAGGTTATTATTAAACTGTTACAACTACAAATTCAACCATAAATTTGTCTTTTAATGTACTTTTGTTTTATCATAATTCAGAAAAATGTTAGAGAAACAATGACACATTATTTGTAACTTTTTTCAAAATTTCCTAGATTTAAGAGAGACTAAGTCGCAAAAATATCAATTTTTCGTATAATATGCATATCAACTAATAATAAGTGCTTATGTATAATTTTTAATTCAACTTCTTATAACTGGATTTCTATTAACTGCCAAAAACCAAAAATAAATTCAAAAAACTTCAAAAGCGTTTACTGAACAATTAATGAATTTGCATTTGTGTCAGTGTTTCTCCAGAGGTGCGATATTTATTTATTTATTTAACGGACATACCATTTTCATACAAAATTAGATTTAAAAAAAAATTAAAAGTGGCTGAATAATATATACAGGCTGTTTCACAACAAGCTTACACTATCTATATATTGGAGACTACTCACACGATTTCTATAAAAGTTGGCATAGATAGAGAACAAGTTATAGCGAATTTATGGAAAAAATATTTTGTCAGAATATTTTCCATAAATTCGCCATAACTTGTTCTCCATCTATACCAATTTTTACAGAAATCATGAGAGTAGTCTCCAATATATAGATAATGTAAGCTCGTCGTCAAAAAGCCTAAACTTATATATATTATAAATACTAAAAGAGAGTACTTACTTCACTACTTTCTTCCGAAGTATCAGATATTTCCCTTACAATCTGCCTTTTAACGACAGTATTTTTGTTAGCAGGTTTCCTACCTCTCCCTTGTGACCTCTTGGTGGCACTAACTTCCTCCTCTTCTTCCATAAGTGCGAATAGATCACTAAATTGTTTCCTTTGGCTATCATTGCTGTTGTTGTGGGCTATGCTAAGCGCTCGTTGCATAGAATCGAGTGTGTAAATTGCCATACAGTCATGTTTTTCACAGATAATCCTCAATTTTTCCAAATGTCCAAGAACTTGATCTGCACTAGGCACTGTAGAACTTAGAGTTTTACTTGCAGTAGATCTTTTCCGTTTATTAGGAGAAGTCGATGGATACCTTGTGCTTAATAGAGAAGAAATTAGTTCGGCTAATTTGTCTATGTACTCATCACACCAATATTTAATAATTGTAAACACAAATAAATCACCGTTATCACAAATGTCCCTAGAAAATAAAGATTTGATGTAATCCGCATTTGGTTTTTCCATTTTTAACATTAAAGTGACTGCAGTTAACGCTTCTGCATGTTGTTCGTAATCCAGTTCAGTAATTAATGGTAAAACTGTGTCTATGGATATATTATGGGCATTTATAAGTTGCCATAGGAAAAACTGTTCGATACTTTCCCACTGTAAACTCGCTTTCAGAAGTGGTATTATTGTTTCCTGTTTGAACATCATTAAATGACCCTGAAGTACTTTTCCCACTAACGTTTGTAATTGTCGTGGATCTATTGCTGATATTATTACCCGTAGTATTTGAGCATTGTTAATGGTTTGTTGTTTAAAGTCTCTGTACAAATCTGGCACTATCCACATCATTAATTTTGTATCACTGTTATGGCAGGCAAACAAATCATCAAATAAACAAATATCCACTTTCTTTTCTATGCTATGACAGAAATCTTTGTAGACGCTAATTTTTAATGCACTAGTAACTGAGTGATCTTCTTTTTTGTTTTCCTTCCAAATTTTCGCTTTGAGGTAATAAATGATGAGGTAACCGAGGCTTGGTAATTCATTGTGCATTTCCGCCACTACTTTATAAAGTACATCTTTACCCAATTCATCTTTGCCAAAACCATATAAAGTTTTGAATAAAGTAAATAACGGGGATTTCATACTATCCACTAGATTTTCTTCTGTCAGCGCATCTGGAAATATTTCTCCGTTCACTTCATCTTTTATAGAATTCACCAAACATTTTGCTACTGCTGGTAAATTTTCATCATCTTCATCCAAATCCATTACTTGTCCTATTAATTTTTCCATTAGATCATTTCTTTCATCAGGATCTGTTTCGTGCTGTAGCTTTTGAAGCGTTTCTCCAATTGGACCCTCTATGAAGACTTCTTCAGATTTATCTTTATCTTTTAATTTGTCTTTTGATAAAAGCATATCATCATCTTCGTCTGTGTCATATCCTATTGCTGTATTTATTCTTAAACTTGGTTCTTCTTCATCGTCACTAAATGCTGGTTCGTTATCCATAATAATATGATTGTTAAGAAGTGACACTGACTCATTTTCTTCATATTTCACTGAATTTGGAGTTAACATTTCTTTGGAGGATGATTCTGAAGGTATGGCAGTACAAAACTCTCTGAAAGTTTCTTGAACCATACTTCTAAGATCTCTATCTAATTTTGAATTATCAAATAGAGGTAGTAATGAAGGTAGCACTCGTTTATCTAAAATTTGTCTCAATGAAGTAAATATTCCCGCTCTCACCTTCTCCACTAAAGGTGGATAAAAATTTGCTATGATTCTACACAAAAAGTCTAATAGTGTAGCTGAAACTGCTGGATGTGATCTCATGGAATGATGCATAACTAGTATAGCAGGTTCAATGTTCATAATATTATCTTTTTCACTATCAAAAAACAACCAATCATAAAACAGTGCGAGTTTTGCATTGGATACAGCTACACTTGATGTACACGTTGTTAATAACCATCCAATTACTGCCCACCTAGGTATAATATCAGAACACAATAATTCATTTGTAGGATGTATTACACCGACAATAAAACGTATTATGTCACACCGAAGGCTTTGTGATTCGGGTGTAGCTAAGTACTGTCGCTGAAACCAGTCTTGGTAACGTTTATGATGGCCAAATCTTACTTGAGAGGTTAAAAAGACAAGTTTTCTTTCCATTTCTGGTGTTAATCTTGACTGTAAAAATCTTCTTGACGTTCTATTTTGTAAAAGTTGTAAGATACCAGTAAAATTTGGGGATAAAGTCTTTGGCGACAGTAAAATATCTTTCCATAATTGCTCAAATTCTGATATTCTTGCTACATTTTGTAGTAGTCGAACTAAATCTCTTCCAATTACCAGACAATCCTGGAAATGTTCTCTCATAATACTTATTAAAAAGTTCACTTCTTTTTGTCTCAAATTTGTTAGATAAGGCGCATTGTGATCTTCTATTAGTCTTAAATATGTATAAACTACAGATGCTATTAAAAATGGAAATTTCTCTAACCAATTTCTATATTCTATAAAGACATCAAGAAGGGATTCAATAAGCGTAATATTTTTTGGGGATACATCACCTCCTGCCGCATGTCTCATCAAATTCCACACCAAAGTGTCCACATTGCTCACTGCATTTTTTATCATTTCCCTTAAAAGCCATATTAACTGTTGTTTAACCACATCGTTAAATCGTAAGTATCGGTCCAACACTAATTGCGATAAATTTGTAACTATTAGTCCAAACCCGTCACGGTTTATTAACGTTAAATCCCTATAACTTTTAGATGCATTTTGGGGTTCTGATAAAATTGTAACCAAAAGTCCAAATGATACTTCTTCATAACCTTTTTCTTTTAAAAGTGCCTTGTTGAGTGCCTCGTGTGCATCTTTATCACTTAATCCAGCTGTTGTGCTCAGAAGAAATTGGTAACTTCTTTCGAATTTCTGAAATGAATAAAAACAAAATTTAATTTTACCGCGCTAAAGGTACTGTCAGCGTCAAAATACAAATAAAAGAAGTCAAGGCGAGATTCATAATGGCGGACATTTGCTCAACTAATATCATTTTAAACGGTTTACCTCTTCTAAATCGTCTTTATTTTCAACTGAAGAAGTTAAAAATAGTCTAGAAGTTCCTGTTGAAATCACTTCCATATCGTAAAATGTATAATAACGGCCGCTACGAATTTAGCACTGTTGACAAACACGGCAGGGCCTGCATCGTTCCGTCCTCGGAAAATATTGTGTGAAAATCAAGCTCGCCTTGGTGACTTGGTCTCTAGTGTGGTGGAGTTGGTAGATGTTGACAGCGTTGCCATATCTTATTATTTTCCGCAATATATGATGAAATCAATAAATCGTTTACGTGGAACATGCCTATTATAAATACTTGTACATTAACGTTTATTTCATAATATTTTCTACTATAATCTATTATTTAAATCTCTACATAGTAAAACTTTTCTACTACGGAATTAAATCAGTTCAAGCTTTTATAAAAATCAAAATCCTCCCAAAATTAACTAATTTATATACCCATATAAGAATGGCATTTATAAACAGAATCTGGATACTCCCATAAATATTACAGGGTGATTCACTCATATTTTTAACTATGTTTTTGGGTATAAATAAACATTATTTTATAATGTCTTATCCGTAGGTATATTTATTAAAGATAAACTATTTAACTATAAAAGTAACTTATTATCGGTTTTATGTATCACTGAATCTGAAACGGATTAAGCTAATATATACAGCTTGAAAATTAACGTATACATCCTTTGTAGGGGCAAGCGGGGCAAATGTGAAAACAAAATTTTTTGTATTAATAATAAAATAATAATAATATTTTATTTACCATGTAAGATACAATGCATGTACATATGGCTAGTCACAGAATAATATTAAAGTACAATGTCAATAGAATAGAATTAATTACAGAGAAGAATCATTAAAACAGACTACAAAACTACACAACTAACTATTGTCATTAACATATGGCCAAAAGAAAAGAAAAAGGTACAATTAACATAGGGGAAATATGCCTATGATGGACCCCCGCCAATGATGGACCACTATAGCTGTATTTTCAAATATACCGCGCATAAATACACTACCAACATATTGGTTCGGTCGATTAAAGTTACTAAGTAGTTGTTTATAAGCGCTCACGTGAATATAAGCAGTTTTTGTTCAAATACATAAATAAGTTGAAATTGGTAAGTATCGATGTAAGAAAGTAGCTTGGCATGATATTAGATATCCCTTAATTGTTTTACGTTCAACTGGAACCTGCTTTTGTTGCTGCAGTTTGGATGAACTATTGGATGTTAATTGTCGAGCAAAAATTGAGGTTAAAAAGACAACAGTGGGATGAGCATAGCATGCAGCAGGCTATCCAGAACGTGCAAGACCACAATATGGGCGAGTTGTACCAACAGTCGGCTAAACCTGGTTTATTTAACCATAGGGTTAAATTTAACAAAAGTTTAAACCGGTGCGTGTTGTACCAGCGTTGTTTTCGTGCAGTTTTGTTAATCAATCATTTTGAAAGGTTGGTATCAATGAATGTTAGACGAATGAACTACTGTGGGGTAAATTACTTACGTTTTGCCAAATAGAAAACATAAAAGAAGAATTTTTAATGCGATTCTAACCTCAGTTCCTGAAGTGTTGTTTGCTTTTGCATATTATTTTATTTACTGAAAATGAATAAGAAAAAAAAAGGTCAGAAAACTTTACGGCCAAAAAAATCTTCGTCATCACTGAAATTTGATAAATCAGGATATTCCATTATTATAATTTGGTAAAAATAAAAAATTTACAGAATCGACTGACACAAAGTTTTAAGGTTAGAAAACTAGGATTATTATTTTAACCACTAACTTTTGGGCGGTTAACAAACCCGTTGGCAAAACTCTGGTTACTCACTGATCCAGTCTGGTACAACACCCATTCTGCTTAAACCATTAGTTATGTTTTAAACCTTGTTGGTACAAGTCGCCCTATGAGATATAAGTTGGCTGCAAAGACCTTCAACGTTCCCAAAACAACTTTGCGAAGGCGTTTGGAGAAACAGGACGCTTCCAAGGGTAATTCGGGAGGACGTAGAGCAACTTTCTCTAAAGCCATCGAATAGGAGATTGCTGTGGATGGTATTCGAAGTAGCCGAAAAAAATAACATCAAACATGGATTAAAGGATTCCTAAAGCGCAATCCACAAATATCTTTGCGAAGTCCAGAAAGTACATCGTTAGCTAGAGCCCAGGCTTTCAACAAGGCTAATATTGAAGCATACTTCAAGGCACTAGATAATACTCTGGAAAGGTACAATTTTGTTCCCGAAAATATTTATAATATGGACGAGTCGCGTTTGACTACGGTTCAAAAGAAATGCCAAAAGATTTTTGCAGCAAAAGGCCGTAAGCAAGTTGCTGCACTTAGTAGTGCAGAGCGCGGGCAACACGTAACCGTAGTGTGTGCAATGAGTGCCATAGGCAACTACATCCCTCCTGCTCTTATTTACCCTCGCCAAAGGATGCACGAGGAACTGATGAACGATGCCCCGCTGGTAGCATAGCATTCTCACAAGAAAAATGATGGATGACCAGTGAAATTTTTTGTAAATGGCTCAAGCATTTTGTTAGATATACGAAGGCTTCAAATGAGAATAAGGTTCTATTACTCCTAGATGGGCATAGTAGCCATAAGAGTCTTGAATCCCTGCAGTTTGCCAGAGAAAATGGTGTTATTGTGTTTTGCTTCCCTGCACATTGTTCCCATCACGTTCAACCATTGGACGTTGGATGTTTCCGTCCTCTTCATACATATTTCGACCAAGAAATACAATTATGGCTTCGTCAAAACCCGGGAAAGGAAGTAACCCAATTCAAAATAGCAGGCCTTCTCAATAAAGCTTATTTGAAGAGCGCTGTACCAGCGAATGCGATAAATTCCTTCAAAAAGACTGGCATCCATCCTTTCAATCCTCATATCTTTGGGGACTGGGAGTTTGCACCAGCTTTAGCTACGGATAGTCCGATTCCCGTTGCTGAAGATGAGAACCAAATGGAATTAGACATGCAAAAGCAATCTAAATCTGGTCTTAACTCGTCTTCATCCTCAGTTCTCGACATTTCGGTGAAAGAAATTTTACCTCCTCCTCCTCAAGCTGCACCCATTGGCGCTGATAAACGAAAAGGCAGAAGACGTGGGAAAACAGGCCATTTGAATTCAACACCAGAAATTCAAGAACTTGAAGAGAAAGTTATTGAAAAGAAAATGAAGACGAGAAAACAACAAGTTGGGCCGGTAAAACGAAAAATTGGCATTGACAATGACGCTTCTGATGAAGACGAATCCGTTTTGGAGGAGTTTCTGAAAAAACGGAAAGATGACTCAGATGATGATGATGCTAGTTGCATTTACTGTAATGAGTTGTACTCGAACTCTCGTTCCAGAGAAACTTGGATTCGATGTCAAATATGTAAGTCGTGGTGCCACAATGAATGCGCCGGTGTTACCCCGCGTTGCAAATTTTTTACATGTGAACTATGTATCTAATATATTATTATGTTAGTTTGTTCTATTTTATTATATTAATTGATCACATATTTTGTCAAATAAAACTGTTTGAAGACACTTTTATCAATTTATTTCAAAGGGATCCATCATGGGCACATATATGCCAATGGTGGACCACTTGGTTGTTTTTTTAAAATACTATGAATTATTAAATAGGAAATTAATTGAAAAAAAATTCACTCTGTACTATAATAAAGATCGAACTAACTATATATTTTCATATAGAGCAAAATAATAATTGCAAAACTAAAAAAGTTATAATGATATTTCCTTAGAGGGTCCATCATAGGCACATTTCCCCTAAATATGACAAACAAACACAAATAAAATATTTGGCTAGAATCAAAATTAAGTTGCATTAAAAGATCACTGAATATCCCCAAATTATGCAAAGGTGTCATTAAGATACTCAACTACAGAATAGTAAGCTTTGCTAAGAAGTAGTGTTTTTACCTTTCCTTTAAAAAACTGTAATGGAAGTTTTTTTAATTCCTCAGGGAGTTTATTAAAAAGTATTATACCCATATATCTTGGACTATCCCTCGTTCTTGAAAGACTGTGTATAGGGACCTCCAATACCCACGAATTTCTCGTTTGGTATCTGCCGGTGTTTATACTTCGAAAGCACTAAATATTTGTCTTTATATACATTACTAATTGTAGGAATGTAAACTCCAGGTAAAGTTAAGATATTGAATTTGGTAAATATATTTTTACAACTGGTCCCACGTGACGCTCCTTCTATAGTTCTTAGAGCTCTTTTTTGCAAAATGAAAACCCTGTCTGCATCTGATGATATACGCCAGGCAGCAATACCATATACGACATAATGGAATGTAGTTGTGCATGATAGTACATTAAGACAGTACTTTTATTAAGTACCTTATTTAGTTGATATATGCAGTAACAAACTGAAGAGACTCTTTTGCATAAGTCATCAATGTGATTTTTCCATCTACAATTTTCTGAAATCTGCAAACTTAAAAATTTTGTACAGGAAATTTGTTGTAAGGTTCCTGATGTTTGTTTAACAAGAAGAGAGGCATTCATGTTGTACTTGTTTGCGAAATTAAATCTAATAAAAGCTGATTTCTTTGCATTACAGACCAGTTTCTTACTAGTGAACCAATTCTGTGCATTTATTACTGATCCACTTGCTCCATTCGTCCTTTGTTATTTTTCTGAGTAGCTTCATACAGTAGCAATAAACATAGAAACATTTTCAAACTTATGGAATTATGTTCAGTTCTCTTTCTTTACTTTATTAAATGGACATGCTTTAGAGTAAAACGTAGAGTCCAGTGATGGGACTGCCGACAGAAGTGAAAACACCAATAAATTAATCCCTTTTAAAAATTTTATCGTAAGCCCATCGTAAATGGAATTTTTTACAAAAAAAGTACACATATATACACAGTATACGTATAGCTCATGGAGAGCGTGACGATGATTTATGCAACACTATATACGCTTCATTGTTAAGGTAGCATCAAGGGATATGACGCGTCTGTCCCATCTCCGTTATGTAGTTATCTATGGTCTTTATGATCTGATCATCCTTTATTTCCATTGCCGGTAACCACTGCTTAAGCTCCGTCTACACGCTCAGCTGCATTAAAAGACGGAACACAAAACAGTGTCCACACGGTGCAAGTATTCGCGCAAAACAGAGACCTGTGCAAATTTCAGTCAGTATCATCATGTGGCCAACGGAGGAGTGTTTTTTATTAGAAGCATTGTTTTAAAAAGAAGCAACAAATAGACTGGCGACGTCGTAGAAGCAAGTGTTGCAAAAACTGGCTATTACGGAGAAATATACATTCACATGTCAACTTGATTAAAGATTTAAGAGAAGATCCTGAAGACTGGCCTGGCTACCTAAAGATGGATGAAACGGCCTATAATGAGTTACTATCCCTTGTGGCACCTATAAATGAAAGAGAAGACACTGTTATGCGGCAGTCTATTTCTCCTCATGAAAGGTTAACCTGTACATTAAGGTTTTTAGCCACTGGCGGAGACCTCCGATACTCCGCAGCAACTGTCTGAGTATTCTTTACACTTTATTTTCCACAATGCAGGCAAAGATTTGTACAATTCTATAAATTCACTTAGAAATGTTTTTGGATAATTCCTGGTATCGGCCATTATGTACTTAACTACACGCAGATACTAAAATATATTACCGGACTGAGGCGCGGCTTGAACGACCGTCTATACGATCAAGTAAAATTGCGCAAACCCAAAACTGCGCAGTCGACCTTTTGAAAAGTCGATAAGTGCACAGGCCGCGCTTTTAAGCTCGTTCGCGCTTCCGTTTTGCCGTCTTCGCGCACGCAGTTACTTGTGCAAACTAGTTTGTACAGGTATAAGCACGTGCGAAAGACTGAGCGTGTAGACGGAGCATTAGACAGCAAGGAAGGGTGTTAAATCAACCGTCAGTCAGACAGGTGAGCACACGTAAAAGTTTTTTAGCGCCATTTTGAAAGCTCTGTTATATGTTTCCTTCTAGATTTTTAATTGGATTTATGAATTCTCTCGCATAGTATGCCTTCTAAAATTAATACCTAATATATAGTTAATATAGTCATGTGGGTCTTTGTTATGATTTAATTATTTTATAAATAAAATGGTGGCTAGCTAGTGATATGAAGCACATTGTGATCCAGTGATATGACGCGCGTCATATCCCCGTCTCTTAGAAACCTAAGTATCTATTTTTTTTACTTTTTCAGAAATGCCAAACAACAAAGCGAAGGGGCTGAGAGGGACTTGATCGGAGGAAAATCTTCTTGCTGCTGCCCAAGCGGTTGCTGATGGATCAGCAAAAGCGAATAGAATACGTACCTATGAAAAAACTCTACGCCATCGTTTAAAATCAAATAATCTCGTCAAGGGAAAGCTAGAACAACCACCAGTACTTGGCTGGGATGCAGAGAAAAAAATCGTTGTACACGTGAAGAGACTGCAAAAGGCTGGATATGTCCCAACAAAAACTGCTCTGCGCAAGATGACGTATAATTTGGCAGAGAGAATAGATAAACTCCCATTCACACATTTCTGTGAAAAAAATTGTACTGCAGGCAGGGGGTGGCTTCAAGCTTTTTTTTATCGGAACCCTACTCTTTCGATAAGGAAAGCCTAAGGGCCGAGCAGACGGAATGGACAAACAGGAGGTCGCAGATTATTTTGCCCTTTTAGAAAGTACTCTCGCAGAATACAACTTATTCAATAAACCTGCTAATATTTATAACGTTGACGAATCGGGTCTTCAACTAAACAACCCACCACAACACGTTATAGTTGCGAAAGGAAGCAAATCTGTTCAAGCAAGTCTGTGAAACCATAACAGTAGTAGCTTGTTGCAATGCCGAAGGAACTTTTCTACCTCCCTACATTATTTTCAAGGGTGTGAACAAGCAACAAGCGTGGCTAGATAACTTACCTAATGGCGCAGAGCTGGTAATTGGAGGAAAATCAGCGTACATAAACGAACAACTATTCTTAAATTGGCTGGAAAATCAGCAGGTCCGTGTTTATTCCACACCAATTCGCCTGAAATCCTTTGCCTTCCTAGCCACACTACCCATTACTTGCAACCCCTCGACCGTTCTTTCTTTATACCACTAAAAACGTACTACCGAAACGCAGCTATTGAGCGGAGACATTTTGGTCAACTCTTAGAAAAAGCCTGGTCTCAAGCGTCAACAACATCGACGGGATCAGCAAGGCTTTCGAGCCTGTGGGGTATTTCCATTTTCATCAACAATTCCAGAGCATGCCTATCTTACAGTTGAAAATAACGAATTGACAAGAACATTCAAGAGTCCTGAAAAACCTAGCACGTCAGGCACTTCTAATGCAATAATGCTAATAACCTGCAATATCCCTCAGAAGTGAAAAGGAAGCAAGTTCTGACCACTGCTGAGAATATCGCCAACAAAAAAGCCAAAAGGGAAGCAAAACCAGAGAAAGAGAATAAGTAAATGTTAACGTTGGTTCGCAAGCCTTTCAAGAAACGAATTGCTTTCGTCATCCGGAGGTGAATGGGATGAAGAGTCATCTCACGATGAAAGTGAAATCGATGAAAGCGAATTTTTCGAAATGGTTGAAAGCGTTAATGTTGACGATTACGTTCTCGTAGAGTTTGTGGGAAAGGTGAAGCCGCTGTACTATGTTGGTGAAGGTCAAGACTTCACTGTTAATTTTATGAAGGGGGGAAAATTACAGTTTATTTTCCTCCAAGCAAAAGGCGAATGAATAATACAAATGAAGAGTATTAAAAAAATACTGCCATCTCCAACAGTACGTCGTGACCACTTCACATTTCAAATAATTTTCCCTAAAACCATTACAGTAGTTTCATTGTTTGTTATTCTATAAGTTTTTCGACGGATTATTACACTTTTTTTTACCGACCATATGTAAATTGCCATAAGCAATATCCTCAACCCTTCAAGCGTAGTATTTCCAACCCCATTGGGAATATGACGCAAAATTCAACTTTCATAACCAATTTAATTAATACCTAGTTAGCACAATCAGAATCACATATACTTCCTGCTTATGATACAATACGGTTGTAGGTAGATAAAAATTCAATGAGCATGAAAAACTAGTTAGTAATAACATAACATGCGTCATATCCCTCGATGCTACCTTAATTGTGTTGCATCACCAAAAGTAATGTGTGTTGCATAAAAGCGTGACGATGACGAAAAATCCATGTTTGTTCATCACCCAAAAAAAGTGCTCAACGCGCCTAAAGAAGTTTTCAAAAATGAGATGTGATTTGTTGAAGAATATAAACATGGTTTCTAATCTATTTATTACACGTGCACCAGAGCCGGATTAACAACGTAGCAGGAGCAGCAAATGCTACGGGCCCCGCGCTTAAAAGGGCCCCGCGCATTTTGAAACACAGGTGTTTATTGTAATAATTGATAATATACTGTCTGCATTAACAAAACCTACCATCGAGTGTACATTGTATTCGGAATGCTTCGCCAAATGAAAAATTTAACTACAGAAGAAATATTGGAGAAGGCTCCAATTACTGTTAATGCTTACCCAGAAGATGTAGAAGATTGTCTGGTACAATTTGCTGCGCTACTAAAAACAGATATGGGTTCTACTGTTGAGAACGCTAAGCCCGGAGTCTTTGGAGCTAAAGTTTTATAAATTTCTTATAGAGAATTCATTAGACTCATATGCTTCCCAAATTTAGAAATTGTATTACGGATTTATTTGAGTTTAATGATCACTAACTGCAGCGGGGAACGCTCTTTTTCGACCTTAAAACGAGTTAAAAATCTAAGTTGGGAATTCTGGAACCGTTGGCGATACTTGACACTGAACACTGTTTACACTACCACTACACCAACACTAACACTTTACACTATCTTACGCGCGTTTCGATAACCAGGTTATCTTCTTCAGAGACTGAAGGTAAAACTCAGTAAAGTAAAGTAAATTTTCTAAGATTAAGTCAAGAAAAGTGTTTTTGTGATTAAAATTTATTTAGTACTTCTAAATATTACCTGACAAGTACCCGAGTTCCTTTTATTTTATTTTTTTATGTTGACTGTTTATGTTTTTTTATGTTATGTTTTTAATGTTATTGGAGTTATTGCCTACTTTCTTTTTTCCAAGAACTGTTTTGTGATTTATTTTTTTAAAATAAACTCTCCTATTGTCTTTTAACTAGTTAATATTATAAATGGCCTGTGTTTCTTTTTTAAAATTAGAAAAACGAAGTATTCTATACCCGATTTAAATAAAACATATAATACACACCTATTGTCCGAATAATATAAGAAAAGGCCACTTCGTTAGACATATACAAGCGTAGCTTATGATGAAAGTTAACGAAGTTGCCTTTTCTTATATTATTTGGACAATATAATTTTGTTTCAATTTCACCCAATTAAAAAAATCAAAAAATGGCGTGACTGATTAAATTCTGTAGAAACCGAGAGAGAAAAAAATAAGTCGTACATAGGGGAGTTAATCAATTAAAGGCAATAAAACATCCTTTTAACTAGTGTTCTTTAAGTTTTGTAACATGTCTATCGACCTGTTTCGATTTTACAGAATAAATCCTTCTAATTAGCGCTCGTCGTCGCTAGCCACTTCCAATTATAGTTCTGTGATCCCAAAATCTTCAACCCTGACCATAAGACAATTGACGTCTGCCAACGGACGCTTCCATTTTTTCCAACGCCACGAGAAACACCCTTTTCCTTTCCGTTATCGACCGCCTACGGGGAAAGACAATCTTTCGCTATCTTTCATATCTTAAGTACCTATCTTATGAATTTTGCTGTGGTAAGCATAACCCAAGGATATAACCCTAAGACCTAGGCTATAATATAAGCCCTAGCCAAGGATAGAACCCCAGGATACAGCCCTAGATCAAAATACCGCCCTAGACCAGGACACATCAATTCAGATCAAGACCTGACTGTCTACTTCAGGAAACCACTCCATATAAGCTAAGTACCTATAAAAGTACAAATTATAAATTTGTTTTTAATTTTTTTTTATTTCATTATAAATCCTCAACTATAAAAGTTGAGGGATATACCGCCCGGGGTAATTTTTAGTAACTTTTTTTATTATTAACTTTTATTTAAATTTTACAAGGCGTTTCTACCTTTTCCGCCTTAGTTTTTTGTACTTTTTATCGTCAAAAAGGTAGTGGCGCCCTCAATTTTTACAACCCTTCTGTTATCCTTGTGTGACATAAACTTGGGGTCGAATCACCCTTGAGAGGAGGTTACAGTTTCAACCCTTTTTTCTTTGTGGCTAGTAAAAAGTCCAAGCTTTTGCTACTGGCCTAGGGCCCCAAGTTCAAGTTTTGCTACCGGCCCTGCGATGCCTTAATCCGGCTCTGACGTGCACCGTAGGTGTTATACTAATTAGTTTATTAATCATGCATATTTTATATAGTTTTCTTAATTGTTATTAATGTTTGTGCAATTCTGTTGTATATTTTTAAACTGTCAATATCTAATCTGTCAGTCAAGTTATGTGAATTAAATTGTAATTAAACCTTTTTACAGAATTAGGCTTACATGATTAACTGCTGGAAGCTTCTGAGATGCTGATATCTGATTTGCGTTTTTGACACCTTTTTTAAAACTGCTGACTTCTATGTCATGACCAGTATACGTATTGCGGACTTTGCAAATCACTGTCTTATTTATTTTCTGGTACGTTAGGACCCGAGCTTCACTTATTTTAAAAGGTAGCTTTTTCTTCACAATATTCTGCGATACCGACTTATAATCAAATGTATTCCAGTCTTGTCCCCAAACATTGACAGTTCCATGGTTTTCCAAAATCTCTTGATACTCCCCTCGGTCCTAAAATTTCTTCTCGTCTTCGATATTCCTTCTCCACTCTTCCAAAAACCCTGTCTGCAGGCATGAAACTATGACCTCTTATGGGAAAAACATGTCGTATTTCCTTAAAAACTGTAGACTTTTCCAAAAAGTAGATAAAAACTGTCACCATGGTGCTGTTCTTGTTTTGGGAGGAACACGAGTCTGAAAACAACTCCAAGATCAACTCATTCTTGCCTTCATCAGACAATGTGTTTTCAAGTTTGCTCAGATAATCTAACAGACCAGAAGCTATCTCATTGCAGCCCCGACCTCCCTGCGTTTCCAACCAAACGTAGAAGATGGTACCTTCTTTGGATTGCTTTTTATGTTGATGATGTACAATGCCTAGGCTATAGAGCCAAACTTGTCTTGAATTTTTGGCAACGGCTGATTTTGTTGGCAATCGAAACAAACTTTGAATGCATTTTCTCGGAATGTATTCATGTATTTGAAAAAGGCCTTTGCTCTCATCTTATGAAGCCTATACTTGGTGCGGAGTTCATTTCTTGCTTCTAACACCTTGGTTCTTTTCATATTTACCAGAAACTCCTTACAGATAAAACATGTATCTGAATGTGGATTTCTAAAGCCGAGCTTAAAGTTTTGATAAAAAATCTTCTTGTACTTAGCCAAAGAACATTTAAATGTTGTTGCGTCACAAAATTTGTTGTACATTCTCTGTATGTTTAACTCAGGTGGTAGGTAGCTTCTTCTGCATTTTTCTCTCGAGTAGTGACTTTCTCTGCATTTGTAGCTGCTTATGTGTGCCTTTATTGCTTCAGTAATATCTTTATCAACCTGCTTTTGTACACGACCTCCCCGCTTCTCAACCAATAGCTCTCCGGCGAGAAATTTTTTTAAAATACCGGACGGTCTGTCTTTACTTGCACCTTATCTTTTGAAAAGTAGCAGCACAAACAGGAACATTACCCTTAGAAGTTCTAATGGAGTATTTGACCGAAAGTTTTCTGTTTCTCCTCTCTTTTTTATAGCGCGTAATTTTTGGTCTTTCTTGATCACGATTGTTTTTGGAAATAAGAAATTTTCTTCCCTTTTGCGTAAGGCCTACGTTTTTACTATATTCTTCATTTATTTCATCTATATTTTAAAAAGAAAAACAAAACACGTGGTAACGAGAAGCACTGATCACTGTAATAAAGCTTAAACTGCACTAACGACAAACTTATCGAGTTTTAAAATATCAGTGTAGTTATCGAGTTTTTAAAAAGTCCGTGTAGTTATCGGATTTTGAAAAACCGCAAAATTTTGGCTATGCTATAGCTCTTGCAGTTGTCGCGTTGTCATGAATCTGACGCTACCAGCTGGTCCGGCTAGAGTTGCACAAGTTTGACTTGAATGTTTGAGATTGACTTGAAATTAAGTCAAACTCAAGTCAATCTCTCTGACAAATAATTCAAGTCAAATCAAACTGGGCAATGCTTACAGGTTTGAAAATTCAAACTGTTTGTCAAACTAGTTTGAAAGAGTTTGAAAAATAATTTATTTAGTAGATATACCTTAAGTGAGTGAAATATTTATGTTAAATATAGAAAGTAGGTACAACAAATACATTTATTTGAAACAAAAAGAAAATACATTATTTTAAACATTTTTTTTAATGAACTCCAACTTGTCACCTCAAAGTTCTTACAAATTAATTGAAAGCAACAATAAATATATATAGATATATATAGATAGTGACCTATTCCTGCGATCCTTGTGTGATATTTGTTATGGATTCTTGTTGAAGCCACGAATTTAAACACATTAATTAATGTTCTAATAGACTGGTCATTTAATCGGTTTCGTTTTTTTGTTACTGCCAAAGAAGCTCTCGAAAAATAGCGTTCTATGCAGGCTGATGTTGCTGGGGTGGCAAGAAAGTCTCTCGCCATTTTTGATAAAGTTGGAAATACAGTTTCGTGGCGTTTCCACCACTTTATTATGTCCTCGATATTGTCAGCTCGTGATTCAGCTGCGTATTTGTCGATTTCGTATCTCCATGAATTTTCGTCTATATTTATTTTTGGAGATGATTGGAAAAGTCCAAACAAGTCTAAATCAAAATCGGTAACTTCATCAGACTTTTTTTCGAACACACTTACTGTACATTCAGTTTGGGTTTGGGGTGACTCTTTGACAGTGTAAGGTGAATAATAATTTTCTTTATAAATTTCTTCAAATTTCTTGATGGCTTCATCTTTTAAAGATTGTCCCCATGTCGTTAAAGAAAACGTTTCAATTTTATGACGAGGCTCCAAAATCAAAACGATACGATACATCCAGTTAGTCCTACTGTAATGCTTAACAATTTTATCGCGAGCTGCCTGAAGGGCAAGAATTATTTTTGCATCAAGATCGTCTCTATTTTCTTTATTATCTAGTTCATGCTCATCAAGTATCATATTGATCCCAATAACCACCACAGGAAGGGTAGAATATTTCTCTCCTTCTCCTTCTCCTTGAAACTTTGAAAATACTCACATGTTCTTTCAATAACATCCCATTCTGTAGCATGTATTCGAAAATTTAAGACTATCGGTATTGTCACAAAGAATATTAATCGAACGTTTGAATTGTAACGCCCAGGACAGCATTTCCAATGTAGAGTTCCATCTAGTTTTTACCTCCAGTTTGGGAATGGTCATGTGTAAATGTAATGAGTCGCAAAATTTTGCGAAGTTTAATCTTAACATTTCGGAGTTTTTAATTTTTTTACAAATTATCTTAACCTTTGCAATTGTTGCAGTATTTTCAGATATTGTACTTTCGTTATCACTAGTATCAGAGTCACGTTGCGCAATATGATATTCAAACTTCAAACCGTTTGAAGAAGTTTGATTTCAAGTCAAACCTAAAGATACAGAAATCAAGTCAAGTCAAACTTTCTTGCCTAAAAAGTTTGATTTTCAAGTCAAGTCAAGTCTGTTGAGTAAAATCAAACTAGTTTGACTTGATGCATCTCTAGGTCCGGCATTAAATTTTTGTATAGAATCCTTGTATAACTCAATTTCGGTAAAAATGTACTTATCGATTTTTAAAAAAACGGTCCTCAATTGTTATTAATGTTTGTGCAATTCTGTTGTATATTTTTAAACTGTCAATATCTAATATCTGTCAGTCAAGTTATGTGAATTAAAGCCTAATTCTGTAAAAAGGTTTTATTACAGTAGGTAATTCACATTTTTATTAATTGACTATAGCTTACGTAAAATATTGACTAGCTTTAGATAAGATCAACCATTTTAAATTCCATAAAAGTCACGCCCAGAGTTTTTCAAGACAAAGATTCGTTTTTTGCCCCGCTTTACCCCAGCGAATTAAGGCAGAAAATAGGAGAAAACTGGAAAGTTTATGATGTTGCCTCGTAGTTAGATGTTGTCAAATTACTTGGCATACTGGCATCGTAAATAATTGTCTCATTAACGGCTCTTCGATAAAAACTGTAATGATAATATTTCTACGCATTTTAAAATAATTATTGGTAGGTACATGATGCTTATTGGCTTGTACCACATGCTGTTGCTAAATACATTATGTAAATAAAATTTTTTTTATCAAGTTCAATTATGAACTCTGTACAATTAGTATTTAGTGTCAACATGAACGGAAACGCACTCAAGTTATTTATAATATTTGCATACACATATTTGATAGTTGATAGAAAAAAATGACATGGTCTAAAATTAGAACCTATATATACGTCTTGTGTATGTTTAAAATAAAAATTTCGGTCCAAATTCATAGTTTATATTATATAAATCGAGGTATATGTAAATCATTGTAAAATGGTTAGTAGTTTTTTTGTAATATTGTGACAATCTATAAAATATCACGTGCTGATGAATAGCTTGTGTTATTTGAAAAAACCGCCCAACAATTTAATTAGAATGGCGTCCATGGCTGCGTTCATAAACTTACTCCAGTGAGTAGAGAACAGTATGATCACGTGATTAGAAAAGTATGTTTGATGGTTACTCGGAGTAACCGTTCAGAGGCTACACCGGCCGGAGGCAAATCAAATGTCATTGTGTTGTGTATGAATTTGGGGTTATATTGTTCATTTCGAAAATAGAAATTAATTAACCATGGATGAGTTGAATATTAATAATCAAATAATATCAATTTATCAATAAAAATAACCTGGCAGTAATCTGAACTGAACTACTGTATAAGCCAAACTGTCATAACTGTCAGAGTATATAATACTCCATTAAAAAGCGGAGTATGCAGAGTTTACTCCGGGTAGGTTTCTGAACGTTTATAAAAGCATACTCTATACTGGTAGAGTAAATTTATGAACGCTTCGGAGTAAACTATCTTTACTCTGAGTAAGTTTATGAACGTAGCCCATTACTTTTTTTAAGGTTGCCAAGCTGCACATTATATCCTACTTTTCCGGACATTTAAAGATAATATTTAAATAAATAACTTTTAACTTTTCCAAATAGGAAATTATTTTTAAAGTGAAATGTATATGTAAGTGAAATTACAGTCTTCTTATTTTTGTCGTTTTAAATAATTGTTTTCAAACAACTTTTTTATTTATTGCAACGCTAAATTATACAGGTAGGTACGTTTGTCAATGCTGCTTTTACAACTGACTTGTCAATATGTCAATGTCAAATTCCTTATCTCTTGTCATGCGTCGTCATACAGTCATCGACAAATGTAATTGTTTAAAGGCGATGGGCGATTCTTGACAAAAGCGAAAAGTATTTTTTTATACATTTAATAGTGTAGAATTTAGTTTTAAGATATGAAACCAAGTCAAGACTGATAATATTTTTTTAATATTTACTTGTTTCGCGTCAACTTACAATGAGTTTCTTTTTTAAAAGAAGACACCACAGGGAAGAGCCCAATATAGCCGTTATCGGAGCTCCTACAAATGTAAATCATGATATACATGTAACTGTTAATGAACAGGGTCTTTTAACAGGTAATAGAATTCATTTTAACGATAAATAACATAAAATATTATATTGTTTATTTGTTAATAGGTCTCCCATCAGCTTGGATGAGACAAATTGGTACTCAAATTACTAAAGATGAACAAAGAGAAAACCCATTAGTTGTTAAGCAAGTTTTGCAATTTTATAATTATTCTATATTACCAAAGGGCAATAAAGAAAGGCCCGAATTTAAGCATATCATTACAGAAAAAGATATTGTTGAGGAATCTAAATTAATTGATTTATACAGCCTTTCCAAGGATGCTCATAAAAGTAAAGATTCGTTGTCAGATTCAGAAAAAAGTGAAGAAAAAAAGTAAGTATATATTTTGATGTAATTCCAGTAATATATAGAATTATTTTTATATTTGTTTCAGACCTACCTATCCAGTTAGGCCTCCTAGAAGAATAGATGCATCCAATTTAGTGGAAACTAAAAAATTGGTGCCGAACTTTGTCGATTTAACTCTAGTAGGTGATATTAAAAAAGAAGAGGTGGAAATCAGAAATAAATCAGATTCAAACACCGATTTATTCGATGATGATGTAGTAAGAAGACGTAGTGGAATGTCAGATGAAGACTACATGTTAGAAATTCGTAAAATTTGTAATCCAGGAGACCCGGACGATTACTTTGAAAGAAGTCACAAGGACTTGGGATCTGGTGCCTCGGGAATAGTATTTTCTGCTACTTGCATTAAAACCGGAGAACTAGTTGCTATCAAGGATATCGATATGACAAAGCAACATAAAAAAGATCTCTTACTCAGTGAAATTAAAATAATGAAAAACTTCAAACACAAAAACTTGGTTAATTTCTTGGATGCTTTTGTAGTGAATGATGATCACTTGTATGTAGTCATGGAGTTATTAGATGGAGGTCCTTTAACTGATGTTGTCACTGAAACTGTAATGAAAGAAGGGCAGATAGCTGCTGTTTGTTACGAGGTCTTACAAGCCATTAATTATTTACACGAAAGAGGCACTATTCACCGAGATATTAAGTCGGACAATGTTTTGTTAGGTAAGTACAATTTATTGGGGATTCAATGTAAGTGTTAGGATAGAATAGAATTGAATCATAATTTATTTTATTCAGGTATGAATGGTACCGTGAAAGTGACAGATTTTGGATTTTGTGCAAACGTGATCGGTAACGAGCAAAGAGAAACTATGGTAGGAACCCCATATTGGATGGCTCCCGAAGTCGTAACAAGACAAAAATATGGTAAAAAAGTAGATATTTGGTCTTTGGGTATTATGATCGTCGAAATGTTGGATGGAGAACCTCCGTATCTTCGAGAACCACCTCTAAGAGCTCTATATTTAATAACCGCAAATGGAAGACCGAGTATCGTCAGATGGGAAAATTTGACAGATAAATTACAGAGTTTTATCGATTTGTGCCTTCAAGTTGATGTCGATAAACGAGGTACCGCCAAAGAATTATTGCAACATCATTTTTTGGATGAAAAAATGGAACTAAAGACGCTCACCCCTCTTATCAGGGCCGCCAAAAAGATGCTACACAAGTCTTAGAAATATATCTTTTTTTGGGGGACATTCTCTCACTGAAAGAATCAACTATTTGAGACATTTGCTATTATGAGGTTTGAAACTTTCTAATTATAGTTTTATTTCAGGGTAAGTAAGCTGAAAGTTTTAATATATTTGTATAAAAGGCTTATTTATTCTTAGATTCAACAAATTTATGCAAAGCCATATGTTATTGTTCGACCAAATTTAATCAAAAAGAAATTGTCAATTTGGTCGATAATAACTTTTTCCAATCGTTTAGTACTTTAAGAAATCGACTACTTCAATTTTTATACTCAATTTACATTTTTTCAAAAACTGAGACAGTATTTAAAGTAAAATTGTATTTTATAATAACCAATACATGAAGGGAACGTAGTAAGAAGTATATTTGTACGATTATCACATTTTATTAGAAACTAATTTCCTTAGGACGTGGTATGGGTTGCTTATAGGTCCTTACTTGTCCGTCTATCTGGTCTGAGATTGTTAGTCTCTGATAATATGTTCCATCACAGATTATATACTAAAGGTGCCTTTAGACCATAGGATTTTGCATTTTAACATCAAAACAAATGTAAACAAAACAGTATTGCTGAGAGAATCGGAGAATAGATAGAGGTAGAACAAATAACCAGAGAGCGGACCGTGCTCTCGAGCACGGTTCAAGTTTCGGTTAACCAACCTTGAACCAGACGTTTTATGACTAAATTTGGTCCAATCTATGAACCAACCAAGAACCAACAGGCAACTCATATCACGTCCTAATCATAATAGTGTGCCTACCCTGCCGAAAATTCTTACGGTTTCCCTTTTTGATGACTTTTTTCCCAATGGAGAATGTTTCGATATTTGACTGTTACTTCATGTAGTCTGTCATTTCTAAAAAGTATTGTTCAATCAAGTAAAGCTGGATTTATAAACTATGTTGTTCCCGTTGTTTGTTGCTCGTCTTGTTTTCCACGTTGCTGGCGATTCGTTGTTCATAGTTGTTTCTGCGAAAAAATTTTATTGGTTTTTAGTTGAAATTTGATTGGTAACGTAGGTGGCGCATGTCATACGACAGAAAAATTGACGCTACAGATTATTTAGGTTTTGTTATTATTTTTCGTATTTGTATCAATATATCAAGAAAGTGGGATAGTAATCAGTTCTGTAACAGCAAATCAATTATCAAAATATGTGAAGCTTGACACGATTGGTAGATATGAAGTCATGTGGCACTAATTTCAGTTCATTGGCGGAACTGCGATACATGAATAACAAGATTTGGTTATTTGAGAGCAACGACGAACGACGTGGAATCGACGAACAACACGACAACAACGGTTTATAAACGCATGTATGTGATCAGAGTTTATAAATCCAGCTTTAATGTAGCAAGAATGGAGTTGAAGGTAGGTAGAAAAATAAGTAACCAGAAAGTGTAACTAAACTATTTACACTTTCTGGTTACCTATTTTTCTACCTCGGACCCACTTTAAACACGCGCATGTGTAAAATTGTTGTCTACAGTCGAATATCGTTGAGTTATTTTTGTGCAAAGGGCATTTAGTTTGTCAATTATTAATATTAAAAGTATTCAATGTGATTTATTACGCGCGAAGCTAGATTTTTATATAAATTTTTATCTAATTACGATGCGATGTAATTAACTTTGGTGGTATCGGACCAAATATTTTTTATCTATATATATATTTTTTTTGTTTTGGAATTATTGTACCAAACATAGTATATTCTATCAAGTTTTGTTACACGATTTTATATAAAACGTTTTCGGATAGGATCACCTTGTATGCAGTGCTTCCATTAAGGTCAATTTCTATGAAAATAATATATTTTTTATACAGGGTGGATTATATTAGTAGAAATAACTCTTTTTGTATGATCGCACTGTATATATTGAGATCGGAAGGTAGCGGAACGAGCTGAATAAATTTGAAAAATTATTGCGGAAAAAATTCAATATTCAATATTGATTTACACAGAGGCGAATCAAATGTTGAATTACACCCTGTGTATGAAAACCGAACTTTTTCGACTTTCAAAGTTATTCAGACGTCACCGTACACATACTTTCTTTATTAATATTATCATGATGAGTGTATTTAATTGGTAAAATTTTATAAATAAAGATATGGTATTATTCTCTGGGGTTTTTATTTCAATTTCGTCAATTTTAATTCACAAAATTCCCTATTTTCTCATTTATTTTGTAAATGGCAAATATTACAAAGCTAGTATTGTACAACTAACGCCATCTAATCTAAATCTTTAGTAATGCGCATTTTCAATATAAAAAGTCTTGTACAAACCACATAACTATGAATTTTGAATTGAAATTTTAGGAGTGCATTCTCAAAAGACTAGTCTACGTGGAAAAAAATTTACAAGAGCCTAACTTGAAGAGTTTCCGAATTATAAATAATAAATGTAAAAGTAGCGAAAATTTTCGAAAATCCACTTTCTGAAACCAAAATTTATACTTCGTTTCAACATGTTTTGTTTTGACTTGATGATTCAAGACTAAAACCCACAGCAGGTAGTCGTTAATACGATAAGAATAGCAGAGTATCGTACTCGTTTCTCCGAAAACCGAAAATATAATGCCTAATAGTATGATTATTTTTGAAAGTACTACAACGGATAAGCACATTTGTAGTAACGAAAGGTTAAAATGGGCTATGAACATCTTTCAAGGCGCCGGGAGCAGATGGGATTTTCCCAGCATTGCTCCAGCAAGGACAAGACGAAATTCTACTACATTTGGTTATAATTAGTCGATGCAGCTTAGAACTGGGTTATATACCAGAAGCATGGAGAAGGGCAATAGTAACATTCATTCCAACAGCTGGAAAAAGGGACACAACAAACCCCAAATCGTTCTGACCAATTAGTTTAACATCGTTTGTATTCAAAACGATGGAAGAAACTATTGACAAATATATTAGAACGGAAATCCTAGAGAGACTACCTCTCCACCCGCATCAGCATGCTTACCGGGCAGTCAGATCTACGGAGACTGCACTGGTACAACTGATGGAGGATATCCGAGGTGCTCTAGACAACCAAGAATCCGTAGTATGCGCATTTTTGGATATAGAAGGAGCTTTTGACAATACTCCTCATGAGTCTGTCAAAAGAGCATTAATTAGAAGAGGAGTAGGCAGCACAACATCCAAATGGATGTCGGAACTTCTAACCAAAGACATTGTCTCCATCTGAACAAGCAGAGGATGTCCACAGGAGTAGCATCCCCATTAATGTGGAGCCTGACGGTTGACGAACTCCTGTGTGGTTTGATTGACCTCTGAATATCCTGCCAAGGATATGCCGATGATATATTGTCATAAGTCAGAGAAAAATTCGAAAACACCCTTTGTGAGATCGTACAAAAGGTTCTGAACTATACAAATAGCTGTTGTAGGCAATTGGGACACTTAACATCAACCTCACCAAAACCATCTTAATAGCCTTCAATAAGAAAAGAAAACTAAACGTCAAAACCATTAAACTTGATGGGAACGAGGTTGAATGGAGACAAGAAAGTCAAGTATCTAGGTTTGACTCTAGACAGTAAACTCCTGTGGAACAATGACTCTAATGGTATGAAAGAATCTACAAGGGAGAAATTGGGGTTGCACGCCAAAAATCCTGAGCTGGTTGTACACTGCCATAGTGAGACCAATGATCTCTTATGGAGCCATTGCGTGGAGTAGTCTGTGTATGTATTACAGGAGCAATGAGAACATGCCCAACGGCAGCCATGGAAGTGATTCTCAACCTCACACCACTACATATGGTGGTGGAAAGAACAAGATACAGACTAAAGTAGAGAGGGAATCATTAAAAAAAACCACCTCCTTCTTAGAAATCAGAAGACTTGGGACATGCCACAAGATGGTATGATGAAAAAATATAACTTTTCAAAGAAATTCGTTACGGAATTAAGCAACAAGAAGGAATTGGATCCAAATACCATTACCAGACTTGGAAAGAATGCCATTCAATGGTACACAGTTGGCTCAAAAGCAATAATAGAAGGAACTGTGATAGGAATGTACGAGTCAGGAACCAAACACTCTGAAAGCTTGGGAAAAACCTTAACTATCTTTCAAGCGGAAATTCACGCCATAAGAAAGTGTGTCCAGTTCAATATTGATAAAGGATATAGAAGGCAAAGAATTATCATAATGTCGGATAGTCAAAAGCAGCCGTTAATAAAGCACTGAGCTCTTGTGTAATCAGTTCCAAAATGGTGTGGGAATGCCTAGGCAAACTCAGTGAACTAGGCGAGAACAATATATTCACCTTACTGTGGATTCCAGGACACACTGGAATAGAAGGAAATGAAAGAGCAGATGAACTAGCAAAATGGGGGACTGAAACACCCTTCTAGGGGTTGGAGCCCTTTTGCGGTATCAGCTCCAAAGTATTGTATATGGAAAGAGAAATAGGTAAAGCCGAAAAAAAGAGAAGATCTGACCATTGGAAAGATCTAGTAGGGCGTAGACAATCAAAGATACTTCTGCATGGGTGACTACAACCTCTGTTGAGATCAAATGAATGCATAAGTCAAAGTAAAACTGCACTAAGAGTTTTAACAGGGATCCTATAACGGGACATTATGGCCTGAATGGGCATCTGAAAAAGCTCAAAATAGTGGAGGAAGAAGAATGTAGATTCTGTGGCGTGGAAGAAGAAACCTCCATCCACATACTTGTGAATTGCACAGCAATTCAGAATTCCAGGGCACAACACTTATGAGATTACTGGATAGAAGAGGGACATTTACCTAAGTTAAAGCCTGCAGATATCCTAAAATTCCTCCGGGAAATAGGACTAAAAGGCTTTCCTCAGGAACTAAGTAGAAGTAAGGGGACACAAATAGATCTTTTAGGTCTCAGTGAATGTCATCCCAATATTCATACATACATATGATTATTTTACAATAACTGAATTGTTTGGCTGGTAAAATTTTTTAAGTTATTTAATTATTCTAAAAATAAAAATACTAAATGTGTCAAATTAAGAATAAAATCAGACCTGTACATGAAAATTGCACAACAAAGGGGTCTCCACATTGGATATAAAAAATGTACTCGTATCTATATGATGACTATAACATAAATCAGTGCAAGAAATGCCAAGGTTATAATCATATATAGTTATGCTATATGTGTAATAAAATGCAGAGCAATTTTTGTGCAGGTGATCATAATTCTGACGCGACTGTGATAATAAAAATAATAAAAAATTTATAAATTGCATTCATGCAAATCAGTTTTTAACAAAAAAGAGGAATATTGATCATGTGGCCACAGATAAAATTAACTGTGACACATATATAAAGCTAAGATGAACAAAGTTATTAGCACAACAAATTATCCGATGAAGCCAGTATTTAATAACATCAATAGCACTGGTTATCCCAATGGATAACTTATCTTCAAAAGATTTACAAAACGACTTTTCTACCTTACCATCTTCTCTTGAACAAAATTTTGAAATACTGGAATCATTGCATGAACATCTGATTGAGCAAGAAACCATATAATATATATTATATCAACACCTGAGAACTTGATTCTTATCTGCAAATATCCAATAAGTAATTTATGTGTCAACATAAGAAGCCTAAACGCCAACTTCAGTAATCTACAAACTTCATCGGAAGCTACTCAGTGCAACTAAAAATTATTGTATTTTCCGAAACTTGGAAAATTGATTTCTTGTCGTACTTTAAATTACCGGGATACAAAATGTATTATAATGAAAGTTGCATTAATCAAAATGATGGTGTTGTAATATATTTCAAAGAATATGTTAATGAAACTACAGAAATAATTGATACTGGTAAGATAAAAATTTTACACTCTACTGTAAGAATGGACAAAAATATTGTAGTTATTAGAAATTTCTTCTAGGTATAGATGCCATGTCATACCAAAATGTACATTTGTACATGATTTAAATACTTTTTTAACAAAAAAAATAAACTCTAAAAAACACATTATTATTGGTGATTTTAATCTCGATATTCTAAATATATATAGATAATAATAGTCAAGAACATTTGAATAACCTCCTAGAAAAAGAATACTCGCCATGTTTCCAAACTATTACAAGACCATCATAACTACTAATCCAAATGAAGGATCATGCATTGATAATATGTTCAGTAATTAAATCATTTCAAACTAAATCAATTAAATTAGAAAATCTTTTTAATGACCATTTTCCACTATTTTTCGAAATTGGCAAAACAAACATATATAAACCTGGAAAACAGACTTTAGAGATTTTGAATAATACTCAATTACGAAAAGAAGCTGAAAAAACAAACTGGAATTCTATGTTATCAATGGATGACCCTGGTAAAGTAATCAAATTTTTGTTTAAATTAGTGGAAGGGTATATATTAAAATCGAAAACAAAAATAAAAAAAAGAAACAAAAATTGCTCCAGAAATCCTTGGATTACTGGGGACATATAATACAATTATGTAAGAAAAAAGAAATACTGTATAGAAAATGGAAAAAAGAGGTAACAAATATAACTTTCAAAATCGAGTACAAAAACTTTGTCAAAGAATTAGATAAAATTATTAAGGAAGCTAAAAGTATGAGTACAAAGAAATAGAAAAGAACTCGGATGATACTATAAGCGTATATGGCAGATTATTAATAACAAACTAGGTAAAGCTAAGAACAAAAAAGAAAATATCAAAATTATATCATAGAAAAAAATAATAATGTAAAAATAACAGACTCTAACGAAATAGCAAAAAAAAATGAACTACCATTTTTGTAGGTAATAAATAGTTAGCGAATAAAATAGAAAAACAGCAAAATAAAGAACGTAAAGTACCCCCGATGAACTCTAAAACTATTTTTCTACATTTCACTAACAAAGTTGAAGTTTCAAATGTAATTAGAAAACTAAAAAATAAACAAGGTGGCATTGATGGGGTGAACACTAGAGTCATAAAAATTTTATCCAACTACATAGCTGAGTCTCATCTCATATAATAAATAACTGCTTTATCAAAGGTAAATGGCCCGAAGAGCTTAAATGTGCTGAAATAGTTACCATCTATAAGTCAAAAAGTAAACATGATCCTGCAAAATACAGGCCTATATCACTGATTTCGAATTTTGAAAAAATATTGTAACGTTTATTCTAATTTATATTTACAATTAATTTATATTTACAGATTTATATGTAATTCAGTCCTTATTTAATAATTTATGTAATACACTAAACACACTAGTTATAATTTATATGAGAGTCACTTAATAAACACTTTATCGAGGCACGATTACTTTCCTTCGGTATCAACACTGACTGATTGACTAATTGCCTGCAGCGATGCTCGTGGCCTATTTATACTCGCGCGCCGTAATTCTAGAAGTCTATCGACGTTCTGGCGGATGCACTGGGTATTCTCGATGTTTCGTATTTTGGATGGTTCTCGAAAATTGGGCGGAGGAGCCATAGTCGTCTCATACGGGGATTTCACTGGGGGCACTAAGTGAGCATATTAATGCAGTAGCTCGCGTAACAATACTGGAAAAAATCTTACATGAAAGACTATCAAGCTTTGTCAAAAATTGTAACATAATATCAAATAAACAATATGGGTTTTAGAAAAATAAAAGCACTAAAGATGCGTTAAATTTTATTGTTGATAACATACTCAACAAATTAGATAAAAGCGAACCTATTGCCATCACCTTTCTTGACTTAGCAAAGGCTTTTGATATGGTAGACCATGAAATTTTGCTTCAAAAAGTATATCACTATATGGGATTAGAGGTAATGCTCACAAATTGATATCGAGTTATCTAAAAGGAAGGTTGCAGAAAGTCAGAGTAAATGGTGTTATGTAGCATGTTTGATGAGGTGAATATGGGTGTTCCACAAGGAACTGTTCTGGGACCACTTCTATTAATCCTTTATGTAAATGATTTACTTATAGATTCACCAGATGGACAAATTGTATCTTTTGCAGATGATACTGCATCAATAACCTACGGAAAAAATTGGGCTGAAGTAGAAGAAAAAATGAATTTTCAATCAAATGAAATATCTGACTGGATAGCATTAAATAAGCTCTCTCTAAATCTCGGTGTTTATAGCATTTGGTAACTATTGTGACAGTGTACCAGTTAACTTGCAAATAATAATTAAAAATAAAGATGTAAAAAGGGTTGAACATTGTAAATACCTGGGTTTAAATTTGGACTATAGATTAAAATGGAATATTCATATAGACTTAATTTTAAGAAAGACAAATTATCTAAGATAATGCAACAGAAAACTTTAATGATAGTATATACTATTCATTATTCCATAGTATTCTAAGTTATGGAATTATAGCCTAGGGGGGGGGGGTGCTTATCAAACGCAAATGACTCTACTACAAAGATAATCAATAAAAATTGTTTTATGTATGAAAAAATTCCGTGCAACATAGAACAACAGTTTGCCCTTGAGCCTATACTATACTATTATGAAACTTTTTCAAAAGAGTATACTGAATCGACAAGAGTATTCAGCTACCAAAAATGTCAAAAACAGTTAGTAGTAAAAGAAGCTATGTTAAGGCAATTCTGATTTTCAACAGTCTTCCTATTGATCTTAAAACTATTAATAATAAAAACAAAAGGAAAAAAGAACTGAAAAAATGGATAACAGAAAATATTAATTAATGATATAATATATTATGAAATATGACTCAAATATAAAGTAAACAAAAATAACTATGCAAACAAAAGAATATCACTCTAAAATGCAAAAATCAAAAGTAACAAATTGAAATTGATTTAGTTATAAGTCTAGTTTTAATTTTAGTTATAAGCAACCAGTCCCACGAACAGGTACTTAACTGTGCTTACCTCTGTGGGAATACACTGGAAAGTACTTGTACTACCTATGTATTTATTTATTTTTTTTACTGGTTAAATAAATAAATAAATTCTATTATTTATTTGTGCTTCGAAAGATATATGTCCGAATTTTTATTTTATCTATAAATATTTTAATCTGATTGTGTAAAAATAAAAAGAGCTTTCGTTGCTTGTTTTCCTTTATCTGACCTGTACTGCGCCTACATACTTTATTTCCAATGCCCTTTTTATATTTATATAATGGGATTAAAATATTTATAGATATAATAGAAAGTGGGGATTTCGGGATAATTATTTTTAATATTGTCCCAGAATTTTAGTTTGTGATAAATCTTTCACTCCGAAAGTAATCTTGTATTTAAAACTAAGAATGTGGCGTTCCATGGCAAAAAAGTTGCTTTTATCGCCGGATGCGAAGTAAATTTCGAAAAATGTGTTTGAAACATCGAGGTTATAGTGTAACCGATGCAGCAAAAGAAATATGTAAGTTGACCAAAACCCCAATATTCACATTAAAAGACATTATAAGCCAATACATAAACGAAAAAAACGAAGTGACGCTAATAAAACCAAATATAAAAGGATATATAATCCGAAGAACACGATATATGTCCTATACCAAGAACAAATGATACCAACCCTAGATTGCATAAAAAAGTGGTTAATTAAAGATGAAACAGGGTGATGAAATAAAACAATTAAATTTGTTTAAATCTTCATTTTATTTTGAACTAACGTTCAAATTAAATTAGTGACGCGTTTCGCTACACAGTAGCTTTTTCAAACTAGTGAAGATACAATGAAAAACTTTTAATTTATATAGTGCCTAAATACGGAATTCTAAGATATTGACAAAAGTATTATAATATATTTAAATAGGGATACGTACAAAAAGTGTCTAAATACGGAATTCTATGAATATTACAAAGGTATTGAAAAATATTTCCTGGAAAATTTATCCACAACCATCACATCTTTTAGGTAAAAAGGTTTAATAAGGGAGAATGATATCTATTTGGTCGTTAAGCAGATTACCTGAATATTTGTTTTTGTTAATCTCGAGGGCGTCTAAAAGATTTAATTTAAAGGATTTGGGTTCTACATGCAAAATTTCAAAATTTGAGTCGAAAGTGTGTTGGTTTGTTAATAGATGATTTGAATATTTGGAATCTAATTTGTTGTTATCATAGCTGCGTTTGTGTTCTGAAATTCTAGTTTTAAAGTTCCTAAAAGTTCTACCGATATAAATTTTGTCACAGTTGTCGTTACCACATTTTAATTTATAAACACCTGATTTGTTTAATTTTGAGGATTTAGATTTGTTATTTTTAATAAATTTAGATAGATTGTAGTCGGTTTTAAAGCAAATATTCATATTTAAAGATTCTAAAAATGATTTGATTTTTAAGGATGGTGTTCCAAAGTATGTTAAGCTTTTAAATTATTTATTAAAAGCTTATTATTATTTTTATTTTTATCTGAAGGATATACTTGTTCTAAAGTGCGTTTCTTTATCTTTTTATTTATGATATTGTCAATTAAGTTTGGATCGTAATTATTATTAACTGCTATTTGTTTAATGATATTTAGTTCTTTGTTGAAATTATTAGTGTTTAATGGGTCTGTTAAAAGTCTGTGTATCATACTATTGAAAGCTGCTAATTTATGACTGAATGGGTGGACCGAACTATTATGAATTGTAATGTCTTTATGTGATGGTTTGCGAAATATAGAAAAATCATGTTTATTGTTTATATTTGAAATTGTAAAAAGTTTATAGACTTATTTTCTTCATGGTCTACGGTAAATTTTATATTGCTATGAATTGAGTTAATATAAGTAATGTCTAGTTGTCTAGTAGTGCCAGTGAAGCTCGCTAAACATAACGGTGCCAGTATATAAATTGTGTGTGTTTATGAATTATTTTTTCTATATTATCCATTAAAATTTCTGCTAATAGAGGACTGAGGGGGTTGGCCATAATCAAACCATCTTTACTGCTATAAATCTCTCCATTGAAATGAAAATAATTCTGATTTAAGCACACTTTCAATAAATTTATTATGTCGAAATTAAATTCTTTTATTTCATCATTAGTATGGATCTTCATCAAGTAAAAGCCTCATCTATTCAATTTATGAAACAGGGTTTTTTGTTTCTCTATTTACTGCCAGCTTTTTTGATTTATTTACAGTCAGAGTTCATGTACTTCTCACTTTGCTCCTTTTCGGTTTTATTTAAATTTCATAACACTTATTATTTAAAAAATGTATCTTTTATACCTTCCACTGTTTTGCAGATTCCCTCTGTATAGTACAAAATATTTTTAAAATGTGGCCATTATTAAACTACATCTTTTTTATTTGAAACATTTTTTGATAACATCTGCCAATCGATTCAGGGGAATGTTTTACTTATGTCAGTGAATTATAAAACGATATTTCCAGGTAATAGGGGAATTGACAGTGAAAAATTTAAAAAACAACAAAAAAATTTTGTGACATGAAAAATGCTTAAAACCTGTGGTTTTTTGGGACGAGAAATCGAAAGACAGTCAGTTTTTTTTAAAATCATTCGTTCACCTTCAAATGAAGAGATGAAATTTTCGAAAAAAAAACGCATGTTCAACATAAAAAGTCTTGTAAATACTACAAAACTGCTAGCTATTGTAGAATATAATTATTCAACTCGTTAATTAAGAAAGAATATATTAATTACCAAAGTACAAAAATAGGTGACAACCCTCGAAATTATCTTGTCATAAACTCACCGACATATATTGACATTAATCTTATATCCTAGTTAGTAGGGTAAAAGTGGGATAGACGATAGATTTGAAAAAAAATTGTCACAGCTTTATTTTAAATTTTTTAATTGAAACAAAATAAACTTCAACGTTGGTGCATTGTGCAGGTCTCGTATAACCATTTTAGGCATTTTATACACTGAATCCAGTCTACTTTTTGTATTGTTTAGTTATTGCTCAAAACATTCCACACAGCGCCAGTCAATCATCACTGGCTGAATCAGATGGGACATTTTATTTATAAATATACACCTATAATCAATAAATATCAATTATTTTTCAGAAATTTTAAAATATAATTTGAGGCATCTCTCCCTTCTACAAGATGCGGCGTCTCTCCTTTTAGATATGGAGAGACGCCGCACCCGTTTATTTACAAAAGTCGAAAACATAAAAAAAAATTCACAAAAAAACCTACATAATATATCATATATTTGAAATTAATTTTGTAAATAAACCAGCGGTTTTATAGAAGGTTGAAAAGGCATCAACAAAATATTTCTATGTGATAAGCTGACGTACCACTTTCATCACGTGACATGCGGCATCTATCCCACTTTTACCCTAGTAATATATAAAATCTTCCCCTTTTAAGTAGGTTATTTTATTTTCCTAGGTAAGATCGTAATCTGCAAGTCTTTGAGGCATTTTTCTACTACGTGTAGGTCTACTGGAAATTGGTTTACTTCCACCTTGAAGAGACTGAGTTTCTTCAGATGCATCTGGACGTGAGCCAATGTCACCTTCATGTGGTACATGACCATTAGTTTTGGAAGAGTGAATGAGACTGAACGTATCTAGCAGTATATGGAGTGGTAAATTTGTTTCAAGTCTGTTTTCCTCTTCTTTATTGTCGTCATATCTTGATTTCAATTAATTGCTATGAACTCTAATTAACTTGTGAGGTTGACTAAGTAATACATTGTACATTACTTTGCCAAATGTTTTCAATTACCTTTCCTTCCTTTCCAAAACTTTGAGTGGCTCATTTTTACTTATACCGCTTGTCCTCTGGTTGAAAACGTCGAATTCTCGCACCGTTTTTTTTTGTTAAATTGTTCTTCCATTTTCGTGTTTGTTCTAATTCCTCTGTGATTGTCCGATGGAAGTACCAGGTCTAATAAAATTCTTGGTTTTCTACCAAACATCGTTTCGAATGGAGAATTTCCTCCAGGGACGTTTCTGTTTGGGGTAGTTCGGTATGTTTGTAAAAATGTGGTAATAATTTCTTCTGTAGTCTGTCCTCGCATTTTCTTCAATGCTCTTTTAAATGAATCAACAATACGTTCGGCTTGGCCATTAGATTGTGGATGGTATGGAGGAGATCGTATATGTTGCAACGGCTACTCAGTTTAGAGAGCACCTCAGGTGTAGATTCTGAGACCAAACTAGTACAAATTCAGAGAGTAGTCATACCAGTTCTCGGGTAATTCTACTTGAAATTTATTTAAGGTGAAATAAAGATAAATTATGAAAATTAAGAAAGGTAAGTGGGCGCCACTCTGAATAATACTAGCTTATTTGTTATTCACCTCTGCATTATAGCGACAAATTCTGGAAGATGGGAAGGGAAAAAAACTATATGAACAACGTTATTAAATTTACAAGTTGTATATTGACTAAAAAAAAATGAAAAAAAAAAAATTGGCTAGTTATTCACGATGTATGACGACATATGTTGTGTTGGAGAGCAATTCCAGAAATATTGTATACTTTCCTGTTCTTTCTTTAGTTCATCTTGTTCCTGGTGAAGTTGTAGATAAACTTGTAGAGAAGCTTGTAGATGAAGTTGTAGAAAAAAAACTTGTAGATAAAGTTGTAGGGAAACTTGCAGTCCCAGATAAAGTGGAGGTAGCTTTCTGGTACCAGATAAGTATCCCAGGTAAAGTATCCCAGATAAAGTATCCCAGATAAAGTGCTGGGGAACAAATATAGTATCAAGAACAAATTTAACCAATTTAACTAAAATCCAGGATGTCTGAAGTATGATATTACAGTACAGATAATATTTGATATTAAAGAAAATTATTTGATAACGTGGTTCATACATCTTGTATTTTTAGATAAAAGAAATACTCAAAGAAAGCAAATGAAAAAAAAAACGATAAAATCGAATAACCGATTCTGCACCGGTAAATACATACATATTTTAAATACGTATATATTTTTAAATAGGTTTGAAATATATTCAAAGATAATATAAAAAAAACCTGAAAAAAAAACAAATTCATATCGATATATATTATTCCTGGCACTGGAATGACATTGCTACATAATAAAGATAGGAAGGTAGAAACTATTAAGAAAGGAGAGTTAGTTATACATTTAAGCGAAATGACTTACCACTCAAATGAATGCACTTCTTAAAGATGAGATAAGCCAGAAAGGCTTCAATAGCACATGTATGCAGGAAAAAAAGAACGAAACCCTTTTGCCACTTGTTTAAATACACGAAATCATGTGAACGACCACCGACTTACGTCTCATGTTCGTGTCACGCTCATACGCTTTGACCAGGAAAGGAATTTACATTTCAGTGGTGAATTCTTGGTTCATATTTGATTTATAATTGGTAGAAGAAGAGATAAGAGCGAGCACTGAAGTAGGAATATCAAAATAGAAGTGACTATTTTCACGACAGACGGACCTCGATCGGCCCGTATAGAAACGTTGATTTCGACTCTCGTCGACAGTAAATATATTCAGCCTTGAAACATTTCTCGGTGTTGGGTATGAGAAAGGACTGGCTATTCGCCGCCCATACGATAATTTATTAATTCAATAGAGGGAAGTAAAGTGAACGAAATTAACGTTACAATGTTTGATTTGATTCCATTATTTTGACAAAAGTCACTAAATGTACTGCTGGTGAATTGTGTTCCATTATCAGATACTACAGTTTTTGGTATGCCAAAAGTTGCAAATAAAGAATTCAATTCTTTAATTGTAGAATATGACGTAATAGAATTCATTTTAATAACTTCAGGCCATTTAGTATATAAAAGCATCTACAACTATTAAAAAGTTTTATCCTTCAACAGGTCCTGCGAAGTCTTTAGGAATTCTTTCCCAAGGCATTTTCAGAATAGGCCAGGATGTAAAAGCACCATTTTGGTTGGGAATATCGAAGCTTTGCAAACAATTTACGCATTTATGTACATATTCTTCGATTTCTTTATCTATTCCAGGTCAGTATACGTAATTTTTTGCTAGAGCCTTTATTTTTTCTTTACCTGGATGTCCTTTGTGTAGTTGTTTGAGAATTCTAGCCTGGTATTTTTTTGGAATGACTATGCGATGACCAAAAAATATATAGTGAAATTTCTGTAATTGTACTATTATTTATTCTGTGGTCAAAGTTAAGTAAATGATAAGCTGTCCATTCGTCTGTAAAGTGTGAATTTGGCCGCCCCTGCCTGCCCCCCCTTAGATTCGGGGCTGATACCAGAACTACAATTGACTGACTAACTCTTCATTTTCATAATCTCGTTCATCTTCCGAGCCATAGTTTAACGATATCCTAATAGGTTTAATGTTATCTTGCAAGTTGTCTACTTTCCAAAAATTGTTCTCGATATTCATTACATGTTTGACGTAACTTTCCCAATAAAAGCTTGAATTATTAGGGAATACTTTACTCCACACATTTCTAGTGGCTTCAGTTCCCAGTGATAAGGCAGAAAGTCTTAAGATGAGAACATCGACGCGGTCTTCTTCGTCACTGGTGGTCCCTATGTATTTTTCAGCAATGCACTCAATTTTGTATTTGCATTTTTTAAATACATCAGCAGTTTTCAAAAGTTTTGAATACGATTGTCTGTGTAAACAGGTACCTAAACCTTTTCTTAATCCAAAAATAGCAAAGAGTGGTTTATGATCGGTTTGTAATGTGAACCTTCTACCAAAAATAAATTTATGGAACTTGGTAAAAGCGAATATAAATGCCAGCGCTTCCTTCTCAATTTGACTGTATGCTTGTTCTGCTGAAGTGAAGTGAGTGAACGAAATCAGGGTAAATAGCTTTTTCAGAGCCATCAGGAAATTTATGAAGAATAATACTTGCATCAAAACCATACCCAGGTAACACAGACCTCTCCGCGAGATCTCTGAGAGGTTATAATTAGGATCTTATGCGAACTCCTATTGCGAGGTCCCGGTGATCGCTATGTGCTGTAGCTAAACGAAATTCTCACTGGTATCTCCAGGAGAAATCTCGGAGAGCTCACATTCAATTTTCATCTTATTGCGAGTTCCTAAAGTTATCTCGAATGTAACTTGAATAAGAAATTCTTATTGCTAGCTGCTAAAGTTATCCCGAATGTAACCAGAACAAGAAATTCTCACTGCGACTATATAGTATTTATCTATGCAGTTACAATATGTTTACATTTACACGCGAAATTTAGTTTTAGTTTTAGTGGCGTCTGACGATTACTATGATTACTGTTCTGTTTATTATAAAGATAAAGAGATTATTATTTGTTTGCATAAATATATTTGTTTTGTGTGAATTTGACTGGATAGGTAACAAGGTAAGTGCAGTTTTTCACAATATTCTCATTTTAAAAAGGGTGTATTTGTTGTGTAGGCCTACTAATTGTACTGTTAATTTGGCCGCCATTTTAGATTCGTGCTGATACCCAGCAACCGCCAAAAAGGAATTTATTCGTTCAAATTATATAATAGTTTATCCATAGTTCCTAGGGGATTTAATTGGCGTATGGCGAAGATGTATTGTATATTCAGTCATAAAGGGAAGAGAAAATTCCACAGACTTACATTTTACTTAAATTAATTAAACGCTGCATGTTCTTCATTGCTAATTAGAATCCTATTTTGATATTTTTATAGAAGTTGTATTTCAATGGAATTGGGGGTTCTGGTCCCAAGGATCATCATGGATACGCATGTTCAAGAACATTTTTACAAATGAACTAGGAATGAAATGCTCATGGAAGGGACAAAGAGGCAACATACGATTGGAAAATATGAACTTTATTGGGACCTGTATGTGTAAGTAAAATTTCAGACTGGTTTATTTGCTTAATGGTACAGTATAATTTGTAATACTCTTATCCCATTCATTTTATTATAATGACCATTTGTGTTGATTTGTTCATTTACAAAGTATGATGTTCACAGAGGAAAGTTAATTATTTAAAATTGGAGATAGATTGGTATGTTGTAAATGAATATTTTTTCGGTAATGATTATAAAACATTTCCATAAGAATTGTAGCGGATTTTTTGCTCTTCGCAATTTCCATTTATTTAATTTGTATTCTATACAAAATAACTTAACACATAATTAATTGTGTTGTTTTGGTGTATGCATTTGTATTTTTCTAGATGTACTGAAACAGACATGGAAAACCACTGACAAAGAATTTGAGATATTTTCCCAAGATTGGTTGAGACACTGTTCACAAAGAAAAAAAAGGGAGGATTTAAAAAATAATTAAAATTAGTCAATACGGAGAATGGTAAGTCAATGTTTCCTTTGTAAAGGTATTACTAAAGCTCATATTCAATAGATTCAAGCGTGATACCTGATATGAGCACAGTTTTACCTCACACAAACATGTTTTAATACCTTGACACCGTATTTTACTAGCACTGTTTCTGGGAAAGATTAAAACTATGTTTTTTCATGGTATTATCCTACTTGAATACTAGTTGCGTTAGGATTAATTACTAGAACCAGTGCTAATTTTGACTAACCAAAGCTATACCTTTGAATCTATATCCTTATATTCACAACTTTATGATTAAGCATGGCTACACAAGTAGTATATAGGACAATTAAGTATTGATCTTCTTCTAAAGATAATAACATAGTTAACAAAACTCGTGTCGCGGTAATGGAAAATTTGTTTTGGTGTTTTTGTTAAAACTGTGCTTACAATGATTATCGTGCCAAAGGTTCCAGTATGATATCCGAGATATCCAGTATGCCAAATCAAATTGTTTTTTTATATTGAAATCATAGCTATACAGAGTTGTGATGTTATTATTATAAATATGTGTTGGTGTGTAAACATTTCTTATTTTCAACCAACACTCTGAGGGGTATCGAAAGAGCAATGAAATATATATTTTTTGTATTAATATCCCGAATATTATGGTTTACCATTTGCTTTCAGGTCCACACCGAAGGTGATAGCTAGCAGCTCATTTCTTTTTATTTCTTTCTTTTCTTTTTTATGTATATTAAGTTTTTATAAAATAAACTTAAATTAGTTCATTGGTTGTTTCATTCATTCATCCTCTCTTTTGTGGTCATAATAATATAGTATTCTGATCTTGATATTCAGTTTCTCCCACGAGCTCTCAAAGAATCTGTGGGATGTATATGATCATTTTTTTACTTTTAAAAGATAAACTTTAGTCACTATCGTACATCGTACCTCCTGGTAAGTTTTACATGATGAAAAAGAAAACATTCTTAATAAAATGGAAGCATATTTTTTTTACAATTATAAAACAATCTGCGGCGAAACATTTAAAGTTAGTTTTGATAATATCTAATAGAAAACAACTATAATTCCTCGCCACAATGGCACACTGGGCATTGAGGATATTGTGAAATCTTGCTTTTAACCTGATCAAATCTGATGGTGTGAATTTGCATTCTCATTCAACTTTTTATTCAGTCTTGATTGAGAAAGTTTTTCTATCGAATATCTGAAGTAAAATGCAGGTTTTTTCAGGTGAAAAGTTAGGGATTTACAATATCGGATGTCGCTGTCCAGCATATGCCATAGTAACGGGGAAGTAGTTGTTTTCCATTAGATTTTACAAATAGTAACGTTTTTCCTAATTCTGAAATTATTTTTTTCAATTCAATAGTTTCCTTTTTCAATATAGAATATCTTACACTACTCTCAATGCGAACTCTTGAAGACCACGCCAGAAGCATTGCATGCGAATATATCGCAAAGTGACTTCTCATGGATCTCACAAAAGGCTATATATGTGAATTTCCTACAGAACTCGCCAGAGGCACTGCCTGCGATGATCACACAACGAGCTCACAGAGACGTCGATATGAGCAATACATGAGAATTTCCCAAAGTAGTAGTAACAAGATGTCACAGAGAACTCGCCAGGGTGTATTGTTCGGGAATTTCTACGTGAGATATCTCTAACACTTCGCTGAGAATATCCCGGCGGCGGACATTTGGAGGAGATATAGAACTCTCAACAACCTCTCATAGAGGTAACAAAAGTTGTCACAATTTCTTAAAAAGAGATCGCGGGGATATCTTTAGGACCTCTTTGTGTTGCCTGGGTAGGAAATTGAGTCCGCAGCTACAATGATTGGTAAATCTGGTTTGTAGTGCGTCAATAGTAAGTCTGAAGAAAGAGTTTTCTTAATGTTGTCAAAGTATTTTTGGCATTCAGTTGTCTAACTGAAATTGGTGTTCTTCTTCAACATATTATCTAACGGACATCGTAAATTCTTCAGATTTTTGAAAAATTTGCTGTAATAATTTACTGCTCCTAAGAATGATCTAAGAGTTGTAATATCAGAAGGTGGTTGCATTTTCTGAAATACTTCAATGCGCGAGTTATCTGGTTTTATTCCTCTTTGCTTAAAATGTTACCTACCTAAATATTTGATCTGTTGCATAGAAATTTTGCATTTGTCGGATTTAATTCTAAGACCATAATTTTGAATTCTTTAAGTACAGAATAAAGATTTGCATTGTGTTCTTCCTGAAATGATAATGTCATCAAGATATGCAACAACCTTATCCATGCCGGCGAGCATTGTATCCATGGGTTGTTGGAATGCTCCAGGTGCCATTTTGACTCCATATGACAGGCGATTAAAATTTTGTCATAAAGTTGATGCCGAATTTGCTGCAGTATCAATTTCAAATATCTTAATTATTGCATTGTACCGGTCATGTAGAGGTAAATATGAAAAGTTTATTCAATGTATTGAACAATTATTGGAAGAGGTAAACAAGAAATTTAAAAATATAGCTTTAACAGGTGATTTTAATGTAGACTTTTTAGCAAATTCAAATGAAAAAAATGCCTTGATAAACAGTTATACTGCTTATAATTTTAAACATTTGATAGAGGAGCCTACGCGAGTTTCTGCAAAATCAGCAACTTGTTTAGATAATATAATAGTTAACTTTGAAAGTTTTTTTAACGTCAATATTATAAAATTAATTATGTCTGATCATTATGGGTAATGTAGAAGAATTAGATACAGTTTTAAATTATTCATATTGTAGGCCACTAACAAATGTCGGAAAAGCAGAGTTTATATTTACGATGAACAAAATAAATTGGGATGAGTTTTATATATCTATAGGGATCAAAATTACTTAGCCAAATTTCTGTGTGACGAAATTAGTCATGCAGTAGAATTAGCATTTCCACAAAAGCTTGTAAAAAGCAGATATGGCAAGGTAAACTGGTTTGATGATAGTTTAAAAAATATGAGAACTGAACTAACTAATAAGAAAAAGCTGTGGTTGAGTACCGGAAACCAATTACATAAAGAAGAATTCAATAATTTCAGGAAGTCAGTACAGGAAGTCCTTAAGGGATGCTAAAGCTAAAGTCTTATGACAACATATTATTAAACAGTAATAATATTAGTAAAACTACTTGGTCAATCATAAATAATTTTAATAATAGATCTAAAAAAAACATCCCCAACTAGTAACTTGACTGCAAACGATTTCAATGAATATTCTGTTCAAATAATTGACGATGATGTTGCAAAGAATCCTTCATCAAGTAAGGATGGATCTAAACTGTTAAATATATCAGTTAAAAATTCAATATTTTTAAGACCTACAGATGAAAAAGAAGTTATTGAGTCAATAGCTTCATTGAAAAACTCAAAATGCATGGATCCTCATAATATTGGTCATGTATTCATTAAAATTATTAGAGATATTCTTAGTAATCCTCTGGTACATTTGATTAATATATGTTTTGCTAATGGTGAGCTTCCAGATAGCTTAAAATTATGTAGAGCGACACCAATACTTAAACAAGGTGATCCTAATTGTATGTGATAACTATAGGTTTATTACAATAACTCCAATGTTATCAAAAGTTATTGAAATAATTTTAAAAAATAGGTTAATTGAATTTCTAGAGGGCGGTAATTATTTATGTGAAAGACAATATGGTTTTAGAACATTATAAGGTCGACTACTCAAGCAGTAACATATATTTTATTTCTACAAGAGCTGTGTTATGTGATTTATCTAAGACATTTGATTAAATCAAATACTACTTAACAAATTTTGTAAGTATGGAATAAGAGGGACAGTCTTAAATTTGCTAAGATCATTCTTAACTGATAGAAGACAGTTTATAATACATAATAATATTAAATCGGATATACAGTTAGTTAAACATGGTGTGCCACAAGGATCGGTATTAGGACCTTTACTGTTTGTTATATATGTGAATGATTTGACAGAGTATATTGATATTGCTGAAACGTTTTTATATGCAGATGATATTACCTTCTTAATTAAAAACGCAGATTATAATCAGCTTGATGCAGCAACAGCTGAACTCCAAAATAAGTTTGAAGGGTATTTTAATGCTAATGTCCTTTCTCTCAATAAAAATAAAACAAAAGTTATTAATTTTGTAAAAAGAAATGAGAGACATGAAGGTGAGAATAGTGTAAGAATACTAGGTTTATATCATTAAGAATTCTGACCGTACCATGCCTCTTTATTTTGGAAGCTATTTTATATGTGCATAAAAACAAACATAAATATAACACAGGATCAAATGTTCATAACTGTAACACTAGGAGTAAGGATTTTATTAGATTACCCAAAGTAAATCATATAACTACCTCTAAACAAACGGATTTTATTTATTGTAAAATTTACAACTCTATACCAATTGAATGGACAAAGTTTAATTATGAAAAGTTGAAGTGTACTGTAAGGCATGCACTTGAGAGACTGGCTTTTTATTCATTAGATGAAGTTTTCAACTGTAACTGATGGCTGGGTTAGTCAAAATTTTAGGTGAAATGTTTTTATATATGCGATGAATCCCTCAGAGAGTCACTTAAGGAAGGGACAGTCACTATTAAAGGGAAAGAAAGCCTAGAAGTGGCAGTTGACCAGGTTAACGAGGCAATGTTGAATGCCTGTCCAGAACGAACAAGGCAACGCAAAGGGAACACAGTTTGGTGGAATAATTACCTAGAGGGATTAAGAACCGAGGTAAGAAGGCTATTCAATAAAGCCAAACTCAACCAAAACTGGGACCTATACAGGAGTAAGCTTACTCACTATAATAAGGAGATCCGGAAGGCCAAAAGGGACTCATGGAGAAGGTTCTGTGAGGAAATTACAGAGACCACAGAATGCGCCCAAATCCACAAAGTTCTGGCCAAAGAAGGCTCCAATGAAAAGGTGAGTCTCCTGAAGAAAACGGACGGGAACTATGCAGAAACGGCTCAGGAAAGCTTGGAGTTGCTGACAAGAGCACACTTCCCAGGAGCTATCATGTATCTAGGTCGGCAGGAGGTAGCCAGAAATCTCCAAGAGGTAGGTAGACCCAGTCGGGAAGACTGGCAAATTGCCACTGCTATTACAAGACCAGATAAAATAAGATGGGCGATAGATGAATTCCAACCCTTTAAATCACCGGGAGAGGATGGAATCTATCCAGCCCTACTGCAGAAGGGTAAAGAGGCATTAGTGCCGCAACTAAGTAAGATCTTCAAGGCTAGCCTAGCTTGGAAATATACTCCGGTAATATGGAGGAAGGTGAAGGTCATCTACCTTCCGAAAGTAGGTAGAATATCGGACCAAACGCCCCAATCATATAGACCAATTAGCCTAACGTCCTTCCTGCTTAAGACTTTGGAAAAGCTAGTAGATAGGTACTTAAAGGACAACGCTCTGACAACTCGCCCTCTAAGCGAGCGTCAGTATGCCTACCAACAAGGCAAGTCAACAGACTTGGCTCTGGATGACTTAAACAGGCTACTTTCCAAGTCGATCGATGACAAGGAAATAGCAGTAGCTACTTTTATGGATATAGAGGGAGCATTCAATAATGCGTCTCCAATATCTATAACCAGGTGTATGGAAAGAAGAGGAATCGAACCCATCATCTGCAGGTGGCTTGCAGTCAATCTAGGGAATAGGATAATTACATCCACCCTGGGAGAGACAACCATCACGGCGGGGGTGGGGAGGGGTTGCCCTCAGGGAGGCGTGTTATCGCCCCTTTTGTGGGCGATTCTTGTAGATACTCGAATCTTCTAGTACGGCTGTCCGATGAAGGTATTCAGTGCCTAGGGTATGCGGACGATCTTGCTGTCGTCATAAGAGGACGGTTTCCAAACACGATATCAGAGCGCACCCAAAATGGCGCTTAATATAGTAAGTGGCTGGTGTAGGGAGGAGGAACTGGCAGTGAACCCTCACAAAACTACACTGGTACCGTTTACAAAAAAGAGAAATTTGCAAGGTCTACAAAAGCCACAAATTAACGGAGTGGAAATTCCATCTGCTAAAGAAGTTAAGTACCTATAGGGGTAATCTTTGACCAGACATGGAATTCTCACATCGAAAAAACCACGCACAAGGCCAGAATCGTTCTCGGAAGGTGTAGGCAGATGTGTGGGAAGAATTGGGGATTGAATCCTAACATGACCAAATGGTTATATACACAGGTCGAGAGGCCAATGATAACCTATGGATCAGTAGTCTGGTGGCCCAGGACACTGCAGATTGGGGCGCAAAGGCAGTTAAGTGGTATCCAAAGGCAAGCTTGCCTAAGTATCACAGGGGCCATGAGAACGACGCCGACTGCAGCCCTGGAGGTAATACTGAACCTGCCACCACTGCATATCTTCGTTCAGGGAAATGCAAGATCTGTAAGTCACAGATTATTACAGGGGCCTCCTCCGATAAGTCAAGGACAAGGTAAGGTCTACAAAAAGCTATATGAAGAAATAAAGGCAGATCCAATACTGGGAATGCCAATGGATCAGATTGCCCCACAATATAGTTTTAAAAATGAATACACAGTAATCATTCCAGAGAGAAAGGACTGGGATACAGGGCCTCCTATAGAAGCGAATCTCAACTGGTACACCTGATGGCTCTAAAACAGACTCTGGAGTAGGAGCCGGAATATATGGGGTTCAAGAGAAGATCACGATCTCTCTAAGCCTTGGGAAACATGCCACTGTCTTTCAGGCAGAGGTAATGGCGGTGCAATGCTGTGCAGAAGAGTTGATGAGACGGGAGGTAGATAGCCAAAGAATCGTCATCTACTCCGATAGCCAAGCAACACTAAAAGCGATAAGCTCATATCGGACGACGTCAAATCTGGTGTGGGAGTGTCGCAAGGCCCTCAACAGACTAGGTAGTCATAATAGAGTGACCCTAGCCTGGGTGCCAGGCCATCAAGGAATAAAAGGCAATGAAAAGGCCGATGAATTAGCCAAGCAGGGAGCGACGGAGGTCATGATAGGCCCAGAACCTTCCTGCGGAATTGCTAAATGCCTCACCAATAAGGAGAGCAACCACCAATGGATAAACAACCAGGCGTTGCGCTGGTGGCATGAAACTCCGGGGCAAAGGCACGCTAAGCTATTCCTTAAAAGCCCTTCGGTCAGACTGTCACGCGACCTACTATGTCAAAGTCGAGAAACGACGAGGATAATGGTGGGAATGCTGACAGGGCATTGTAGGCTAAGGAAGCATATGCACACAATTGGCCTAGCAGATGACAGCCTATGTAGGTTATGCCAGGAAGAAGACGAAACCGCGGAGCACTTACTCTGTGAGTGCGAAGGCCTAACAAGGGTGCGGTTTCACCTATTCGGAGAAGAAAAACCGAGGGCAGAGAGCTACGCAAAGGAGGCGGTATCCAGGCTAATAGGTCTAATAAAAAGAATAAAGCTAGATATCGAGCTCTAAATATGGCGGAGGACCACAATAGATCTGCAAAGGTCGCAGTGGGATAGGACAAAGAGCCACTCCAATTCTAATCTAATATATGCTAGACTCAGATGCCGAATTCGCCGAAATTAATACTCAGTCCGCGATATGATCAGATGCCGACAACAGATTCTATTTCGGCATTTGTTTACTCTAATTTATACATTTCGCGAACTGAGCAATTCAGACTTGCTCAAATGCCGATTATGAATTTATTTTGGCAGATGATTACTTTTAGTTTTATATTTTGTCAATTGTACTATTAAGAAATAAGCAGTTCTCGATATGTTGTATTTTCTAAAAAGAAAGAGGCGAATTTTTTTTGCGAAAATGCATAATTTTCATTTTTTCGAACTATACCTACTCGGCAAATGGACTCTATAAACAGGCGTCTACAAAAACGTTTGACTCTTGAGATTTTTGAAGCGATATTAAGCTGATAAGAATAGATATTATTCATTGATCTGTGTTAAAGGTCGGGAAGAGGATTAAACCAAAATAAATTCATAATCGGCATTTGAGCAAGTCTGAATTGCTCAGTTCGCGAAATGTATAAATTAGAGTAAACAAATGCCGAAATAGAATCTGTTGTCGGCATCTGATCATTTCACTTTGATCATATCGCGGTACTGAATATTATACCGTGGGATATTTTAGAAAATATATCTTCAGGAACAGGTATCGGATAACAGTGTAGTTCTAGAGATTCATTCAGACCGGTGGGGTAGTCGGCGCATATTCGTAGTTTTCCCGTAGGCAAATATGAAAGTTCCTGAAACCAGCGGATTTAATATGAAAATCGAATGATTGATTGGGTTAGGTTATTTGAAAAAAAAAACAAAAAAAAAACCAGCCGTGTCGTAGTTAAATTTTATTTTGTATCTTGTAATATTAAAACATATTTGGATATAAAAATTCACGTACCAACTAGTTAGAGTAGGTAACTAAACCCTCTAGTCAACATATTATTATTATTAAGCGTTCGAAAATAAATAATTTTTTTCTTTTCACTTATTTTATTCAATATAATTTACAAGTTATAACATCATACAAGAGAAACTTTTCCTGGTAGATTATGTAAAAATTAGTTTAACCGAAAAAATAACGAATACAAATAACACTATATTTATCGTAAAAATAATAACTCTTATGAAGAGTACAATTTTTTTTTCAACAACTTCTCTCAGTTAACGAAATCGAAACGCCTCAAGACGGAAAAAAAACTACAATCCGTCGGCGCTTCAAAAAAAAAAAGAAAAAAAAAGGATTGCGTGAATACTATGCAATTCTGATTCAGTAAACCTGCTTAAAAACATTAAAAACAAAACATACGCAAATAAGAGAAACTGGTTTCTTTTTTTTTCAATTTTCTTTGAGACTCTCCAATTTAGTTTCATATAGTGTCAAGGAAACTACTAATCGAAGCAAGTCTTCTCACTTGGTTTGGTTTTAACCTGCAACAAAAACGAAACTAAAAAATTCCAACCCTGATAAAATAACTAAAAATTATTTATCCCCACGAACCATTATTTTATATAAACAGCGGCAACGTTGCACCTTTCGGATGAATCCAAAAAACCAACATAAAGTTTGTCCAAAATCAATTGCAAAACTTAAAGCACTTGTTCGTCTCCCTTGCTGATGCCTAATCAAAGGAAAAAGTCGACAAGAGAGTCGAACACTTGCTTATCCACATAGAATCACTTCAACTACTCCAATTATTCAACCCTCGACAACCCTATTTCTTTGGTTAACAAGCATCTCAATCCAAAGTTTCATAAATGCGTCGCTTTACCCTACAGCTTCTTGAAAAAACCCTTGTATGTCTTACTGCTCAGCCGTGAAACGCAGGTTTTGCAGATCTATATTGCCGACTTTTTCCTTTGATAAGGGAGTCGAACACGTACTTAAGCATACAGAACCAAATAGACCCACTCAAACTTACCTCCACCTTTACTAAGGTCACAATTGTCCAATTACTAATATCACTACAAAAAGGATAACCGCTCTGTAGCAAAATTAAACAAACTAAATAAGTTATTTAGCTTTAATTAACTTCAATCCGACTTAATATAAAATACACATGACACGACTTGTCAATCAATGTAAAGAATAATCATAGACATTAATAGTAGGTGACAAGGAGGTTTATACGTCATTCTCCCCGTCTATGTTTTTCTCCTCCTACCACAAAGTCGTGTAGATGAGAAGGTAGCCGGCGATTCCTCTTGGGTCTTTCGTTGGCAGGTGTTTCTCCCCTAACTTCTTGTGAAGTGCCCGGAAGATTCACGTCTTGAGGATCTGGAGTGGGGCTGTCTGCGTTCACTGAATGAAAGGATTCATCAAAGGACTCTTCAATTGAAGAGCGAGAATCGTTCGGAAGCGGGGCTAAATGCCTATTAGACACTGTACTCTCCGTGCCGTTCGACCTTCGAATTACGGAATAGTGTGGATTATAGTCAAGCAGTTCAGCTTCTTCCACCAAGGGATCGTTTTTTGAGCGAACGTGATTTTTAACGAGAACCGGTCCTGGCGCTAACCATGTAGGCATTGATTCTCCATTGGGCGACCTCCGCGGATGTTTGAAAAGTCTCTCGTGAGGCGTCTCATTGGTAGATGTGCAGAGAAGTGATCGAATGGAGTGAAGAGCGTTCTTCAAGACTCGTTCCCAGTGTTCTACTGTTATGTTGTTGGAAAGCAAGCTGAGTTGTACTGCACGCCACAGAGTACCATTAAGGCGTTCTACTTGGCCATTTCCTCGTGGATTGTACGGAGTAGTTCGGGAAGAGGCAACACTGTTAGCTCTCAAGAAAGTTTTAAGTTCTTCTGACATAAAGGAGCTGCCTCTGTCGCTATGGATGTACAGCGGATGTCCAAACGTACTAAAAAGGTCTTGTAAGCATTTGATGATCGTTGCAGATGACATGTCTTTGCAAGGGTAAGCCCATGGAAATCGGCTATACTCGTCAATTATGGTGAGTAAATATTTATTCTCCGATTTTGATGGAAGAGGCCCTTTGAAGTCCAAATTCAGCCTTTCAAAGGGAGCCAACGCTTTTATTAGTTGTCCTTTTGTTGTCATGAAGCGTGGTTTAAGTTCAGCACATACTCTACAAGAGGTCGTCATAGTCTTTATGTTATTGATCGAGTACGGGAGGTTCTTTGAGCGTACCCAGTGGTACATCCTCGTTATGCCAGGGTGACATAGTAGAGCATGTAACTCATATAATTTATTATTATCCATGAGTGCGCAGACTCTGGATAGTGCATCTGCTGCAGTGTTTTGGGAGCCAGGTCGATAGATGATATCGTATTTAAAACAGGAGAGCTCAAGACGCCAGCGTTGAATTTTTTCATTTTTAATTTTACTAGAGTGGTTTTGGTTGAACATGAAACACACGGATTGTTGATCCGTTATGAACATGAAGTATTTCCCCATCAGGAAATGCCGCCACTTTCTTAGGCTTTCCACAATAGCGTATGCTTCTTTTTCAACCGATGGGTGTCTACGTTCAGCATTCGATAGTGTCCTGGAGAAGAATGCCACTGGTCGGCCTTTTTGAGAGAGCGAGGCAGCTATCGCATACTCTGACGCGTCAGTTTCAACAGTCAGTATCTCATCTCCATCAATTGCTACCAGTGAAGCTTTACAAATATCTGACTTTAATTGCTCAAACTGGATAACGGCACTTTCAGGTAACGGGAAACTGCTTACGTTCGTTAAAGGCTGTAGTTTAGTCGAAAAATCTTTCACCCATTTTGCGTAATGGGCAAACAGCCCTAGAGCGCGTTTCAGCTCAGCAGTGTTCGTGGGGACTGGTAGCTGTAGTAGTGGTTGGAGACGTTCTTTGTCTGGTTCAATGGTATTATTTTTGATCGTGTAGCCCAACAAACTTATGGTCAGCTGACGAAATTTACATTTTTGATCATTCAAAGTTAGGTTGTACCTTTTTGCAGCAGCTTGAAAGTTCAGTAGGTTCTGATCGTGATCGCTGTCATCTTTTCCGCATACGGTGACATCGTCGAGGTAAGTAAAAGTCCCTTTAAGCTTTTCCTTTTCTATTATATATTCGAGCGTACGCTGAAATGCTGCGACACCGTTGGTGACTCCGAATGGGATTCTCGTAAATTGATAGAGTTACCCTGCAGCTTCAAATGCCGTGTACGGTTTTTCACTCTCTTTAATAGGCACTTGGTGATAGGCGCTCTTTAAGTCTATCTGACTGAAGACACTGAATTTCGCAACCTTCGACACAATGGTCTCGATATGAGGTAACGGGTATGCGTCCAATTCTGTAAACTTGTTTACGGTCAAGGAGTAGTCGATCACGAGCCTTTTTCGGTATGCCCCTCCTCCTGCTACTAAGACCTGCGCACGCCAAGGAGATATGCTCGGTTCTATTACGCCGTCTTCCAGTAGCTTCGAGACTTCTTCCGTGATGAATTTTTCGTCTTGTTCACTATAACGTCTGGATTTCACGGCTATAGGTTTGATATCCGGAGAGAGGTTAGTAAATATTGAGGCGGGGGGCACTGAAGCTTGCATTACATTGCAGACCAAAGGTTCTTTAGATCCTCCGAAGTTGAATTGGAGACTGGAGTGTTCTTTAAGTATATCATGGCCTATGATAACATCAGCACAAAGGTTGCTGACGACGAGAAATGGCCTGTGTTTGTGTGAGCATTCGTTCATAGTTACAGTTGCAAAGCAAACACTTCTTACGAAAGATACGTTATTTTGAGAGGCTAATGTGACAGTCTGTTTGTGAGGTTTCAGTTTCAGCTGCATTAGTCTTGCTATCTTCTCGTCTATAAAGCTCACTGAACTTCCCGTGTCAATTAACGCGTCGGCGTGATAGTTGTTGAGAGTTACGGGGATAGTAGCCTTTGAAAGACTCGATGGAGAGGCAGCTGAGACAGCATTAGCAACCACTTCAGACTCATCCGAGTCCGAGACACATTCTTCAACGGTAACGGCGTTATTAGTAACCTTCATAGCTCTACATACATTAGCAAAATGTCCCTTCTTGGAGCATAGTTGGCACTGGGCGCTGAAAGCTGGACATTTGAGTCTTCGGTGTGATGCAGTTCCTCCGCAATAGAAACAGGTCCATTTACTTGGCTCTTCCAAAGTAGCTCGGGGATTCTGGGAGTTTCTAGTCGTACGTCTTGATAATGACGGCACTGGTAAAGCATTAAGATTTATTTCATTCACTCCGCTGGTCATGGCCCGGGAATCCCTTTCCGCAGTTTCCACGGAGAGAGCTTGATCGAGAGCTTTATCTAAGGTGAGAGAGTTTTCTTGAAGTAATTTTTCCCGGATTTTCAGTGATAGTATTCCAGATATAAATGCACCTCTTATAGCTTCTTCTTCATGCGTTGTAGCAGAGACAGCTTCGAAGCTACAATCGCGGGCTAAGAGTCTAAGTGACCTTTCGTAGTCGGATATAGATTCGTCAGGCTTCTGCTTACGCGTGGCTAGTAAGTGACGAGCCAGTATAACATTCTTTGGTTTGAGGTATATTTTATCAAGTACCTTCATGGCATCATCATAGGTGAAAGAATCACGTACGTGCGGAAAGATATGCGCTGATAAATGATTCATCAAAAGTTTAAGCTTTAAGGAGTCGGTACCTTTAGGAATCTCTTCGAGTATAAAATTGTCAAAAGTATATTTCCAATGGGTCCACTTTAGGTCCGCTTCTGTTGCGGTGGGATCCACATCGAACTTCTCGGGTCGTAGGTACCTTGCCACATTGGGCGGGAGTTTCGTATTAGTGTCGGTCATATTAAGTTAATTAAATTGTAGCAAAATTAAACAAACTAAATAAGTTATTTAGCTTTAATTAACTTCAATCCGACTTAATATAAAATACACATGACACGACTTGTCAATCAATGTAAAGAATAATCATAGACATTAATAGTAGGTGACAAGGAGGTTTATACGTCACGCTCACAAAGTTTTTCCACTTCCTGCTGTTGCAATAGTCCCTACACACAATTGTAAATGAGACTCAGCACGTTTAGGTCAAACCTTTCCTTCAACTACCATCAATTATTCAACATGCTCCCACGACAACCCTATTTCTTTGATTAACAAGCATCTCATTCCAAATTTTCTTAAATGCGTCGCTTCATACTGCTGCTTAAGTCGCTTGAAAAATCCTTGCATGTCACCGCTCAGCTGTGAAACAGGCTGGTTTTGCAGATCTATCTTGCTGACTTTTTCCTTTCATTGGACATATGTCGATCAAAGAAAAACGAACACTAAGCACGTGTTAACAAGCATCTCAGACCAAATTTTTATAAATGCGACGTTTCACCCTACAGTTTAAGTCGCTTGAAAAAATCCTTGTATATCTTGCCGCACAGAAACATGCAGATCTATCTTGCAGACTTTTTCCTTTGATTAGGCATATGTCGATAAAAAAAACGAACACTAAGCATGTGTTAACAAGCATCTCGGAACAAATTTTCATAAATGCGCCGCTTCACCCTATAGCTTAAACCACCTTACAAAAAAAGATGGAGCTGGCAGCTATTGTCTCCCCAACAATAATGATTTTCTAGAAACTTCCACGAGAAACAGGAACCATTCACCCCCGTTCTGCAGATATGTAAATCGTCGATATTTTCTGCCATTTTTTTTCTTTTCCCTCTATTCAAAGCCGACAACGGCAGATATTAGTGTAGCCACATAAATGGTTGGCCTATGAACGATTGTCTATAGAATGTGGCAAAAAATACGATTCATTCAGTGAGTGGCTTTTATTAATAATCCTGCGCCTCTTCACGGGATGTGCGATGCGTCCTAGTTTGTTGACACAGTGTATACGAACAAGTAGTCGAAAACTGAGGCGATTATAGCATCGATACATATCGCATAATGATAAGGTAGCTGAGAGTGCTCAGTGCTTATCATATTTCGTTACGATGTGCAGGCCACCATATTTTTTGTAATATATATTTTCATAAATGCGCCGCTTTACCCTACAGCTCAAGCCCAACTTTGCGTTCTAGGCACAAACCTAATACAGAAATACAAACAAAAGACAAAGAAAAAAGTCCCAAGTAACATAAAAACTGGATTCGGGACACCTGGATCTGGAAGAATACATTTTAAAGAGAAAAAAATTACTTACTATAAAAAAAACTATGAAAAAGGGCTTTTTATCTCTTGTACCGCTCTCTGTTAAGTTTTTCCATATCGATCCATTCCGGATCGTTGGGATCTTCTTCACCTTCTCCGATCGCCGATTCCGTCGATTCGCTATCGGGCGAATCGATTTTTTGATCAATGTAATTATCGCACATCTCGCGATTTTCATAATCCGTCGAATCTTGCGATTTGATGTTCGTTTGGAATTGATGATCTTCGGGCATGTGCTTCAACATTTTATCGTAAGTCTCTTCGTTAATCGGAAACGTTCGCTTTTCGAAAGGCGGTACTTCGATTATATCCGGCGTTGTGGCTCTAGAGTCTTCCTTAACTTCCCTCTCTTTACCGCCCATTCCGAATCTCGATTGAGACATCGTTCGTCTCCTCATAACGGCGATCGACGGCAATTGAGGTAGCGGTTGATTTTCATCTACGGCTCCTACCGATAGAGGCGTTGCCGGCGGTGAAGTCATCGGTGAATCGTGATGATCGAGATTGTGTGGCGACATCGGATCCGGCGTGTTACCTCCACTCGATTCAGCTCTGCTGTCGGTGCGACGATGCGGACGCGCTCTACCGTAACTAGGCGGCAATTTTAGGTAGCTCAGAAAACGTCGTTTTTCTTCGTATTCGCTACGATCGTGACGAGCTATAACCGAATCATCGGTTAGATCTTCCACCTGAGAAAAATACAAGATTAGACAATTACCACACTTCTGATTTCAATAATTATCCCACTTCTGAAAATTTACTTACATCGCTATCGTTTTCGGGTTCTTTCACAGCGCCATTATTTTTGGTTTCGAATTGATTATCGCAGTCTGAATCTACCAATCTCCATCTGAAAAACATAATTTTGCAATCACCGAGTTTTATTTTCTTTACATTTACTTACTTCGGAGTTAATATTTCTTTGTACTGTAATTTTTCTACTCTAGTAGCGGCGGCAACACTGTAGGGTATGACGATGTTGTCGATGTCGTAAGATTGGAAACGACTAGTGCTGGTTCTTTTTTGATATCCGGATATCGAGTGCATGTGCAACAAAGGCGACGAGCTAGGCGAGTCCGCCGAATGCGTTCCGCCTTGATTGCTGTTGTTACCTAAGCGAAAACATAATAATAATAATTTTATTGTTCACACGTAAAGAGGTTACATGAACAAGGAGAGCGACAAAAGCAATGAATAAGTACATTGTGAAACCTAAAATACATACAAATTGTTAAAATATATCATTCAGACATCGAACAAACATAATGTGTATAAGGGAACTATGACAATATACTTCTCTTTAATTTCCTATGAAAGTAGATGCTCACATCAGCGTAGAGCTGGTAGGGACTTTTACTGAGATCTCATTCATTTATTATGAATGATCTAATTTTCATTGCTCCACATATGAAACGATATATTTGCATTAGCGTAGGTGGATCTATTGAGGATAATAGCGAGTCTAGATCATCCGAAAATCCTCGAACCTTAATAAGATTTTCTCTTAGGCTTTTATACATGGGACAGACCAGCAATATGTGTTCAAGATTTTCAGGCATTAGGAAGTTATATATTGAGCAAATATTGGTCATTTCAATTTTATACGAATTGTTATTGACATATATGTACAAATTTTCTGAATTTGTGGTCCTAAGTTGAGCTATAAGTCTCTTAATATGTAGGGGAATTGTACAGGTTAAATAATTGTTTTCATTAGGTTCATTTTGTTGTAAAAGAAATTTATATGAAGCGTGATGAGTGCTCAGTATGATTCTATTTCGATCTCGTTCAAAAGTTTTATTTATGTAACAAGATAATATAGTTTCTTTTGTGTTTAGGTCAATATTATTTATATTAAGTTCTATGTCACAATACTTTACCATAGCCTTGCAGAGTTGGTCAGCCCAATTATATTTTGAATATCCAACAGCAGATTGCTGTAGTTTAATAGAGCGGATTAGTGCCCTACTAACATATCGATTGGGAGTTTTATTTTTAATTCGTAAAAGAAGCTCTAAGGCCTGCTTTATTATGAAGTACCCTATCCTACATAATGCCAGTTCGGACCTAATTATATATGCAGCCGTTGATCTTTGCAGAAACAATAAGTGTTTCCAAAAGTTATTTTGTATTTTTTCTGCTTCTTCTAGATGACGGAGGCCCCAAATACCGCTTGCATAAGTGAATGTAGGTATTGAGACGTTATTATACAATAGTTTTATTGACTCTAGTGATGAGATTTTAGAGCAGACTATATTTTTAATTAAAACACCTTGAGAGAATCGGGTTTTTTGTTCGCGTCGTTTAAAATTGTTCAAAAATAGCCCATTGAAGGTGAATATGATCCCTAGATATTCATATGTATTTGAAAGACAGATAATGTTATTTTTGTATGTGAATTCCGGTTGATGCCCGATATTTGGGCTTTTGCGAAAAATAACTATTTTTGTTTTTGTCGGATTAACGTCGAGTTTGTTGTTAGAACAGTAAGATTCAAGAATTTGCAGGTTCCGTCTTAGTTCTATTTGGGATTCGGCAAACAATACCAGATCATCGGCATATAACAGCATGTGGATGTTTTCACCATCGTCAAGCGTGACACCTTCAGCACCGTGTTCCTTAAAAAACGAATTGATGTCTGAGATAAAAAGAGAGAATAAGAGTGGGCTTAAGGTAACCCCTTGTAGAACTCCTTTCGTAATTTTTATTTTTTCTCATACGTTACCTTGTTGTTCAATAAACAGAGAAGCTGAGCTATACATTAGTTTAAGTATTCTAATAATTTTAGCACTTATCCCACTAGTGAATAGTTTGCCCCAAAGAAGTTCATAGTTCAGTGAATCGAAAGCCTTTTTGAAGTCTACAAACAGAGTAAACAATTTTCTACCTGGCAAACGCAGATAGTTATTTGTGATTACTGATAAGACATAAATATTATCCTCACAGCGAAAACATAAAAAGAATATAACAGAAATTTCAAAGTAAATGAACGACGATGAACTTGTTGAATATTTCAGGTTAGCGCGTGTCATTGTATGTTTATTAAATATTATACAGGGTTGGGATAAAGTATGGAACCAAGTAAATATCTTTTAAACGAAAAGAACGATATTTATGAAAATTTGCAGGTAAGTGCAATGGAACAAAATGCATCTGATGTACATTTTTTTGTTAATAATATACTTCCGGTTTAACCGGAAATGCCATCAACTTCTTTAATTTAAATGGGACACCCTATATATTTGTACAGATTTTGAAAGAGCTTGTTATTTCGAATTCATACATACTGAGTTTAGTGTAAAAAAATTTGTAAAAACGAGGAATATAGCACTTTAATCAACCTCCTTTGAGTTTTTTGCATTAGAGCAAAAAACTATTTAGATAAACTAATTGATGTTGTTTGTATGCATAGTAATAAATGCACGAGTACTGTTTAGTACGTCTTTTGTTCTCCAAGTGTCAAATTCTAATTGACGGAAATAAATTTTACAATTTAGAATGGTTCAATTAAGTGAAAAAGAGCGTATTGAAATTTTAATGATGATCGTGTTAGAACTCATGAAGAAATGTGTCATATTTTTAATAATTTGCATCCGGAGAAAAATCCTATATCACGCTGAACAGTAACTAAAACATTACGTTTTAATACAACCGGGCTGGTAAAAAATTTGCTAAAACCTGGAAGACCGTGGACTGCAACGAACGAAACTGTTAAACCAAATATTGCAATCGATTTAGAAGAATCACCTCAAACTTCCACCACAAATTTGGCACTAAACCATGGTATCAGTCGACGTTCTGTAGGAAAGATATTAAAAAGTGAAAAGTATCATCCGTATAAGGTACAGTTGGTTCAAGAATTGTCAAACGATGATTTTGACCGACGGCTAGAATTTTACGAAGGGCTAATGGACATCTGTAATGTCGACGATAATTTTGCTTATAACATAGTTTTTTCCGATGAGGCAACTTTTTGTTTAAATGGAACAGTTAATCGCCATAACTCAAGGTATTGGTCAAACGAGAATCCTCATTGGATTCATGAAGCACATACCCAGCATCCACAGAAGTTAAATGTTTGGATGCGAATTGTCGAAAATAGGCTTATAGGCCCATTTTTTATCGACGGAAACTTGAATGGTGACAAATATTTGGATCATACTAAATAACGAAATTATTCCTGCACTTCAACAGAATGGGCAATTACCACAAAATGTTTGGTTTCAACAAGATGGAGCACCTCCCCACTATGATAGACGGGTTAGGGATTTTCTGGATGCGAATTTTCCAAATCGATAGATTGGACGTAGAGGATTCATAGAGTGGCCTGCTCGTTCTCCGGATCTTAGCCCATTAGATTTTTTTCTTTGGGGTTATCTAAAATCACGTGTTTACGTTAGACGACCAACAAACTTACAGGAATTGAGACAAATAATTATTGATGAATGTGAACTAATACATGCAGAAGTCTTGGAAAGAGTGACTCAAGATTTTGTTAATAGGATGGCATATTGTCAGCAAGTAAACGGCGAGCATTTTGAACATTTGAAGTAATTTTGTTTCTCATTATTCTAAAATAATAAAATGTACACCTATTGTACAACTAACTCGTTTTTACAAATTTTTTTACACTAAACTCAGTATGTATATATATATAATCATATACCCTTATACCCTTAGGTGTCGGGTTTGCATTTAATTCTCGAATATAAATTTTTTCCATTCTTTCCTGTTTCTTGTCAATGTTCTCGCCTCTTTCCATGATTTACCTCTCTCTCTTAGTATATTACCCACTATTGTATTCCATGTTTGTCTTGGTCTTCCTTTTTTTCTTTTCATTTGTATTTTTGCCTCATATGTCCTTTTAACTTGTCTATTGTTATTCATTCTCTGAATATGTCCTATTGCCTTTGTTCTATAAATTTTAGTATGGGTTGGACACCTAATTCATCTCTTATTTTTGTGTTTCTGATTTTGTCCTTTCTTGTTGCTCCAAATGTTCTTCTCAAATATTTCATTTCTGCTGCCTGTATTTTGCTTTTTTGTTTACTTGTAAGAGTCCAAGATTCGCATCCATAAGTTAAAACTGGTCGATATATTGTATTACACACTTTTACTTTTGTCTCTTTGGTGATTTCTTTTTTGTTTATAAATTTTTGGTTCATGGCATAGTATAGCTTAATTGTTTTCTCTATTCTTTCATTTATCTCTGCATCTTGTTTTCCTGTTTCCTCAAAAGTTATTCCTAAGTATTTGAATTCTTTTACTTGTTCTATTTGTACATTATCTATTTTAATTTCTGTGTTGATCTTCTGTTTTCCTATTACAAGTATTTTGGTTTTATTTTTGTTGATTTTCATGCCTTCTTCTTCCATAACATCTTTCCTTATGTTCAGGTTTTCTTGTAATCGGATTTCACTTCCTGCCATTAGCACCACATCATCTGCAAAGACTCCTTCGGCTATCTCTACTCTTTCTAAATTTTTATACCCAACGAACATTTTCTTCACCTTCTGTTGGCTTTTTTTAATAATTCTGTCCATATGTATATTAAATAGTGTTGGGCTCAGTCCCCCTCCTTGTCTTAATCCTACGTTGGTTCTAAATCCTGCTGATTTCATGTTGTTTTTTATGATAAAATTTATGTTTGTTTCATATATATCTTGAATGATTCCGATTATTTTTTTGTGCATTCCCTTTTCTTTCAGTCCCATCCATACTTTTTCCCTAGGTACAGTATCAAATGCTTTTTCGAGATCTATGAACGCTAGATATGTGTTTCTATTTTCTATATGTCTCTTCTCTTCTAATAGTTTTATTGTGAAGATGTGATCCTGCGTACTTCTTCCTGGTCTGAATCCACTTTGTGCTTCTGAAAGTTGATTTTCTAGAGTTGGTTTAATTCTGTTGTTTATAAGCTGTTCATATATCTTTATAATGGTATTTAGCAAGGTTATTCCTCTATAGTTTTGACATTGTTTCTGGTCTCCTTTCTTGTGTATAGGTGTGATTAAGGCTACTCCCCATTCTTCTGGGATTTTTCCATCACACCAAGCTTTATTGATAATTTCTAATAACACTTCCAGTCCTATATTTCCTAGATTCTTAATCATTTCCGCTGTAATTCTATGGTCACCCGGCGCTTTCCCATTTTTCAATTTTATAACAACTCTTTTTAGCTCTTCCAATTTTATACTCTGTATTTCGGCTTCTTCGTTATGATTTGTTCGTTCGACTTCTTCGTTTTGGTTTTCTTTTTCTTGTTCGTTATTTGGGTTTCTTTGAGTTTGTTGGTCTAACATCTCTTGAAAATACTCTTTCCATCTTTCTATGATGTCTGCTTCATTTGTTAGTATCTCTTGATTTTTATCTTTTATGTACTGTTCTTTTCCCTGCTTTTCTGTTCTTAGCGATTTTAGAACTTTATAAAATAGTTTTTGATTCCCCGTACTATCTTTTTCCATTTTGTTGCCAAAATCTATCCAGGCATTTTGTTTTGCTTTTATTACTAGAACTTTGACTTTCTCTCTTTGGTTTTTGTATCTTTCATATTGTTCTTGTGTGTTGCTTTTTAAATATTCTTTCCATTCTTCCTTCTTCTTTTTAACCTCTTCTTTAATTTCATTGTTCCACCATGCTGTTTGTTTTTTCCTATTATCTGTTTTGTAAGTCCCGCATAGTTCTGTGGCAGTGTTAATGACTACGCTTTTAAATATGTTCCAGCCCTGTTCTGTGTTAAGTTTTTTTATGTCAGAGGATTTTTCTTTTAGTTTTTCTTCTGTTTTTAGTTGATATTTTATTGCAACCGTTTTGTTTCTTAGTTTGTATGTTTTTATTGATATGTGGCTTTCTTTCTTTACTGTTATTTGTTCAGTTTGTGTACTGTCACCTTTAATTTTTGCTTCCAGTAAATAGTGGTCACTGTTAATTTCCGCTCCTCTTTTAACTTTAACGTTAAGTATATTTTTTCTTTCTTCTTTTTGCGTTAAAACATAATCGATAATTGATTTTTCTCCTCTGCTATGTTGTACCCTCGTGTATTTATGGATATCTTTGTGTTGGTATGAGGTGTTACATATTATCAAATTTTGTAATAGACAGAAGTCTAAAAGTCTTTTCCCGTTGTTATTTCTTGTTTTTTCTCCATATTTTCCTAGTACATTCTTGTATTTGTTGTCCTGTTCACCTACTCTACTGTTAAAATCTCCTGCAATATATATAATTCCCTTTGATTCTTCTACCGTACTTGTTAAATCTTCCCAGAATTTTTCTTTTTCTTCTGCTTTACCATTTTCATCCGGTCCATATACTGTTATGATCGTTCTAACTTTTGGTTTTCCGTTTCTTAGCTCTACAAGTAGTATTCTTCCAGATATCGCTCTATACCTTACAATTTGTTTTGTTAGTTTTTCATGTATTATACATCCTACTCCTGCTGCTGCTCTCTGATTTAAGTTTACTCCGCTATATATTAGAATGTGGTCGTTTTGCATTCGAATTTGTCCTTGCCCTTTCTTTTTTGTTTCGCTTATTGTTAGTATCTGTATATTTGTTGTATGTATGAATTCAAAATGACAAGCTATTTCAAAATCTGTAAAAATATATAGGGTGTCCCATTTAAATTAAAGAAGTTGATGGCATTTCCGGTTAAACCGGAAGTATATTATTAACAAAAAAATGTACATCAGATGCATTTTGTTCCATTGCACTTACCTGCAAATTTTCATAAATATCGTTCTTTTCCTGTATAAACAGAAAGGTTAATGTGATTTCTAAGGATGTGATATTGAAAGCAGGTATATAATATATTACCTATGGACTCGACTTCTTCGTCCGCTGCCGAATCTGTAGGGAGTGCATTATATTGAGATGATGAATCTGTCGTTAGATGGCGTTTACGATGAACAAGAGAAGGTCGACCTGGTTTTCGTCCCCTTATTTTATTTCTTATTTCTAAACAAAAAAAAACATATTAATCATTTGTCATACCAAGGTGGTGCCAAAAAAAGTACTTACTTGCGGATAACGCAGACATGGTGCTGTTCTTCAATAGTCGTCCGTATTTCTTTCGATGTTCCAACTTTTTAGTTCTGTGTTCCGATGATTTGGATTCGTGTCTTTCGGATTTGGATATAACCTTTAAAGTCTTCATTCTTGTACTTCTATGTTGCCACTCTTGGGTCTTCATCAACGCCTCGAGGTGGATACTTTGAGAGGTATCTATCAATACAAAAAAAATTGTTGAACAGGGACTTACTAGTATAGTTCCAAGGTGGGTCCCTTTTTAATTTCATTGGAATTGGAATTCGGGCTTCGAAGATACACAAAGAAAACAATATATAGGCGGTGAACCTCTGGGATGAATTAAAAATTGGCATTGTACTCTCATTAAGAGAGGTAACCCGTTGTATCTCAGAAACTATTAATTGTACAACTCAGAGAAAAAAATCTGTATTACAAACTCGCATACGAGAAACTGCTGGAAATTACTTTCAAATTTTCTACTCCACCTCTAGAGGGCGTAGTTCACAATAATAACACAAAAACATCATTTTTCTATAATAAATGTACCGTTATATACCACAAAATTCAAATATTCGTAATCATTAGATCATTTTACGTAAGTTTGCTCCAGTACTTTTTCCTCTATCTTGTAAAATAACTGATAGGGGTGAGTGGGAAAGTTGACCCAATAAATCTCGTGTACTTCGACGTCGGGAACGCGTTCAACAGTGTCAGCAAACTGGCGGTGATGAGCGCGTTGCTGAGGCTTGGAATGGGGGAGGGGTTGGTTAACCAAGTAGAGGACTACCTGAAGGGGCGTGTGATAGTAGACTCTGGAGAGAGGAGGTATGAGTACCCCAGGGCTCTGTTCTTGGACCGACGCTCTGGAAGCGTGTGCTTGATGAGGTTTGTGGGATAGTATGTGACGATGGATGTGAGATTTTGGTGTATGCGGACGATGTGTGTCTGGTATGCACGGCAAAGGGAAAGGCGGCGATAATGTGTAGGAAGATTGTGGAGAAGATAGAGCGGTGCGGACTGGAAGTGGCGGAAGATAAGACGGTGAGATTGCTAGTGAAGGGACGGAGCAAGACGAGGGAAGTAGGGGTGATGGTGAAGAGAAGGAGAATTCGTATAGCGGAGTCCGTGAAATACCTAGGTGTGTTGTGGATAGTCACTTATCCTTCAAAACACACATGATAAAGGCGGGAAAGAAGGGAAAAGTGAGGGCTGGGGAGAGGTGGAAACTAGGGGAGGCAGTGAGAGAACATGGTGGAGATATAGTTGAGGGGGGAGAGAGAATGGATGGAGGTGAGTGGCGTAGTGGAGAGCATGATTAGGGGGGCTAGATATGGCATGAGAGGTAGGAGTGATAGGTAGGGAGAGGACGACGGTGTGAGCGGAATGTGCGTGGGACCGCCGCCCGTCTCGCAGTATGTAGGGTAGTGTTTCCGAGGCGAGTTTGGTTGGTAGGCATCCCCTTGGGGATGAGTCCAACACTGTTTGGGTCCTGGACCCATTCGAACATGAGTTTCCCATCTCGACCCGAAAAAAAAAAAAAGGGTGGCGGTGATTGAATAACTGTTTTGTTTTCAACTTTTTTTGGGAATCTTCCTATATTTTTTAATCATAATAGACATTGAGATGTAGTTTTTACCATTTTTTAAAAATTCCATCCTCTTTCAAGTAAATGATTAAAAAATATAGCATCGCATTTGAAGATTCCCAAAAAAAGTTGAAAACAACCACCTAGCAACCGTTAAAGCCAAGCGAATGAAACGATGATATAATATTTTATTAGGCATTGTATTCCCTTCCAAATGATACTAAGTTTGACAAAATCCATAAAGCGAAACAAAAGTCATAACAGTTTTATTGAGTCAGCTTTCCCACTCACCCCTACAAGTTATTTTACAAAATAGAAGAAAAAGTACTGGAGCAAACTTACGTAAAATGATTACGAATATTTAAATGTTGTGGGACTCTAACGGTACATTTATTTTAGAAAAATTATGATTTTGTGATATTATTGTGAACTACGCCTTCAGTGGTAGAATAGAAAATTTGAAAATAATTTCCAGCAGTTTCTTATATGCGAGTTTGTAATACAGATTTTTTTTCTCTAAGCTGTACTATAGCTTCTGACGCAGGTTACCTCTCTTAATCAGACACCCGGTACAGCAAAACCATCAATTTTCATTTTCATAAGAAATTAAATTACGTTGGAAAACTATTTCCGTTTCTAATAAGTCTAAAAAGTTTCTGTTTATCATTTAAATTGCACAATTCGATAAATGTAAATAAAAATTTTTGAAATATCTTCCGATACCTCATAAATAATTAAAAAATTCAACTATCTATATTATTCGCGTTCATAATTTATGCCAATGTCAATTTTAACGCGCGTCGTTGAGGTCGATAAACCTAATTTCCTCCGATATATATATTTTTAGAAAACGAAGTTTATCAAATTCAATAAAAAAAAAACAATACGCCTCTAATGCAAGCAAAAAATGACAGTAAACCTAAAAGTGAATCCAACCCAATAATTTAAAAAATAAAATTCCCATTATCAAGTTATCTAACAATTTTTCAGATTACCGATAGTTAAAAAAAATTTTTTTTCAGGTCAATGACTGATTTAGTCTGTCACCATCTATGTAAATGATGTAACGTTATTTGCAATTTGCTTAAAATAGGAGGTCAATTTTTATTTTGTTAAATTTCCTGCATCGGTACAGTTTAACAAGATAAGAATTGTAAAACAATAGTTTGTGATTTCTTTTTTCAACCGATATTGTACACACACAGGAAGAGACTAAATTCTATAATAACCAGGAGAATAAGATTGGAAACAAAGGTGTATACAGGGAGAACCTACAATAGTGATTCTAAAAAATAGTATTTAATACCTTTATTCGAAAGATAAGAAATTATATTGTAAAATAATCAGTTTTTAGATAAACTACAAGATAAGAACTTCTACTAACCATTATAACTGCAACTCAAAGCTAAGTTCGACCTGTTAAAATTCACATCTAATATGTTATTTAGAAAAATCTTTTTAGCTTCAAAATAAAATGATATTCATCTACCATAAACTTCATATTAACATGCGATTCACAATATTGTTATAATTTAAAAATAATCAATGTTTTCCTGTACATACAATACTCACAGATAAATAAAAATTACAGTTTATAATTATATAAGTACAAATGTTATGTTTTATTTAAATTAGTTGAGTCATATTATCTCCCATTTAATTGTTTTAATCTGTTCAAACATTAAAAAGTCAAAACAATAAAAAAAAAACTTAATATTGAGAGGATTATCTGATGAAGCAATTATTTGACATTAGGTTAGTGTTTTTGGGTCATTACTTCAAACAGACTTCCAAAAAGGGTGTCTTCAATTCAAAGTGTATATATATATATATAAATTTATTTTTTATGTATAATCAGGCATTACTTATTTTTTAAGTAAACTGCGCTGCAGGAAAATGTAGTAGAAACAAAACATAGAATATTTAACCAAAAAAATAAATAACTCACCTTCAGGTAGCGAAAAAACTGGGTGAAATCCGGGATCGAGTAGCATAATTTTCTCAGCCAGGCTAAGCGTATCTGGTGGATCCCTAGGATACGTAGGATCCGTTCTTCCCGTACACAATGCACAGGGATTCGTCAACGGAACACATTTACATCGCATGTTGCTCGGTCTGGCTGCTTTTCTGGATACAGCATGCAGTCCGGCAATTTGTAGCAACTTCCTCTTTTTGAATTTCACTAAAGGCCTCGTTCTGGCGCACTGATAATCTGTATTCAATGTTTCAGTAGTTGGACTGTCAATAGATTTGGAGAATAAGGAACTACCGGGTAATTGGCCTCGATACCCGTTCACAGTCTGCGATGTTGATGAAGAATGGGGTGGACTTGAACCACCCAATTGGATACCACCTTTGTTCATTCGGATCTGCTTGTGCAGGTCCGTATGTTGACGGATTCGGTATTCCAAATCGGCGATTTGGGCTTGCAGCCAAGTCCATCTGGCAGCTATCATCGCACGATCTGTTGAATATTTCCATAATGCTCTCTTTTGTCTGGAATATAATATCAATTTCAGCAAAAAACAAATATAGAAAGTTGAAGAAACTACTGAAAGTTGCAATTATTATTTGAATATCGTTACTATCTCACAGATGCATATACATGAAACAATTGTACTTTTTGTTATTTTGAGCTCAGAGGGAAAGCAAAAGTCAACTCGTTAATTGGAAAAATCATCAATGGACTTGTAGATTCTCAGACTTAAATTTACTTGTGGAAATTCTGTATGTCAAACGTTCATTTCAATATTAACATGTTTTTCTGTTAAAATAAACATATTTTTATCTTTTAGTTACATCAAGATCAAGGCTATTTGAACAACTAAACAAATAAATTTCCAATGTGTCACCGGTCTATATTAATTAATACATGCAACTCAAATTAACAGTGTGAATACAATATTCAATAAAACCGTTAAAAAGTAATTAATTAACAATAAAGCTTATTTTATATGATCAAGATTATCATTGTTTAGCAGCTATTGACATACACTATAATACATTTTAACATTTTGAGTTAACTCTTTAATTTGTACTTTACCCGTTTTGTTTAGCAGTAGCAGAGCAAAATTATTATGTTGCATAAAATGCCTAAACATAGTGTTAAATTTTAACACAAGTACCTAACTGTATTTTTCATATTAAAAAAAAAACCCAATATTTAAAGAGATAGTTTAAAAGTAATAAATGTAGAAACAATGACACATAATAAATTAAAATTTAATTGTATTAAATTTCAAAGTAACCACTTGTTGGTGGATCACAAATATTACTGTACTCATCAGATATATTTATTATGTAATAAAATTGAAAAAAAATTAGTTAATCTACTTACACAGTAAGATACTGTTGGTGAGGATTGTTATAACTTTGCATTTCATCACAGCTTTCTCCTCCCGAGCTACTTTCAGTAGCTTCAGAATCAACTTGCTTCTGAGTTAAACTAGTTTGAGTTTTTAATTGAGTGGCAACTTTTTGCAGCTCTCTTTTTGCATCAACTGACCAAGGTACAATGGTAACTACTCCAGAAGAGTTAGTCCGTGGTACAGGTATTTCAATGGAACCTGATCCAAAATATTTTGGGGGATTTTTTTGTCTGGCAACTGCACTGGCCTGTAACACTGTTGTCATTTCTAACTTTCTCACTAATGTCTTTGCAGAACTATACGATAAGGGTTTTAGTTTATCAACTGGTAATACAGTTTTACTGAAAATTGACACTGGCTCATCCAGGGGTTCCTTTGGCTTTTTAAAAGACTGATGAACATTTTCAAATACACCAGCTATCTCACTACTAATATGCTGTCCTAAAAACCTCGATTGCAATTTATAAACTCTTCTCTTTACAAAATCCAACCTTCTCTCTAATTTTGTGTGCTTATTTTGTAAAAGGTTTAAAACTTCTTTAGCTTGAGATTCTTTTTGTTTATCAACAGTATCGAGTTCATCTTGTTGGTCTTCCATACTCATACTCATTACATCTACATTTTCTAACAACTCTTTCTCAAAAGATGATAGATTATTTGTTAAATCTGCTCCAGTAATTGGAAATATATCATCCCCTTCTGGATTTAAGTCATTAGAGCTATTATTTAATCTATCACTTCCTTCTATTGATTTGATCACTTGCATTATATCTTCAACATTTGTCTCTAAATCGGAAGAAACTGAAAGATTATGTAGCAACTGCTCCATATCTGAAGATTTTTTATCTTTGTGGATCATTGAAATGTCCAATCCTGTTTTTTGAAGGCCCATTTTATTTTCTTGGTCACCCATAGATGATGGGCTATTCATTATATTGATGTTTGAATTGGTATCCGAGGCACTGTTTGACTTCCTGTAGAAATTATTAAATATCTTTTCTGAATTTAATACTACAGAACTTTTAATTTCATTACTGTCTAAATGAACCTTACCAACATATTCATCACTATCTTTTAAGTAAGCCTGTTTATCTTGCACTATGAATTTGTTTTTTCTGTAACTATTTACTGGAAAAGCTGGTTCTAGACAGGACTTTATAGGCAAATCAAAATTCTGTGTTTGAACCGTCTCTGTTAGAGCTGGGGCCATGACCTCCACATGGGGATGCCTCACCGAGGCTGTACGCAATCCCATTCATCCAGTGATTTTAAATTCAAAATGTATCATGTCAACAACATTAATCTGACAGTATTTTCACGTATAAAGAGTACTTGATCAATAAACGGGAGTTGAATTCCATAAATAATGACCAATCTTTTAATGCGGAACACAACTAGTCACCGGCTAGTTCCATAACAAAAACATTCAGTAAAATTTTCACTACAATTACGAGTCCGCTACAATCAAACACCTGGAAATTTACGCGGGCATACACGAATTACACATTTTTCCGAATCATTTCCTTTCTCAAATTCATCGGAGGTGTATTAAAACGGCACACTCCCACGTGACAAACACAAGCTTATGAAACCTTTTATTACGAAGCTTTGCTAATAGAGAACACTCATTTAATATTGCACCACTTAAATATGGAATTACACTGAGCTGTACACTATATTTTATTATCACTATTTCTCGCTATAAACTCATCAACTTTATGAACTGATATTTTAAACTTTGGGCGGAGTCCAAAACGGTAAAAATCACTTTTTCAGTTTATTGAAAGAATAACAATGGCGACCAGGCGAAATTCTTTAAAAACAGCGGAACGGTGGCATACGCAGAACGTAGGAAACGAAAAACGATTATCGGTGTTGCCAAGTGTTTTTGTTTTATGAGAATTCAGAGAATTGACTGTTGACATTTTTTTTTCGAAATCTTATGCGATAATCTCGAAAAGGATGTTACTAAACTATTATTTACCTAAATTTTGGTTATTTTTTCAAAATTAATATTTGTATACACACTTACGTAGTGTTAAATATAAATATTTGAATTCTATGAACTTTTAATATTTTCGAAAAGTTTGTTAGGTATAGTGATGAGCGATATCGTGATTTTTTAATATCAGTTATTTTAAAACGTGACGTGATCACGACAGTTTTGATATTCGGTTTTGAGAATATACGATGGGAAAAATTACATCTATTTTCATTTCGTAAGATTATCTATTTGCTATATGCAAAGTCTTTTTATAATCCTATGATAATGAGTAAAACAAAATTCGCAGTAATGTTTTTTCCACCCCCCCCCCAAAAAAACGAAAAAACGTCATAACTCGAAAAATATCCGATATTTTTATTGGAAAATTTTTTTCAGGGTTTGTGAATATGAAAGCTACCTTCAACCAAATTTTCATCATAATCGAACAATTTTTGACGAAACTAAAAATAAAAAACGAAAAATGCGGCTTTTTGCATTTTTCGAGCTAATTTTTAGGTTATGTGAAAAAGTCACTAATGAAAAAGATGTAGATTTTTCCAAGATCTACAACTTTTATGTTCAACTTTTTTTTCTAGGTACTCAACTTCGGCCGGAAATCGCAATAATGTCTTTTTTCACCCCCCAAGAAGTGTTTTTTACCGAAAAATCGTGAAAATTCGAAAAAAAATCAATATTTTCATTCTATTTTTTTCTCATGGTTTGTTTCTATGAAAGCTCCCTTCTACCAAATTTTCATCAAAATCGAACAATTTTTGACGAAACTAAAAATAAAAAACGAAAAATGCGGCTTTTTGCATTTTTCGAGCTAATTTTTAGGTTATGTGAAAAAGTCACTAATGAAAGAGTTGTAGATTTTTCCAATATCTACAACTTTTATATTCAACTTTTTTTTCTAGGACCTCAACTTTGGCCGAAAATCGCAATAATGTCTTTTTCCACCCCCCTTAGTGTTTTTTTACAGAAAAAACGTCATAACTCGAAAAATTTCCAATATTTTAATTTGAAAATTTTTTCCATAGTTTGTGACGAATTTTCGTCGAGTGAGAGCGATGAAGAGGTCAATATTATGTTCGATTTCGAATATTTCGATTCATTGTCGTTTTCGCTAGCTGTGATCACGTCACGCTTTAGATTTGCTTATAGGAACTGTGACTTTCTGTAATTTGTTCGTAACAGTGAAAAAGTAACAGTTCGTGAAATATCTCTCATCACTAGTTAGGTAATTATTTTTCTCTCTCAATATAAAATGTAGGTTTCATATAATTTCAAGACTCTTGAGATTTACCTATATATAAACATTTCATTTGAATGAATATGATTTATCAAATAATCTATTTGGGTATTAACAATTTCTTTGTTATTTATTTTTGTTTACATATTTTCTACAATTTCAGTGTTAAGCGATTACGTCATATGACAGGTGGATTTTGTCGTGAATGTTATTCGAGCACGACTTTGAATTGAATAAAAAATAAAATAATTATGATATCATACCAGGAAAAAAAACTTGATAACTCCATATCACACCATAACATCCGTTACCTGTTGCCGTATCTATTTTTTTGTTCCGAATTATATAATGTTATTTACTAATAGTTAACAAGCACATATTTTAATAAAAAATATATAAACAATCCATTAAAATCGGAAAATTGATTAAATCATTGACTGGGAATATAATTAATCCCTTTATTGAAATCATAGAATAAGGTATATGATTAAAATATGGTATTTGACAACATTGCTAACAAACATCAAATGTCAATAATAAAATTCTTCTTTTTAAAGGAGACTAGCGTTGAGAGTAAAACCATAGACAAAAAAAGTAAAACAATCATGCAGAGATTATTCAAATAATGAAATTGCTTTAGCATGAATTGAATTTTAGAGAAATTATTTATGGATCTATCAGGAAAAACTACAAAGAGCTTATACCATGCACATCCAGTGAAGACCTGAGTAAAGAGCGACATAGAGCATTGTGCACCGAACCGGAGTAGTCACTTTGGCTACAAAAAAACAACGCTATGAGAATCGATGGAAATGACTGTTATGTCATATGTCATTATAACAAGCCCTGACTCCCTGACATATATTTGAAATTTTATCTAAAGCTTGAAAACAAATATTTTTTTAAGTTTTTTTAAGAATGACCAAGACATTAGTTACGAACAATAAACTGCAATATGGAAGAATTATAGAAGAATGTACAAAAGGAAATTTTAAATTACCTTTGGAATACATTACAGTAAACTTTGAAGGAACACTAGACAACAAAAAAGCTTTAAACATATTAATTGCCTGTTGCAATGCTTGCGTTTACTGTAAAGAAAATATATCGGAAGACTACTTGCTCAAGATATTAAAGAGTGTGTCACCATATTTAAAAGATTTAAAGGAAGCTGATATTGTTAGTTATCTTCAGTCATTGTATCACTTTATCAAATTCTTCATTTATAAGGTAATTATTTGTGTATTTATAAACAATTTAATTTACCGATGCTTTTTCAGGACCAATTAGATTATATTGTAGACTTGGAAGATTTTGCAACACCAGCATTTTTACTTCCGACAACATTAACAAAGAAACAAAAGGAAACATACAATAATATTGCAAAATTATTACATAATGTAGTAGCAAAGTCTACTACAGAGAACAACAATGTTTGTAACACAGTATTTTTAAAAATTAGCATTCTTATGTTGAGGATATGTATACAGTTAGGAGATTCTGCAGCAATAGTGAATTTATCTTTGACTTGTTTTAAAAATTTGTCTTGTATCAAGTTATCTTTACAGTACCTAATTGATTATTATAAAGAATTTCTAAATTTACTTACACAGTATTGTGTGGAATTAAAGTCTGAAGAACTTGTTAAAGTTGTGATAAATATGTCATCTCACATTTTACATAATATAGTACAAACTTATGATTTTGAAAAAGGATTAGAATTTTTAAATGTCACGAATTCTCAATTGAAACATGTTTTAAAAGGTGAGGAATGTCAACAATTTCTACAAGCATTACAGGTATGTTTGATATTTCCTTGTAAAACATTAAAAAATAATTATTTAGAAATAAATAAATGTATAAACAGTATAAAAGAAATTCACAAAGTGGATTATTTTGAGGCAAATAAAGATTTTGTTCAATATTCAAGTCAGTTGTTACAAACATTGAAGGAATATTATACAAATATTAACCACAAAGAGTGGGTATCACTTTCGGAAGATGTACAAGTATCGTTTTTTAAATGTATTGTAGAAATTGATTCACTTTTATTTTTTCCAAAGAATAAAACTGAAAACATGTATAATTGTGTTTCCGGTGCCAGAGTAATATCCTCTCTAATTAAAACTGCGATTAACAATGAGAGAAGTTTGAAATACCATCAAGAGTGCATAAATGTGATAAATAAATATTTAAAACATATAGAGGAGATGAAGAAATCTAATTCTGAGCACTGGTCTAAATTTTGGAACTATTTAGCTGCTGAAATTTACAACATTGGCATAAATTTAGTACAACAAAATTTAGATGAAGCAGCAAAATATTATTTTTGCCTAGTAATAAGCTATTTTGTTAAACTGGAAGATAAAAATGATATCATATTAAAATACAATACTCTACAGTCTGTTTGTACATCTTTAGTTCAAATATTTAGTAAATCTAAAGATAATGAAAAATGTTTAGCATTCATATCTTTGGGAACACTTTTATGCACCCAAAGTAGAGATTCTTTCATGACAAAATGGATAACTGTAAAGCACAATTTTCGGAATAACATTAATGTACAGAAATTAAATTTAGTATGTGCTTTGGATATTTTAACAAATGAAGTACCTGCATTAACATTAGATATAACTGAAAAACAGTTTTTGTTGAATCTAGAACTGGAAAATTATAAGAAAAAGTGGAAAAGCAAAGTTCCTATTGTGTCAGTTTTAAAAGAATTACAAAAAATATCAAACAGAGATTATTTTGCGAATGTTATAGTGAAAATGTTTATAGATATACAACTGCCGAATCATGAAGAATTATATAACATGGTAAATGAATTATTAAAAAAATATATACATGAAAGTACAACCATTGACTCAAAAATTAATCTAGCAATACTGTATTACATACATTATAAATATTATAATAAAAAAGTTATATCAAAAAATGCCGAAGATATGGAAACTGCATCTACAGTTGTTCCTACAAAAAATTTATCTGATTTAAACGATCCTAAAGATGATTGTGATGTAATTTCATCATTTAAAAGTTTGCAACTAGAGGTTTACAAAGAAAATTTAGAAAATCTTGTAATATCACTCACTACTTTTACTGTGTTGGTACCATTATTAAAAATCGATAACCATATAATCACTTTCAACCAATTGTACAATATTCTTCTCTCAATATCTTCTGAATTTAAGTTACTGTGTTACAATCATAAAGCCGCACAAGCTCTCGAACTTGCTCTAACCATAGCACAGCTCCAAAACGACAGCTCAAATATTATAAAAGCAATCGGACTTAGTTTAGAACAAGTAGATATTCAAAAGGAAAGCACCAAACAATTGCTCAAAATAGCAGATGATCTCATAGAAGATGACATTTTCTTACAATCAGAAATCATTTTAATGTATTTCATTAGTAAAAGTAAGGCTTTGTTGTACAACGATTATGAAGAATCTTACAAAGTTTTTAAAAAAGCCAATGATTTATTTGAACAAGTAAAAGATAAAAATTCTTTGAGCACCATAAAAAGTCAATTGTTTCTATTGAATTCGGAATTTAGTATGTTGCCTTGTAATCTAGGGGTTGAAATACACAAGAAAAGCTTTCTTATGAATGCGTATTTGGCCACTGAAGTCATGTATGAAGAATATAGAAATGCTGCTATAGGTAAGTTTAAATTAAAACTAGTAACTAAAGTACGACTAGAAATCTAAGAAGGTCATAAATCAATATTAGCCGACGATCCTCATTATTACCTATAGTTCGAAATATAGATAAGCAATAAAAGTGTGTGACCCTTAAAAGATTCCCAAGGTCCGGTGATTAAAATATCTCGTGAAATAATTTGGCAGTGGGCTCTCCATTATCTTTTGCTCTTGTTGACAGTTTTGTATTTAAATTTATTTGATATTAAAAAATCTGAGGTTGATTTAGAACCCTTGGTAAGGATATGTTTAAATATGAGTGAGTAATAAAATTTACCAGACTTTCAATACTAATGGGCTATTAACAAGATTATAGCGATAATGGTCTATTTACGGTTTCAAAATCAATTACCTACCAGATTTGGAAAACAAGACTGTTTTGAAAACTGACCGCTTTCCAATTTTAGTAATAAAAGGGGGAACGTTACAACATTTAGTGATTACCTACCTAATATTCCGTTGTGTCAGCTGTGTCTATTTTAAAGTGTCATTCCATTGTTGTGTCGTGATTAATGTGGCGTCCAATGACTCATCCTGAAGCTAGAACTTCAACTGGTGGTTGAATAAGTACCTCTAGTCGACAAATTTTACACCCTCATGAAAACGCATTACGATAATTCACGCAGGAATCGAAAATGGTTTTATATCAAATGCGTTGTCTTTATCGCCAAATAATATCAAGGGCTCTTAAGTCGATTATCATGATGATACTACAGCCGAATTATTTGAAGACTGGTTGAATGAATTTTTTCACGAAGTTCGAAAATATAATAATAATCTAGTGAGTCCAATACCGATAGTTTTGGGATGAAACAATTCCATTTGTCGGAACGCTGCTTCATCAGAAAATAAAATATTGTACCAAGTGAAAGAGCTTAATAAGCATAAGCTTTCCGTCTATGATTGCACAAAAATCAAGTCTCGTGTCACATTCACAATCTTGAAATATTTTCTGTAAGTGGCTCTTGCTAAAACCAACTTCCGCCGCTCTTTTTTGTAAACTCAACTTGAGATTTTCTCTTACTGAATATAGCTAGAGTAGTATTCTAGCTGCAACATCGTCCTCATTTTACACCTTTTTCGATTTATTTTGGTTTTCAACACAACCTATCCTTATCAAATTGCTTTATTGTTATAATTATTCCGCGTACATCTGGATATTTCTCATGAAATAGTTGAATTGCATACTTGTACGAAGCATGCCATAGCATTATACGTATATTCTTTGTTGGTTGAAACAGAATGACAATTTGAAAATTATTTACCGAAGTTGACAGTTCCATAGGTACATCATCAACGTCACCCACTAGAGTATTATTACATTTTCGAACTTGGTGCAAAAATTCATCGTATTTTCCATAAAATGGACTATAAAATGAAGCAGGTTTTGAAAAACTTGAATTTTATTTCATTTCATAGGGTTTCAGAACAAGCAAAACTTTTCATCAAGAATGACATTTTTCGCTAAACTAAAAATAAAAATGTTTCTCCTCCGTGGACACACTGTATATCATATATTATATATACATAAACAATTCTCAAATATATTCAAGCGATTTTTCTTAATAATTATCTTAACCCACTATAATTATACCTACCTATAAAACAAAATTTAATGGCTAGGGCAGGTTCAACTCTGCGTAGAATCGACCTCCTGCTGATAACTCAAGTGGTTGGTGATTTATAACCTTCTTAAATTTCTGGCCGTACTTTACCAGTTAGTAAAATAAAAACTTACCTTAAATGTAAAATTATAATCTATTCAAAGCCATAGACGCAAATTAGAATACTAAAGTGAACAATTTATTTATTTTTTAGACGATCCATACAGGGTGTCTCTATTAATTGAAGCAAATAAAAAACTGGTTAAATTATACCATTATTTGAAGTGTCCTAGAGAAGTGAGAATGTACGCTAAGGAAATTCTACTTTTAACGCAAAGACTAGTTTTACCGTTACATACAGTTTCTTATTTGATGTACCTCGCACATGCTGATCTTCTTTCAAATTATCAAGAAGACTGTAACGTAAAAGTTAAGGATATGGCTGTTATTTTGGGTTGTCAAGAAAATGAACAAGGTGTTAAGTATTTGAAACAACCTTCACCGTCGTCGCCGTCTCTAACAGTGCCTTTATTTTACAATGTTTATCATAAACAAACCTGTGATTGTTATTATTGTGTATGTTACGAATATCAAATTCTCGCGTTGGAAAAAGCTAGACTTAGTGCCTTAGTTAACGTTAAAGAACGCAATATAAATCTCGCTCAAGAATACTTTCAAATTGCCTTAAATTTATATGATTATTACGTAACCAAGTATTCAACGAATAAGATAGTTGTACCTGATTTTTTACCGACTTACGGTTATGTTTTGTTGAACTACAGTAGTCACTTGTGGAGAATAAATCGTAAGTCCGAAGCTATGGATTTTAATAAAATGCTGCTGACACTTTTAGAACAAAAAAAACTGCAAAATGTCAACTTGTACTACGAAGGTATGTTACAAAAGTTAGGTTATGTCACGGATAATATATTTCCGGCACCGGTTTCCGAACTGCAAGTTGAAATGGAGCATTTACAAATTTCTGAGGATAGGGAAGCACCGAAAACACCGGAAAATAACAAAACCGAAGTTTCAGTTATGGTTGAACGACCGATTTTTACGACTGCAAAGAAAAATAAAATAAAAAAATGCTTACCGTTTTCATTTTCTCCAAACGATTTAACTAAAGAAAATAAGGTTTTGCCTAAAATTAAAATTTACACTCAAAATTCTGTGAAAAAAATAAAAGAAAAACCAACAACGAGTGCCTTACCACCTCCAGTTCCAGTACCACCGAGTAACAGTTCTAATTCGATTAAAGATGGCGTTTTAAAAACCCGTACGAGGTTATTAACTGAAAAATTAAAGCATTCCACGAAGAAAACTGAACCGTCCTGTAGTGAGAATCAAATAAACAGTAGTAGTAGTAATACCGTCGATAGGGCAAATATGGCGAGGAAGAATTTGTTGAAAGAACTGTCAGCACCTGAAAGTACTGTCGGGAAGGGTGCCATTAGAAGATCTGCTAGAACTAGGAAGTAAAAAGTGCACTGAAGTAAATTGTACCTATTTCCTAGTTTAGTTTTAGTTGAATAATTTTTTTTAAATTTGTGTTCATATATTGAAGTTTAAAATTAATGATATTTTGATATTTTACCTGAATTGTATAGAAATTAAAACTTATTTTTCAAAAATCGTTTTATTCTCATCTATTGTGAAATTGGCTTTTATATTGAGTATTAAAAGGCGTCGTGCTCTGCATTAGCTCCAAATTCCTCCATTAATGAATGTATGGGTGACGGCACCGGCTGTCGGCATTTAGCGCCGTGTTGAAATTGAAATAAATATTTTCAATAGATACAACTACGTTAACGGTAAAGAGACATTGTCATATGGTGGGTTCGACTTTCTAGTGCCTCACAAATATACTGAGTATCATTTGATTACGACAAAAAAAGACTGAAAATGTTTTCAAGAAAATGCACTTTTCACTAGTTTTCGGCCAGTGCTCTATTCTCTGTATCTGTAGAGTAGGGAGGGTGAGTTTAGACCCTCAGCACTTGGGCCACAAGTGACCCATTGTACGTCCTCCCAAGCAGTTAACCTTCCAGGTCATCGTCCATCCTGTCCTTTCCAGGAAGGTGGACAGGTTACTAGGAGACATCTCTTTTATATCGGCAGGTGTAGGCCAATACTCACCGAACACCCACTCTCTTATTGACGATAATTTCGGGCACTCGCATAAGACATGCCTGACAGTTTCGTCTTCCTGTTCACACATACTGCATAGAGGTTTGTCCACTAGCCCCATTGTATGGAGGTGTTTCCTTAGCTGACAGTAGCTAGTAGAAATCCTACTGTTAAACGTAGGTTTTTCCTGGTCATCGCTAAATATTTCTTCGACGCCAGCTTCCCAGGGTCGCCCATGGTGATCCTGCAAAACTGCATCCCTTGATTGAATCCCATCTCTTTAGAGATTAAGCATGGGTGTAGCTAGTTCCGTAATTACCGAAGTCGCCAGGCCGTAGGTGTCGCTGGGTCCTAAAAGTCTTAGTCCAGCCGCTTCCCTGGCTAAAGAATCGACAATGCGGTTACATTTACTCCTGTCGTGCCCTTTAACCCACCTCAGGATATTAAGGTTATCTACCGAGGCGTTAGCTAAATCTTGATGGCACTCTAATACTAGCCCTGATGTAACACTTTGTCTGTTCAAGGCAAATAGGGCTTGTCTGCTGTCAGCCCAGCTTATTATGTTTTTGCCAGCAATTCCTTTTCTGGTTAGTTTTTTTGTGGGAATTGAGATAGCAGCCAGTTCTGTTTGGACCACGTTGGTATTTTTCCCATTCCCCACTTAATTCTTAGGCTTAGTGATCTGGAGTAGACTCCACATCCTGAGCCTTATCTCTAACACAAACTTGGGTTCAATTGCATCACTGACCGCCTGCAGCAGAGTTAGTGCAGGAAGCCACTCCTACCTCGGGATTTACACCAGCCGTGCGCAATCGTAACATGGCCATCAACGCAACCTCTTTGACGTCAAGTCCAGAGGGGTCAGACCAGAAATTAATTCCATTGCCGCGGTTGGTGTTGTTCTCATGGCTCCTGTGATGTCTAAACAAGTCATTGGCAGTATTTGATATAATTTTTGGATGGCCGTTGCTTGTAGAACCTTTGGTCCCCATGCAATGGCTCCATACGTTTACATAGGTCTTATGATTGCAGTGTGGATCCAGGTGACCACGCGGGGTAAAAGACCCCATGTGCATCCCACTGTCCTCCGACATTGCTCATAAGCCACATATGCTCTTTTTGCTCTGCTTTGTAGGTGAGAGTTCCATGTTAGCTTTCTGTCGAGGGTAGTACCAAGGTATTTCACCTCTTCAGAGAAGTTTCATTTACTTTAGAAGATTTCGTGGGTTTTAAGCCCGATAGTCTTATTTTCCTGATGAAAAGGTTCATCTCATTCTTCTTGGGATTGATAGACGGTGAGTGTTCCTTACACCATGTTTCTATTAATTTGAGCCCATCCTGCGCTCTATCGCATAGTGTGTTCTCAAATTTGCTGGTCTGCAAGATAACTATGTCATCTGCGTATGCTATTGTGTAGAATCCATTATTGTTGAGGTGATTGATCAGGATATCCAGGATTATGTTCCAAAAGAGGGGTGATAAGACCCCTCCTTGTGGACATCCCCTTATGACCAGTCCTCTTACTATATGATGTCTTCTACATTGATACTTATCACTCTACTAGAGAGCATCTTGAGGATCCATTCTCCCACTACCAAGGGTACATTCCTGGAGTTGAGTTGCTAGGTAATTGCTGGAAAGGTTTCCAGGGCTCTATTATTCTCGGCCTTCATTCCACCCGTTCTCGGCCCCCTGGCCGATAAATAACTATTTGACAGCCGTATATGGTAAGATGTCTAGATAGGTTGATGATCAGGAATGTTCTTTTCAGGAGTTTGTTGCATTGCATCTCTGACAGCAAGTTTCTCTGGGAAGGGCAGCCTCTTCATCACTTCATGTAGAATTTTAATTTTGTTGCCCAACAATACAAAACCCAATCATAATTACTACGCCCTCATACTAACTCAATTGGTGAATATTTATCGAAATGCCGTTGCTAAGTAACCACCTGACTTCCTATTGGCAAGCGCGTGCGTATGTTCTTCCCTGCCACTTCGACAATTGACTGACATTGATTATCCAGTGGCGTTTATAATGTCAGTATTTACCTTCGTATTTTCAGTTTTACTTGGTATCTTATTATTTCGTATCCATATTGAATTCAAGAACGATTTTTAACATTATTTGTTTTTAACAAATAGGTACCGTGTTTTGAAAAATACCTTACCTTTAAAGCAAATCATAAATCAGTTTCTATATATAATTATTATATAATAATAATTATTATTTTTAATACTTTTTTAAAACAGGTACCGTACGCTATTGGTACGTTTATGACAGATATCGGCCATGTTTCCTCGCCCTTTACCGATGCCCCTTAGATTCAGATAGACTTGCCAAACTATAGTATCATCGTATAATTTACAGTAGGAATTATCGGCTCTAAATTGATTATACCACTTATCTGTTTTGTCATGAAATCGATAAGATTATCCTTAATATCTACGTTTAATATTTTCAGTAATGAAAAATAGGTTATCAAAAAATACATGTGTAAAAGATACCAGGATAGGTTCAAAATGATTATTATTTTGTACGGCCTCTCCAACCTATTCGGTGCCTATATCAGTTGTTAACCAACCAGAACAATACCGTATACAGGGTGGTTCGAAAGTAATAGTTCAAACTGAAATGGAAGATAAATAAATTGAAAATTATGTAGGGAGTTTTTAAAATACGAATATCTCGAAAACTAGTAACTTTTGAAACTAATGGTATATATACATTTTTTCGCATAAATGATGTAATTTTAATATTTTATAATTTAAAACGCAATAGCGTTAACGGTAAAAGAGCTAAACGAACAGTTTCACCAACCACATAACCCATGTGGCGCCCTCTAGAAAATGTATCGAAACGGATAGCATATTTAGATTTTCCACACCTCAAAACCCTTATATTCAAAATTTTATGTTTTTACATCCGAAATCTTTCAATTTACTGCGAAAAAACATTTCAACCTTGCCACCCTCTATCTTTTTTATTATCAATATTTGATTGAAGCAAGTTCCATTAGATCGTAACATTTTTAGGCCGAGCACCTTCGGTAGTTATGAATGTCCTACAAGACGCACTACGAATGGTGGAGGAATGTTGCCTTAAAGAGGACCTTTTTCAGTTAAACAAAAAAAAAACTAGTTGCTTTCACGAATAGAAGAGTTCTCCTGCAGGGTAGAGTACTGTTGTTCGGAGAAGAGCTAGAAATATCCAAAGAACTTAAATATCTGGGAGTGATTCTTGATTCCAAACTGAATTGGAAGGCACACCTGGAAAAAATTACTACTACGACTAGGCTTTTCTGGCAATGCAGAAGAGTTATGGGCAAAACATGGGGAATACGACCTAAGGTGGATCACTGGCTTTACACAACTGTGATAAGGCCAACGATCACCTATGGAACAATAGTCTGGTGGAGGAGGACAGAAGTGTCATCTGCAGTTGATATATTAACTGCAATCCAAAGACAAACCCTTCTTGGTATTACCAGGACAATGAACAGCACGGAGACGGCATCAATGGAAGCCCTTATTGGACTTCCTCCTTTGGAACTTTTTATAATGGCGAGGCAATGATGGCAATTCTTAGGCTGAAATCGGGGGACTTATGGTCCCCGAACAATGTTCGAGAAGGACACACTGGTACAACTGGGACCTGGAACTAGACGAACCCATATTTCACATGAGTTTTGATAGCATGACACCAGAGAATATATTCACTGAGCGAGTGAATATCATCATCCCATCTAGGGAACAGGTGATGCACCCAGGTAATTCTGGGGAAATCATCTGGTTCACCGATGGCTCCAAAACAAACCATGGCACTGGGGCTGGTATAAAAGGACCTAGAAAGATAATGTTCTTTAGCCTTGGTCGACATTCGACAGTGTTTCAAGCAGAGTCGATTGCCGCTATAGTCTGTATTGATGAAAACATTAGAAGAGGATATTCCGGACAAAAAATTAAAATATTCACTGACAGCCAGGCTCTGATTAAAGCTATCAGTAATCCAACAACTAGGTCTAGACTGGTGAAAAACTGCAAAGAATCCCTTAACAGGCTGGCAAGAGACAACAAAGTGTCTCTAATAAGGGTGTCGGCACACGAGGAGATTGCAGGTAATGAAATGGTGGACCAGTTAGCTAAAGAAGGCTCTAAAGGAGACTTCATAGGTCCGGAACCGTTTTGTGGATTCACAAAAGATTGCATAAGAGGGAAATCTGGAACTGGCTAGATAGGGAACTCCAATTCAAATGGAGGGCACCTCCATACAAAGAGTTTACTGAACAAGGTAGACAACGAACTCTCAACCAGGCTGTTGAAACTGGGCAAGAGATATTTGAAGAAAGTTACCGACCTCGTGACTGAACACTGCACCCTGAGGAAACATCTGCACAAAATGGGCAAAGTTAGTGAACCTATGTGCAGAAAATGTGACCTTGATGATGAAACACTTACTCACATACTCTTCTTCTGCGAGAACTTACAAGTACTTAGACGGAAGCACTTTGGAGAGGAATTAATACAACCATCACAGCTACTGAAAATCCCTCCAGTCAAACTAGTGGCCTTTATAGAAGACACGATGCTTCTGGAATGGAAGTAGATAACATGGGAAATGGTACAAAGATTCAGTTCAAGTGCCTGGGCTGTTGAGCAGAACCCAAACGAATGAATGAATGACCGTCCATTTCAATTTGTATCATTACTTACGGACCACCCTGTATATCGCTTTTTATCTTTTCTTTGGAATTTAAAGCTGTATGTATACTTACTAAATTCAGATTACAATTGAAAAGTTTAGAAATTTAATTGATCGACAATAAATTGGGATTCAAATTTGTCATCACAGATTAAAGTTGTCACTTGAAGACTTAACTTTAAAATTCTAGCGAAAACCAAAGATTCATATATTTTTTTTACTACATTATCAGTTCGATCAGAATTATTAACAAACAAAGATTTAAGTGTTAGCCAGTAGCAGTTTCAAAAGTTAAAATACCTTAATATAAGGTGAGTTATTGAAATTTTATTTTAACGAGTACAGACGTTTTGTACACAATATTTTTTTCATTCTAGTTTAAACTATGAGGAAATTTTTCTTTCCATTGGTCGTTTTAGTTTTCATACGATACGTACGTCTTGAAGAAAATAATTTTCGATTACCTTCTATAGTAGTTCCATCTCACTACGAGTTAACATTAGCTTTTGCTCGTACTGTATTTACTGGCGCGAGGACTACATTCACTGGAAGTCTATTAATTAATTTAGCGGTAACTGAAGTTGCGTCTCAAATAAAATTACATTCGAATCCTGATTATATTCGTATTCTAACCGTAAGTTTTACTGAAGGACCTACAGTTACTAGCTACGACGTCGAAAAAGCAACTGAAATATTGACAGTTTCAACAAAAACGGGTAAGCTTATCCCACTAACTAACACCCTACTTTTAGTCATAGTATTTTTCTACAGGGGTCAATTAACATTTTAGATCTAACTCCAGGCGTTCAATATATTCTCCAAATTACTTATGAGGCAGATATAAGCACGACTAATATGTTCGGAGTATTTAGAATCAGTTACTTAGATGGTGGTGTTAGTAAATATATGGTAGCAACTCAATTTCAGCCGACTTACGCCCGAAGAGTTTTTCCTTGCTTCGATGAACCCGAATTTAAAGCAACTTTTACATTTACTTTCAATCTTAGTCCTAACGTACTTCCTATATCGAATTCAGATGTAGAAAGTTCAGAATCATCGTAAGTAAAAAGATGAAAGTGTTTGGCATCTTTTCCACTATACATGTTTCATTTTTTAATCTAGGTCCGTTATGACAGTATATACCTTTAGAAAAACTCCTAAAATATCAACGTTCAAATTAGCATTCCAAATTTCCGAGTTGACTTGCGATGAAGCTGTGGATGACGTACAAAATATATTTTGCTCTGTACCTGCAGTATCTCATTTAGGATCTTATGCTGTTGAACTAGCTCCTAAAATACTGGATAGCATGAATCAGTATACTCAAGTTAATTATAATGAGATTATGAATAAGTTACATTATATAGCTTTACCGAATTTTGTGTTTAAATCTATGGACAACTGGGGATTATCGACATATAGGTAAGATATAAAATTAATTGATAAATTCCCTTTCCCTGCTTCTTATGAGACGATAATGCCTTCAAAACCTTTGGAATTTAAAAGCTAAATGCTAAAGGAAGGTTCCCAAATAAGTAGATACCGATAAAAAATATTAGAGAACGCAAGATTCGCTAATAGATGTCGCACAAAAAATAATGAACTGGCCAGGTGAAGAGCCAACAAATGATAATAATTCCACAAGAGCCGAAAACTCTATCATTTTTTAGATCTTCACCTGCCTAGCTAGTTATTTGTGGACCAAAAGTAATTTTTGTCCAGTGAATTTAAAATTGCCTAGTCGTGCCATCTAGCGGACAACAATAATATGTCAAGAATACATGGAGTTCACATAGGCGTGCTGTTCTGAAAATTATAGGGAGATATTCAATAATAAACTTGTGTTTTAGAGAACAGTATTTATTATACGACTCGTCAGAAAATACAAACGTCGATAAACAAAATGTAGCTATTGCGATTTCGGAAGTAATTGTTCAACAATGGTTTGGGAATTTGGTAACCTTTGAATGGTGGTCTGATATGTTTTTAAATGAAGGTTTTGGTGATTATTTAAAATACTCTATTTTAAGTACGGTAAGAATTCTAAACAAAAGCTCTTCTATTTTTCTAACTGCTTCTTTTTTAACTTAGGTACTTCCAGAATGGGAACTACAAAATCAATATATTGTTGATAATTTTCAAAGTGCTTTAACTGCCGAGGAAATCTATCCACGAACATTGTTAATACCAACTGTTTCTACACAAACAGAGATATTATTGACTTTGGATATAGGGAGCGCCAAAAAAGGTAAAGTAAGCTGATATACTACGTTTTTTCTACGACTAGTAACTAGTGTGCATTTTTATTTGATGTTTATCACTTTTAAAGAAAAGAAAACAATTCACAACTTTCGAATTTGTATTTAAAAAGCAAGTAAACAGATTCTAGTAGCTCGAGAATATATAAGGACAGTACAGTAATTGGCACACTTGTTAAGTTTTAAAAATGACGCAATTGTTGATATTAAAAATTAATGTAAAAAATGTCAACAGCTGGTAGTATTTTTCGTATGGTCGAAAACATCATGGGCGCAGATAATTTCAAAAAAGGAATATATCATTATTTAAATATTAAGTAAGTATTTTTTTATTTACGTAAAAATGTTCTGGACTTTTTTAAAGGAATATTTTGTTTTCAGTAAATTTGAAACTATTACGCTTAAAAAATTATGGGTTAGTTTAGAATCTCACTTGAATAATCAAGTTTCTAAATTGCCTTTAGAAGAAACATTGAGTACGGTTATGGAAAACTGGATAAACGAACCGGGATATCCATTGGTAACTGTTTCTGTTGATGGTAAAAATGTAACTATTAAACAAGTAAGACATTATTTTGTCATTCATTTATTCGTTTTGGTTGTGCTCATCATCCCAGGCACTTGAACTAAATCTTTGTACCATTTCCCATGTTATCTACTTCCATTCCAGAAACTTCGTGTCTTCTATAAAGGCCACTAGTTTGACTGGAGGGATTTTCAGTAGTTGTATTGGTTGTATTAATTCCTCTCCAAAGTACTTCCCTCTAAGTACTTGTAAGTTCTCGCAGAAGCAGAGTATATGAGTTCACATTTTCTGCACATAGGTTCACTAACTTTGCACATTTTGTGCAGATGTTTCCTCAGGGTACAGTGTCCAGTCACCAGGTCGGTAACTGTCTTCAAATATCTCTTACCAAGTTTCAATAGCTTGGTTGAGAGTTCCTTGTCTACCTTGTTCAGTAAACTCTTTGCATGGAGGTGCCTTTGTGTCAACCTTCATTTGAGTTGGTGTTCCCTATCTAGCCACTTCCGGATTTTCCCTCTTATGCAATCTTTTGTGATTCCACAAAACGATTCCGGACCTATGAAGTCTTCTTTAGGGCATCGAAACCGATAATGGACCTCAGAACAGCTCGCGAGAATTCAAAGAATTCAGTAAAAGATGGAACTTTAATCAGAAGACATCCAGTCCGTATTACCCACAATCAGATGGTCTTTCTGAAAAATATGTATCCATTGTCAAAAATCTGATAAAGAAATGTCAGGCAGACGTTTTCAAAGCCCTATTGAATAAAAAAAAAACACCAAGAAACGAAATGCTAGGCTCACCTTGCCAGCGTTTATTTAATAGAGCAACTAGAAGTCACGTACCTGCAAACAAAGACTCCTTAAAGCCCAAAATTATGAATAATGTTAGTGAAGAATTATCAAAACTTCGACTGAAACAAAAAATTAACTTCGATAAAACTGCAGGGCCTAGTCATCAATACAAGTCAGGACAAAGTCTTGTTATTCAAAAAGGACACCGCTCAAATAGTTCGAGAAGCCAATCGTCCTATAGATCTTATGTTGTGCAAACTGAAAAAGGACACAAATTCGACAGAAATTCCAAACACATAAGATCCTTACCGATCACACAACAAACAGCAGCTATGACCGAAGAGACTGAAAGAAAACCTCCCGGAGATGACAAGCCCAACCTCGACCACAAGTGAAATAGATGAACCAAAACATCTTGAAACGAATAGACCAAAACCTCTGAATACTCCCATTATGTCACCAAGACGTTCTAAAAAGAGAAAGACATCCGATCAAGAGACTCATTAAAGAATGTTAATGTTAATTAGTTTAGTATTGCTTTAATTTAATTCTTATTATCCGTAACTTGTATTGACAATTGATTATATGTAAAGCTCGGATTATAGGCAAAATGCCTTTTTTGCCTATTTTGCCTATTCTAGATGATTTTTGTATATTTTGCCTTTTTTCGTAAATTCCGCCTTTTTAAAACTTTTATGCTACCTTACTGATGATGTTATTCATATTCGGTACTTCATTTTATTACTAAACCTTTCTGTAATAAAATTTTGGGCTAGTAATAAAATATTAATGGTTTGTTTGTTAATGGTCTTCTGGGAAAATTTACCTACGTATTTGTGGATTAAGAAGAGGCTTAACAAATGGGAAATCCCAAATGTTTTGACCTTTATATCAGTTGTACAGACGGTTACTGAATCAGAGTTTAGTTTTGTTGCGTATACCGAAAAGTAAAGAACACACATTTTAAAAAGTTTTAGACGTTTTGTAAGTTTCATTTTTTCTTTCTCTCAGTCACCGCATAACTACATAGTATTAAAATTCGAATTAATTATTCTTATTTTTTAAAATTCTCAGATTTCAAGTACAAAAAAGTACTTTAATGACCAGCATTGTGGAACTCCACTTCACAAACGGAATTTAGAAAAATTAAATTCCTCTAAGTTAGTCCAAACATCTCTGCGGGAGAATAATTTAAAAAATCCGAAATTAAAACAGCAACTCGCATATATCAATAGCAATTATAAATTAATCGTTAGCACAATTACCTTATTAGAAAGACAAGAGATAAATTTATGTGAGTCAGTTAAATTAATAGATAATTTACAGACTAAAATTAAATCGGCACCTGGAAGTAATGGTCAAATAATTACTAACAAAAGAAATTTGTTTTTGACAAGAATGAAGGTTTCTCCTTTTTATGTGATGTTGCAAAAGTTGACAATGGGACATTTTCCAAAGAATTACAAATTGGGCCAGATTTATTATCCTCTCTTAAATATGCGCCAATTACATCTGTCGATGTAGAGCGTTCATTTTCTATGTACAAATTAATTTTAAGTGAAAGAAGACATAGTTTTAATACAGAAAATATAGAGAAGCACTTCTTAGTTGTAGCTATTAATGATAAAATTTTAAGTGGTTACCATGTTTAATTATTAATTAACAATTGTTTAGTTATCTTGTGCAAATATATTTCTGTTAAGTTAATTCACTTTGTATATTAAAATAAACTCTTAATAACTTATTATTAATATTCAGGGAATTAAAAGCATTTCTGCCTTTTTCAATAAAAATCTTTGCCTACCTACATAAGCGCCTTTTTCTTCAATTTTTGTTGCCTATAAATCCGAGCTTTAATTATATGTTATGTTGTTTATAATCGATTTATGCACTTTAGAATGTAATAATGGGGATGTAACCTTAGACACTTATATGAGATCTGTCATTAATAAATAACTGTCATCTTAAGCTGGCTTATTACAAACCAACTTGTTCACGAAAAATGTTGTTGTAAACTATAAAATATTTCAAACATGTAATACAAGTTCGTGGAAGAAATTAATTTCTTAGTTGAAAGTTGGCCATATTTTGTAGTTTTAATTTAAATCTTAATTTCTTAGTTTCTTGCATGAGCATCTACATTAGATTACATAGTTTTAGTTTTAAATTAATCAAAGTTTTAATTTTTGCTTGCATTAATCCACCTTAGGTCGACTCTAGATACAGCTGGCCTGTTGGTTCTGCCAGTGCCAAAAAAATTGGTGAAAAAAACTCTAGATATATAACTCTTTATTAGCAAAACTTGCTCTTGTACAAGTATGTATGTCTAATGGTATATGTAAAAAGTAAAAGATAAAACGAAATTTAAAGAAACATTAAAAACACTCAAAGTACACATTATTTAAAAACATTTTCGATTATAATTATAATGTAGGCAGTCTTAATTTATAGGGACATTTGCACGTACGAATTCCTTTATTTCCTTTATTTGTTGTTAAGCTATTGAACAAAACTAGCCCAGAAGTAAACAGAGAGTCAGTATTAATATACAGATTAAGTGCACTATTTCTTGTGTTATATGCATGCATGTCCGATATATATGTCATCTGGTCACAAAGATAACTTGGTAGTTTCTTATTCTTAAGTTTAAAAATGAATATTAACAAATTCAACGTCAGTCGCTGTTTAACAGACATAATTGATAGTGTATCCAACATATATTTAATGGAGGTGCGCCTATTACATTTAAGTATTGCCCTCATTGCTCTATTCTGCAGCTTTTGCAATCTGGTGAGATTGTTTTTACTAGCAAAATATAGCAGTGTGCTACAATAGTCAAAATGGGGTGATACAATTGATCTATATATAGTCAACTGAAGTGAAGGTGGACAAATTTCAACGTTTTTTTGAGATAACATCGTTAGAAGCGCCTCAAAAATTTGGAAAAAAATTATGAAAATTGCCTTAGGTTTACCCCTTTATATGAGCTAAATACGAGTTTTGAAAAATTATAGAATCGCTAATATTTTTTTTTAAGTAGTGTCCAACTCTACCCAGAAAAACGGGTGAAGTTGGACATGGCTTCAAAACCAAGTAAAATCAACTTTTAATGAGAACTGGGTGTAGTTGTACAACTCATTTTTTTTTTAAAAAATTTGCACCCTTGCTGGGCCAATGAAAAACGTTTGTAGGTAAAAAATAACAGTTTATACCCTAAATCACAAAACAATAACTTAAACTAGTTTCTAGAAAAAAAAAATATAACGTAAAAAACAAAAAATATTTAACAAAATACCAGTAAAAAAATGAATAAAATATTTTCTGGAACAAAAAAAGGGAACACAATACCTAAAAAAAATATTATTATTAACCTATGGTGTCATAAGTTAAATTATCTCGAAACTGAAAACGGTTTCGTCTTAATTCTACAGGCTGGTGTAAAACATGAATAACATCTTCCTTTGACACCATCAATTGGTCTTCAACATCTGGATAGACGAAAAAATGCCCAATTTTTTCTCCAAATTTTTTCCTAAGGAACTTAACTGTTAAAAACATCTCATCAATGTCTTCAACGTGACCTACAAAATTTAGATTTCTTTTAGTTGATTCAAATTTCACCAGGACGTATTGGTTTTTTTCAAAATCTCCGATGCTAGTAGGAACTAATTCAGTCTTATCATTGGTTGGAGCAGGGTTGCTTGTACTTGGCTCAGCCTCGTCATAGTATAGTTCGTGTAATTCATCTTCTATTATTTCTATTTCAGATTGGTCCGACATAGCTTCATTGTAGTTTTCTTCTTCGACTTCACTGTCATCTTCAATAATGGCCATTTTCTTACGTCTTGGCTTTCTCGTTTGAATCACAGGAGAAAGGGTCTCTTCATTGTCGCTTTCACATTATATAAAACTGCTTAATCGAAAAGACCGAAGCCCATATCGTCATCTTCCTCTTCTGATTCACACTTCGGCCTGGTTGAATGGCCATTTTTTTACCTCTTGGCTTTCTTGTTTGAGTTGGAGCAAGGTTCTCTTTAAAAAAGCTAACGAAACTGTCAGTCCAATGTTTCTCAACATTAACTTCTTGATAATCCACCAGTTTTTTCAACACTCGCTGAGGATCATAAGGAACTATTCCACATGCTGCAAATCCTGATTTGACATTATTCGCAGATCGCATGTCAATTCTCTGAAAAGTCTGGGATAGCAAGTTTGGAAAATCGCTCTTCTGAAAGACTCCCCGATTTTTCATTTTCCACTGTCTTAAGACAAATCTCCACGCTTCCTTCATTGGTCTAAAATAAGCCACATCGAGTGGCTGGCAGATGTGGGTGGAGTTTGGGGGGAGCAATATGAAACTGATGTCATGTTCAAGACATTTGTTGATAACCGTTACGGATATGTGACTGGACAAATTGTCACCGATGATCACTTTTTTGCCTTGAAGCTTTGATAAGTATGGAAGAGCAATTTTATAGAACCAGTATTCGAAACAAAACTGATCGAACCAACCACTTTTACTCCGGTTATAAGCCGTGCCAGGAGGACCGTTCTCTATCCATGTCGGATAAATATGTTGGGCCTTGTACACTACGTAAGGTGGAAGCCGGAAGCTGCTGCAGCAATCATAACCGAAATGCTTGTTTTTGAGCTATCCATAACGCGATCACAGTGTTTTGCTCCTCTTTTGGCGAGAACTTTAAGTTTTCCTGGGTCGTCGGAAAAATTGGTTTCGTCGTAATTGACGATATTTTCCGCAGGAACATTTTCTATAGATTTTTGCAATTCCGTAAAATATGCGGTCATAACAGCAGAGCTGACTTGGGCTCTAGCCCTTTTCATATTCTGGGATAGCCGTACAGATAATTCTCTGTGCCTGTTGAGGAAATTTTTTACCCATTCATCTCCAGGAACATTATCATGGAAAATTGTAATGGTTTTTCCCAGCCGATCCAGATATGATTTCACTAGAGTTTTCACGTCTTTTATGGTTAATGCAAAATTCCACTTAGCGGCACTCATTATCCCTTCTGCTAGATATGTCTCTTCATCGGAAGTTAGTACGGTTTGACCTCCATATTTCTTTTTATTTTTTATTCCTTTAACGTGATTAAATAAAGTCGATTTCGGAATTGAATACTTTTCCACAGCTTCCCTGAAGCTAAGTTTCTTTAATTTAACTTCTTCCTCCGCCTTCTTTATTGTAGAAAGCAAATAGTTACAGTTGGGTTTCTTGCCCACTTTTCTATTATATACACGCGGCATCTTGGTGTCCAACTGTACCCTGGAACAAGAAACTTTTTTAATGTGACGCCACTGGACTCAATAACTTGTGGCAGATTAGTTTAAAATTTTATAGGTTAGTTACTTATACTGTAGTCTACATTGTGGCCAAAAATGGACATTCTAGGAACATCAGTATAATACATACAATAGTTATAAAAACCAAATTGCCAAAATAGCACTTTTTAAATCAATTGTTTACATAATTAAAAAATCAATTTACCGTTAAAAAACCGCGCCAAATTTAAAACACTTTCTTACTACATTCACACTGATGAAATACTCACCGCCAAATTGGCCGAAGGTCGAATGTCAGTGGCGTCACGAATTTATTTGATCAGAAACTACGTCTTGTCCAACTTCACCCCGACTGTCCACCTTCACCTCAGTTGACGGTACTCTATTCAGGAAATATATATTTTAGTTGCAATTTTTCTCTCTATATACTTACAATGCTCATGTAGATTTAATTCTGGATCTAACATAACTCCCAAATATTTAAACCTAAATACTCTCTCAACACTTTCATCATTTATTGCAATGTTAAATGACTTATTAAGTTTACTGAGATTGCCTTTTTCCCCAATAGCATAAATTTAGTTTTCTGAATATTAATTCTCAAACCATTATTATCACATAACCACTTAAAGATGTTAGTTAGGACCTCATTTAAACATTTCTCTATTTCGTCTCCACTACCAGCAAAGTATAGCATTGTGTCATCTGCAAATAATTTAATTTTACATCTTACAACATGCCTCACTATGTCGTTAATGTAAAGTAAGAAAAGTAATGGCTCCAAAACGGAACCTTGAGGTACTCCTACATCCACATCTGCCATTTCTGAAAATGAACTCTTAAACATCATAGATTGTTTTCTATTTTCAAGATATGACGTCAACCAATCCAATGCTTTACTCACAAAACCGTACTTACGCAGTTTTAATAGTAATAGCTCTCTATTAACAGTCTCAAATGCTCTTTTGAAATCTAAAAATACCACACCAATAATCCTCTTCTTAACTAACTCTGTCTTCCAAGAAGATACTAGGAATTGCAACGCAGTTTCGCTTGAGTGTGATTTTCTGAAACCGATACAAATCAAAAAGTTTTGTTCATTCTACAACTATTTTAACCCACAGATAAGGGATAGTAGCTCGATTTTAACCTAGTAGAAGCTGTTTTGATGATTATATATATACATTTTCTTCCATTAGGAAAACCTATCGACTCAAAATGATTCAGTTGCCGAATGGTACATTCCTATTAACTATGTAACTTCGTTAAATATACTCAGTACTAGATCTACAACTCCTCAATATTGGTTGAAACCAAATGACGTTGTTTCATTTCAAATACCAGACTGTGCTACATGGGTATTGGTGAATTATCAACAGACTGGTAAGTGAAAACCACAAACAGTCTTCACTATTAATTTCTCTTTTATCTATTTTAGGTTATTATAGAGTGAACTACGACGAAGAAACTTGGGATTTTATAGAATCAGCTCTAAAAAGTCCAGAATTTGAAGGAATAGACGAAATCAGTAGAGCACAATTAGTTGATGATGTATTCAGTCTCGCAAGACAAGAAATATTAAGTTATTACAAAGTTTTTAAATTTTTGGAATTTTTGGTTGAAGATACTTCGTATTTTACTTGGAAAGCTGCTTTTAACGGATTCGAAACGTTATTAAACAATATCAAAAGTGATTATGACTTAACTGAAAATATTAAGGTAAAAATTTTTAATTAGATAGATAGAATTTATTGATCTTTCAATATCAAATGACATAAAACAGGCTAAAATATATATATATATATATGAATACAAATTAATACAGTAACGTGAAATATACAGAGAATATTACAATAAACTAGAAACACACAGGCACATAAAAAATTACAAAAATTACATCAAAATTTAAAATCAAACAAAGTATATGTTGCAGTTCAGACAAAATTCACTGAGTATTTTCAAAATACTCCTCAACCGAATATCGACGCATATCAATCAGATAGTTTTTAGTTTTCTCCTTAAATTTATGCTCCAAGACAATATATTGTGGGAGACTATTATAAAGTATAATTCCCATTACTATAGGTGATATTAACTTTCAAAAGTTGTAAACAAATCGGTTTATTCATGTTAAAATCCAAGGTTAGATTTCTTCCTTTTTATTCTTCTTCTTGATTTTATTGTTAATTTGGCCTCCAACTTTATAAACAATCAATGTTTAAATAAACTTCCAAGGTTACAATCGCTAAGTGGTCTACAAATAAAAGGTATCTTTTTTTGGTTTGATTCTAGAATAACGTGGCGAAACGTTTATCACATTTTGTGGATTTTATTATAAAATTTGAGAGGCATTTAAGATTTTTTTATGTACTTATGTACCACTAAATAAGTACCATATATGTGGATATATTATGCATCTTTAATATTCTCTGAAATTTATTTAATGACAAACTTAAGTTAACCCAAAGCTACTTTAAGGCCACATGTCAACTTAGGTAAGTTTAAAAATAAATGAGATATATCCTTCACTTTATACTTTTCCAATACAGTGTAATATACTAAAGTAAATGTTTGCCTTCCATTCCTGTTTCCTTTTTCTTTTTCTGTTTTCCTATTACTCACTTCACTTTTATTCACGTTTTATTACGTTGGATATTTCTTGATGATTGGGGCTATACATTGGGACGACACCTCTTTCTTGCTATGTTAATGGTACTGTCTGAGACAAAGAAGTAAACCTGGATTCCTGACGTGTGACCCGATTGTTGATACTTTTGACAGAAGTAGTATAGATAGAGTACTCCCCTGATTGGATTGCTACAGCACCTTCCATCACCTTTATACATATGCAGATAAGTGGTAGATATAGGAACTTCATTTGATCAGCTTCTAGAACAACAATAGTTAATTTAACTTCTTCTTTCAATTTGAGATACATTTTTATACCTCGACAAGGATAATAGAGTAATCTAAAAGAAAATAACATTTGTAAATAACAAATATTGAAGTTCAAAACTTAATAATTTATAATAATAAAATTTACATAGGAAATTAATAAAACTTACTTGTAAGCTGACATCACAAACTTGTGAACCTTAATCATATATACGTATATATTTTGAAAGGGGCCTTGAGCATTGTTGATTATTACTATTCTTGAAGCTAGATTCTATTATTAAATTGTATCATCTTTTATATAAAACATCATAATATAAATATATATTTGAGAAAGAACCTGCACTGTTGGCTTTCGAAAAGCATACCCTTTCCAACATCAGGGACTGGGGACGAGTAGAAAGGTAACAAGGTATAGAGAAATCTGATTTATATTGTAATGTTTTTGTTATTTATTTAAACGGTTTTTACCGGTGGGATAAAATTATACACACTTCTATGGCTAATTACTATCTATTTATTTAAAGAGACACACATCACTGTATTAAACTTAATTTATATACACTGTAACGTGCCTCCCTTCTTACACGTGGCTCCTGCCACAAGAACACGTCACTATGGACACCCTTGATGCAAAATTCGGGTGTTTAAATCTCGGGCGCCAGATTATTAACGTGGTTTGCTCCACTTAGCGTCAAGAGTTCCAGATAGCCTCAGATGGAGGTTACGGAAAATTCCAGGGGTCTTGTTGAATTAAATTTAACTAACTAGTGAAAATCCGGAAAAGCCAAAACTTGGTTCTCCAATCAATAAATTGCGGTTAAAAATGAAAATAATAGAAATTCAAAACTTTGATCTATTAATACTCTGTGGTCTATTTTACGAATAATTCTTTTTAGTGACAAACAAATTAACCGGGAAAAGAAAATGAGGTATGTATTACCTATATCTGGGATTTTAACGGACTTAACGGTCAGGTTATCAAATACGGTTCGAATCTACCGGGTTTAACGGGGTCCCTAGTGCACGATTTAGATCTGCCGGGTAATCAGACAAATTGTGGCTAAGCCTCTTCCAAGTCTGATTAACCCTTGAATTCAAATGAAACCGGCAACTATTATTCCGACGGGGAGAAAAAAATATATAAATAATGATTCTACAAAACGGGAAAAGAACGATTTAGATCTGCCGGGAAATCAAACAAATTGTGGCTAAGCCTCTTCCAAGTCTGATTAACCCTTGAATCTACTAAAGCCGGTAACAATTATTCCAAAAAAAAATATTTTCCCACGAGTTAAACGGTACCCAACTATCGACACACAGAGTAAAAATATTCGTACTAGCATAAAATTAAAATATTATACCTAATCCACTTGGATATCAATTTAATTTAAAACTACTGACAACCAAAAGCATAAAATAATTCGAGAATCCACTAATAATTCATATCAGTTAATTAATATATAATAAACGCAGTAAATAAAAATTCGAAATCAAATTACCGTTGACAAATCTTTATTTCCAGATAAAAGAAACAAAATAAAAAAATAAAAAAACAAATTTCAGTTCAACAACAAAAGAAAAAAAATAGCCGGTCGGAAAATTTTCAAAGAATACATTCAACAATTTAATAATAAGCGGCGATACGGAAAGTTTCGAATACACAGTTTATTTGTAAAAATGATTTACCTTGTTAAATACAGCTTACACACAATCGGAATACGGAATACACAAAATTTTTCGCACTACGGTTTTTCGGTTTTTCGGAAGAACGTTGAACGGAGAATCACTACTTTTAGAGCCGGAACAAATGAGAGCGCGAATAAGAAGCCAGACGGAATGAAAATCGGAGCGCGAATAAAGATCCAAAAATGAATTGTTTCCGAATTTATATCCAAAATTTTAGTTACATTCTTCGGCCGTAATTCTGGTGTGGGAATTAAAACGTGAAATCTATCTAATTTCGACAAAAACTTGTGAGTATACTAGATGGCTTTCGTTTTAATTAAAATGTTGTATATACCGGGCGTCCTTTCAGTTGAAAAATTTAAATATCGGGAATGAATAAATTGTGTATGCTAGAATTTGGATTTACGTAACTCGGACTTATACTAAAATATACAACGGTAATAACAACAAAAAAAAATAAATCAATGCGGTAGTCGAAAGGGCTGTAAAGTAACGAGTTATATACACCCTAGTGGCAAAATAAAATATATTACGGAACAAAATAAAAAATTAAACTTGCAACAAAAAAAAACTCGTTACAACACACTATACTTAATGTCTAGTAATTTATTTACACTCGGTATATTAGTTCTAATTTATTTTCACCGCTTGAATATTACACTATTTATCTGCACTATTTAATTCACTGTCCGATTACTAAGAACTTCTGTAAACTGCCTGTGAACTAACTCTTTACTGTCCGTTTCACTAACTGTTTCAATAATTCTTCACGCACTCAAAAACCCGCGTATATATAGTCCTTATCAGTCCTTGAGAGTTCTAGTATTTTCTGCGCTCCTTCTAAGCGTAAACAAAGGGTCTTTTCGATAACGTTCTCGAAAGGAGCGCAGCCACCAAAATTTACAGTCGAGGGACAGAGCCGGCATGGAGCTGGCGACCTCGCAACAATATCTTGTGTAATGTGCATGAATGTCACTATTCCGTAAATACTTGCTTTTATTTCTATGAACTGATGTGATTAAATCCAAAATATAAAGACCATACATAGTTAAAATTCTCAAATTTATAAAAACGGGTCGACAGGATTCTACATTGAAATACACCTTAGAATTCTTTTCTGTGACAAAAAAAAAACATTTTTAGCATGAGAAGAACTCCCCCAAATACAAATTCCATAACTAATCCTAGACAGTATTTCACTAAAATATAGTAAATGAATGTAGAATTTAACATCTTTGATAAAAGTAAACAGTGAGTTTTTTTATTTAAATTAACGTGTCTCGACTGCTGAGGCCATTGACACAGTTACTTACATTTCAGGTAAAACGGTTATGATATTGGATACTTTTTAGGTAGAACATACTAGATATGATTTATTAAATTTATGTCTTTTAGGTAGTGTTGAGTGGAACGACGGAGGAAAGAATAAATATTATTAATAAACTATTTTACTAATATACTTTACACAATATATATAATTCAGATATGATATTACATACGTCAGAATAATATTTTTAAGCAAGTGTCAAATTAGAACACGGCATTGCTGATGTGATAGCCCATAGACTTACAACACTCCTCCTCACAGCACTAATGCAGAAGACCTAGTTTGACTCTCAGCATTGTTAATCTGGGTCCTGGTAATGCCTTCGTCAAAAGGTCAGCCTCCATTTCTTCTGTACACTTGTAAGTGATATTCAGGATTCCTTGATTAACACAATCTCTTATGTAGTGAACCTTAAGGTCTATGTGTTTTGACTTAGGGGATACTATGGGGTTATATCCTAATTTTATGGCAGCTTGATTATCACTCCAAATTGTTATTTGTCTGAAATCAATGTTCAAATCTCTGAACAGTGATCTAAGATAAACAGCTTCTTTTGCAGCTTCTGTCAAAGCTGTGTATGCAGATTCTGCTGTTGATAATGCTACGCTTCTTTGCTTCTTGGATGCCCAGCTGATAGCTGCTCCTGCGTATTTAAAAATGTAACCGGAACAGGACTTTCTGTCCAACTTGCAAGCACCCCAGTCAGAATCTGCCATACCTTCTAATGGCTCTTGTGATTTGGAGTATGTTAAACCAATATCGATCGTACCTTTAAGATATCGTAATATTCGCTTTGCTGATTTGAAATGCTCTGGTCCAAAACAATCATTGAATCTTGATAAATAATTTTCAGCGTACGTTACGTCAGGTCGGGTAGCAACTGAAACATACATAAGTGTTCCAATTAGGTTTCTGTAAGGCAAATTCTCTGCTCCTCCTTTCGTATTAGGCTCCAGATTTAAATTAACTTCCATCGGTGTGGTAGAAATTTTGCAATCCTGCATATTAAATTTATTTAGAGTTTCTAGAATAAATTTCTTTTGGGTTAATTTTATTTTATTTTCTTTGTATTCCAAATCAACTCCGATTATACATTTTGGTTGTCCCAAATCTTTCATTTCAAATATTTCGCTTAACTTTTCTTTGATTTCAGCCAGTATTTTTGGACAAGAATAAGCAATAAGGAGATCATCTACATATATGGCAATTACTGTCTTCTCTCCTCCTTTGGCTAATATGTAGACACAAGGATCAGCTTTCGACGCTTGAAATCCTATTCTCTCTCTTTAGTTCATTGTCTAATTTTGTATACCATTGTCTTCCTGCTTGTTTTAGCTCGTAGAGAGCCTTTTTGAGGTGACATACTTTTTCTTGTTCGATACTTTTCATATCTTCTAGCATCTTCTTTGCTTTATCATACAAAATAAAATCATCTTTATCGCATGCGTCTACCATAATTTCGGCAATATATTGCTCGATATATTCTGGAAACTTCATGAATATGTTTTCTACTAGATCGCCATTCAGATATGCTGTCGTGACATCCATTTGGTTAAGTTTCAAATCTTCTTCGACAGCTAGTCCAATTACAGTTCGAATGCTACTTAATTTGGCAACTGGTGCGTATGTCTCATTGAAATCAATCCCAGGTCTTTGTCCAAATCCGCGCGCAACGAGTCTGGCCTTCTTTATCTCTCCTTTTTCTGGAGTCCATTTATTTTTCAAAACCATTTTGTGATCAATAATTTTCATATCCTTTTCTTTCTTGACAATTTTCCAAGTTCCATTCTTAATGTGAGCTTTTACTTCTGCTTTAATAGCGTCATGCCATTTCTCATTTTCGAAATCCTTATTACATATAAATGTGAGTTCATCTACGTCTACATTTAATGGTTCTTGCTTCTCACCACAACATAAAACTGTATTTGTCATCTCATAATCATGATGCCAATTCGGAATTTTACTTTCTCTACGGGGTCTTGGCTCTTCGTTTATACAACTTCTTATGTTCAATGGTTCATGACTTATACCTTCTCGGATTTCAGGCTCTTCGTTGACTTCAAGCTCATTATTTTCAGATTCTCGCTCAGGAGGTATACCTTCATTTTCATGGGTAGGTTTTGATGAGAGCTCGACTTCTATGATAGGTAAGTCTTTGTTCTTCTTTCTTTTGTTGTTTCTTCCCCTTTATGTCGGTATTTTTATTAACCTTATTTTCTTTGTCAGGTGTCATGTGTTCTTGTTCTTCAAGCTCCTCTAAAAACTCTTCATAGTTTTCTTCGGTACGGTGTTCACCTTTATAATACATTTTATCAATAAATTTTACGTCTCTGCTTATTACAATACTTTGTTTTTCAGGAATATAAATGCGATAACCTTTTGCTAGCTGTGCATAGCCCACGAAAACTCCTTCTACAGATTTTGGTGTAAATTTGCCTTTTCTATTTTTGTTTAGGAGGAAAGCTTTACACCCAAAAATCTGTAGCTGATTTCCAGATGGAGTACGGCCGGTCCATTTTTCAAATGGTGTACAACCTTTCAGGGCTTTAGCTGGGCTTCTGTTAATGAGATAATTCGCTGTGTATACCGCCTCGGCCCACATTTTTTGAGGTATGTTACCTTCGATCATTAAACACCGTGCTCTATCAAGAAGAGACCTATTTTTGCGTTCGCTTTGGCCGTTCTGTTGAGGTGTGTAAGGTGATGTGAGTCTTCTCTTGATTCCATTTTGTTTCAGGAAGTTATCAAATTCTATATTGCAGTACTCCTTTCCGTTATCAGATTGTAAGCTTTTTATCGGTTTGTTGTGAAATTTTTCAACTTTGCTTTTGTATTCTTTGAATTTCTCAAAAACCTCGCTTTTGTGCGATATGAAGTAGACATAACAATATTTAGTGTAGTCGTCCAGAAATGTCAGGAAATATTTTGATCCGGCCAGAGTCTCAGTGTTGACTGGTCCGCAGACGTCACTATGCACAATTTCCAGAGCTTGTGTAGACTGTGGTCCGTCTAGGGATGAAAATGGTAGTCTAGCCATCTTTCCTTTAATGCATACTTCGCAGTCCGGTAAATTTCCTTTTTCTAATACCAATCCTTTAATTAGGTTCTTGTTTGCAGCTAACTTTAAGTCATTCTCATTAATATGTCCAAGTTTACGATGCCAAATTTCAATATTGTTAACCGTTTTTGCTATATTTGCTTTTTCTCCCTTTGTGTAGTACAGACCGTTTTCTTTTGTAGCAGTTAGAGTTACTTCACCTTTTTGGTTTTTAATGTATGCCTTATCTTTTGTGAACAATATGGTGTTTCCTTTTTCAGTGATCTTTGAGACTGACATCAGGTTTGTTGCCAGGGTAGGTACATATAATGTATCAATAAGGTTAATTGTTTCATTTTGGATGTTTATACGTACTTTACCTTTACCTTCAACTTTAGTAGTGTGATTTTCAGACGCTAACCGCAAAGTTCCAGTTTCAGAATTCATGTTCACAAAATGTTCTTCCTGTGCACACATATGGGACGTGCAATCACTGTCAAGGCACCAGGTATCTGCAGAGGTAATTGACAAACAAGTAGGCGTTATACTGAAGTTTTTCTCTTCTCTTTTCTGGAATGTTTGATTTAGTTGACGTTTATTTTTCTTACTCCAGCATTCATTAGTATTATGTCCCTGTTTCTTACATTTCTGGCAGTATTTCAGCTTCTTTTTGGAATAGAACGCACCTTCTCTTTCCTTTCTCAGATCTTGATTATCTCTAGCTTCGCTTTCTTCTATAATTTTAATTTTCAGCTCTTCGGGCTTTGGTAGTGTATCTCTAGATTCTACCGCTATTCTGAAATTTTCATATGAAGCGGGTAAGCTGTATAGCATCATGATACTCAGCAGATCTGAATTTAGAGTAATGTCCATATCTGCTAATTTATCGACAGTATTCATGAAGTCATTTAGATGTTCGCGTATGTCACCGTTATCATACTTTTTCAGTATGAGATGCTTCAGCAGTGTTGCTTTTCTTGCGGGACCCGTACTTTGATAAATGCTTTTCAGTTTCTGCCAAAGCTCGTAGCTCATAGACTTACAACAGGTAGGATAGCACTGTATTCACTTCACTAAATTTCAAGATATCACTTAGTGGTTTTTTTATATTGTGTTTCTGCTGGTAGATTTGGTATCGGGGACATTCCACTAAGATGTGTTTAACAGTTAGATGAACAGAACATAACTGGCACAGGGGACGATCTTCTTTTGTCATCAAGTATCCATGAGTATAGCGTGTATGTCCAATGCGCAATCTTCTTATAATTACTTTTTCTTTTCTGGAGAGTGTGGAGTCTTGGTGATATTTTAGACTAGATTGTATTTCATGAAGGGTGGAGTGTATTGTGTCCCAGTATGATTGCCAGGAGTCTCTGAGATGTTTTTTAAACATTGATTTTAGGTCGTCATGGATTTGTAAGCTTGTTTTTTGGGTTTTGGTTATAGCCAGCTTAGCGGCGTTGTCAGCTGTTTCATTTCGAGTGATTCCAATACGTGATGGGGTCCAAATTATCGTGACCGTTGTGTTTTGAGAAAATAGTGTCTCGTATCTTTCGTGGATTTTTTGTATTAGAGGGTGTTTTGTGTTGGCTTTCCTAATTTCTTGGATTGAGGAGAGAGAGTCTGTACAGATAGCGACTTTTTTATTTCTTGCGTTTATTATTTTGAAGGCCAGGAGAATTGCAAAAATTTCTGCAGTAAATATACTACAAGTGTCTACAAGAGCAGTTGTGTAAAGGGTTTCGTTTGATGAGGTGACCGCGCATCCTACTCCTTTGCTGTTTTTGGAAGCGTCTGTATATATGATTTGGTCGAACTTCTGTTGGTTGATTCGTTTGGTGAATGTTTTTCTTAGGATAATGCTTGGGGTTTCTTGATTTTTGAGTCCCAGTAGTGATGTGTCGATCATTGGTATAGGTTTTTTCCATGGAGGAGAGGAGGATATACTTAAAGGTAGTGTGAGGTTGAGGTCGATGTTGTGTATGATAGGTTTTAGCGTGTCGATGATGGTGCGTGTTGATTTTGGGGGGTGATTTGATTCTTCGTTATATATGTTTGGGATTAATTTATAGACTGGGTTGTGGGGGTTGGCCGGAGTTGAACTGAAATATGCTTGTAAAAGGTATTAGAGAGTTATTGCAAATGGGAAAAAATGCAGACTTTAATAAAAGATCCGCTAATAAAGTATCCTTTAAGGCGATACCAAAAGTGCACTATTGCAGAGCGCTTTAAGTGAAATCAAAAGTAACCACAGAACTGAATAAATTATGTCCTGTGAAAGTGACAGATCTCGAACCTAGAAGTTTGAAGAATTTGTTTTCATTCACAGTTTTGTATTTATGGCACAAAACATCCATTTTTTGGTGACAGATGCGTCAAAATAAAGGTACTTAATTAAAAAGTCTTTTGCCTTTATTTAACTAAAGTACAGGAATCCTGTATTTTAGATCGGGAATATCCTTAAAGTTGGACTTACTGAGCATGCGTATATGTCAAAATAAAAGAGAGTTTATTAAGGGAACTAAAAAACGAACGTTGCAATAACTCTCTCTCGTCTCAGGTGAAGGGGAGGTTCGTTAGCTTCCACATATAAGCTGTCAATTGGGCTAGATTTGAAGGCGCCTAGGCATATGCGGAGGGCTGTGTTATGGATGGTGTTAAGCGTGTTTAGATGGGATTTTGAAGAGGAGAGATAAACTATGCTACCGTAATCTATTTTTGATCTGATAACAGCTCTGTACACTCTGAGAAGTACTGTTTCGTCACTTCCCCAATGGTGACGGGATAATGTTTTTGGTATGTTAAGTCTTTTGATGCAGTTTGCTTTCGTTTCTTGGATGTGTTGTTTGAAGTTGAGTTTGTTGTCAAACGATAAGCCTAGAATTTTATGGTGAGTTATTACAGGTAGGGTGTTTCCGTTGAGTTTTAGAATAGGGTTTTGTGTATTATGTTTACTACTAAACTTGATGATTTTGGATTTAGTGGCAGAAAGTGTTAGTCCGGTTTTAGAGGACCAGTTGCTGACGTGGATTATTGCTGTTTGTAAGATTGCGCAGGTTGATTCCGTGTATTTACCATGGCTATAGATGATTAGATCGTCAGCATACAATGCGTGTTTTACTGGTGATTGAAAGTTTCTAGAAATATCGTTGATAGCTAAGATAAATAAGGTGGTGCTGAGAATGGAGCCTTGAGGTACTCCGCTTTTTTGAGCAAAGGATTTGGAGGTGCATCCGTTTGTAATTATTTTAAAGGTTCGGGAAGAAAGAAAATTTTTTATAAAGTAGTAGATATTATTTATTAATCCATTTTCTTTAAGTTTTTGGAGAATGGAGGATTTTGTTATATGGTCGAATGCGCCTTCGATGTCGAAGAAGGCTGCTATTACTTCATGTTTTCGGGATAGAGCCTCAGCTATGTCAGTATGTAAGAGGACAAGGTTATCCATAGTAGAGCGGTTACTTATAAAACCTGATTGGGCTTCATTAATTATGCAATGTTTTTGGAGGTACCAGGTTAGTCGGTTATTGACTATTTTCTCCATTAGTTTACATAGGGTGCAGGTTAATGAGATTGGTCGGTAAGATTTTGCGTGATTGGAAGGTTGATCGGGTTTTTTGATAGGTATTACAAGTGACTAACGCCAAATGTTGGGAAATTGATTGGTTGACCATATTTTATTGAAGAGATCCAACAATTTTGTGATAGATAGGGGTGATAGGTTTTTGAGGAATATAAAGGGAATTTGATCAGGTAATGCGGCAGAGTTGTTACAGGATTTGAGGGCATTTATGAGTTCATCTTTGGTAAGAGGTGAATTAATGGCAGAGATGTCTTCCTCATTTTTTTAGTAGATAACGGAATGGACTAAATGTATCTGGGTGTTTTATGGTGGAGCTTGTGAATTTGTTTTCGAAATTTTTCCCAAGAAGTTCGGCAATTTTCCCATTATTGTTCATAATCTGTCCTTCGTGTAGTATGGCGGGTATTTTTTGGTGTGTTTTATGTCCTTGTATTTGGTTGATTTTTGACCATATTTGTGACGTGGGGGTGTTTATTGTTAGTGATGATACATAGTTTTGCCAAGAGGCTTTTTTGCTATTTTTAATTATGAATTTAGCTCTGGCTTTAGGTTTTTTGAAGTTAATTAGGTTTTCGATATTCTTTGCTCGACGATATTTGTTTAGGGCTGATTTACTTTGATGGACTGCCGTTTCACATTCGCTATTCCACCAGGGAATTCTTTTATGATTTGAGGAAAGGTTAGTTTGTCCGATAGTTTCTTTTGCAGCTGTGATAATGCAGCTATTGAAGTTTGCAATGGTTTCATCTATATTGTTGGTTAGTTTGAAATTGGAAAGTATAGTTTCAGTACATTGGGGCCAATCTGCTTGAGATATTTTCCATTTTGTTAGATTGGGAGTTACATTTTCGACATTATTGGATATGAGTATAGGGAAATGGTTGCTGTCGTATAAGTCATCTAATGTTTGCCATGTTAGGGTTGGATAGGATTTTGAATCACAAAAGCTGAGATCAATTGAACTGAATGTACCCGAGGATATGTTAAAGTGTGTGTTGGAACCTGTATTTAGGATAGTTGCATGGTTGTTATTAAGGAAATTTTCTATAATTTTCCCTCGTCCGAATGTTTTGTTGGAACCCCAGATAGTGTTGTGTGCATTAAAATCGCCAGTTAAGATGAAGGGGTTGGGTAGCTGTCGTATTAAGTTATCTAGTTCTGCTTCAGTTAGATTGTGCTTGGGGTGAATATATACGCTATAGATTGTCATTTTATTGGGGCACCATACATTGACTGCTGTGGCTTCAAGATCTGTGTTCAGATGAAAATATTCAGAGTATAATTGATTTGAGACGAAGATGGTAGAGCCTCCGCTGGCTCTGAGAGGGTCGAGTCTGAGAAAGTGATAGCCGAGAAAGTTTTTTAGTGCTTTTTTGTGTGAGTCGTTGAAGTTAGTCTCTTGGATGCAGATTATATTAACTTTAGTGTTAGTGATTAGTTGTTGCAACCGTTCTAGGCGAGGATAAAATCCATCGCAATTCCACTGTAGTAAACAGAAAAGGAAGTATTTTTAAGGTAATGAGTATTGGAAGAAATCTGATTGGTATTTATCTGACATATCTTCAATAGAGGATATTGAGGCTCCACTTTCTATGGTATCAAGTTCGATTTTCAGTGCTTTTTTTACTTTTCTGGTTAATCTGGTGAGTCTATTTTATATAGATTTATCCTTCAGAGATTTGTGAACTAGTTGTATGTTGTCCAAAAGGCTTTTAATGTTTGGTGTGAATCGTTTTGCCTCAGCAAGAGGGTTGCTGTTTCCCAAAGCGTTTTCAAGAAATGCGAGGAAACTCTCAATGGGTAGAATGAATAGGCTTTCGTTTTGTATGTAACAGCTCTGAATTATGGTTTTTGAGTACAGCTGTGTTGGTTTTTGGAGGATCTGTTTTTGATTTTTTTGTGATAGGTTTGATTTTTGGGGGTGGCATATCGTGTGGTTCGTTATCGGTTAGATTATTAGATTGAAGGTCTGGTGGTTTAGATTCACTTGTTAGGAAGCGTGGTCTTTTTTATCTTGTTGTTGCATTATCAGGGGCTAGGCTTGTTGAGGAGTGTTGCGAGGGTGGGTAACTGCTTTCTTGTGCGTGTTGGGATATGTAAGTAAGCTGTGTAGAGTGGGAAGTTGATTGTGTTGGTTCAGGTTGTTGATGGGATGGAATTTGAGGTTCAGGAGGTAGTTGAGTTTGGTTGTTTTGGGTGTTGGGGCAATTTTGGGCTACATGGCCGGTAAGTTTACAAAGGAAGCATTCCATTCTGTCTGTGGAGAGAAATATTCTGTATGAATTGCCGTCGGAGGGTATTAACATTGAGGTTTGAATTTCGAAGTTATCCGTAGGAGGTATAATGTAGGCTTGTCTTCTGAAGCTCCTGGGATGTCGGCTTTTACATTAGATATAGGTGAAGCTAGTTGATATCCTGCATCCTGTATGGATTTTTCTATGATATCGTGTGGTATGCATGGTGAAACATTGGATATTACTATTCGTTTTGCTGGTGTAACTAGTCTCCTTATTGAAAAGTTTGTAGAGTTGATTGATAAGACTGGGTGGTTTGAGATGATTTCATCTACGAGTTCAACTTTGTCAAGATATATGCAAATCCTGTTGTTGGAGATTCTCGAGGCGTAATAGATATTTTTGGGGTTTACTATGTCACCAATTGCTTTGACGTAGTCATGCAGAACGAAATTGGGTTCTGAGTGGATTTTTATAGCCTGTTCTCTTTTAGGGAATATAGGTTGTGGTTTAGACTTGGCAGCGGCATCATAGGAAATATTACCACTTATTTGATTATTGCTATTTGAGATTTTATTATCAGTAGATGTTCTTAAATCGTCGCTCATGTTGCCAAATGCGACGATTCGGTTTTGTTTATGATTTGTTTATTATAGCACTATTAGTATAGGCAGCCCGATTTGTCGCATTGTTGTTGAACTGGTTGTCGATTTTATCGACCAGTATATGTGATAGTCCCACCGTTTTTAGGTAGGTACAGACAAAAACGGTAAACGATAATTAGTAATTTCTTACGTGTTTTCTAATGTTTCTTCTACTGTTGTTTAATTAGCTGACTACACTAACGTTTTTGATGCACTTTAATTGTTTATATTGTCCGTGGAACACTATTAAAAGTAAATAATCTTTCACTAAGATAACAGAGCGTTTGTACTCGTTGACTACACACACTCGAATCTCCAGTGAGATTTAAAGGACAAATCTGAATCAAATATCACTACCAGAAATTTCTGTTTTTGTTATGTTTGAGTTGTTAACCAGTATACCAAAGTCAGGGAAAAAGGTTTTTTGGCGAGGATAAAATGAAATGAAATTAGTTTTAGTTGTATTAAATAACAACGATTGATCACTAGACCAATCTCAATAAAGCATTAGTGATTTTCGCCTTTCAAATGTTTGGGTCTCCATCGCTAAACTGAAATGTTGAATCATCTGCATAAAGAGTAGTAAATGACTCTGATATAACAGAAGGTATCTCATTTATATATATTATAAATAACAAAGGTCCAAGTATGGATCCCTGTGGAACTCCTTGTGAATTTACCATAAGATCAGATATATATATATATATATATATGAATTTCCTCTAACAAATTTTGACAGATTGTAACCTGTTATCCAGGAACAAGGATAACCATTCGTACGATTTTCCCCTCATACCATATTTATAAAGTTTCTCTTTCAAAATACTGTGCTGAACGCAGCCAAAAGCCCGACTGAGATCACAAAATATCCCAATCGGGGTTTCACTCTGGTTGACCAAATTCAGAACTTCATTATAGAATGATTCCAAGGCTGTTGAAGTTGAAAATGTTGCTCGAAAAACATGTTGATGATCAGTAATTACTTTTTGTATTTCTAAAAATTTCGACATCTGCTTCAGCATGGCGTACTCAAATATTTTTGACAAAACTGGTGATACACAGATTGAGCGGTAATTCGACATCTCTTCAGCAGTACCTTTTTCAAAAATAGGAGAAACAATTGAAACTTAACCTTAACAATTAACCTGGTCGTTATTACAGAAATTTTGTTTTTAGAGCTACGTGTTAACTTTAATGTCAAATGTGTATCAATCTACACCTTTTGATATACTACAGGACGATCATCTTTTGACTTTAAAGCAGGATTTGACATTGAAATGGGCTTGTCAATTGGGACACTTGGAATGTATTGGAATGTCACGTGCCTTATTTTTATCTTACAAATTAAATTCAGTTAGGTTGGTACCTAAAATTATTAAGTACAACCATACAATAAATAATTTTTTTAGGCCACCAAAAGAGTTAAGAAGCGTAGTTTACTGTACTGCCTTACAACAAAGTAACAATGAAGAAGACTGGTTAATTTTATGGAATGATTACACAAAGTCTGAATTGGATTCGGAAAGAAGTCTTTTATTGAAATCTTTAGCGTGCTCTACAAATACGGATCTTCTAAAAGAGTAAGTAATAACCCAGCGCAAATTGAACTTGCTCCTGGACCAGATGGTATAATCCCAGCGCATCTGCAGCAGGGGCAAATACATCTATCTCCAGTACTTTGTAAACTCTTCAGAGCATCACTAGCAACTGGATACATTCCAACTGCTTGAAAAAGAGCCCGAATAGCTTTTATTCCCAAACCAGAGGAGGATTATTCACAGGCAAAGTCATTCAGGCCAATAACTAGGCATGTTAGGGAAAACTTTCTCATTGAAAAGCCACTACATTATAACCAAAATGCCTATCAATCAGGAAAATCCTGTGGAACAGCCTCACACCAACTGGTGTCGAAAATTGAGGCTGCCCTAGGAAATCAAGATAGAAGAAATCAAGACAAGGAAAGTGACGGGATTACTCACCGGTCACTGTACCCTAAGGAAGCCCATGCTTACAATTGGCATATATAGGGAGGAACCTATCTGTCGGTTGTGCATGGATGAGGAGGAAACAGCCTCTCACATTATCTTCGAATGTGAAGCACTGTCTCATAGGAGATATAGATTCCTAGGACTAGAGTATCCTAAGGAGGATTTCTCCAAGAAGGACCTAGTGAAAAGACTGTTGAGCCTGATAAGGGCTACTGGTCTCTTCACATATACGGTATAACCAGGAGCACAAAAAGCCTAAAGGCTGAGGTGCCAAGGTCTCTAAGCCTCTGACTGGTGATGCCGAACTAATCAATCAATCAATCAATCAAGTAGAGTCATAAACGTAACAATACCTCAATCACTATACATTTCAGATTACTGACTCGTACTTTATCAGAGAATGGTGAAATTCGAGCTGAAGATCGACTATTAGCTTTTGAAAGCGTTGCGAAAAATCCTCTTGGCAGTATTGAAGCAATTGATTTCTTCATAAACAATTATCAAGATATGTCTACAAAGTAAGTAACATTTCCATACAGAATAATTGTTTAATAATTTTATCTGTTGATAGGTATCAAGGTTATAACGTTATATCGAATATTTTACAAACTCTTGCTAGTTTAGTAACAAACGAAGGGGAGTTAGAAAAGGTATGTATCTATTAGACCTCGCAAATCTTTTTTGGACACCCAGTAGATAGTCTCGCTGTCAATACTTCGTAATTAACGTGTAACGTTATTTTTGTAGCTTCAAACTTTTATCGATGGTGATCTCCTACCCACAGAATTTGTAGAAAAAGGAAATATAATATTAGAAAATAGTCAAAGAAGTATAAGTAGAAATGCATTGTATAAACAAAGCATTAATGAATATTTTCATCCTAGCAAATCTGATGGTTTTGCAATTTTATGTGATTCTGTAATTTTACTATTAGTATCAATGTTGTATTTATTCTAATAATTAAGAAAGTTATTGTAAGTAATAAAGAATTTTTACGATTAAAAATATTGTTTTATTATTAATACGTTAAGTATTCTCTTTTGCCATCTAGCGGTCAAAGTAAGTAGCTTTGTGTGTAGTTTTTGTCGATTAACTGTTAGTTTTCTTCTGATGAAAACCTATATTTCTGGCATTTCTGTTCCGCTATTGAATAATAGATGACGTAGTATCTATAAACATATTGTCAAAATAATTAATTTTATTTTATTGAATTATTAGAATTTGGTCATTATTTATTCATAAAAATGAGTTCATGATTTATTGATTTAGTCATAATTGAAGATCTTGTAATTACTGAAGAATTTTTACAATTAATTAATTTTTGTTTTGTTATTAATGGAGAGCTATATTTCTGGTTTCTCTGCTACGCTATTGAATAATAGATGGCGAAGACTGTATACTTGAATATATTATTGTCAAAATGATTAATTTGATTTTATTGAGTTATTAAAATTTTGTGATTATTTATGTATAAAAATGAGCTTATGGTTCATTGATTCTGTCATATTTGAAGGACTTGTTGTAAGAACTAAGGTATTTTTACAATCAAAAATATTCTTTTGTTCTCTTTTCCCATCTAGCGGTGAAAGTGAGCAGCTTTGTATGCTGTGTAAGACGATTGAATGCTAGTTTTCTTCTGTTCGAAAACTATTTCGCTGGCTTTTCTGTTCCGTGTTTCAATAATAGAAGGCGCAGTATGTATAAGCATATTATTGTCAAAATAATTAATTTGTTTTTATTGAATTATTCGAATTTTGTCACTATTTATTTATAAAAGTGGTCTTATGATTTATTGATTTTGTCATAATTGAAGGACTTGTCGATAAACGGTTAAACATAAAAATATGGGTTGCTGCCAATGGAATTCGGACGAAAAAGAAGAAATACTTAAATTATGTTTTTTTAAAGATGCGTCTAAATTTAAAAATTTCAACCCAAATTATTTAGAACCAATATATGATAACTTGTAAACAAACTACATAAATAATAATTGTTTCTTGCATCACTTTGTATATTGAAGACGAAAAAGTCTCGATCTCAATGTAGATCGTACAATTGAAGGTTTCGTTCGTTCAAAGAAATTGAAATGCTCACTGCGATTTTTCTAAGTAGTACAAAACAAATCGAACGACGGTCGCGTTGAATTTGACGTTTTCGTTTTTTACTTGAATTGTCAAAAAAAAGTGTTTAATGTCGGTGAGTTAAAGCTAGTGAATGAAGTTCGGGAAAACAACAGTGTAAGTGACTTTAATCGGAAACATTTTGGATATTATTGTGAAAATTATGGATATATTGTTAGGTGAGTCGAGGAAATGTATATTTTCTCTGATATTCTTATATTTGCAATGCATTATAATTACTAACTTGAATATAGGTACATTGGAAATTCATAGTCAGATTTCTTGGGTTTCTTAACTGGTCCAAATTTTTTTGTGGCCATTACATCATTAACAACTGATATCCCATGTCAGTAATGTATAACCATGAGGATGCCATAAAACTTCATGAGCGTATGGCGTCCCCCACTGTAATAGTATTACATTTTATAACATTATTCAGTAATAAATAGTCTTAGAAAAAAACCATGCATATTTAGCTGCAGCTCTGGATCCACATAATTGGTTCCTACCTACCTAAAATTTTACTTACGTTCAAACCTGATTTGTTCTTGATATTATTTTCAAAAGAACTGGAAACCATGTGTTTTGTCCATGTTATATGGTAGGTTTTCACGTTGGTAAGGTAGGACCATGACAAGGTCACTTTTAGAAATATCAAATAATATTTCGTTTTATCAACAAATAAAAAGGGTGTTGCTAGTCGACCGCTAATCGGGTGAATAATTTTTTTTTATTCGACCACTAATCGGACCACTTATTTATTTTATTCGTCCAGTAATCGGTGTCATTCTTCTTACTTGAGGAAGATGCTCGTAGAGTTCCTTACTTGTTTGGTGATTGTGTATTAAATTAATTGTTGAAATAAATAAACTGTTACCATCTTCTGTAACGTTAATTTTAAAGGTGTCCTGGCCTTTGCTTCTGGAATGTGCTTGACGATCTTGCTCCAGTTCCTTCGGCTTTCAATTATTTGTCGAAAACATTAGATATTGCCACGTTTAACTATGAAAAAGTTGAAGTGCTAAGTATGTAGTGATAATAATTAGAAAGTTGACTTTTTATTATTAACAATATGTCAATAATGATTAAACGTTATTTCTTTAATGTGCTTGTTTCACATTTTTTCAATTTCTGAACATTAAAAGATGAACACTTTTCCAAATATGTTAGGGGTTTTCTTCAAGCCGGCAACGTCGTGCGAAAATCATAATTACCACGCCCTCCTACTAACTCAATTGGTGAATATTTATCGAACCTTCGTTGCTAGGTAACCACCTGCCTTCCTATTGGCAAGCGCGTGCGTGTGTTCTTCCCTCTCACTTCTACAATTGATTAACATTGATTATCCAGTGGAGTTTATAATGTCAGTATTTACCTTCGTATTTTTAGTTTTACTTGGTATCTTATTATTTCGTATCTATATTGAATTCAAGTACGATTTTTAACAAATAGGTACCGTGTTTTGAAAAATACATTACCTTTAAAGCAAAGCATACATCAGTTTCTATATATAATTAATGTATATACTAATTATTATTATTTTCGATACTTTTATAAAATAGGTACCGTACGCTATTGGTACGTTTATGACAGATATCGGCCATGTTTCCTCGCCCCTTACCGATGCCCCGTAGCTTCAGATAGACTTGCCAAACTATAGTAATTCATATCAAGGAGACAAAAGTGTTGTGTTCTTTGAAATTACTTTATTCTCTGAAATTTTCGGACGACTAAAAAAATTATTCGTTCGATTAGCGGTCGACTAGACACACCGAAATAAAAACAGCAAATCGTATTATTTATTTTGATAGGTAACCATATGAATTGTGTATTTTGTGTATTGGAAACTGACAGGTGGACGTTGCCTAAAAACAAGGCGGAAAATTAAAATATGATTTATTTACGATGACGTTGCAAACCAAAATCTTGTGACGTTGCCAAACTGTAGTTTTTTTCTTTACTTTAAGAAAATTAGAAATGTCAATCTGTCAGTTATTCTTTCTTATTGCCCTGTGCTTCGTAATGTATGAATCGAAAGTGTCTATTTACAAATAAAAGACTTGTATAATAAATAGTCTCAGATTTATTAAACATAAGTATTTATTTATGAAAATTTTATACCAGTTAATTTTAGCCAATCAGATGCCTGCATTTTGACATTTTGCTATGACAATAACCTAATTTCTTCGGAAATTTCCCTGCGTAGAGGGAAATTAATAGGTGGAAATTTCCTTCTGGCTTGACAGCTGTCATAAATAATAATAATATGTCACCTAAGTATGTCACCAATTTAATTTCTAATTTAAAAAAGTTTTGGCATAAAATTTTCTTACCAAATCTCCCGCGAGTACGAATTATTTCCGGAAATTTTCCTCAGTTGCGAATTTTTTAAGAAAATTCGCACTTCGAGAAAATTTCCGGAAATAATTCGTGCTCTAGGGAGATTATAAGTGAAAATTCCACACCTGTAATTTTTAACCAATCAAAACGTGTTTTTTTTGTCAGATCACCACGGCAACGGATGAATTTTAGTGTAAATTTTTTCCTCGTGGGTACCCAACAGCGAATTATACTGGAAATTTTTTGACGTTTATAATGACAGAATATTTTTTTGGCAGTTCTTATTTGCAAAAAAGCAATTTTCTACCACATGTAGTTACTCAAAACCTATGTAAAATTGAAGAATATACTGTGTTGTGTCTTGAGATGGTATTTTCGTGCAACTACAACGAGTAGAAATCAACAATTTAAAGGTCTAAATTGCTCTTCATGCAGCCTTCCAAAAAACGATTGATGATGATGATGATTGAATGATTTTCTACCACTTGTAGTAAGCCCAAGCAACTATAAAATGAAAAAATATAATATTTTAGGTTCTTTTAGGTCCTTTTAGGCCTTTACACTTGACTTCGATTTCCTATTATTCGCGGGTGTCAACTGCTTAATCTCCTGACGAATATGTTCTTTGCTTTCTTGACCGAAGCGAAACATTTTTTTACGTCGTCCCGCTTGACAGCTTCAAAACTGGAATAATTTTTAGGTTAGGGTTTCACTTAACTAAATAATCAAGTCGACCAAACCTCAAACGTCAAAAGTTGACGTTGTTGAGAATCCAAAAATAAATTTTAATTATTTGATTTTCAAACACAATTTGGTTTGGAATTTTCTTACCGAATACCACACGAGGTCAAATTAAATCCGGAAATTTTTTCTCGCTCATGAATATTTTTAGAAAATTATACCTCGTCTTCGACTCGGGATAATTTTCAAAATATTCAAGTCCATCACGACGGGTAAGGAAAAAATTTCAAATGGTTCCCGCTTTATTCATTAAGCCGGTCCTGTACGAATCACGTGACTCAGGCCAGCCAACTTAAAATTAGCACAACATGGCGATCAAAGTAAAGGAGTCGAACCGAATATCTGATTAGTAGTCCACTGATCCTAAGTTCGTGTGTCAACGTCTTTTTATCGTAAATAAACCATAATAAATTTTTTGCCACGATTATAGGAAATTTAGGTAGATGGCGCTATCGTACTTCTTATCTGTAGTCTCCATCCTTTACTTTAAATTATAATATACCATGTTTAAACTGTCCAAAAAAATATAAAGGTTTGACAACTCAACATCTAGAAAATCGTCTCAACGGCCACAAATATACAAAAAATGCTTCTACAGCTCTACATAAACATGAAACAACAGAAAAATATGAATTTGATTTCAAAAACACAAAAATATTAACACAAGACTCTAATTATCAGAAACTTTCAATTAAAGAAATGATACACACAAAAAAAGAAAAAAATTCTGTGAACGATAAACAAGATATCAGAAATTTGAGTAAAATTTATCATAATTTAATAAAATAACAAGATTATTATCAATAACTACACTTTTTTCCTATTTTTTTTATCTATTTTTCAAATATCGTAGATTTATTTCTGAAGTAAATAACCAAATAACAATTGTATATATTTTTTACTTCATTGTGACATTTTAGAAAATAAACATTTCGAAAAAGCTTTCAAACGAAAGCGAAACGTCAAAAATCTTTTAATTTTTCAATTTATTAACAATATTAACCAGTCCCAAGAAATAAAAAGCAAACGAATATTATATATATATATATATATGTATATAATATTCAAATATCGTAGATTTATTTCTGAAGTAAATAACCAAATAACAATTGTATATATTTTTTACTTCATTGTGACATTTTAGAAAATAAACATTTCGAAAAAGCTTTCAAACAAAAGCGAAACGTCAAAAATCTTTTAATTTTTCAATTTATTAACAATATTAACCAGTCCCAACAAATAAAAAGCAAACAAATATTATATATATATATATATATATATATATATATATATATATATGTATATATATATAAATTACTAGAAATATTTGCCAACTCAGTAACGGAGACGATTTATTTGGGGATGTGGCAATAAAATACCAGAGAGTACTCTTTTTAAAATATATTCCAAGCTTTCGAATATAACATATTCATTCTCAAGGACTGAAAATTATTAGGATGGTCAAATTATAAAATAAATTAATGTTAAAATTTACTTACATTATTTAAACGAGGATGTCGGTATAATTGTAAAAATAGATAACAAATAACACCTCACAATCAAATCAATTTTCAGTAAAATCAAAGATAAAACACCGATAAATAAATTAACTAACATAGTTTATGAAATTCCTTGCTTGAACTGTGATAAAAAATACATTGGTCATACTAAAAGGACATTAACCAATCGAATTTCCTCTCACAAAAGCGATAGTAAATTGTATCCTGATAGATGTGCCCTCGCTGAACACGCATTTTATGAAGACCATTCAATTGATTATCAATCAGCCAAAGTATTAATCACAGAAAAAAATTATAAAAAACGTCTATTTTTAGAAACCGCATTTATTTCACAAGAAAATAATTGCATTAATAAAAAAACAGACCTGAATAACCTTAGTGTGATGTATGCCTATCTCTTAGATTTTGAAAAACAATCTTTACAAAATTCAAATTCCAATCAAAATTAACTTTATTCGAACAGACCTTTATAGATTAAAATTTTTGTTTAATGTCATATTGAATGTCATATTGTTTTTTGAGTTTAATATGTAATGAACGTTTATGTCAATTATAAAATTTAATTTTTATCTATTTTTACAATTATACCGACATCCTCGTTTAAATAATGTAAGTAAATTTTAACATTAATTTATTTTATAATTTGACCATCCTAATAATTTTCAGTCCTTGAGAATGAATATGTTATATTCGAAAGCTTGGAATATATTTTAAAAAGAGTACTCTCTGGTATTTTATTGCCACATCCCCAAATAAATCGTCTCCTATATATATATATATATATATATATATATATATATAAATATATATATATAATAACTCTATATTGTGTACTTTGAAAATAGGTATTTTTCTCTAAAAAGCCACAATATATAATAAGAGTTATATATATATATAACGTCTTTATTAAATGTATTTTCACCCTGTATAACTTTATGGAAATTTCAAAACTTATTTAAAGACTACTATTCTCAAGGTATTTCCAATAATTCCTTTTGCAGCATCTACTAAGAAACTTACACAACAACACAATGAGTCAGTTTAACAAATATGGGATGTGGACCGAATTTATCATTCAGTTCACAATAACAATAATTATTACTTGATTGCTTTCCAGTTTCTCGTGTATTATATTCGAGGGTTATCTTCCTAGTACAATACTTAAAGGACAATACAGATTGTCACTGTTTTATACAAAGTGTTTTACTAATAATAGCGTATTTTCTTATTTGTTTTCCCATCGATGCACTTAATATTCAACGTTTCACCCTATTTTCTTATAATATTACCTTTATTAGTTATCGAGATACTGGAACTGGAACAATTAAAATTGAAACTTCCTTCTCAATATAATCTAAGTATATTATTTCAAAGGGTACATTAGCTTTAGGTCTTGTCGGCGATAGCAGCTTTTCCTTCTGTCTTAAATATTAACGTTCTCCTTTGTACGCACATTACAATGGATGATAGCTAACAATTACGCTTTCTGAAGCTTTTGTCGTAGGTATGAGTTTTCCGATTGTATACGAAACGTTTCAAGGAAAATTATTTCATATATACACCCACAAAAGATACAAGTTAATTGAAGATTTCTTTGTATCAAGAGTAATTAAAATATTGTTACGTCGGACCTGTACGGAGGATTTGTAAAGGTCCATGGAGAAAAAGAAGAAGACATACATCTAGAACTGTCATCGAAAAGTTAAAGGTGGATGAATGTCACGAAAAATCCGACGTTGCCATTCGTATAAAAGTATAATCTGGGTTAATTTATCGAGAAGGGCAAGGATAAAGATTGAAGAAGCTATGCAGTGTTGAAAAAATGTCTTCTGCGATCATTATCCTTGCCCTTCTCGATAAATTAACCAATGATCTGTGTTAACCAAGAAAATATAAGGTTATTATTTTGAAGAAATTGACAGATTATACTTTTATACGAATGGCAACGTCGGATTTTTCGTGACATTCATCCGCCTTTGAAAAGTTTAAAATGTCTTTTATATGACAGTTCTAGATGTATGTCTTCTTCTTTTTCTTCATGGACCTCTACATATCCTCAGTACAGGTCCGACGTAACAATATATATCTTTTTAAATAACAGGTATGGTTGGTTGCATATATTAAATACTTATTTTAATATATGTTATTTAATATACTACGACAAATTATTTATATTTTTTTATAAATAACAATTTATTAACAAACCCTGCCTAAATTCTACGTTATTTAATTGAATTATTTTCCTTGATAGTATCATGTTTCAAATTGCCGAACAAATTAAATTAGTTACAAGACGTCGTCTCTCATACACACAAACAATAAACTAAAGAAAGGACTGGGCTCTAAACAAAAGATCCTGAGAAGAATTAATTTAGTTGGTAAAGTTGCTTTGAACGTAACAGAGACCTTGTTCTTGTACTTGCCGGATTTTCGAGAGATTTTGGTAAGATACAAAGCCAAGTTTTGCGGGATTAATCATACAAGTGACAGTTGACGTTGTAATGCGGTTTTTGAAAGTTAAGTTTGTAATGTGTTTCCTTGTTATGTATTTGAAGTGTTTGGAACAATCCACTTTTTGTTGAAATGTGTTTAAATGGATATTAAAGACATTGTTTGTTTATAAACGGAAACTGACGGAAGTTACTTGCGAAGAAATTGTAACAATAAAGAGGTATTAAATCTTAATATTAAACAACAATGACAAAATAATCTGTTTCACATAAGAAGAAGCCACGTGAAGTTTGCCAACTGAATTGCGCAGAAACCAAAATCGGTCCCGTTTTTCTATGTCGCCTCCTAACGACCGTTTCATGCCATTGGCGTTACAAACTATGTTTCATGTCGACAGCCATTTTATTATTGACATTTGAGGTTGTGTTCGAAGCAATCATTTAAAGTCGAATATTTTTGATTTTTGAATATTTTAAGACGTTTACCTAGGTTATCTGTGAGTGTTGTGTTTAATAATAATAATAATTTATTCTTAAAAAGTACATAGATAAAATTACATTACAATAAAATAAGAATAAATTGCTACTCAATAAGCGCCAAGCACTTGTTTTGAGAATTATTCGAATACAATAGATAAAATGGATAAAAACAGATAAATAAATCAAATAAAATGGGTGAAAATACACAAATGAAACATACTAATAACACTCAGGAAATTAAGAAAGTATTGATTTTAAAAAATATTGGATATGAGGTTTCTTGGTACTTCCAACAGAAACTTTTTTACCAGTCTTTTGAATTTGGGAAGTACTTTAGTGGATCGAATTGTCTCAGGAAGAATATTAAGTATTTTTGAGCAAAGATAAAAAAAAAACGATCGTTGGCTTAGAGTTTTTGTTACTGTCGGGATAAAGTATAATGTTCTATTTCTTGTGTGGTAGGTGTGGTTGTTAATGTATGGTTTTATTGAAGTACTTAACACTCGAGTATAAGAAGTAAAGTTGTCTCACATCCAAAACATTACATTCCCGGTATAATAGATTTGAGCTGTATAATCTGCTTCTTGAATGTATAAGTTTTAGGAACCGCCGTTGAAGGACTTCTTCCTGGTTAATTCGCGAATCAGTAGTACTACCCCATGCCACTATTCCATATCTTAAACGGCTTTCAACTAATGAATGATATAATTATTTGAGAGTTTGGGATGGTAAACATTCTTTTAAATACCTAAATGTGTACAAGATACTTTGAAGTGTATAACGTGGTTTGATTCGAGCAGAATAATTGAATTATATTTCAGTAGTCCAATCACTTTACAACTAAAAGGAAGATAATAAGTTTTGTCAAAGTTTAATGTTAATAGCTTAGAATCTAACCATCTTTTTATATTTGAAAAGTCCTTTTCGGCTAAAGTTTTCAGTTTGTCCCAATCAGCTCCTTCATAAAAAATGGCAGCATCATCAGCAAAACCTATGGCAACTCCCTTAATTTGAACCTAGAAAAGGTCATTGATATATATTGAATAGTATTGGACCTAATACAGTTCCCTGCGGGATCCCACATCTAATCCGGTCTCTACCACTTGTTCCATCAGCCATTTCTACAGTCTAATATCGATCTGATATATAGCTTTTAAATAAGTGAAGACCTATTCCTCTAATTCCAATATCTTCAAGTGATTGCAGAAGTAGCTCATGACTTATAGTGTCAAAGGTCAAGGAATATGCATAAGCAGGGGGCTCCTCGCTCCAAAGCATTGTATATGCTATGTAATAAAGTAAGTATAGCATATTCTGTTGATCCATTATTTCTGAAGCCAAATTGTTTGTTCATCAATATATTGTATTTTTCCAAATAAGAAGTTAATCTCGTTTTAATTATTTTTTCAAATATTTTGGATACATGAGTTGTTAATGATATAGGACGGTAATTATTCACTGAAGTTTTATCTCCCTTTTTATAGACTGGTGTGACTATCGTTTCTTTCAATATGGACGGAAAAACTCCTTTGCTAAAGCATAGGTTAATAATATACAGATTGCGAAAGTCCCTTTCTTACGCTGCGACTTGTACAAGTACGACAAGGAAAATATGAGCAAAACTACGTGAAAGAGAGAGAAGACTTGTTGCAGCGATCAGTCCCGTCCACCAAAACAGTTGAGCGTATATTCATCGCCCCTCTAGTTCAACCGCTGTTGCCAGAAGCTCAGATTAATTTGTAAAAATGATATTTTTGTCACGTTATCGTTAACTTTTTTTCGAGCTCATACACTATTAGGTAAAATTAAACACCTTCATCCGGCAACAGTGTCCTTTACATAGAGAACTCACATTTAAACGTATGTGATCTTTTCGCTACAGAGCTTGGTTGTTAGCGCACGCCGTTGTATTTGAAAATAAAACATTTTACAATGTCCACATTAAAATACGAAACCTGGGAAAAAGTGCAAATTATAAAATGGTATTTTGGAGGTCATTCGGCTGATGCAATAGTTAATTTGTTTATTGTGGCATTTGAAAATCGCCCAATTCCTTCACGAACAACAATTTTGAACATAATTAATAATTTCGAGAAATATGGTTGTGATTCAAATACTGTAGAAAATGCCAAGCGCCGGAAGATCCAATCGAACGACCGATAAACGACGAAAGGCAAACTAGAGAATTGAATGTTTGTTTAGGGGTTGAAACAGGACAACCATGTTCTTCAAGACAAATTGCTGAAGAGGTCAATATGGATAAGAGAACTGTACAGAAAATTTTAAAACCTTGTTACAAGGTTCAGATAACGCAGGAAATTTTTCCCGAGGACAATATCAGACGAATGGATTTCTGTGAAGAAATGATGGAACGTCAAAATGCTAACGAGAACTTTTAAAAAAATATTTTATTTACGGATGAGTCAACTTTTTCATTACATCAAAAACACAATCCATCCGTCACAAGATATTGGTCTCGGGAAAATAAACATCTAAGCATTCCAATCCGAACACAGTATCCGCAGAAGCTAAATGTTTGGACGGGTATTTTAGGTGGCCACATTATAGGTCCTTTTTTATTTAGGAGAACTCAAATTCCGCCAAATATTTAGAGTTATTACAAAATCATGTAATTCCTGCAGTTCTCCTTATACCCGATGTTGATCTCAACAGAATTTGGTTTCAACAAGATGGTTGTCCAGTCCATAATTCAAGGATAGTAATGGAATTTTCAAGGTTTACATTCCCCGACAGAATTATTAGTACTAATGGTACAATTAAATGGCCTCCAAGATCACCTGAACTAGCTCCAAATGATTTTTTTCTTTGGGGATTTTTGAAAAGTAGCATTTATCAACATGAATTTGAAAGAGCTAATAATTTAAATGAATTGAGGGTGAAAATACAGCAAGTTTGTGCCAGCATTACGCCAAATAATCTTAGAGATAAGAGATCAAATCTTTATGACAGATTTGGTTATTGCCTGGCACAGCAAGGTGGTTTATTTGAGCACTTAATTCATTAAAATTATGTTTACCTTTAGAACGAATTTTTAGTTTAATTTTTTCAAGAAGTTCATATTTTATGTTTAGAATAAGTACCTACCTATTTTATTTGTTCAATTCAATTTATTAATGCAATCGATCTTTAATTTTTTATACCCAATTACTTTATTATTTTTATCTCAAGAATAAATGTTTTATTTTCAAGTTACAATGGCTAAAATAATATCCTATTGTAGTTAGAAATTAATTGTCAGCTTGGTCAGAAACGATCAAGTTGACAAAAATGAATTTTAAGATGTACAGGTTACGTAATAACGAGTGTATTTTTTTTATTTCTTTTACAACCTCACTCCTTCCATGTTGGGAAACTACTGAACCAGAGTGAACGTACTCACAGAGTGGGGAGTTAGTCTCTGCTGCAGCGTTGCCAGTTTAGAATGTTTGGTACTTTCTAAGTAATAAATAACTTATTTTGCATTTGACTTTTAACACCGGATAACGGTGTATTTAGTGGGAGAAAATCGAGATTGGTAATATTGACTTTTGAAAAATAAGTGAGATAAACACAAATAAGAATAAAATAATGTAGTTCAAGAAAAAATTTGGACAAATTACAATCTACAATAAATAAAATCCGTACACTGCTTTCGATTTAACATTTATTGGTATTTAAAATTGTTGCCGCTTGAAATGCCGTTAAAAATTTTAAAACAACGATAGACAAAAATTAGGACTAATTTTTACAGATAAGTACATTTGGCAACACAACAATTAAAATAAATAGGAGGGGACTGAATATACGCCCAACTGTTTTGATAGAGGGTACTAACAAGTCTTCTTTCTCTTTCACGTAGTTTTGCTCATATTTTCCTTGTCGTACTTGTATAAGTCGCAGCGTAAGAAAGGGACTTTCGCAATCTGTATGTGATGGGTGCAACTATTGATGTAGATATTGCTTTTAATACTTCTGCAGGAATATTGTCCACCCCTACTTCTTTATGGCTTTTTAGATTTCGTATTGTGCTCATAACTTCCTGTTCTGAAGTAAGAAATAGGGCAAAGGTATTTTGAATATTGTTACACACCACATGGTGGTATTTGTTTACTCAAATCTGTACCTACATTTAAAAAATGCTTATTAAATTCCTCGCAGATTTCGTTATTATTTGTTATCACTTCACCAGTTTTACTAATTAGCGAATCTATTTTATGTTGTATTTTTCGTTTGCCAGATAAGTTTTTTCTGGTATTCCAGAGCTTTTTTGGATTTCCAGAGTATTCATCTATTCGTGTTTCATAATAGTTATATTTAGTTCTTTCCAATAGACTACTTAATTTATTTTTATAAAGGCGATATTTATTTTTTAGTTCAGCATTATTAGGATATTTTATAGTATCTCGAAACAAATTATTCTTAATATTTATTGATTTCAGAAGGGCATTCGTAAGCCAAGGAGCATATTTTGTGGTCTTTCTATTTACCTTTTTATGTGTAGTAGCAGTGTTTACTAAATTTAATAAAATATGAATCAAAAGACTCATTGCATAATCTGGATTCTCCTGTTTAAATATTTCAGTCCAACTAATGGACTGTTTTAATTTATTATAGTTTATACACTGTGTTCATTTAAAAAGGACCCACCCTTAATATTTCAAAAATGGGACATATTAAAAAGAAATGCCGAAACCCGTCAACTTTTAACTTGAGGGGGACACTTTTTGGCACTAAGGTTATAAACGTCAGATTCACCCCCTCCCTACTGGGGACACCCCGTACATTTTTTCAAATGGCATTAGGTATCAAGTCACACCTCATTTAAAAGGTCTGGTAAATCTCTATTCAATCATTTTGTTTTGCCTTTGATACCAGCCTTCCATTGTTATTTAATCGTTGTTTAAAATTGGCTCTTTTTCAACTTTTATTGCCTGAATGGTAACGGTGGTCACTTTGAACACATGATTAAATAGCAGATTTTTCTTGTTAACAGTTGTCTTTTTACTATTTGTGAATTTTTTATTCTTCAAAGAGTCTTTCCATCATAACACAATACGGGGGCATACGAAAAGTTGAAAAAGAGCCAATTTCATACAACGATTAAATAACAATGGAAGGCTCGTATCAAAGGCAAAACAAAATGATTAAATAGAGATTTACCAGACCTTTAAAATGAGGTATGACTTGATACCTAATGCCATTTGAAAAAATGTAAGGGGTGTCTCCAGTAGCGAGGGGGTTAATCTGACGCTTATGACATTAGCGTTAAAAAGTGTCCCCCTCAAGTTAAAAGTTGACGTGTTTCGGAATTTATTCCTACTAAGTCCCATTTTTGAAATATTAAGGGTGGGTCCTTTTCAAATGAACACAGTGTATATTTTATATTATTCGTATGTTTTTTGTTAGCATGGCTATTTTCTTCAAAAATTATTTGTAATATAATTAAAAAATGATCAGTAACGATAGTTGTTTGTATGATGGGTATGAAGTTATCAATATTCGAATTGGTATTTACAAAAATATGGTCCAGGCAAGATTTATAAATAGTTGTCGATTCATTTATCATAGCTATATAGCCATATTTACTTAAAATATTAGTATAGTCAAGCTTTTCTTGGTTATCGTTCATCAAGTTTATATTAATATCTCCAACATACATTGTTCATTACCTGCACAGTGATTTTCAAAATAATTTTCTAGACTAGCAATGAAATCATTGACATTGGACCCACACGGCCTATAGCAGGCTGTTACTTGTATACATGTTTTTAAACTGAAATTTATTTTAATTTGTAAAAATGTAAAATCCATAATGTTAACAACTTTGGAATTGTAATTATACTTTGAACTAATATAAACAATAACACCGTCATTTTGATTTATGTTACCTTGGTTGTAGAGGAGGTTGTATCCATTTAATAATTATGAAAAGTCTCAGTTAAGTTAAGTCAAATTTTTGTTTACACTTCGAATAGTCATACTAATAATCGTAAAATGAGTGTTTTTCTCATTTACTGCTAAAACTTCCTTAACTTCCTGTACATTATCTAAACAAAAAGTTTCAACTTCAAAATCAACTTCAAAATCTCTTATATATAATTATCCATAGCTACAAAAATACAATAGAACTTATAATTAAAGGATGAATAGTAAGATGCGAAAAGTTGACATTTTGTTCTTTTCTATTCATTCCAAAAACTATTATATTGTTTCTCCTGCTGTGTCTTTCTAGAGTTTCAACTTTTTCCTTAAGGATTTCGTTTTCAGTTTCTAATTCTAAAATTTTTTTGGTTACATCGTCTAGCTTTGATGTCAGTCTAACTTCAACTGTATCAATATAACTTTTAAGGTCTTTGTTACCTTTTGTAATTGCAATTATTAAGTCTTGATTTGTAATAGATGGCCCATCCATAATATAAAGTAAACTGTTTGTTGTAGAGGTTTATTTATAATAATTTCTAACGTGTATGGCCAATTACAGTAAAATTTGTAGAATCGTTAAAAACTTGTTATCTGTCTCCACAAACGAGTATTTTAAAATTTATAGTTTTTTGTTATAGGTCGTTTTGGTATTTGATTTCCTATTTCTTGCAATATCTCTTTATGTATACAACTTTATGGGTTTCATCTAAAACCATGCCTCCTAAAAAACTTGTTGGTGTTAAAGGAAAAATTATCCACATTATTCTAATTTTGTGTTAACCTACAAAATGTGAAAACGTTACGCTACTGATTTGAAATCAAATGTCAATTTTACAATATGGCGCTGCTTTTAACAACAAGTTCGCGCATACGACTGCAACTTCAAGTGGGTTCTTCTTACGTGAAACGGAGTTATGGAGGGTAGAAGGAAGGAGAACCATCTGAATGTATTAAAAAGTGTCCATCGAAAGGGAGCAAATTAAGGTGGCGCAATAGTAGCAAGTGGAAAGATTTTAAAAACAGCGCCGTGAATTATTAGAGTAAGATACAACATTAAAAAAGGAAAGAAATACTTCCGGTTTATTACAGCGCGTATTTTTAAATTATTATATCATAGACAAACATACATATATGAAATATAATTGTATACAGATTGCGAAAAAGTGTAATAGGTCATACGATGTACACAAGTACGACAAGGATAATATGAACAACACTACTTGAAAGAGGGAGACAAAAATTGTTCTATGCGTGAAACTCACAATTAGATCAGTCTTCTCTACCAAAACACGAGTAAAAGTAAGAAAGGCAATGAACACACGCCCATCTGTTTTGTGTGAGTATCACACATAGGACAATTCTTGTTTCTCTCTTTCAAGTAGTGTTGTTCATATTATCCTTGTCGTACTTGTGTAAATCGTATGATCTATTAAACTTTTTCGCAATCTGTATATACAGGGTGTCCCACGAGGTTTTGGACAGTATATATCTCGAAAACTATTTGAACTACAATATTGAAATTTGGAAGTTATAAACCGTAGGTAGTATTACACATTTTAAGCAATCAGCTACTTTGCTACAATGTCACGTTTCGGGTCAAGTGGTATCATTTTCAGAAATGTTAATGAGACAACCTGTATAATGTTCCACTAGTCTAAAGGTTTCTCTGATATCAATTCGGCGATACCTATTTTTTTTTGTGTTAGGTACCCACTTAGAAACGACAAACTAATTTTTATAAAGTTTTTTTTTTGAAAAACAAAGAGCTGAAAAACAAAAAGAATTGGAATACAATAACACTTTTACTACAGTTGATGCTCAAATTGATGTCCACCTTCATTAATGCAGCATTCAAATCTTCTGAGTAAATTTCTTGTGCATGCTGCTTCAATACTTTCTGGTGTAACAGATTGGCAAGCTGCTCTGATTCTGTTTTTTAAATCATCTACATCATCAGGAGTTGTAACATAAACTAATCCTTTTAAATATCCCCAAAGAAAAAAATCTAACTGGGTTATATCTGGTGAACGAGCCGGCCAATGTATTGTACCATTTCTCCCAATCCATCTGTCTTGGAAATACACATTCAGATGTGACGTTACTCGCTGAGCAAAATGAGGAGTTGCACCATCCTGTTGCCACCACATAGTCGCTCTCTCATTTAGTGGCATGTCCTCAAGCAAATGGGGAAGAATATTCTGGAGAAAATCTAAATACCTTTCGCCTGTCAAAGTCTCTTCATAAAAATACGGCCCAATCAAGCGGCCATTAAACAAACCGCACTACACATTTATCCCCCAAATAGTTTGGAAATGCGTTTCTCGCGTCCACTTGGGATTTTCAGCCGACCAGTAGTGACAATTATGTCTATTTACTATACCGTTGTTGTGAAAACGGCTTTCTACGCCCCACAATATTTTATTTAAGAAAAATGGGTCCTCTACGATTTTAATTGACATTTCAGCAATGAAATCGAGTCCTCTTTGTGGATCTGCAGGAGTTAGACCTTGCGTTAAATGTATTTTGAAAGGATGATATTTGTATTTCTTTAACACTCTCTGAATAGTAGATTTACTTATTCCTAATTCTTGTTGCAGACATCGAGTTGAAATTTGGGGATTGACTTGGATATAAGCAAGAATATTAATAATATTATCTTCCGTTACAATAGGCTTACGTTGAGAATTTTGATGATTTCCGGTTGGAAAAGAACCATGTCTTAACTTTTGTTCTACATAAGTAAAAGTATTTTTACAAGGAGTTGTTCGGTCGGGGAAACGATTTCTATATAAATCTCTAGCACGTCTTGTATGTTTTCCACATTCTCCATAGATGATCAGCATATCGACACGTCGACTCGTCATAAGTGAAATGTAAAGGCATGATAAGTTTCAAGTCACAAAACTTTTAACAACAATAATACAGTGAACGATTGTTCACTGACACTGACAGCTTTTGACAACTAGAATAGCTGTTACTATAATATGTTTTTTGTTTCTCAGCTCACTTTGTTTTTCAAATAAAAAACTTTATAAAAATTAGTTTGTCGTTTCTAAGTACCTAACAGAAAAAAAATAGGTATCGCCGAATTAGTATAAGAGAGACCTTTAGAGTAGTGAAACAATATACAGGTTGTCTCATTAACATTTCTGAAAATGATACCACTTGACCCGAAACGTGACATTGTAGCAAAGTAGCTGATTGCTTAAAATGTGTAATACTACCTACGGTTTATAACTGCAAAATTTCAATATTGTAGTTCAAACAGTTTTCGAGATATATACTGTCCAAAACCTCGTGGGACACCCTGTATATATATAAATTCACATCATTTCCATTAACGACACGAGCGCCATTTCGGTGGATCTTCGAATTATAATTTGCTGTTTACAGGTGGACACTTTTTCAACTTGTCCCCCATACAAGACGGTTCTCCTTCCTTCTACCCTCCATAAACGGAGTCTGGAAATAAATAAATATTCATAACGAATCGCTTTCTTTGTAAGTGACGTTGCTGTCAAGTGCCATATCAATAGAGAAGTTCAGTCTAAGGTCAGTGTGACCAACAAAAAGTGGTTTTTATGACAAGAATGACAGTTAATATCTACCATTCAAAACATGAGATTTTTGCTGGTTTTTTATCATTGCGAACATCTATATTGCTTTATTAAAACAATGAATACACTCCCGAAGCGTAAATCTTTTAGCTGAATTCTCAACGCATAGGTTGCTTATCATTCTAGGAACTTTTGGCAAGCCACTATTTCACTTCTGTCACTAGGTATGTCACTAGTTATGTCAGATGTCAGTAGAAAAAGCAATCAGAAGAATAAAGAGATACAACCAAAGAATACACCAGCTAACAAGAAACGAAGCCCGACTTTGGTAACAAAAATTTATGACTTTGAGAGGCCGGCGTTGACAGATAACTTAGTGAATACACTGATAAAATGATAAAATTTTCAAATATAGGTGATATAATTGGTCGACAAAAAGGAGTATGACAAGTATCTTATTATAAAAATGGCGATTTTCAGACATGCGCATACAAAAAATTATCGGAATCTTCGCTTCTTGTTAAGTGGTGTATTCTTTGATACAACTAACTAGAATTACTACAAAAGTCTAATGGAAAATAAACATAAACTATTAAACGAATATCAACAAAAACAAATAAAACTGACATCTGATCTGACATAACTAGTGACAGAATGACATAAAATAAATGGTGACTTACCAACAATTCCTAGAATTATTGGTAACCGATGCTATGAGTATTCATACATCATTTTAAATTTTAAGATTTACGCTGGGGGTGTATTAATTATATTAATAATGCAATGAAGTTGTTCGCAATGATAAAAAACCTTCAAAAATCTTATGTTTTGAATGGTAGACATTAACTGTCATTCTTGTCACAAAAACCACTTTTTGTTGGTCACACTGACCTTAAACTGAAGTTTTTTGTTAGAACCACAGAACTACTCGTAAAAGTTAGTTCTGTGGTTGGAACCATCGGAATAAGTAAATATTGACTCTAAATATCAAACGAACAATACTATTTGACATGACAGAAGATCCTATGTCGAATTTTTAACAGAGAAAAAATGCTATATGCTCAAAAAAGAATAATTATGAACAATTAAAATCAAAAACTAGTCAAAAATAATAGTCACTTTTCCCACGAGTGCAGGAGTTTTTCGTAAATCTAGCGAGTGGGAAAAATGCTTTGCGTACAAGTTGTACACAATATTTTTTCTACAACCACATTTATTAATGTTTATTTCTCTCCAGTTCATAAATATGCTATATTTTTTTTTGATATTTCTCTTTCGAAACCTCAGGTAACAAATTTTCGGTCGCCCGCTCGGGTCTTTTCGATAATATCTGGAGGAGTATTTTCAGTGTCGGAATTGGACAACCCAAAAGATAAATTTTGATCTTGGTTCATAATTACTAAAATAATGCATAATAGGTTAATTTTTTTCATAATTAATAAATTAAAATAAATAATCAATTAAATATTTTACTTACTTTTGGTTTAGATTTAAAATTTGTACACCCAGAAATTCACTGTAATAAATATGTTAAATTGTCAAAAAAAGTTGACAGGTCATAGGTATAGCTGTGTTTGACATTTCGGTGCGGAAAAGTGTACTTTTCGCATTACTTTTCCAACGGTTATCAAAGAAATTAAGAAAAGGCATGCTTTGCATATAAAAATTTGTGTAGAAAAGCGTGTTTTGCATAGTGGTTGTAGGAAATATGATATTGTGCAACTAGTGTGGAAAGTTCAATTTTTCTCACGTGTGTGGAAGTTTGTGGCACGCTCGTGCCACCGAAGGGCGAGTTCCGCAAACACACGAGTGCGAATAGTATATTGTGCAACAAGTGGGGAAAGTTCAACTTTTCTCACGAGTGTGGAAGTTTGTGGAACGAGCCCAAAGGGCAAGTGCCGCAAACACACGAGTGAATAAAGTACTTTTCCCACATCTTGCACACTATACTTTTTCTACAACTGCACAAATTTAAAGAATACAAGTATAGTAACTTAATATTTATTTTTATGGTTAGTAAAACAAAAAGAAAAGGTGAGTGGTCGTCGGACCGCCGATAGAAGCTTGCTTCTTATGCACAATAGAGTGACCATTTTGACCATTTTTCGTAAATTTTTGACCATTTTTCAAAAATTTTGATAATTTTTGACAATTATTGACCATTTTTTCAAAATTTTTGACAATTTTTTCAAATTTTAACAATTATTGACCATTCTTGACAATTATAGACCAATTTTGACAGCTTTGACAATTATTGATCATTTTTCACAATTTTTCAAAAATTTTGACCATTTTTCCAAATTTTAACAATTATTGATTATTTTTGACAATTTTTGACCATTTTTGACAGGTTCTGACAATTATTGACCATTTTTGAGAATTTTTCAAAAACTTTGACCATTTTTCAAAAATTTTGACAATTTTTTACAGTTATTGACCATTTTTGACAGTTTTTTATAATTATTGACCATTTTTTCAAAATTTTGACAATTTTTGACTATTTTTTCAAATTTTAACAATTATTGACCAATTTTGACAGTTTTGACAATTATTGATCATTTTTGACAATTTTTCAAAAATTTTGACCATTTTTTCAAAATTTTTACCATTTTTGACAATTTTTCGAAAATTTTTGACAATTGACCATTTTTTCAAAATTTTTGACCATTTTTTCAAATTTTAACAATTATTGACCATTTTTGACAATTATTGATCAATTTTGACAATTTTTCAAAAATTTTGACCATTTTAGACCACTTTTCCAAATTTTAACAATTATTGACCACTATTGCCAATTTTTGAGAATTTTTGACAGGTTCTGACAATTATTGACCATTTTTGACAACTTTTCAAAAATTTTGACAATTTTCAACAATTATTGACCATTTTTGACATTTTTTATAGTTATTGACAATTTTTTCAAAATTTTAACAGTTTTCGACCATTTTACAAAATTTTAACAATTATTTACTATTTTTGACCATTTTTTAAAATATTTGACAATTTTTGACAGATTCTGACAATTATTGACCATTTTTCCAATTTTTTGACAATTTTTGAAAATATTTGGCAATTATTTACCATTTTTTCAAAACTTTGACAGTTTTTGACAATTTTTGACCATATTTCAAAATTTTTGACATTTTTTAAAATTTTTAACACCTTTTCTAATATAATCTGACAGTTTTGTGACAACTAAGTAGGTATTTAAAGATGACAGTAGCCTACTAAGTTTTTGTCGATTTTATTTGATTCTCCATATAAATATATGTGGCGTGGGCAAAGTGCCGTGAGAAATATTATTTCTCACAGTATGAGCAATATTTGGTTTTGAAATCAAGTAAGGTATGAGAAATACGTCACTTTTCATAGCAGTTGTAGAAAAAAGTACTTTCCCTACATGTTGCACACTATACTTTTTCTACAACTGCACAAATTTAAAGAATACAAGTAAAGTAACTTAATATTTATTTTTATGGTTAGTAAAACAACAATAACACTAAAGTATCCTATCTCTAAGCTGTTAAATAATTTTATTTAAAATTATAGTTTATGGTGAAATTTGTATAATTTTGTATGGTCAAACCCGGAACGTCATTTCTTTTCACTAAATTCTCCGTTATATTAATTAATCTGACAGTTTTGTGACAACTAAGTAGGTATTTAAAGATGACAGTAGCCTACAAAGTTTTTGTCGATTTTATTTGATTCTCCATATAAATATATGTGGAGTGGGCAAAGTGCCGTGAGAAATATTATTTCTCACAGTATGAACAATATTTGGTTTTGAAATTAAGTAAGGTATGAGAAATATGTCACTTTTCATAGCAGTTGTAGAAAAAAGTTTTTTAAAGTGTAATTTTGTATAATTACATTACGTTAATAAAATATAGTGTCCTAAAACTAAAAATAATGTTGGTAGTTATTAGTCTCTACAGGAATGTTTGCAAACCCACCTACCGACTTACACTCCTGAGGGTTGTTAAAATGAAACATATCTGATGTAACCTAGTTTCTTGAAAAATTTACAGAAATAGAGAGGCCTCTAGCCTCGCATTTTGGTACGATAGTAAACTTCGTTAGAAAAATGTATATCTAGTTATATTGAGTATATAGAGAAACATAAAATTGGGGTAAAGTTTCATAAATGGAAACGAAAGAACGTTATGATCAATAAAACTAATTGAAAGTGATTTTAAAAGCCGTTTGAAGATGATTAAAAAATTGGTTTTTAATAAAAAGTAGTTTGATTGTTTTTCGGAATATTTTGTAAGCATGTGAACTGAGAGATCTACTCTCACGATTGAATTCTTCTAATCACCATTATTCATACGTTTTAGATTATATTTCATCACCAAATAGTAGATAAATAAAGTGAATAGAATATAATAGAAATTGTTGTTGATGTAAGGTGAAATTGATAAATTTATATTTAAAACTTCAAATTCCACACACCAACAAAGGCGTTACTGTTTTTCTGAAGCAATATAAAATTTTTTTCTAAAAACCATTATTAGCCCTTGGGGCCATACCTAAATTACGTCACACGAATTTTAGGACTTTTTAACCCTTCCCCCGTCCTTGTCACAGGTTGTCACATTTTTAGAGCCTCCTCCCCCCTGATGGGACGTCACACATTTTTCAATTTTATGCATGTATTTAGAAATAATCAGAAGAAAAAAATTATTTTCATTTTTTTCCTATTTTTTATGTGACGTCACAAAGCTTTTGACCCCCGCCCCTTGTCACACAATGTCACATTCCGGTGATAACCTCCCCCCCTTTAACGTGTGACGTAGTTTATGGATGACCCCCTTCGACTACGACACTGTTTTATTGCGCTTTTGATGGAACAGCATGCATTTTACACATTTCTTTGTACCTAAACGTAAACGATGTGAATAATCCAATTTCAGACGATATAAAACAAATTGAGTGTTTTCATACCAATGAACTGGAGATAATTTTCAAAGAGTTTGTTATTTTCAACGGTTTTTTTTTCAAGCCAAACCTGCTATTCTTTTTTTTCCAATAGGATGGAATTATGCGACAAAGCACGCTTTGAACACCGAGTAATAATTTTTTGTTTGTGAAAATTTTCGGTTTTAAACGGACTTTGATTAATATCCACTTTGCAGCTTACAAACTCGAATGAAGGACAGGTACAGAGGATGATTAAGGACAATAGAAAAAGCCACGGGGATTGCCGACAGAAGTGAAAACACAAATAAATGAACCTCTTTAAAAAATTTCATCTTAGGTTCTCCCATGATAGATAACAATTTTTTACAGATAGATGAATCCCTTTCAAAAATATTATCGTACGCCCATGATACTGTCGAGGTACAGCACGTCACATTAGAATGTCAGTGACATAAGGTTTGTTCCAACTGGCATTTATGAACCGTACTGGAATCGTTTCGAGTACTGTATAGTGCGCAAACTCGAATTTGGGATGGACACATCAACTTTATCACCCCTTCCAGAAGGTACAGTTTGTATACCGTCCCAAGCTGTCCCAAGAACGACACTTTAATCATTTGGAACGTGAAAGAAATACTGCACTTGCGCGAACGATACCAAAAACGGTTGTAACGCCAGTTGGAACAAAGCTATACACGGATTATTAATGACACTTTTTCGACTTCCCCCTTAATAGTCTAGTCAACAAGTGCCTTTCAGGTTCTCCGGAAATTATGATTGAGGTGTCATTCGATTCGGAATGGCATGTAGATTTTTTTGAGAAAATTCATGGGCCGCTCGCGGAATAGGAGAGTGTTTAGGAGGTGTTTACTGGACATGGGTCGAGAGTAGAGTACCTCCACAAGATTGGGAAAAGAGAGACTAGAGTGTGCGAGAGGTGTGAAGTGGAGGATGATGTGGGGCGTATGTTTAGATGCTAAAGGAACGAGGAAGTGCTGAAGAAGTTGGAGAGGAAACTGGGGGAGGTGGTGAATTGGGAGGATATGGTAGAGATCAAGTTGAGGGGGGAGGAGGAATGGATGGAGGTGAGTGGCGTAGAGGAGAGCATGATTAGGGGGAGAGGAGGACTCGATATGGCATGAGAGGTAGGAGTGATAGATAGGGAGAAGACGACGGTATGAGCGGAGAGTGTGCGAGGTACCGCCGCCTGTATCTAGTATGCTAGGGTAATGATTCCGAGGCGGGGGTAACGGCGAGTTTGAGGTGGGTTTGGTTGGTAGCCATCCCCTTGGGGATGAGTCTAGCACTGTTTGGGTCCAGGACCTATTCGAACATGAGTTTCCCATCTCGACCCGAAAAAAAAGGGCTGCTCGCAAAAATTGCAAAAGTTATAATCAATTGAGTTTGGTTTTTTGCAAATATCTCAAAAACTATTTGAGATTTTTCAAATTTGAAAAAAGATTCAAAAAGAGGAGGAAATTTCCTAAAAAAAGTTCCGACTACCGGAACAGTAGCACCAATATTTATAAATTTCCCAGAGGGTTAAAAATACGCCCGAAAACTTCGGACCTTTAATGAATAAATATTATTTAAACTTATTAAATATGAAAATTGAGAACTGAAAAAATTTAGGCGCCTACAGGATAGATCAATGAATAATAATCCGCGGTCCAAAAATTTATATCGCGATTTTTCAATTAGTTATCCATTAGTTAATTACAATTTTTTGTAGCACGAACATTAACATTGCAAGTGCGATAATTGTTAAACTATTAATTTGAGAATTTTTTCCTTTGGTCGAGCTATTTTTCAAAGGCATCATAATAGATTCCCGTTGGAAAAATTTTAAAATTGTTAATTTTTGTTTTGTTATTAACAATTTACTAAGGTGAAAAATTATAGAGCTTCATTGAACATTGAAAACAATTTTTTTTTATAATCAGAAGCTACTTAAAAATGATTTTTTATAATTTTTATCTCGTACCTATAGTTTAAAAAATTGTTATAAACAAATGCGTTGTTTATAAGATAATTTAAAATTTTCTCTAGGAAACATAATCTTTGATGAAGATTATGATTAAAAAAAACCGTTTCTTAAAAAACATTTTGTATTGCTTAAAAATGGATTTGTTGATTAACAATTATTTTCTATCACTTGTAATTAATATTAAGGAATCATTTTTTCAAAATCAATATTTATCTTGGTCTTTGATAATAAAAAAAATTTGGAAATCGGTTGACCCTAAAGGCCATCCCTGCAACTTCCCGCTAAATTCAATTTTCAAACGCATGCGATTTTGTCGCTAGTTGCTAGTTACTCTCCGAGCTCAAAGATAAAGCTATTCGATGCTTTTGAGCTCTTCCAGCTCAAAAGTCTTATCAAAGTTCGATGAAACACGATTTTTTTAATTTTCAAACAGCTATAACTTTTGAATGAATTAACCGATTTTCACGCGGTTGGCGGCGATCGATGTAGTTTTATGAGCTCTATAAAAGATTTAGGACAAAAAAATTGATCTGATGAAACATTTCGGAGTTATTACAAAAAAACACTTTTTTTCGATTTTTTTCGACAACGATATCTCACGAACGCATCAACCGATTCTGACGCACTTGGTGGCGATCGATGCAGTTTTTCAAGGTTAAGAGCTGATTAGTTTTTGAGGTCGATCGGTTTAGCCAATTCGGAGATATTTTGAAAAATGAAAAAAACCTTTTTTTTTTACTTTTTTTTCACTTTTTTTGCAATTTCTCGAAATCTACCGGTCCGAATTGGTTCCAACTTACAGAAAATCTAAGTTTGGCGAAGTCCTTTCGAATGACACCAACTGCGATCAAATCGGTCAAGCCGTTCAGAAGTTATAAGAGGTTTACATACACATACACATACACATACACATACACATACACATACACATACACATACACATACACATACACATACACATACACATACACATACACATACACATACACATACACATACACATACACATACACATACACATACACATACACATACACATACACATACACATACACATACACATACACATACACATACACATACACATACACATACACATACACATACACATACACATACACATACACATACACATACACATACACATACACATACACATACACATACACATACACATACACATACACATACACATACACATACACATACACATACACATACACATACACATACACATACACATACACATACACATACACATACACATACACATACACATACACATACACATACACATACACATACACATACACATACACATACACATACACATACACATACACATACACATACACATACACATACACATACACATACACATACACATACACATACACATACACATACACATACACATACACATACACATACACATACACATACACATACACATACACATACACATACACATACACATACACATACACATACACATACACATACACATACACATACACATACACATACACATACACATACACATACACATACACATACACATACACATACACATACACATACACATACACATACACATACACATACACATACACATACACATACACATACACATACACATACACATACACATACACATACACATACACATACACATACACATACACATACACATACACATACACATACACATACACATACACATACACATACACATACACATACACATACACATACACATACACATACACATACACATACACATACACATACACATACACATACACATACACATACACATACACATACACATACACATACACATACACATACACATACACATACACATACACATACACATACACATACACATACACATACACATACACATACACATACACATACACATACACATACACATACACATACACATACACATACACATACACATACACATTCACATTCACATTCACATACACATACACATACACATACACATACACATACACATACACATACACATACACATACACATACACATACACATACACATACACATACACATACACATACACATACACATACACATACACATACACATACACATACACATACACATACACATACACATACACATACACATACACATACACACACACACACATACATACATACAGACGTACGGACATCATCGTAAAAATAGTCAGGAAAGCTTCTTAGGGCTTCAAAACGTCGAGATTTGTTGAAACCTCGATTTTTTTAAAACGGGGTAAAAACAATAACTTCCCGATTTTTCGGAAATCATTAGGAAGAATCATTGATTTTCTTAGCGGGAAGTTAAAAAAGATTATTGTTTAAATTTCCATTGTTTATTTAATAAACAATTTGTTCTATTTCTACTTAAAGAAACAAAAACAATCATGTATATTTAAAAAAAAAATTACATTTTTTATTGAACTTTTAATTTTTTGTTCTCGAATGTGACGTCAATCATAATTTTCGGAGAAAAAGTTTTGATCTAAAAGGCACTTGTTGACTAGACTATAAGTAAATCTACCAAAGCTTCAATTGTATTTTCAAAATTTACATTAAAACTGTACATTTTGTTTAAAACATGATCGTTAACAACTATTTTGCTGTATTTTTTTCTATACAAGAATCATTAAAACCGTTAAACATTTGTTTTGATCTTAGTCAAGGTCAACAAGGTTAGATCTAATCACCCAGTCACGATCGACTTGTTCATTTACATGGTGGCGCCCAGAGCCGGTTTTAGCACTACCAGCGCCCTGGGAGATTTCTACGGCGTCCCCTAACTGCAATTTAAACCCATAGGCAAAGGATACAATGAAACAACCAAAGACAGAAGTGGACAAGCCCACCGTAATAATCGACTATTATAAAAGCAAGTCTTTCATCGACATTTCTGACCAAATTAAAGCATTATGCCTCATCATTACGCAGGGGTGTCAAATTGGATAGAAAAGTGGCCATCGAACTTTTAATCGTTTCAGCTACTACATTTACAATTTAAAGAAGAAATTGCTATAGAACTTTAACAAGTAAAAGAAGCTCAACATAATATTGTAGTTGCTCACGATAACCCACAACATACCTTGCTTGATGGAGGAACTGCAAGAAGAAGATGTGTCTTATGTTACGATAAATTAAATAAATAGCAAGAACATGGTAGATCTCATGCACAAAAGAAGACCCCACAAAGCAGATAAAAGTGCACAGAATGTGACAGGAACTATTGCTTGGACTGTTTTTTTCAAGTGCATAAGTACGTTAAATCTTATGTTTCATTGAATAGTAGTTTCTCTCATTTACTTTTATTTACTTGCAAGAATAAAGAAAGGAAAAACTGTTAAAATTGGCTACAAGAAATTGATAAAAGATGGTAGAGAATGGAAATGGGATTACAACAAACACTGGAGGCTCATCGCGGAGCAAAAAACTAGTTGAGGAAAGAGAACTTACAGAGACACAAAGAGACCCGGTAATGGAAATGGATATGAGAATGAAAAAGCAACCAATACGATATAATGAAAGGAAAAACAAAGAAAAGAAGGAAAAAGAGGGAGAAGAAAAAGTGAATACGGATATAAGGAGAGGAACATGGAATATGAAAGGAAAAGGTAAAGAGGAGAAATTGGTGAATACATGAATGGTTTGAGAAGAACAAGAAAACAAGAAATAATTAAGATTGGTACTTGGAACATACGAAGCATATCTGGTAAAGAAAAAGAGTTAGAAGAAACAGGCTTAGACTTACTAGCAGTTACTGAAAGAAAAAAAAGGGCAAGGTATGATGAAAATGGACAATAACGACACACTTTTATATAGTGTGGCGAGCCAGAAACGCCTAGAGCAGCTGGAGGAATTGGATGTATCATAAATAAAAAATTAGAACAACTGGAGAGGAGGGTCTGAATGACTATTATCAATTGAACTTAATGATGAGAACAAAAACAAGAAAGTTTTTATAATAGTGTATGGACCAAATGAAGATGACACTGTACAAAATAAAGATAATTTTTGGGAACAATTAACATTGACAACAGAAGAAGCGCAAGGAAAAATAATATTAGAAGATTTTAACTTCAGAGTAGGAAATAAAGATGAAGAATACGCAACAGTAATTGGGACACATGGAGAAAGCTGTAGAAACAGTAATGGAGTAAGAATGTTAGATTTCTGTGAGATGCATCAATTGATTGTGACGAATACATTTTTTGAACACAAGAACATCCATAAATATACTAGGGAAGTCAAAAGCAGAAATAAGAAATCCATAATCGATTATGTATTAATAGAACGAGAAAACTGAAAAAGTGTACTAGATACAAAAGTAAAAAGAGGGTCAGAAATTGGTAGTGACCATTACTTAGTTGTCTTAAAAATGAGAAAAGATGAAAACAAAAAAAACTGAAAGTAGTATAAAACCAACCAAAAAAAGTAGAATATGAATCAAAAATATACTTCTAAAGACTGCTAGAGAGATCTGTGGAAGTAGTAGGAAAAATAATTACAAAAAACAAACCGCCTGGTGATCTGATGAAATGAAGAATAAAAAATAAAAAAACAAAAGTGGAAACTGTGTACTTGAATGATAGAACAGAAAATTATGAGCGATATAAATTAGAGAGAAAAAGAGTGAAAGAATTAATATCGACTGCAAAGAGAAACAAGTGGATTGAATTTGTCGACAAAATGGAGACAAACAGTAAAGCTAACAAGGGCGTATTCAGGATTTATAACAGGGGGGGGGGGCAAACCATGGTTCATGGTCGTCTAAAATGTAAAATTTTAGGATAAAAAGAAAAGGCAAATGAAAACAAAACTTTGAGATTTTAATTATACTTAAATTAAACTAATAACATTTTTCTTGGGTTGAAACTAAATTTTTCCAAAACTTTCTTCACTATGCAGTCCTGATTTTCTTTCAAAAATTTTCGATGCACACTCATCAAACACAACCCAGTGAGTCTGTCATCACCCATTGTACTCCTGGGCCAGGTTTTTACCCTTCGTAGGGTACTGAACGATCTTTCCATGGTAGCAGTAGTGGATGGGAAAGCACTTAATATTAGCAGTGCGTCCCTTGTTGCAGGGAAAAAAACATTAGCTTCCTCTAAAAGTGCAGCCACTTCAATGTCCTTCAACTTGTCTTCTGCAGAGACATCACCCAACTTATAAAATTCCATGAAAGATTCTGCATTATTTTTGAAATCTTTTGAAGCCATTCTGAGCATGCTTGAAGGATGAAGATAAGTTAAAGCAAAAGCAGGTGCACTTTCGTTGGAGAATCTAGTATCCAAGGACGAAGTTAAAGAATCAAGATAGGGGATAATTATTGAGCGCTTCCAGTATTCAACTGCAGACTCAGATGGTGGATTACTTCTGTGTACTTACCTTTGAGTGACTCGTGGTACTGACAACTCAACCCCTACTTTCTCTGCGATATCAAGTGATCTTTTAAATAAATCATAAGAAACATTTTCGACATCTTGTCGATCTTCTTTGATTACATCTAGAATACCATCAATATGTTTCTTCACCATAACCAAATCCATACTTTCACCTTGTAAAACGCTTACAACGGGTTCCAAAATTGTAGAGTATCTTGCAATTACGTTTAAGCCTAAGATGAATATTGGTTTAGTAACTGCACAGTGCAATTGGTAGGCAGATTTTCTTGTTGCATAGTTTCCTTCGACAGATAGATGTTCTAGTGCTTTAACAATGCCAGTGAAGCTTTCTGAACATTTTTTTATGCTCTTATATTTTTCCGACAATCTGGTCTCACAGAGCCTTGAAAGATTTGGAACAGATTTCCTACGGGCTGGCGATTCACGAAAGAAGGTTATTGTGTCTTTAACCATTGCAATTGTGTTTCTTATTTCTGGTAGCCTGCTAGTATCATTGACCACAAGATTTAGTCTGTGGCTGGAGCAATAAAAAAATAAAGATTTAGCGTACTTTTTTTAAGAATGGCCTGTACACCACCTTCTTTGCCGGCCATCGTGGAACACCCGTCAAATCCGAATCCCACACAATTATCGGTGGAAAAATTATTATCTTCTAAAAAACTTTGAATTGCGCTAGCACTTGTAGAAGCATCTTGACATTTTAACTCAATGTAGCCTACAAATTCCTCCCTGATAATTTTTTGGCTTTCATCATAGAACCTTAATCCAATAGAAAGCTGCTCTTTTCCAGCGATATCTGCTGTTTCATCAGCCATTACAGCATAAGCTTTTGCCCGTTTACAGTCTTCGATTATTTTTTCTTTGATAACGTCACCGCATAATTGTATTATCTCATTTTGAATTGTTGGTGAGGTATAGACTGCGTTTTTTTGACATTTATCCAAGTGGCTCTTTAGCTTCTCATCACCAGAGTCAATCCTCGAATTTAAAAGGTCAAAGAAAACTCCCTCACTTCCTTCTTTTCCTCTAAGCGGCAAATCATTAATTCCACAAAATATTATGCATGAAATAATTGCTGACAATATTTGTTTATTTTCTTCAATCGTCTTATGGTGCCCTATTTGCAACTGGACATCAATATGGAGCATTTTCAAGAAATGCTTTTGCAGCAGCTGTTGAAGATTTGTGGTAATGGCTGCCAACGTGCTTTCTACAATCTTCATGTACATCCTTAAACTTCATGTAAGGCCTTACCATAAATGACCCCAAAACTCCTTTAACTGTAGCAATTCTTGGCGTAAATAAAACACAATACAAACATAGAGCACCTTTCAAACGACTTGAGTACACCAGCCATGGAGTATATTGATCTAACCAGCGATGGTTAAATTTTCTTTTCAAGTGAATGGCATCAGAAACAAAATCGTAATTGGATGATGGAACCCAAGGGTTTGTCAACAATTCCTTCTTTTTTTCAGAAGGCAAGTTATTGGCACAACTAACATATCGACCAATGTCATTTTCATGGTAGCCATCGCTTTCTTCAGTTTGTTTAGAGGACTTAGAGGTCCCAGTTCCAGAGACAGCTTCATGTAGATTTGAAGAGCTACCAGTGGCGTTTTGTTACACTATTAAATAAGACACTGTCGCTAGACAAGAGCACTTACACATCAACTCAATAGTTGTTATAAGAGTATTTATTTATAATTCTGATGTGGGATTGAGTATTAAGTGTTTCAAAATATTTCACACTAAATCACACGCAAATAATTTTATTTATTAGAACTTATTAATTAATTTCAAGATGTTCATAAAAGCAACCAAATGACCACAACAACAAAAATAAAATATATAAAACAGGTAACAAAAAAAAATGCAGAACAGAAAAATATGTATATTTTAGATTTAATTTTTTCTTTATTAAAATTTAAAAATTATTTAATTTATTTTTGCTTCCAGGGGGGGCAGCTGCCCCTCCCTGCCCTTAGCTGGCTACGCCCATGAAAGCTAACCAAAAATTATTCTACAGAACGTTAAAAACATTAAGAAAAGGGAAAACAGAGGTGGTAGCAAGGATAAAAAGCAAAAGTGGAGAAATTATAACGGGAGATAACCAAATAATGAAAAGGTGGAAAGTATATTTTTAAGAATTACTAGGAGTAGACGAAGACCATGAAGAGGAGGGAGTGATACATGAACAAGCAGTATATAAGCACAGACGATGTAAAAGAAGTTATAAAACGGCTTAAGAATGGGAAAGCAACAAGAAGTGACAAATTAACAGATGAGATGATTAGATATATAAAGGTTCGGAAATACTTGTAAAATATACAATAAAGTTTGGTATGAAGAAAGAGTACCGCAAGAATGGAAAACAGCTTTAATAACACCAATATATAAGAAGGGCGATAAATATGATTGTAATAACTATAGAGGAATCAATTTACTGAATGTTGCTATGAAAATTTACGAACAAATATTAGACACAAAAATTAAATCAGTAACAGAAAATACACTAGAAGAATGCCAATGGGAATTGGAAAGGGAAGGAGTATACAGGACCACATATTTACATTAAAGCAGATCATGGAAAAAACAATAGAGCAAGACAAAGAAGTGTATCTAGGTTTTATTGACATGAAAAAGACCTTTGATCGAGAGCCAAGAAACAAACTATGTAAAATACTATCAGAAAGAGGAATAGAAAATAAAATTATCAGAGCATTAAAAAATATATACAGTGAAAACACTAACTTTATTATCCATCAAAATTGCATCTCAGAAGCTTTGACAACAGAAGAAGGATTGAGGCAAGGAGGAGGTCTAAGTCCTACACTGTTCACAATATATATGGATGAGGTAATAAAGAAATGTAAAGTAAAAATTAAAAAAATTAAGGTAGGATATATGGAAATGGTAAAAGTGCCAGAAGGAGCATTTGCAGATGATATAGTCATTGTGGCCGAAAAAAAGGTAGACTTACAAAAGATCCAGGAGATTTGGAATGATGCCCTGGAACAATATGGGATGAAATTAAATAAAAAGAAAATGAAAGTTATGGTAGTAGGAAGCGAACACAAAAACATGCAGATAAAAGTAGACAATGTTATAATTGATCAAGTAACAAGCTTCAAATATCTAGTTGTAGAACTACAAGAGAACGGGAGACAAGAAAAAGAAATACACGATAGAGTGCAAAAAACACTAAAGTTGTAGGTACTATGCAATGAACCAGGCTTTTATAAACAAAAAACAGATATCAATGAAGACAAAAATAAATGTATTTAAGACTATATATATAGACTAATTCTGACGTTTTGTTGTGAATCATGAACACTGACAGGCAGACAGAAGAGCAAAATACAAGCAGTGGAAATGAAATATCTCAGAAGAGTTAAAGGAGTCAGAAGAATAGATGAAGTAAGAAACACAAAAATAAGATAGGATCTAGAAATAAAATCGACACTTGAATATATTCAAAAAAAACATTTGGTTGGTGGGGACTCCTACCAAGAATGTCAAATTCCAGACAAGTTAAGCAAGTATGGGAGGCAAGAAAAGCGAATAAGAGAAAACGTGGGAGACCGAGAGAAACATGGGACAGAAGCGTTGGAAAAATTCTGCAAGAAAAGGGAAAATCTTGGAATGAGGCAAAAATATTAGCAAGAAATAAGAAGGAATGGTCCAAGTTTGTTCACGAAGACATTATCACATATTATTGCCAAATATAAGAAAAATATGCAATGTTTAATAATGCTCCTCTCCCCACTAGCAACCGTTACAGATATAGTCAATAATATACGCAATGCTATCCTTACATTTTGTAAGATAATTTGAATGCTCGTTCCAAGTCCTGTTCAACGACACCATCAAGATCAAACTATTTCTACTTATTTATGAATTTCAACGCAAAAACGCCAAATTGTGAAAATTGTTGCATGGTATTACTTTAAATAAGTTTTTTATGAAGAACAGTCATTACAATACTGGCTTTAAGCATCAGTTGAAGTACAGACTGAAATAACATAGTAACGCAAAAGTTAACATAACCTGTCGTTAAGATACAGAAATAAATATTAATAATACAAAAATAATTAATGATTAAAACAAACACGTTTAAATAAGATGCTCAATATGTCCACCGTCGACTTCTTGGCAATAAAGATTCTACACAAAAACTCTTCCCGAACACGTTCTAGGATCTCTGAAGTTATCGATCTGCATTCTTCACGAATCCTTTGTTTTTGATCTTCAACGGTGCCTACTGGCGCACTATAAACTTTTGTTTTCAGATAATCCCACAAAAAAATCGAGTGGTGTCAGATCAGGAGAACGAGCCGGCCACTCTATTGATGATTGATGATCCTCAATAGCATTCTCTAGCATTTCCAGATATATTCCTCCGGTCAAATTCGTGTTCAGAAATACAGATTACTTCTAGTTATTAATATCGCTTCCACTTTGTCCTCTAGACTACCTATCATTTTGAACAATAGTAAAATAACACTGAATACTTAAGAAGTCTACTTTTAAATTAAAAAGCACGGTACATTCTTACAAAAAACCTCAATTTTGACAATAGTACGATGCTAATGTCAAAAATGAATCTTTTAATAGACCAATGACAGAGGAAATATCCAAGCGACCAATGAACACGTTCGTCTTTTCTAAATAAGCAACTGGGTTGAAATTCATAAAACAGTTTGATTGTGATGGTGTCGTTGAACAGGACTTGGAACGATCATTCAAATGAGGTATTACTTGCCATATGATCCCATTTAAAATTATCTTACAAAATGGCGGCCGAATGATAACGTCGTGAAATACTATCAAAAACGTTGCATTTGTACCCTATTTCAGGCACCCAAACAATTATTGATTTAAGATCTATGGTTCATGAAATAGATAGGGGGTGGGGCTTTAGACGGGTACTGTATATATAGATGTATTATAGAGCGTATGAAGTATATCAAAATTAAATAAATGACGTTTAACGTAACGCAAAATAAAATAGTATATTAACAGATAATTTACTAGCCTTTGGTTTGAATCGGTAGATTGTGTTTTATAAAGTATAGTTTGTGCACCGATATTGAACATTTTATACGAGCCCGTACTTTGATATCTTTTATTTTGGCGATATCAATATTTATGTCGCCTAAAAGCATTCTGTGAACAAGTAACAGTTCGTGAAATATCGCCCATCACTAGACATGATGAGGGCCGGCCCTGGTAATTAATGTGAAAGTTGTGATTGATTTCGGCTCCGTAATCAACTTCTAATTTAAGGGGTATTACGAGCATTTAAATCTATCTAAGTGGTTATAGTGTGAAAAAGGTTTTGAGTGCATATATTCAAAATATCAAAGTAGTAAAGTAAGAACAGTCCTTTTAAATAAGTTTTAAACTGCAATAGATAAAAGAAGAGTACTATAAAAGTATAGGCACAAAACATCGATAAAAGCCAAGGTCCGAAGGGTTGACCGGCCAACAGCTTTTTTCGCGGTGTTAACAGAGATAAATTTTTATTTGAGGTGTTATATTATTAATTATTGAAGATAAGAGTAGATAATAGTTATATTGAAAAACAATTTGTAAGCGAATATATTATTTGAATACAATTTAAAAGAACAGGATCGAACTTAAAACAAATTATTAGCAAAATGTTTAGCGACGATGAAAGTAGGAAAAGAAAAAGCGATAGAGAGGATGAAGAAGATCTTACAGATGAAATTTTTAAGAAAAGTAAAATAACCGGGAGATCACCAATTAGGAATCAGAGAAAATTAGAAGATAACATAGAGGCCTTAATGAAGATGATGCAGTCAATGGGGGAAAATATAAACGATATGACTACGGAGATTAAGAAAACGAGAGAAGAACAGAAGGTGTATAGAGATGAAATCAATGAATTAAGAATTGAAAATAAGAAACTTGAGGTAGAGAACCAAAAAATGAAGAAAGCTATATTGGATATCGATGGGAGATTAGAGCGCATGGAAAACGAAAAAAGAAGGAACAATGTTGTATTGCAAGGACTAAAAGTAAGCACCCACAATACAGAAGAACTAAAGAAAATAATGGATAATTTTATGATACAGGAACTGGGTATAAAGACAGGTACTGATAGCGCTGTAAAACTTGGAGATAAGACTTGCTTAATTCGTTTCATAAACTATGAAAAAGAAAGTGATGCAAAATAAAAATAAACTAAAAATGAAAACTGGGGAACCATTATATATTCAAGAAGATCTGTCAAAAAAGTATAGGGAAATACAAAAAGAAATTAGGCTTAGAGCAAAAGAAGAAAATCAAAATGGAAAAACAACTAAAATAGGGTATAGAAAATTATATATAGGGACGGAAGAATGGAGGTGGGATAACGAAGAGGAGAAGCTGAGAAAAATTAAAGATACGGCATTAAAAAACTAGCAGACATAATTATAAGTAATTATGACAAGGCAGGAGAAAGAAACCAGGTTATGAAAACGGATATGAGACAAACTTTTAAGGAATTTGATATAATGGTGAATAAAACAAATCACAAATATGGACAAAAAAACATTGATACAGGAGAAGAGTCGAAGTACCAAAGGAAAATTATGGAAAATAGCAACATGGAATGTTAGAAGCATAACAGGAAAAGAAAAAGAATTAATTGAGTAGTTTGAAAAGAATGATTTGGACATCATAGATGTAACTGAAACAAAAAAGAAAGGAAAGGGGGAAGTAGAATTGGACAATGAACACATTATGTTATATAGCGGGGTGGAACTGAAAGATAGAGCCAGAGAAGGAATAAGTTGTATCGTGCAACACAAGAATATAAAATATATTAGACAATGGACAGCTGTCAATGAAAGAATATTAAAAATTGAAATAGAAATGGAAGAAAGAGTAAACACAACATTATTAGTAGTCTATGCGCCAAATGAAGACGAGTCAGCAAAAAATAAAGATGAATTCTGGGATAAGATGGCTGAGGAAATAGATGGCACTGAGGGGAGAATAATAATAATAGGAGATCTAAATAGTAGAGTAGGAAAGAAGTACGATGAATCCGAAGAAACAATAGGGATGCATGGAGAAGTCACTAGAAATAACAACGGAAAAAGGTTAATAGAATTTTGTATAACAAACAATCTAATAATCACAAACACCTTTTTTGAACATAAAATAAAAAATTCCGAAAGGAGATAAAAGACACAAGAGTAAAAACAGGGGCAGAAATTTATTCTGACCATTATTTGGTAGTCTCAAAATTAGTAATTAATTCAGAAAATGAAATAGAAAATAAAAAAGGAAATAAAAAATATAGTACGATAGATAAAATTAGACATAAACAACAATAATACTGATGACCTATGGAAAGCATTTGAGGATACAATAATTAATGCTGCAAAAAAAACATGCGGAACAGTAAGAGTAACAAAAAATAAAAAACAAACAAAATGGTGGAGCCAAGAAATTAAAAATGAGGTAAAAATTAAAAAACAAAAATGGAAAAACTATATAGGAAATAAAACTACAGCAAATTATGAAGAATATAAAAGACAAAGAACAAAAGTGAAAGATATGGTAAAACAAGCAAAAGAAAAATCTTAGACAGAATTCGGAGAAAAATTGGGAGAAGATAGTTTAGGAAATCAAAAATTGTTTTATAGAGTTCCCAAAACACTCAGAAAAGGAAAACAATATAGCGTTGAACATATAAAAACAAAAGATGGAATAAGAATAGCCGAAGAAGAAAATATTTTGAGGAGATTCTGAACCCAGAAATAGCGACCCAACAGCCGGAGGAAATACATGATGAAGACATTCAATATGAAATGAATGAAATTGAAGAAATCACTAACCTAGAAGTTGAAGCAGCAATAAACCTACTAAAACGAGGAAAAGCTGCAGGATACGATGGAATTACATCGGAAATGCTAAAAAACCTAGGAAGAAGAGGCATAGAAAAATGAACTCTTTTACTGAATAAAATCTATACTGAAAGAAGAATACCGAATAAATGGGAATTGGGAATATTATTACCTCTATATAAGAAAGGAGACTGTTCAAACTATAGAGGCATTACGATATTAAGTACAGTGTTAAAAGTTTATGAAAGGATTCTTGAAAGAAGACTAAATAACACAATAGAACATCAACTAGAAGAATCGCAGAGTGCTTTTCGTAAGGGCAGAGGTGTTCAGGATCACATCTTTACAGTGAGACAGTTAATTGAAAAAAATGGTAGAAACAATATATATGTTGCTTTTTTGGATATAGAGAAAGCGTTTGACAGTGTCCCCAGACTGCAAATATGGGCTAGTCTAAAGACGAGAAGAGAAAAACCAGCGTTTAATCTAGGGTATAAAAAGTATATACAAAAATACGAGTAATTGTGTAAGAACCGGAAACCTACAATCTGAAGAGTTTACTACACAAGAAGGTTTAAGGCAGGGGGGAGTCTTAGGTCCTACACTGTTCAATGTGATAATGAACGATATAATAAAAGAGGTAAAAGATCAAGTAAATAAATTCACGGTGGGTTATAGAAATATGGAACTTATACAGATTTCTGAATGCGCCTTTGCTGACGATTTAGTGGTATATGCTAAAAACGAAAAGGATCTTCAAAAGACGTATGGAAAAGAGCTCTTCAAAGTAGAAATCTAGAAATAAATGTAGAGAAAACAAAAGTAATAGTAATAGGGCAGGAAAACAAGAATCTCGAAATACAGCTAAACGAAGAACAAGTACAGCAAGTGGATACATTTAAATATTTGGGAGTGAAAATACATAAAGAAGGGAAAAATAACGCTGAGATTAATGGACGCATTGAAAGTGTCCTCAAGCTATATTATGCATTAAGTAATACTTTCATTCGCAAGAAAGAAGTGTCAAAGAGAACAAAAATGGCAGTCTATAAAACCGTTTTTAAACCTATTTTAACTTATGGGAGCGAAAGCTGGGTTCTTACGAGAGAGACAAAAAGAAATTTACAAGCGGTTGAGATGAAGTATCTGAGAGCAGTATTGGGAATTACAAGAAGGGACAAAATTCGAAATGATTATATAAGAGAACAGCTAGAAGTAGAACCCCTAGGAAGAAGCATAGAAAGGAATCAGTTAAGGTGGTTTAGCCACTTAGTACGCATGAAAAATGAACAACAAGCAAAAGTGATATGGCAAACAAAAACATGTGGAAGGCGACCAAGGGGCAGACCACGAAAAACCTGGGATGATGCAGTAGCGGAAATCCTGAAAGAACGTGGACTAAATTGGCAGGAGGCGAAGTTAAAGGCTGGAAATAAACGAGAACGGGCTAATTTTGTACATAATTAAAAACATCTTAACACCTTAGGGTACATTAAGATTCTGATTATATATATATATATATATATATATATATATATATATATATATATATATATACTAGACATGATGGCATCAGTCGATAGACGCCAATAGACGTTTTACACAAAAAAAACGTCTATCTGACCTCGACTTCAATCTGCTGAATAGATTGAGTTCCAAGCACCTACAGCCTATAGCAGTCCTATCTCTTACCTTTCCTTCAAACATGCCACGCCGTCTTGTTGTCAGACACGACTTGCATGTTTTCCCCCACCTGTTCAACGAAAATACACTACTTACACAGAAACATCGAACGTCTTCTGATCTACTGTCTGGAGTACTTTCTTACTGGCAACGAGAGTTACATGGCCATAAAGCACGAATCTTCTAGTGTCTGGCATATTTTTATGCGTGTCACAAACATCTGTACTTTACTTGCTTCGAATTTCCCCTTCCATATTCATTTATAACAAGACTGGAAACCTTATGGTCTTCTCTATTACACTAGTTATGCTAAAAAAATATTTGCCACCAAAGGGAAAACCCGATTAGAGAGATTTCGTTGAAAAAGCGATAGATACTAGTAAAGTTTATTTTGAACTACGCCCATGGGGTCAATCAAGTTTCTCAAAGCTGGAAAGTTAACTATATCGCTTTGGATTTGCGAAACGAGCTTCACACCGAATTTCGATGAAGTTGATTGAAACGACAACGTCCTTTGTTGCTGGCGTTTATTTTTACTTCCGACAAAAAACCTCCTAAAATATTTTATCGAAGCATTTACTTTTCAAATTTAGGTGGAGAAAAGTTTGTATTAATTTAAAACATTGATTGATACTAGCTTTAAGTCGGTTCTGATTGTTTTCTTCTAACAAACAAGAAATGTCCTTCCAATGGACGAGTTCTAGACAAGGCAAATGCTGCCAACATAACGAACAAAAAAATACTGAAAAAGGCTAATCGCATAAGGAAGGGGGTTTTCCGATCAATATTTGGTTTTTCTTTTATATTTTTAGTCCCTTTACATGTTGTACCCGAGGTCTTTTTAGTTTGGTGTATTTTACATCTTAGAGTTGACGAAAAACTAATGTCAGCTGTCAACACATATACGTATCATTAAGATATTAGGCATTATTTGTTTGGCTTTGTTTGAGTTGTTACAGGTCAAAAGTTAGATGCAAACACTTACTTAATATGCCAAATTTTACCAACAAATTAAATGAAAATAAATGAATATTAGGACTTACTCTTCATATTTGTGTTTATTTTGTATTTTAATAATATTACTTTTACTTAGTATTCGTAATTGACCTACAACTTTTATGTGATTATATTCTGAATACTGGCTCAATATCATTCACTTACGTTTATTTCTATTTCAGGCCTTCAATTTCAATTTCATCTTTCAATTTCCATTTCACTTTCAACTTCAACTTTCAACTTAATTTCCAATTTTCACTCTTCTGACTTGAATTCTTATTTTGGGATTCGACTGGTTCTCACATCGTTGATGACCTCTGGATCATCATAGGACAACTGTTACCCCGATCTACACGTGCGAGGACTATACTTTTGGTATTCAACCCCTACACGTCCTAACCTTTAGCAAGTGGTTATTCCAGGTAACATAAGTTCAAGTAAATCCCTAGGACTTCTATCCGACCACTTCGTATTCTACCAAGAATAAATTTATCAGGTTTTTTAATTGTACATTCATACCTTTTTATATATTTACCTTCATTAATCATTGTATAATACGATATAGTAAATCTAAGTAAATCATAAATACTGTGAGTCCTAGGTATGCATACTTTGGGTGATTTTCCATAAATTCATGTATATTATAATTATATTCATCTAAACTTTTCTCAAATTTGGACGTGGTTATAATTTTAGACATAAGTCAACGTTCAAATGTGATATTTGAAGTTTAAGTATATCGGTGGTACTCACCGTAGATAACCCACGTGTTCCCTGCCTTCCCTTCGTATTTTTGTAAGAGCCCCTTTTTGTGAGTACCTTAATAGACATACGTGTAATCTGTATTAATCACATATCTACATAACGAGATAGTTTTATTTGTCCCCTTAAGAACCCCTTCCTTAACCCTGAGATATTCAAAAGGGTGTTTATTATCTTTTATTTATACCCTTTCACTGTTTAACATCCTTTATAACAGGTGTTATATTATCTGTTTGTCATTTATGTGAATCTGATCTGCTTTTATTATTGCAAATACCATAGAGAAGAGTTATTCTACTCTGATTTGTATCTTCGTTGTGATTATACTATACAAATTGCGATGAAGCGTTGTGCATATCAAAGTTGTAAAAATAATACAAGAGCTTTAGTTAAAGGACGAAGACGGAATGCCATTAAGTTTATTCCGTTTCCCAAACCCAGAAGATGTCCCAGCAGAATGGATTAAATTATGTGGCAACCAAAATCTGAATTTTGCCACAATCAACAAATCCACTTATATTTGTAGAGAACATTTCAATGATAATTGTGTAGATCCAAAACCCTATTGTAGTGATGGGTCCACTGAAGCTGATTGAATGCTGAATTTACTCAATCGAATGTTGTCAATAATCAATTTTCTGAGAGTTTTCCTTCGCCAATTACACCCACTAAGGTAGTGGAGGCAAATATGGCCCACCTTAATATAATTTTTTTTCCAAGGAACCAGAATATTTTTTTCAACCACATTATAGGTAAGTATGTGGCCGACATACCTATGTAATTTAACTTGGTCAGAAATGATTCATAATAGATTTATATATAGAAATCCTTTGCACTGATCTAGGGCCATATTACCAATCTGGTCGGATTATATGGCCCAGAGTAAAAAATCTTTAAACTTAGGTGAGATTGAGCCGGTTTTATTTTTTTAAAGGTGTTTTTACAAAATTAAAAACCAAATTTTGTTTTTAAACAAATTTTAGAACATTTCATGAACACAGCAAAAAAAATTAGGAAATTTAAGTAACATTTCAATACACATTTGAATGTAAAATGAAAACAAGAAGTCAACAGCACTCAAATTCTTCATCATCGTTCGACTCGAGGAAAAAACATATCTCATGGTACCAAGTAGGACATTTTGTAAACATTCGCATGTCAAGTTGGTCCTCTTTATCACAAGCTGCACATAACCATGACTCCTGTGTAGTTTGCTTAGATGTAGAATGTGGGATAAAACTTTTCTGTTTGGATGTTGATGGAACTGGATGTTTCGGATCTGAAGACTTCATTTCTGATTCGCCGTGTCTCTCAGAGAAAAGGTCTTTTGTCACTTGCTGAGCTTTGTAATTCAAAGCTTTACGCCTAATTCTTTTCACTTCATTATTTTTTCCATCAGTAGGAGCTGGAAGTATTTCGTGAAAAGACTTATTCAATCTATTTGGAGAAGGTTCTTGAGAAACTGGATTAATTATTCTAGCTGCCAATGGAACATCATCATCAGACGAAATTTTACCGATTGACCTTTCGGAGTTTCCACTATTGTCTGCGTTTATTTCATCAGGCATGGCTCGCTCTATTACTAAAGAAGGTGCAAAAGCTGCATCGGGTATTGCGTCATGATTTAAAGGAAACAATCCTGTACCTCTAAATCCGCTTATAATATTTTCTGGTGTCATACATTTGGGCCAAACACGGGACAAAATTATGTTGAATCTTGCCTTGTTTAGGGTATCCCAATATCTCAAAAGCTCCTGGTCCCAATTGGCTTCAAAAGAGCGAAATACTGCCTTATCTAGTGGTTGGAGCTCATGAGTGGTGTTTGACGGCAAACAAAATAATGTGATACCAAGAGTCTCAGCTGTTTCAGCAATGGGGTGTTAAACTTAACAAAAATATGATGTTTTCTCAATGTTAATGATTAGTGGTGGACAAAATCATAATGGGGAATCAATTATTTTTATTCTCACCAGGTTTTTATGTCGATTTGAAAATTCAAATTTGGATGATTTAAATAGTTCACCATTTATGCTGTGACCTACATTATCTAAAAGAGAAGTTAGCTACATAAGGGTTGATATAGGACCACAATTCTGTCGTCTTCTTTTTTAAAATCGTGATGAAGAATAGTTTATGCTTATGTTATATTGCTTTTATAGTGAATGACTTAGGAATTGTTTAAATTTACTTCCGATTTATGTTTACGGCTACACACACATATATAATTAGCTACTTCACAGCAATAGTAACTAGTTGTAGTCTGTTTATATTTTCTTCTACTAGCCTCAACCCACAATTTTCGTCTACTGCAGACACAGTCACAAACTTACGAGGCGTTGTAATTGTTGTGTTCGTGCAGTATGATACAAAACAAGATTTATATGATTATTGTGGAGAAAAACTAACTAATTTTAACTAAAAAAATATTAACACAATGCTTTTATTTTTTTATGATATTAAAACGTCAAGCTTTTATAAACTGTAAACAAAAAACTTATATATATATATATATTATAGACTTTGACAGTTCTTCAAACTTCAAATTCGAATGGCCCTTTTGAAACTGGCTATTAGTTCATAAACCATCTAAATCAGAAAGTGGCTAGCTTCATCTTTAAGTGCGTGACGTATCTGTAGTGAAAGTTGCAAACATTTAGGAATTCTTAATTTCTAGTTTTCTCCTAAAATATTCGGTTTAAAAGCCGGGTATCGGTTTAACACCCCATTGAATATCCTAGACAATGGTGAAAGTAAAATAAGAAGATAAAAATATATTGTTCTGGAATTCGGAGAGAACTAACATCTTAATAATTATTATTAGGTTTGTCTACAATATCTCTGTTCTGTTATCTCTCAAGTAACAGTTTAATTCAGAGTGTAGAACAGTACTGTAAAAAAGACAAATAGAAAAACCATTTCTATTAGCTACGGTAAAAGTCGAGGTAAAAGTGGAGTTCAATATCTAACAACACAAATTATCATATTTGTTTCGTTACCTAATATACATAACAAAAGCGATACAAAACTGAAATTAAATACCCATCTATAACAAAATATAAGCAATAATTTCCCATCACGGCAGGAAGTTGTCCTTCTCGACTGGAAGTTGTTCCCTTTATCGGTAGAAAATATAATCAACCGGTTAAAATATTCACAACCGATGGAAAATATTCCCCGCCGGTGGAGGAAATCACAGACAAAACTAGAAAATGCGCCCCCCTGAAAGCTGGATGTTCTCTACCGGCTGCACTAAGCCAGAGTTTATCTTTACTCTAGCAAAGTGCAGATAATATACATTTACAAACAGGATAAAATAAATGCAAACTTAGCAATTATAAAAAAGATATGTTTAATATCAATAAAATATTAACATTTACATTTTTTTATAAACGCCGAAAAATTGAAACAAGAATTACAACAAAGGTATTTTGACATACAATATTTTATAATTAAAATATTATCACCACTACTTTACCACCCCCTACATTACATGCACATTTTAAACCCATGCAGCTAAGAAAAAAATCATGCAAAGAAAACTTTACCAAATATTAAGTAGGTAATGAAAATTCTGTAGCTCCAAACTGCAAAGTCACTTTTGTAACCTAAAAAATCCTTTCCTAATAAGAATTCTAAAACAGAAAACAAAATTAATAAGAAAAATTTTAATGTAAACCCTAGGAATGAAAAAAATAAAATTATAAGATAGGCCTATCAACAAGCTTAAATATATGCATATATTCGAATTGAATCCATCCCTAAGAAAATTCCTGAAACAGAAAGTCAAACAAAATTAAAAAATGTTGAAAAAATTTGATGACATCTTGAAGCCTGTAAGAGAGTGTTAGTGTGCTGAAAAGGAAGCGCTGAAAAAAATTGTTAGTAATAAATCGCCAAGTATTGCCGTTTTGCATGTACCAACTTAGAAATCTACGATATTTTGATGGCCCATACTGGGCAACTATTCCCCCTACTTGTCAACCCATACCCATTCGACAAACGGAAAACACTTAAGCGTACTCGCCCATCTGAATGACTGCTCGTTTTGCAAGCGAGGCTTACCGACACCCTAGGTAACGAGTACTTTCTCACAGTGTGATACTGCGTGCATCCGTGCGGGAAATAGTCAATCGTAAACAAAAAAGTCGGTACATGTGGCGTACTTGACAATCGCAATAAAAAAATAATTCACAATTTCAAACCGAATGACACCAACAGGGGAAAAAGGGCAGAACAGAAAATACGAGGAACGACATAGCTTACCTATGTCTTTAAAAGTACCAACTTATTAACGAAAAGCATAGTATTTAGAAAATATGAGGAATGACATAGCTTTATGTCTTTTGAAAAGTACCAACTTATTAACGAAATGCATAGTATTTAGAAAATATGAGGATCGACATAGCTTACCTATGTCTTTTGAAAAGTACTAACTTATTAACGAAAGGCATAGTATTTAGAAAATATGAGGAATGACATAGCTTACCTATGTCTTTTGAAAAGTACCAACTTATTAACGAAAAGCATAGTATTAGAAAATATGAGGAATGACATAGCTTACCTATGTCTTTTGAAAAGTACCAACTTATTACCAAAAGGCATAGTATTTAGAAAATGTTCGGATTGACATAGCTTACCTATGTATTTTGAAAAGTACCAACTTATTAACGAAAGGCATAGTATTTAGGAAATATGAGGAATGACATAGCTTACCTATGTCTTTTGAAAAGTACCAACTTATTAACGAAAGGCATAGTATTTAGAAAATAGGAGGATCGACATAGCTTACCTATGTCTTTTGAAAAGTACCAACTTATTACCAAAAGGCATAGTATTTAGAAAATGTTCGGATTGACATAGCTTACCTATGTCTTTTGAAAAGTACCAACTTATTAACGAAATGAATAGTATTTAGGAAATATGAGGAATGACATAGCTTACCTATGTCTTTTGAAAAGTACCAACTTATTAACGAAAGGCATAGTATTTAGAAAATGTTCGGATTGACATAGCTTACCTATGTCTTTTGAAAAGTACCAACTTATTAACGAAAGGCATAGTATTTAGGAAATATGAGGAATAACATAGCTTACCTATGTCTTTTGAAAAGTACCAACTTATTAACGAAAGGCATAGTATTTAGGAAATATGAGGAATGACATAGCTTACCTATGTCTTTTGAAAAGTACCAACTTATTAGCGAAAGGCATAGTATTTAGAAAATGTTCGGATTGACATAGCTTACCTATGTCTTTTGAAAAGTACCAACTTATTACCAAAAGGCATAGTATTTAGAAAATGTTCGGATTGACATAGCTTACCTATGTCTTTTGAAAAGTACCAACTTATTAACAAAAGGCATAATATTTAGAAAATGTTCGGATTGACATAGCTTACCTATGTCTTTTGAAAAGTACCAACTTATTAACGAAAGGCATAGTATTTAGAAAATAGGAGGAATGACATAGCTTATCTATGACTTTTGAAAAGTTCCAACTTATTACCAAAAGGCATAGTATTTAGAAAATGTTCGGATTGACATAGCTTACCTATGTCTTTTGAAAAGTACCAACTTATTAACAAAAGGCATAATATTTAGAAAATGTTCGGATTGACATAGCTTACCTATGTCTTTTGAAAAGTACCAAGTTATTAACGAAAGGCATAGTATTTAGGAAATATGAGGAATAACATAACTTACCTATGTTTTTTGAAAAGTACCAACTTATTAACGAAAGGCATAGTATTTAGGAAATATGAGGAATGACATAGCTTACCTATGTCTTTTGAAAAGTACCCACTTATTAGCGAAAGGCATAGTATTTAGAAAATGTTCGGATTGACATAGCTTACCTATGTCTTTTGAAAAGTACCAACTTATTACCAAAAGGCATAGTATTTAGAAAATGTTCGGATTGACATAGCTTACCTATGTCTTTTGAAAAGTACCAACTTATTAACAAAAGGCATAATATTTAGAAAATGTTCGGATTGACATAGCTTACCTATGTCTTTTGAAAAGTACCAACTTATTAACGAAAGGCATAGTATTTAGAAAATAGGAGGAATGACATAGCTTATCTATGACTTTTGAAAAGTTCCAACTTATTACCAAAAGGCATAGTATTTAGAAAATGTTCGGATTGACATAGCTTACCTATGTCTTTTGAAAAGTACCAACTTATTAACAAAAGGCATAATATTTAGAAAATGTTCGGATTGACATAGCTTACCTATGTCTTTTGAAAAGTACCAAGTTATTAACGAAAGGCATAGTATTTAGGAAATATGAGGAATAACATAACTTACCTATGTTTTTTGAAAAGTACCAACTTATTAACGAAAGGCATAGTATTTAGGAAATATGAGGAATGACATAGCTTACCTATGTCTTTTGAAAAGTACCCACTTATTAGCGAAAGGCATAGTATTTAGAAAATAGGAGGATTGACATAGCTTACCTATGTCTTTTGAAAAGTACCAACTTATTACCAAAAGGCATAGTATTTAGAAAATGTTCGGATTGACATAGCTTACCTATGTCTTTTGAAAAGTACCAACTTATTAACAAAAGGCATAATATTTAGAAAATGTTCGGATTGACATAGCTTACCTATGTCTTTTGAAAAGTACCAACTTATTAACGAAAGGCATAGTATTTAGAAAATAGGAGGAATGACACAGCTTATCTATGTCTTTTGAAAAGTTCCAACTTATTACCAAAAGGCATAATATTTAGAAAATGTTCGGATTGACATAGCTTACCTATGTCTTTTGAAAAGTACCAACTTATTAACGAAAGGCATAGTATTTAGGAAATATGAGGAATGACATAGCTTACCTATGTCTTTTAAAAAGTACCAACTTATTAACGAAAGGCATAGTATTTAGGAAAAATGAGGAATAACATAGCTTACCTATGTCTTTTGAAAAGTACCAACTTATTAACGAAAGGCATAGTATTTAGAAAATGTTCGGATTGACATAGCTTACCTATGTCTTTTGAAAAGTACCAACTTATTAACGAAAGGCATAGTATTTAGGAAATATGAGGAATAACATAGCTTACCTATGTCTTTTGAAAAGTACCAACTTATTAACGAAAGGCATTGTATTTAGAAAATAGGAGGAATGACATAGCTTATCTATGTCTTTTGAAAAGTACCAACTTATTACCAAAAGGCATAGTATTTAGAAAATGTTCGGATTGACATAGCTTACCTATATCTTTTGAAAAGTACCAACTTATTAACGAAAGACATAGTATTTAGAAAATGTTCGGATTGACATAGCTTACCTATGTCTTTTGAAAAGTACCAACTTATTAACGAAAGGCATAGTATTTAGGAAATATGAGGAATAACATAGCTTACCTATGTCTTTTGAAAAGTACCAACTTATTAACGAAAGGCATAGTATTTAGAAAATGTTCGGATTGACATAGCTTACCTATGTCTTTTGAAAAGTACCAACTTATTAACGAAAGGCATAGTATTTAGGAAATATGAGGAACAACATAGCTTACCTATGTCTTTTGAAAAGTACCTACTTATTAACGAAAGGCATAGTATTTAGAAAATATTCGGATTGACATAGCTTACCTATGTCTTTTGAAAAGTACCAACTTATTAACGAAAGGCATAGTATTTAGGAAATATGAGGAATAACATAGCTTACCTATGTCTTTTGAAAAGCACCAACTTATTAACGAAAGGCATAGTATTTAGAAAATGTTCGGATTGACATAGCTTACCTATGTCTTTTGAAAAGTACCAACTTATTAACGAAAGGCATAGTATTTAGAAAATGTTCGGATTGACATAGCTTACCTATGTTTTTTGAAAAGTACCAACTTATTAACGAAAGGCATAGTATTTAGAAAATGTTTGGATTGACATAGCTCACCTATGTGTTTTGAAAAGTACCAACTTATTAACGAAAGGCATAGTATTCAGAAAATGTTCGGATTGACATAGCTTACCTATGTCTTTTGAAAAGTACCAACTTATTAACGAAAGGCATAGTATTTAGGAAATGTTCGGATTGACATAGCTTACCTATGTCTTTTGAAAAGTACCAACTTATTAACGAAAGGCATAGTATATAGGAAATATGAGGAATAACATAGCTTACCTATGTCTTTTGAAAAGTACCAACTTATTAACGAAAGGCATAGTATTTAGAAAATATGAGGAATAACATAGCTTACCTATGTCTTTTGAAAAGTACCAACTTATTAACGAAAGGCATAGTATTTAGGAAATGTTCGGATTGACATAGCTTACCTATGTCTTTTGAAAAGTACCAACTTATTAACGAAAGGCATAGTATATAGGAAATATGAGGAATAACATAGCTCACCTATGTCTTTTGAAAAGTACCAACTTCTTAACGAAAGGCATAGTATTTAGAAAATGTTCGGATTGACATAGCTTACCTATGTCTTTTGAAAAGTACCAACTTATTAACGAAAGGCATAGTATATAGGAAATATGAGGAATAACATAGCTCACCTATGTTTTTTGAAAAGTACCAACTTCTTAACGAAAGGCATAGTATTTAGAAAATGTTCGGATTGACATAGCTTACCTATGTCTTTTGAAAAGTACCAACTTATTAACGAAAGGCATAGTATTTAGGAAATATGAGGAATAACATAGCTCACCTATGTTTTTTGAAAAGTACCAACTTCTTAACGAAAGGCATAGTATTTAGAAAATGTTCGGATTGACATAGCTTACCTATGTCTTTTGAAAAGTACCAACTTATTAACGAAAGGCATAGTATTTAGGAAATATGAGGAATAACATAGCTCACCTATGTTTTTTGAAAAGTACCAACTTATTAACGAAAGGCATAGTATTTAGAAAATGTTCGGATTGACATAGCTTACCTATGTCTTTTGAAAAGTACCAACTTATTAACGAAAGGCATAGTATATAGGAAATATGAGGAATAACATAGCTTACCTATGTCTTTTGAAAAGTACCAACTTCTTAACGAAAGGCATAGTATTTAGAAAATGTTCGGATTGACATAGCTTACCTATGTCTTTTGAAAAGTACCAACTTATTAACGAAAGGCAAAGTATTTAGGAAATATGAGAAATAACATAGCTCACCTATGTCTTTTGAAAAGTACCAACTCATTAACGAAAGGCATAGTATTTAGAAAATGTTCGGATTGACATAGCTTACCTATGTCTTTTGAAAAGTACCAACTTATTAACGAAAGGCATAGTATTTAGAAAATAGGAGGAATGACATAGCTTATCTATGTCTTTTGAAAAGTACCAACTTATTAACGAAAGGCATAGTATTTAGAAAATATGAGGATTGACATAGGTTGCTTACCTATGTCTTTTGAAAAAAGTACCAATAGTAAAAAAAGGGCTGGATAGTATTTAGAAAATATGAGGAAAATTTGTAAAAGAAAGGCAGGATGATACTGAAATATGATGTCATTTGATAGAAATCGAGAATTATTGTATACTCACACTCCTTTGGAGTAGACTAATACTTTACGAAACCTAAAACAAAGAATAAAAGAATTTATTAAAGAACTATCCAAAATAATTGAACTAAACTAATAATTTAAAAAAATAATGTTTTCTAAAAAACAAAAACCTTTACGATTAAAAAAACAAAGGCATACAGGGTCATTTTATAAAGAATCATCCTGTATAATAATTTTTTGCTTGTTACTTCAGCTAAAGGAATCTTGGGCATTAAATTAAAATACGCAGTTTGTAAAATTATAAGTTCGTATGTTTAAAATCAGCATTAAAAAATATTTTATGTATACAGGGTGTTCCTAAATTCAGGCGCAAAAATTCAGGTGATTTCCCGTATAAAATTATGATAAGTCTTTCCTATGACAAAATCTCCTAATCTCACCCCATTCCAAGATATCACCCTGAATAAAATTGAGTTTTTATTTTTTTTCTCAAATGTAAGTAAAGATGGAAACTCTAAATTTTGTAAATTTCGTGCACTCGCAATTACTAACCACCGGTATTTTCTCAACATTCCTGTTAAATTATAAGGTAGTGAAATTATCAACCCTTACTTTATTTAATATCAAATTTTTTTTCGAGATTGAGTTTTGTGAAATAAAATTATTATTCAAAATCTCTTTTTCGACAAAAAAATACAGTTTGATCTTTTTTTAAATTAAAGAAAATAAAATAGAAACATTAAAAAAGAATTATTTATTTAAAATAATAAAATTTGAGAATACTGAGTATATAGCTTATATTAAATTTGAAAAAAGTATCTGTAGTAGATACTGTAGGTTTTTATTTTGAGTAAAAGTATAGAATTCGATAAAATGTAAATACCTATAAATTACTAAATACATGTTCGTCATGGCGATGTTTTCATATTATACAAAACAGCTTGTTTCTCTTGAAAATCGGTTTTAAAAATGACAATTAAAATGTGTCTGCCTCCATTCTGAGTATTAACATACAGTGTCTTTAAAAATTAATTCATTTTATTCATATAAAAGTTTAGCAAAATAGAATCAGAAAAATATCTTGATTTTTGTACAACTGTTCAATTTTTAATAACTAATAATCTTAATTCGTGTTATATTTTTGATAATACAACTGGTTTACTTAATTTTTAAAACCGATTTTCAAGAGAAACAAGCTGTTTTGTTTAATATGAAAACATCTTCCTGTATAATATGTATTTAGTAATTCATAGGTATTTACATTTTATCTAATTCTCATACGTGTCTTATACTTTTACCCAAAATAAAAACCGACAGTATCTACTACAGATACTTTTTTCAAATTTAATATAAGCTATATACTCAGTATTCTCAAATTTTCTTATTTTAAACAAACTAATTTTTTTTAATGTTTCTATTTTATTTTCTTTAGTTTAAAAAAAGATCAAACTGTATTTTTATTCTGAGAACTCGATAAATTGACAATACTATGCAATTTGGAACATAAAATGTATATACCTATGAATTACTAAATACATATTATACAGGGCGATGTTTTCATATTATACAAAACAGCTTGTTTCTCTTGAAAATCGGTTTTAAAAATTAAGTAAACCAGTTGTATTATTAAAAATATAACACGAATTAAGATTATTAGTTATTATAAATTGAATATTTGTACAAAAATCAAGATATTTTTCTAATTCTATTTTGCTAAACTTTTATATGAATAAAATGAACTAATTTTTAAAGTATGTTAATAAACAGAATGGAAGCAGACACATTTTAATTGTCATTTAATATTTCCCATAGGAGCCCCTATACGAGGTAGAAGTATATACAGTTTATCATGACTAACCTCTTATATAAGAACAATTTGTCATAGCTAGGAATATAAACCAGCCGTTTTTTAGAATTTTAAATATTTTGGTATAAAAACATAGTAAGAGAAAGCAAATATGGATTATAGCAAATTTAAAATCTAATAAACAATTGTAAAATACTTCGTTTATATATTGAAAATCAATTGTTTATAGTAATAAAATTGTTCGTATGTGTTTTAAAATATTTAAAAAAACAGTATTACCACTACCAGTAAATAAAATGAAAACTTACCGCAAATGTATCAAATTGTAATCTAAGTAATCCATATAGGCACTATTCACTACACTCCACGATACACGTTAATTTCGAACGCACGCACACCGGCATACCGATATTTTCTATTCGAAAGTCAACACGCTACTGAATATAAATCGACAAAATTTATTAGTTAGTCACCCCGTTAAACAAGTACAGTTGTTTATCATATCTACGATTAATATATATTTATATATACCGGTCGTCCTAGAAGTGGATATAAAAGTAAATTATTTTGAAAACCTTATTTATTAGTCTTTTTGAGTATTTTAATGAAAAAGTAAAAGTAAAAAGGTACACAAGGATATAAATAAAACTGTATTTCTGTTTTTAAGGATGCTCGAAGAATTTTCAAGAAAATTTTTATTGTTAAATCATTTTTCAGGATAAAATAGCATCAGTCAAAATAGCGCAGCACGAAACCAGCGGCAGACAAAATAGCTTATTTCCTTCCTCTTTTGGGAAAACTTCATGTGGAATATAAATTCTTTGATATATTTTCGAGAAGGGGATGGGACTAAGCTATTTTGCCTGCCACTGTTTTTGTTCTGTGTTATTTTTGTGCGGCGCTATTTTGACTGACGCTATTCTTCTACATAGCCACTGAGAGGTGGCGGTTTAATCCTTGGGTATGTTCTGTGGGTTTAAGCGTTTTTCACCCAACGGTTTAAGTACATTGCGGTGAAATTTGAGACTTTTAAATATTTGCGTAACCGAGATACTACTGGACGATTGATGGCACCATCATCAGCCTAAAATATCAGATCAGAGAGTAGACGATCATTGCAATCAGTGAGTGGAATTACGCGTTGTGTTTGCTATGACTAGTTATTCTCTGATCGTTTCTGACAGTTTCTGATTGCGGTTTGGACAGACCTAATGTATAACTCGTCACTGTCTTACTTTTTCAATTTATGTAAAAATGTACTTGAACATTTTTTTGATAAAGCTCCTAATAACGTAGATGTCAACATTTAAAATTGATTACTTATCGATTTAAAGATGCTGGATTATTCATAATTGCTGACAATCCGATTTTTGGAGCTTCTCCTGATGCAATTACAAATGAATATGTAGTGGAAGTCAAATGTCTAGCAACAGCAAAAAGTCTAGAGTTATAATGAAAATGGGGAAATTACTAATAAGTACAAAGCTCAGCTTCATTTGCAAATGATGGCAACAAATAAAAAAAAGGACTTTTTGTTGTAGCAAAACCAGATATTGAAATTTCAAATGAAATAATCTGTCAGTGGCTTTCTTATGATGAAACATTTATAACAGATATATTTACCAACTGTAAACATTTTTATGAAAGTTTGATTTTTAATAAACTTCTCTCTGCCGTGTATTTTTACAAATTTACAAATCCATCAGGGGTACAAGATATAAGATATTTGACTGTGTTACATTTTTTGTAATGTGACCAAGTCAATGCCTGGTGCACAGGATTAGTAGGCTTCTGAATTTCTATTTCAAAATAAAATAATGGATTGCACATTATTATATTTTGCTCGAAATGGAATGGACAAATGCTTTTTTATTTGGTTTTCTGAAGGCCAAAATATTAATGTTTTCATATAATTTTATAAAAGTCAGTTTTGAATATTTTTGAAACTCCATTTACTGATAATGAAAATTGATCTGCTAATCTTGCAAATGCATCATTTAATTTGATTTTCATTAGGCATATTATAACATGTTCTTTGTTTAAATTATTTTTACCAAGTAAGTTTATTAAAATGTCATACCACACTTTAGGAACACCGATATATCTCTTCGGATATTTCTCAACGAGAGTGATTGTATTCTGCAACTGTTCGTCTTTTGATTCACTTGTATCAGTTAGAGACACAAAATCACTGCTAGAGGGTACAGTTTCAGTTGTTGCCTCTGCTGATGTGATATCTTCTACCTTTAAAATTTTCTTTTTCATTAGTCATTATTTTTTTAATAGTCAGATCTAAAGTATCCAATTTAACAGTATTCTGAGAAGTTAACCGACAACTAACAGCAACACTTTTTACCTCTACGGGACTTGTTTATTGGTATTGATCCCCAGGAGGTTTGAATTCCAACATTATAATCATGAGAATCTTCTGTTAAAACAGGTTCATTTGGGACTACCAACTCATCTAATTTTAGCTTTTTGATTGAAAAAGATTCTGGTCTATTAAAAACGTGAAGCACAACTAATGGTTTCAAAATAATTTCCCTCCCATCAACGAGTGTTTAACATAATTTTCCATGTCACTTTCAAACTGAAAATTAAACATTTTAATATATCGATACTTTCTACACATACATATATAATTACTTACATCAGAATGATCTTCACAGCATTAGAAACTAGTTTTAGTCTGTTTATATTTCCTTCTAGCAACCTCAAACCAGAATTTTCGTCCAACTTCTACTGCAGGCACAGTTACAAACTTTTTACGAGGCGTTGTAACTGTTGTGTTCGTGCAGTATGCAGTAAACAAGATTTATATGATTTTGACATTATTCCAACTTGAAAAATTGTGGAGAAAAACTAACTAAACAAATATTAACACTATGCTTTTTTTTAATATTGAAACGTCAAGCTCGTATAAACTGTAAACAAAAACAAAACACTCATATATATTATAGACTTTGACAGTTCTTCAAACTTCTAATGGCCTTTTTGTAACTGGCTATTTGTTCATAAACATCTAAATCAGAAAGTGGCTAGCTTCATCTTTAAGTGCGTGACGTATATGTAGTGAAAGTTGCAAACATTTAGGAAATCTTAATTTCCAGTTTTCTCCTCAAATATTCGGTTTAAAAAATTTTCAAATTAATTTTTGCAAAGTAGGACTAATATACTTCAATAAAATACCAAATGCCGGATATCGGTTCAACACCCCATTGTGTAATCTGCTGCTGCTGGAAGCACCATCAAATACAAGAAGTGTAGGTCCGTTTAATTTATACTGAGCAAAATGTCTTAAAAATTCATTGAAGAGTTGCGTCGTCATAGAGCCTTTATGTGCCATTTTTACAAGGGATCCATGGGGTAAATTGTTGCAAAACTCTGGTTTTGGACGTTTTCCTCGAAACAATATCATAGGTGGAATAGAGTTGCCCATAGCGTTACAACAAGCCACAATGGTGACATTTTCTGCATACTCAAGCGCAACCACATGAACCCGTCCTACTCCCTTTTCAGACATATGGTGTATGGTGAGGCGACAGCCTTTCTCGTCCATATTATATACATTTTGAGGTTTATCTTTAATGTTCATCGTTTCCATAAGTTCGGATATCTTGGTGAAATAGTCAGAAACAATTGCTTTGTTCAGTTTTTGAGCGCGTGCAGGGTTCATAGGTTGCGCTTTTCGTACAGATAAATCACCATTTCTTTTCAGGAACAAATAGAGCCGGTCCTTTCCAGCAAGCTGCTTTGTTTTGTTAAAATTATTGCGAATGTTGTTTATATCACAATTTCGAAACATTTGATGTCGGACAAGTTTGGGAGTGAGCGGTAATCCAATTTGACAGTATCGCTTTATCCGCTGCAGAAAATCTCTTTCCTGCTGACGATTCAGTATGCTTGGACGACCCAGTTTCTTTTCCGACAATCCCTGATGTAAATATCGCCGTAAAGTGCGCCTCGGTATTTGAAATCTAGTACAAACATTTCTTTGAGATTCTCCATTTCTGGTGGCTGCTATGGCCTGTTCAAGTTCTTGTTTGCTTAAATTCTTGCATACTTCCTCCATCTCAAAACTAAAAAAAATATTTTTTTTAATGTGTCCATCTGTCGGGTTATATGGTCCAGTGCCATATAACCCGCTACTGTGGGCCATATTAACCGGAAGGGCATCGAGACAACATAATAAGTGAAAAAAAAGACAGTTTCACTAGCGAATAAATATTCCATGCAAAAATAATTAAAAACATGTATTTACCTCTTTTAATTTTGCAGACTGTTCCGTTTGGTTCTTAGCCTGAAAAGGTGGTCAACAAATCAGCCGTAAAATTATAACAACACATGCATAACCCGGCAGTCAGAAACCAACTGACTGCTACGTAGGGATGCGCGATACCGATATTCCAGTGTATCGATACCTTTACTTCCGATACTAGATATTTTGTATGGATACTATGCTTTTCGATGCATTCCAAGTATCGATAAATTTGTAGTGTATCGATACCTTGCGATACGGGATTTTTAGTGGTAGCGGCAAGTGGCGTTATCTATAGTGATGAGCGATATATCGTGATTTTTTAATCACGTTGTGAAATGATATCATGCTTTTTTTATCGAAACTAAAAATAAAATAAGAAAAATGCAGTTTTTTGCGTTTTTCGAGCTAATTTTGAGGTTATGTGGAAAAGTCACTGATATAAAAGTTGTAGATTTTCTCAAGATCTACAACTTTTATGATCAACTTTTTATTCTAGGAACTCAACTTTGGACGGAAATCGCAATAATGTCTTTTTCCACCCCCCCAAAAAAGTGTGTTTTACCGAAAAAACATCAAAACTCGAAAAATTTCCAATATTTTAATTTGACATTTTTTTTCATAGTTTATGACTATCAAAGCTACCTTCTACTAAATTTTCATCGAAATCGAACATTTTTTAACGAAACCAAAAATAAAAAACCAAAAATGCTGTTTTTTGCGTTTTTCGAGCTAATTTTGGAGTTATGTGAAAAAGTCACCAATTAAAAAGTTGTAGATTTTCTCAAGATCTACAACTATTATGATCAACTTTTTATTCTAGGAACTCAACTTTGGACGGAAATCGCAATAATGTATTTTTCCACACCCCCAAAAAAGTGTGTTTTACCGAAAAAACATCATAACTCGAAAAATTTCCAATATTTTAATTTGACATTTTTTTTCATAGTTTATGACTATCAAAGCTACCTTCTACTAAATTTTCATCAAAATCTAACATTTTTTAAAGAAACCAAAAATAAAAAACGAAAAATGCAGTTTTTTGCGTTTTTCGAGCTAATTTTGAGGTTATGTGGAAAAGTCGCTAATATAAAAGTTGTAGATTTTCTCAAGATCTATAACTTTTATGGTCAACTTTTTATTCTAGGAACTCAACCTTGGACGGAAATCGCAATAATGTCTTTTTCCACCCCCCCAAAAAAGTGTTTTTACCGAAAAAACGTCATAACTCAAAAAATTTCCAATATTTTAATTTGAAATTTTTTTTTCATGGTTTGTGACTATCAAAGCTACCTTCTACTAAATTTTCATCAAAATCGAACATTTTTTAACGAAACCAAAAATGAAAAACGAAAAATGCAGTTTTTTGCGTTTTTCGAGCTAATTTTGAAGTTATGTGAAAAAGTCACCAATTCAAAAGTTGTAGATTTTCTCAAGATCTACAACTTTTATGATCAATTTTTTATTCTAGGAACTCAACTTTGGCCAGAAATCGCAATAATGTCTTTTTCCACCCCCCCCCAAAAAAACAACTGTGTTTTACCGAAAAAACGTCATAACTCGAAAAATTTCCAATATTTTAATTTGAAGTTTTTTGTCATGGTTTGAGACTATCAATGCAACCTTCGACTAAATTTTTATCAACATCGAACATTTTTTAAGGAAACTAATAATAAATAACGAAAAATGCAGTTTTTTGCGTTTTTCGAGCTAATTTTGAAGTTATGTGAAAAAGTCACCGATTAAAAAGTTGTAGATTTTCTCAAGATCTACAATTTTTATTATCAACTTTTTTCTCTAGAACCTCAACTTTGGCCGGAAATCGCAATAATGTCTTTTTCCACCCCCCGAAAAAACGTCAAAATTAGGAAAATCTCGGATCGTTAACGTATCGATACTTTGAGTATCGATAAATTAATATTCGATATTCTACTGTATCGATACTTTACGTTCCGATCCGTATCGATACCTAATATCGATACTTTCTAGTGTATCGCGCAACCCTACTGCTACGTGCAAAACTGTGGCGGCAAGCGGTCGCTCAATGGTAGTGACGGTTACAGGCAGTTATGTGATGTTGCCAGATTGCCAATAAATGTTTTAGATTTTGCGCTAGGGATTTTGGGCCATATTTCCCGCTGGGCCATATTTGCCTCCACTACTTTACGAATATTTTGGAACAAAGTCATAGCTCTACCAATTTTGTAATGCAAACACAAGCTGAACAGAAAAAAAGATTACCAAAAAATGAAACAAAAGATATTCCAATCTTCAGCGTGGACAGAAATACTCGAACAAGGAAAACTATTTTTCATATAAACACCTAATAAGGAAAACTACCATGTTTTAATACTTTACTGGACTTAACTCTTCACACTTTGAATCACTCTATTCATTCTTAGATGAAAATGTTATGATAGACTTAAAATACCAATTTAAATATAAAAGGCAGCATGGAGTTAGAAAGAATTTCTATTCAAAATTTTCTAATAGAGACAAGTTATCTTTGGTGCTAGTAAGATTGAGACCTATCAGTGATATTTTTTACCTGTGTTCAATTTATGTACCACCAAATCGTTGGACTAAGAGGTGATTTATTTTTGGCAGCTAGAAATATTCAGAACATTCCTTATTGTTTCAAAAATTTTGAGGATATAATTGTCGGGGTTAAGGATGCCATTGAGGTATTACAAATGGCAAGAAACTTTAGGCAGCAAGGAAATACTTACTGCAGTTACAAAGACATTAATACGATTAAATTTCTAGTTGTAACTGCAGTTAGTGGTTAGTTACTGTAGTGAAGGATTTGAAGGCTCTATATATGATAGTGAACTGTTTGTACAGTGTGATATGAAGAACTTTTTGCATGAAAATAACTGTCTATTAGCAGATAGGAGCTTTCTACTACAAGATGCCGCAAATGAACTCAAAATTAAAGTGTTCACTCCGCCATTTCCTTTGAAAAGGGTTGCACTGACAACAGAAGAAGAACGTCTGACAAAAAAATTGCCAAATCTAGAATTCATGTTGAACGAGCCATTCGTAGGATTAAATTGTACAAAATATTAAGTAACCGTTGTCCTATTACTATGTTACCAATATTATCAAATATTTTCAGTATTGTGTGCTTTCTTGTAAATTTTGAAAAAACTTTAGTTAAATAAAATTCTGTAATTGAAAAATAGTTTGATACCATATTTTGTAGATTGAATTAATATGTACCTATAAACTTCTTGGATAATTATCAAATTGATGAATAATTTTATACAAATCCAATAATTGAAGGTGTAATTAAAATATATTGCTTCCGTTAACACTTCATTTTATTTACCTAGTTAAATCATAAATAGAAAAGATGAAAACCTCACCCTATAAATACATATACAAAAGTACAGAAACACAAACAAAGAATGGTGAATAATACCTAATCCTAATACCTAAATGATACGTATATGTGTTGACAGCTGACATTAGTTTTTCATCAACTGTAAAATACCCCAAACTAAAAAGACCTGCAAACTTTTCGGGTACAACATGGGTGGTAATCGGCATCTGACATTCCTACAAGCTCCCCATTTCCCTTGGTGTAATTCAATCCAAGGAGATTAGTTGATTTCAGGTATCGGAGTACTCGTTTCGTTGCAATCCAGGCTTGATTTGTTGCCTTATCCAAGTATCTACTGAGGTATGATACACTAAATGCTAAATGAAATATACATCATACTGCATACTAATCTGCGATTGGGAATGTCTGTTCTGATTAAATCTTCATTCAGATTAAAATTAACCTCCATTGGCGTAGTCACTGGTCGACATTCTTCGAAACCAAATTCTTTGCACAATCGATCAATCATTCTGGTTTGTACAATTTTCAAGCCGTCTTCAGTATGTGTAATTTCCATTCCTAGGAATATTGAGACTTCAGTACTGATTTTAATATTAAATTCTTCATGCAAGTCTCCAATCAACTTGTTTATCTCCTTTTCTGTTCCAGTTATGAGAGCATCATCTAAAAAAAGTACTAAAAATATATTTTCTTTTTTGTAGAGACAAAAATCGTATTTTGATCTTTCAAATTTCAACTTTAACATGACTTCATTGAATTTTATTCCAGCACTTTGGAGCACTTCTCAATCCATATAATGCTCTATTAAGTCTAAAATAGTTCAAGTCACTTGTTAGTCCTTCAGGCCTTTTAATATATATTTCTTTGTCCAGCTGACCATTTAAAAATGCAGTAGGCACATCTACTTGTTTTAATTTCCAGCATTTTGTACTGATATGGACATAAGAATTCGTATTGTTGAAAGCCTGCTGACTGGTGCATAAGAAACTCACCGCCTATTTCATATGGTTCTTGGAAGCCTCTAGCCACTAATCGGGCCTTTTTAGTGCCATCTTCTTTTAATTTAAAAACCCTCTATTACAATCTGATTATTTGGTATTTGAGCTGGAGTCCAAGTATTCATCTTTTGATGTGAATTTAATTCTTTTTGGATTGCTTCATTCCATTCTGGACACTTTTTGGCTTCATTATAGGTCTTCGGCTCTTCATATGATTCAGACAATAAACAATAAGCTTCATAAATTTCATATTCATTTAGATGTTTTGGTCTTTTAATTTTTCTTCAACTTCTAGTTTGAGTTTCATTTTCAATTACTTCGTCGTTGTCATTTTCAATTTCTTCTTCGCTCTCTTTATAACTTTCCTCTCTGTTTTCTTCTCTTGGGTCTTCTGCATCATGAAATTCTTCTTCATCTGTTTCTTCTTCGTTTGATTCATATGGTTGAATTTTTGATTCAACTTTTTCTTCATTTGTATTTTCATGATTTTGTTTGTATTCTAAAATACTTTCGTCAAAACGTTCGTCCCTGGACTTGATAACTTTATCTTCTGAAGGTATCCAGAGTCTATAGCTGCCTCCACAGTATCACACCATCACAGCTTTTTTCGCCTTTGGTTCAAGTTTATTTTCCCTTGGTAGTTGAACATACCATGCTCGACAACCAAAAACTTTTAGTTTACTAATATCATTACCGCCATGCCATTTTAGTGATGGGGTTTCTCCTTTACCGAGGAGTGAGGTAGGTGTTCTATTTAACTCGTATACTGATGACATTAATGCTTCTCCCCACAGTGTTTTGGGTACATCTGCGTCGATAATCTTAGTCCTGACCAAATTCAAAAGGGTTCGGTTCATGCGTTCTGCTTTACCATTAATCTGCGGACTATAGGACATAGTATACTCTAAATGAATGCCCTTACTTTTGGCAAAATCTTTAAAATTACGTAATGTGAATTCACCACCATCGTCCAAGCGAAATTGTCTCTGAGTTTCATAAATATAATCAATTAGATTTTGTTCGGCTTCATTTTTGTTTTTCAAAATTTTTACAATAAGGAAATGTGAAAAATCATCCAAGATTACCTGATAATCAGCCGTATTCCGTAACATGTATGTTATTTTTAACGATAGTCTGTTATGTTAAAATAACGATAGTATTTTACTATATTGTTAACCCTTCTATGATTACGTATCGAGCTTCCTTAACGATATTGTTAAAATTCTATGTTAAAAAGGAAGTAAGTTTTGATTGTTATGAAGCGAGATGGAGTGATACACCTTCAACGAATGTAAAAAGAGATGGATTCGGTCCCGTTAGAGTATAACCCTTATATAACATACCATTAAAACTCATGACAGATAGTGTGTCACCTGTGCAATTTAACGTGAGAAAACTTCAAGTTCAGGTGTTATACCTAAATATTCAAATGGAAAAACAAGTACGTCTTCCAAAAACAACAAGGGCACAGTATGAGATGCTGTTGGAATTCTTAGAGAATAATTCTATTGCGATTAGAGGGAAGAACAAACCATGTGAGGTTAAATTCATAAACAATTTGTGGGAGCAATTCGCCAATAAAGTGAATACGAAAGAAACGGGACCATTAGTATATTCTTCTTGCTTTTCTTTCTTGACAATTCTTTCAGCCTCTGAGCTAGGAAATATAATCCATTCGTCCAGTAGCTGATTAGTCGTAAAATCAGTGAAGCTACTCAGTAAATGCCAATACCTACCATCAAAAAAATTTGTGCCATTTGAAATTAATTAAAGAAGCACTGTTTCACAAATATGTTAATTATGTTGGGTTGCTAAAAATGACAGATCACCACTACCACGAATATATATCAAAATTAGATTAGATTCTCCTCGTTTATTTCACTTAGCAAGATCGTTAAGACATAACAAGCTGCCAAACAGGTACAGTTATTTTAACAACAGGCTTTTTAAAAATAACGATTCTCGTTCAAATAACTATGCTTATGATTATACAGAATCTGCATTTTTGGTCATATCGTTATATTACAGAAATTCACGCTTAACGATGGCCGTTAAATAACATAACCTGATACAGAATAGGGTCGAATATTTTCCTCCAGTTATTGTACAAGGCGTTATTGGTCCGCATAGGTCACTGTGCAGAAGCTGTTCTATATGTGTTGCAAGTTTTTCATTTGGTTGGAATGTTGGCCTTGTAGCTTTTCCTTCCATACAAGTAGGACAAATCTTTTTGCCTCAAAGCTTCTCTTCCAGCATGTCCTAATCTTTGATGCCATGTTCCAGCCTCCACACTAACATGACAATTTTGATTCATCACATTGTCTAAATACAATATATACAGTCCACCTTTATTATGACATTTAAGGGGGAAATTGGGTCCACAAATTTTTGTGTTTTCTTTTGTTACTATTATCTTGTGTCCTTTTTCACTTATTTTTGAAGCTGAAATGAGGTTACGCTTCAAATTTGGAACAATGACGGCTTCGATGACAATACTCTGACCCTGGCACTTTGCATTTAATTTTCCCAACTTGTTTGACTTCAAAATTTCACCATTTGCTATGTGATTAGATATGTAATTGTCCAATGTCTTGACATTAGTCATATAGGGTTCCAAATGATTACTAGCTACCGAGTCCAATGCAAAGCTAATACGTCCAATATTTACATCTGAGTCACACAAATTAGCAGCATAAAGAACAACTTGTTGATCACCATCAGCTGTATTTGCTTGTTGTCTGTTTTGTCCTTGATTAGGTCTAAAACCATGTCCCCGACGTCTAGAATAATTTCCTCTAGAATAGCCTCTGTTTTGATTTCCGGAGATTTATTTAAATTCTAAAATGACAAATACATTAACATTCAAAAACGTTTTGTGTCATCTGCTGTCACCCTGACTTGTTTTTATAGTACAGAGTGATCGACACGTATTTTCCACCATTCGACCATCCTGAACATTATGTTCCTCAAACATAGTCGTTTAATTTGTAAGGCCTTCGTACTTTCCTTTTTGGCCTATTGTTAGAATTTATATTTTCGATGTTAACAGCCTCTTCTGTTTTGTCATCAGATTCGGGTTTCCATTCTTCTCCGCTATCATCAACATCTTCGTCGCTCTCTTCATTCTCATGCTCCGCTAATTCAATGATTTCGAATTCTGTTTCTTCCTGTTCTTCTTGATCATCATTTTCGTAATCATCTTCTTCTGCATTTCTATAGATTTTCATTTGACATACATGAGCTACTGTATTCAAATTCGATCCTCCATCTTCTTTATTCAATTTTTCCAATTTGTAGGTATTTCCAGGAAGTATTTCAATGACAACATATGATCCGCGATATTTTAGTTGAGTTTTTATCGGTTGTCCAGTAGCTACATGTGGTTTACGTACTGCTACAATATCGCCCACATCAAACTTAACACCTTCATACCGTCTTTTATCATAATACATTTTATATTTACTTTGGTTCCTTCCTGCATTTTATTTTACTTTATTTCGGATTTCTTCATGTCTTGTTTCTTCAGCTTTTCTTTCAGCAAAATGTACAAGTCCTGCATCTTCGAAATTTGGTTGAAATCCATAGAGACATTCGAATGGTGTAAACCCAGAAGTTGTATTAACTGCGCCATTCAACTTCCTCTCTACTGAACTCAGTCTTTAAAATTCACTGAAGATACAATGCATGGTACAATAGTTTTCATTCTATTTTCAGCCATTCCATTCGCTTGCGGGAACTGTGCAGCAATTAGCATCAATTTGATATCAAATTTCTTACAAACATTTGTAAATTCAGTACTTGTGAAAGCTGTTCCTCGATCGCTTACAATCACTGTTGGTGCTCCATACTGATCTATAAAAATTTCTATTTGCCTAATCATTTCTTCTGATCTTGTACTTCTCAAAGGATATAATTTGACAAATCGTGAGAAAGCACAAACGATCACGAGTACATACAATTTAATCATTGGTCTTTCAGGAATTTTTGGTGAACATAGCATTCCAGCTTTCTTTCCACCCGGAACTTTAGTAAGAAAACACTCAAAAAATACTTGAATATGTCTTCTCACATACCTCCGAATTCCTTTGAACCAGAATTTTCTTAAAATAGCAGATACGGTACGATCTAATGCCCAATGACCCATTAAATCATGGTATTTTACAACCGTTGCTTTCCTCATAGAATCTGGAATCACATAAAGCCATTTATTTTCTCCGTTAATTTTTATTTCTTTGTATAACCTTCCATCTTCTATTGTATAATTCTTTATCATGTTCTCTTCTTCTTTACTTTTGTCTTCTTTCTGTATAATTTCGACAATCTGTTTAAACTTTTTATCATTCTTTTGAATCATCAACACTCTGTCTTCTTCGGGTACAATTACAAACATATTTAATCAGTTTCGTATACTTCGTCGATCATACCTTCTTCGGATGGTTCTTCAACAGGAGCTCTACTCAAGCTATCTACATGAGACATTCTATTACCAGCTCTATGCCTGATTTCGAAATCATACTCAGCCAGAATAGTATACCATCTAGCAATTTGTGGTAGAAGAGTTTTTTTCGCATTCAGAAAGACTAAAGCTTGACAATCACTTACAACTGTAAATTTTATACCCAACAGCATTGGTCTTAGTCTCTCAGCACACCATACTATCGCCAACAACTCCAGTTTGGAAGAATGATACATCTTCTCAACATCGCTCGTTTTCTTGGATACACAATATATAAGATGCATTCTACCATCCGTACCTTCTTGTAATAACATTCCTGCGATACCTAAACTAGATGCATCGCAATGAAGTTCCGTTTTGGCTTTGGGACTATACAATTGTAAAATTGGTGCTTTTCGCAACAAGTCTTTTAAATCATCAAAAGCTTTCTGTTGTTTCTGTTGTTCTTGTTGCCTCGAGAAAGTTGTGTCTCCTCTTGTTAAATCTGATATTGGTCTTGTTATCACTGCATAATTCCTGATGAATCTACGGAAAAATCCAGTCAATCCTAGAAACCGTCTTACATCGTGTTTATTCTTCGGTATCGGAAATTCACTAATAGCATTCATTTTTCTCCCTCCAGGAATTATTCCATCTGCAGTCAATTGAAAACCAAGAAATTTCACAGATTTCTTTCCAAATTCACATTTATCAAGTTTAAAAGTTAATTTTGCTTTCAATATGGCAGCAATTACTTGTCGTAGTTTATCCAACATTTCGGTCCAATTTATAGCTCCGATTAAAATATCATCTAGATACGATTCAGCAACCGTATTTCTCAAAGATCCTAGAACCAAACACATGAGTTTCGAAAACTCAAAAGGGGCATTTACCAAACCAAAACACATTCTTTCAAACTCAGCCGTACCATCGGGATAGATAAAAGCTGTCTTCGATTTTGATTCTTCGTCAAGTGGTATTTGCAAATAACCTGACATCAAGTCCAATGTACAAAATATTTTACAACCAGCTAACAACTCAAAGCAATCGTCAATATGAGGAATTGGAAAGGTCTTTAGCTCGGTTTGAGCATTCAATCTTCGAAAATCTACAACGAGTCTCTTCTCTCCAGACGCTTTCGGTACGAGAAATGCTGGCGATGCATATGATGAGTTCGTATCACGTACTATACCAAACTCACGCCACTCGTCAACAGTTTCTTTCTTAGTTTGTCTATTTTCCAAATTACAGCTCGCTTATGGTCAATAAAAGTTTTGCAGTCAGTATCATTTTCGCAATTACTTCGAATTTCACCGAAATGATCTCCAGCTTTCAAACTTATATTTTGATTCGTCATTACTGCTAGACTTCCAACTTCTTCTCCAACTTGAATATCAACAAAATTCAACGTATTTCTTTTAAAATTTACATCAGTTTGTATCAAAACTTCAGTTTTTCGTTGTTTCTTTCCATTTCATGTTCCTGAATGGATCTTCATATTTGTAGCCAAAATGTAGTTGTTCGCCAATTTTAACATATGCAATCCAAGGTAATTCGGTAAATGTTCTTCCGATTACTAAGTCCATTGGTTGAGAACTATTGGAAACAACCAAAGCTTCAATTTCCTCCTCAACGTCATCCAATGTTAATACGAACTTCGTGATTTTCTTACTTTTCTCGCTCTGGCCTCCAAAACCAAATACATTTTGATCAGTTGGTTTGCATGGTAGATTGTGAGCAGATATTACTTTTTCTTTTATTGTACAAACTGCACTACCTGGATCTACAAATCCCGTTATATTTAGATGATGATCAATCTTTACTGATCTAATAAATTTTTGGATATTATCAACTTCATTATTTTCATTATAGATCAAAGATTGTGCATTACTTGAACTTCCTTCATGTGAAACATTAGCAGCAACTGAAGATTGATTTGTATTTTGTGGACAATTTCTTTTCATATGTCCTCTTCCTTTACATTTGTAGCAAATCAGTCTAGATTTTTTATCCTTTTCTTGAACTTCCCTTATAGAATTAACATTTTCTGTTTCAATACTAGTACTTTCTGTAGAATATTTACTAGCATTATCAGAATCACCAAAATAATTCTTATTTCTGTTCCAAAAATTACGATGAGCTTGATATTTATTGTGGTTATCAAAATTAGCTTCATTCTTGATTTTCTCGAATTTCACAATATCGTGTAATAATTCATCGGTATCTGTTGAATCTTTAGCCATCAAACCAGAAATAATATTTTTATTTTGTAATCCTACAATTACTTGCTCCTTGATTTCATCAAAATCATATCCTAAACTTCTGCAAAGCGAAACCTTATCTTGAAAATAAGAATACACCGATTCTGTTTTACCTTGAATTCGTTTCTTCATCTTTTCCCACATATCATCCTTACTCAGTTTAAAATCATAAGTTTTCTTAAAACTTGTTTTAAAATCTTCAAAAGTCCTAATTCTAGAAGTCCTTTCAATTAACCATTTTCTAGCTGTGCATATCGTATGAATCTTAGCTGTTTCCAAGATAAACTCTTGCGGCCAATTGTGTAGAACAGCTGCACTCTCAAGACTATTAAGCCAATCCATAGCAGGTTTTCCTAGATTCTCTCCATTGAAATCGTCTATACTTTTACTAAAATCGGGAATAATATGAAATTCTTTATTTTCATGTGCGTTAGTAGACCTTTCAAGCAATTTTAAAAACTTTTCTTCCGAAGCTAGTCTATTACGCTCCATAGTTAACATAATCTCCATAAATTTATCCATCAGAGTCCCCTGCGATGCTGAACCTTCAGACGTGCTATTTGGAGTACCTCCTTCTGCCATGTCGTTAACCACTTCAGGAACCAGAAGAAAAATCAAATCAGTCTCGAAAATCGCGCCAACACAGAACTCTTCGAAAATTGCTTAATAACCAGTTGGAACCACTTCTGAACTGTAGTAAATATCTTCGTAAGAAGATATTACCAGTACTTTGTCAAGATGCTTAATTAATAAACAATTTATATGGAAAGATTTATTTAAATTCTAAAATGACAAATACATTAACATTCCAAAAACGTTTTGTGTCAACTGCTGTCACCCTGACTTGTTTTTATAGTACAGAGTGATCGACACGTATTTTCCACCAAAACTTTCGTTGATTCCAGAGCGTAAACTGAACAATTGTCTCCACAAAGATAATTTCGTAAAAGAACTTGTTCTAACAAATATATCTTTTAGAGCTTGTAATTGCTCTTTTGCAGTAGCACAATCTTTAACAATGTCCAAATGCTTATCTGACACACCCTGAACAATTATGGACTTTGCTTTAGCATCAAGTCTCCTGAATTTTTGTTGCTCCTCAATTGATGCGGTCGACGGTGGAGGATCATTTTCAAAACATCATTACACTGTTCTCTAGTTAGCAATGTCAAGTTGTTGAAATTATTCGCTTCCAAAATTGGCATAGAAAGACTTCTCACAGCTGCCATTTTGTTGCTGCACCTTTTTCACTTTTTGCAAACTTTTCGCGATTTCGCTAAGAAAAATTACCCACAGTTTACCCAAGGAACCGTTCTGGGTAAAAGTCTAGTTTAGTGAACCAACGCGGATTTTGACGAAATATTTTTTTTTAAATTAATTCGAGGTCGCTGAACACGAAAATGAAAAAAGAAATCGGCGCTCTCTTACCAAAAACGAGTTATGAATTTTTGAAGATGAGTTCAGATCAGCACTGTACTGGTTTTATTGTCATATAATAACTGATTTAAATGATGCATTATAAAGTCTACACAATGTTAATTACACTATAATTACTTTTTACGATATTCCTCTGACACACACATTTAAAAAACACTGATATTGATATTCATTTCTTGCAAATTCGTTTTTTAATTCCACAATTATTATATCTTTTGACATTTTCATGTAACATGACTGACATATAAGTTTTGGTCTGTTTCCGCTCAGTCGCACAACTTGTACCTAATAGCAAATCCAGCCATTAGATATTTAGCCACTTGAATTAGTTGCTGAATATTTTCGATTTCATGATCGTGACATAGAAGATATAAACAAGATGAACATCATGAACATACACCTATTTTTCCGGTAGCTGGCGCTGTATTTGGCTCAACTTTCGTTTAACTGAAATCAGTTATGGAAAAATTATATGAACAGCCATCTACATACTGTGAGAAAGGCGCGCCGGATCGACGTTTCGCAATTCGCGCGCGCGAATTGCGAAACGTCGATCCGGCGCGCTCGCTTCGCTCGCGATAATCAATCTACTTCATTATTTCAAACGGAAATCCAATCTAATAAATGTATCAAGATGATAAGAAGCGATTGCGATTTCACTTTGATCGGTGTTAGTTGGTCGGGAAGCGATATTAGTAGAATTTTCAAATTTTCTAAAAAGGGGAAACAGCTTCTGATAACCAAAGTCTTATAATATTAGCAGTATGTTAAAAATTTGATTTGGAATTACACCTGCAGCAACTATTTTCGTTGTCAGCAGTGTTTATAGAGGCCGAACAACTGAGGAGGTGATTTTTTTAAAGAATTAATTGATGAGTGCAATTCAGAGAAAAAAAATTGTTCAGCATCCTCAATGATCAAATTGAATGGTTCATTATCCTTCAAATAAATGATAAATATCAACCAAACTTATCTCAAAACTAACCATCTTCCTAAAATCAACATCTCTCAAAATTTGAAAAAAAATGTTTCAGCTGTAATACGGCGCTAGCTATCGGAAAAATAGGTGTATGTTCATGATGTTCATCTTGTTTATATCTTCTATGTCACGATATGGTCACGATCATGAAAACGAATATACTCAGCAACTAATTCAAGTGGCTAAATATCTTTTATGGCTGAATATGCTATTAGGTACAAGTTGTACGACTAAGAAGAAACAGACCAAAACTTATATGTCAGTCATGTTACATGAAAATGTCAAAATATATAATAATTGAGGAATTAAAAAAAGAATTTACAAGAAATGAATATCAATATCAGTGTTTTTAAATGTGTGTGTGAGAGGAATATCGTAAAAAGTAATTATAGTGTAATTAACATTGTGTAGACTTTATAATGCATCATTTAAATCAGTTATTATATGACAATAAAACCAGTGCAGTGCTGATCTGAACTCATCTTCAAAAATTCATAACTCGTTTTTGGTAAGAGAGCGCCGATTTCTTTTTTCATTTTCGTGTTCAGCGACCTCGAATTAATTAAAAAAAAAATATTTCATCAAAATCCGCGTTGGTTCACTAAACTAGATTTTTTCCCCGTTCTGGGCCCATAACCTGATTAATGTGGGTAATTAAAGGCTTATTATTAGTTTACAGATTAATTTATTAACCGAATTAACAATAATTATATTCAGACACAATAACTACAATCTGCTACTGATTGACAGTGACAAGCTACGACATACATGACATATATGATTTCCTAATTTTACTTAACAGTAAAGGGACCCAAAATATAAAAGAAAAACCAAAATTGATCGGAAAAACCGCTTATGCTACTAACTTTTTTCAGTAATTTTATGTTCGTTATGTTACCAGCATTTGCCTTGTATAGAACTCGACCATTATTATTTTTTGACGTTTCTAAGTCGATAGAATCACAGAAATAAACATTAGTTCTGTGGTTGGAACCATAAATATAGACAAATACAGGCCCCAAATAGAATGAAGTAAATAAAATGGTTTGACAAGAAACTGACGTTTGAAAGACAGCATAATATACAACTTAAATTTAGGAAGAATTTTGTCACCAATACATTTCGGATATAAATTTGTGTATAATAAGTATAATAATAAAATAGTTCAACATATTAGGCAATTATATTTAAATAGTATGCCATCTTTGTATGTGTGTACTTTCTATAAAGGGAAAACTAACTGTAAAAGGTAAAATGTCGGTATAATTATTTGAATACATCGGTGTGTATAAATTATTTTATATTCCGTAATTAAAACAGGGCCACAGCAGGCCATAAAAATTTATAACATTTTCGTGTTACAATGAAAGTAAAAATAACATTTCGCTACTGTCTCTTGGAAATAATTCCAATGTTAATTGTCAGTGATGGAATTTACGGTTTGGACCCTTACTTTGTGGAATATACTCGTTGATATACTAAAAAAGCTCAGAATGACCTACTGAGGGAGATAGTCCGAATATGGGCCCCCATTTTATTTTTTGGATATATTTTTTTTATTTTTTCATTAGGATTGTATGTAAAAAGGTTTATGGACGTTGTAAAGACGTAGTGAATAAATTCCAACGTTAACTTTTCTCAAAAACGTATAATATATTTATGATTAAGAATAACACAAAACAGTGCACATTTCTGATATTTGGTCAGAGGGTGTGGAATATGGGCCCCTCAATAACATAACTAAAAATGGATAGATATCTACTACTAGTCAAAAAAAAAATTAAAAACAATCCTATAGGTAAAAAAAAGGTGAGCGGTCGTCGGACCGCCGACAGAAGCTTGATTCTTATGCACAATAGAATGACCATTTTTCACCATTTTTCAAAAATTTTAACAATTTTTGACCATTTTTGACGAATTTTGACAATTATTGACCGTCTTTGACAATTATTGACCATTTTTGATAATTTTTCAAAAATTTTAACACATTTGGCAATTATTGACCATTTTTTCAAAATTTTGAGAATTTTGACCATTTTTCGAAAATTTTGACAATTATTGACCATTTTTCCAAATTTTTGACAATTTTTGACGATTTTTACAAATTCTTGATCATTTTAGACCATTTTCCCAAATTTTAACAATTATTGACCATTTTTGACAGTTTTTGACGAATTTTGACAATTATTGACCGTATTTGACAATTATTGACCATTTTTTACAATTTTTCAAAAATTTTAACATATTTGGCAATTATTGACCATTTTTTCAAAATTTTGACCATTTTTCAAAATTTTAACAGTTATTGATCCTTTTGGACCATTTTTGACAATTTTTTACGAATTTTGATTGGTTTTGACATTTATTGACCGTCTTTGACAATTATTGACAATTTTTCAAAAATTTTGAACATTTTCCAAAATTTTTGACAATTATTGACCATTATTGACCATTTTTGACCATTTTTGAAAATATTTGGCAATTATTAACCATTTTTTCAAAATTTTGACAGTTTTGGCCAATGTTTGATCATTTTTCCAAATTTTTGACAATTTTTGACCATATTTAAAATTTTTTGACAATTTTTCAAAAATTTCAACATATTTGGCAATTATTAACCATTTTTTTCAAGATTTTGACAATTTTTGACAATTTTTCACACCTATATGTGTTCGAGCTCAGTGCGGCAAAAGAGATTGCGCACAGTCGTTTGAATGAGTTATCGCGTGACGAAAGCTTTTTCGTAACATCATACGTTTCACGAAAACACTAGCCTTCTCAAAAGTCCTATGTCGTGCAATAAGAAGCAAGCTTCAAAATAAACTTCACAAAAGGTGTTACCAAACTACTGACAAAAATCGCACACGTAGGCATCCTTCTCAGTCCCGGAGCACTGTTCATGTGCCCATAAACGGCACATAAGACACTGCACCCAAAGTTCTTCCCTAGTGTCTTGAGAAAAGCGCTCATCACAAAATAAACATCTTGCGTCGTTGTTTTCTGGGACAAACTGTACAATTTGGTCCATGTCAAGATCATCATCTGCAGGTGCAAATTCCTGTTCTCTATCCTCTTCCGAGCTTGATTCTTCTCTTGTTCTTTTTGTGGCCTTCTTTCGACTTTCGCTGGATTCTACTGCAACTAATTTCCCCTTTCCCTGTCCCTTTCCCTTTCCCTTTCCCTTTCCCTTTCCCTTTCCCTTTCCCTTTCCCTTTCCCTTTCCCTTTCCCTTTTCCTTTCCCTTTCCCTTTCCCTTTCCCTTTCCCTTTCCCTTTCCCTTTCCCTTTCCCTTTCCCTTTCCCTTTCCCTTTCCCTTTCCCTTTCCCTTTCCCTTTCCCTTTCCCTTTCCCTTTCCCTTTCCCTTTCCCTTTCCCTTTCCCTTTCCCTTTCCCTTTCCCTTTCCCTTTCCCTTTCCCTTTCCCTTTCCCTTTCCCTTTCCCTTTCCCTTTCCCTTTCCCTTTCCCTTTCCCTTTCCCTTTCCCTTTCCCTTTCCCTTTCCCTTTCCCTTTCCCTTTCCCTTTCCCTTTCCCTTTCCCTTTCCCTTTCCCTTTCCCTTTCCCTTTCCCTTTCCCTTTCCCTTTCCCTTTCCCTTTCCCTTTCCCTTTCCCTTTCCCTTTCCCTTTCCCTTTCCCTTTCCCTTTCCCTTTCCCTTTCCCTTTCCCTTTCCCTTTCCCTTTCCCTTTCCCTTTCCCTTTCCCTTTCCCTTTCCCTTTCCCTTTCCCTTTCCCTTTCCCTTTCCCTTTCCCTTTCCCTTTCCCTTTCCCTTTCCCTTTCCCTTTCCCTTTCCCTTTCCCTTTCCCTTTCCCTTTCCCTTTCCCTTTCCCTTTCCCTTTCCCTTTCCCTTTCCCTTTCCCTTTCCTTTCCCTTTCCCTTTCCCTTTCCCTTTCCCTTTCCCTTTCCCTTTCCCTTTCCTTTCCCTTTCCCTTTCCCTTTCCCTTTCCCTTTCCCTTTCCCTTTCCCTTTCCCTTTCCCTTTCCCTTTCCCTTTCCCTTTCCCTTTCCCTTTCCATTTTTTGTTTTGTTTAATTTTTCGATTGATATTTCTAGTTCTGTTTTATAAAGGGATGAAGTTATAACTTGTGATTTGGCTTTCGTTCCCTTGTAGATACTCGTTTCTTAACCAGTGGAACAGGTGAAATATCGAATGGACTGCCTATGGTTTTTGAACACCCTGGTTGGGGATCCAGATATTTGGAACGGTCTGGTTGGGAATCTAGATCTTTTGAACCATCAACGAGATTGTGGTTCTTGCAGCTGAGTTTCTGAGCCTGAACTACATGATTTTTCGGATTCAATTCTTTCGGCAATAAAGTCAGCCTCCGTAATAACATGTTTATTTAGTGGACAGATTCCCGTCACTCTGAAGCCATTTACAGCTAACTCCGTTGCCTGACACTTCAACAGAGCATTTCCAAGCAATTCAGCCAGAACAAATTGTGTTACAGCTCTGTTATTTATTCTTAACCAAGCCATAATTTCTTCACTGTAGTAGGATTTAAGTGGCCCCATAAAAGTCTTGTCAAGAGGATGCAGTTTATGAGTCGAATGTGGAGGAAGGGATATGGTGTAAACATGGTTTTCCCTTGCTATATTTATTACATCCAAATTTCTTTTATGACTGTAATGTCAATCCAATACAAGCAGCACAGGAAACTCTTCAGTTGGCTTAACAAACTGAATGAAGTAGCTGAACCACATGGTAAATAGATTTTGCTGAATCCAGCCACGGGGGTGAATTGCAAAGATAGATCCAGGCGGTGCACCACGCATAAGCTGGTCGTTTCTGTTTTTTTCTCGGAAATACAAGCATTGGAGGAACAAATTGTCCTCCTGCACTCATTGCTGCAACTACAGTTACTAACGAACCCCGCTCAGCCGAAGTTATCGAGGCCACCTGGCGTTTTCCTTTCCTTGCAATAATTTTGGGCAATCTACTTGGAACAACAAAAAAGCCAGTTTCGTCCACGTTAAATACTCTGTGTGGTCCAAAGTTGTGTTTTTCATACAGCGCCTCAAGGTGGTTAAAAAAATCGGTGACAATTTCCTAGCGCACGTGCGAATGAAGTGCCAGTTGGTCTACGCATAGACAATTGCTCCTTATGCCGGTTTGAAAAAGCATCTAACCAACTGCGACCGGCAATTGCATTTTAAAAGGGATGCTTTATATTATTTCTAATTGCCATTATGTGAACCATTCCGCATAGGTCTTTTTTTGTCAAATCATAAAACTGTGCTTCCATTTTGAGAATATAGTCGATTAACTCGTTTTCTGCGTCACTTCCAAGAACTGTGTTTCGGCCTAGTTTAGTATTCTCAATAATGCTGCTACTAGGAAGGTTACTAGCTTTTGCTTTCCTTGCCAGCGTTCTTGGGACGGTACAAAAACTACCTTCCGGAAGGGGTGATAAAGTTGCTGGGTCCATCCATAATTCGAGTTTGCGTACTATACAGTACTCGATACGATTCCAGAACGGTACCTAAATGCCTGTTGGAACAAACCTTATATTCATAGATAAATTCCAGTTTAACCAGCTTGATAAACAAAAATCACTAGAATCTAATGAAAAGTTAAGGCACGTTTTTTTTCGCATCATTTATTCACCATTGGTTGACTGTCGTCAATCTCCGCTGCACCGACATGTTAGAGTCACCAGTGGCACATAAAAAAAGGCAGTTATTGTTGTTTAAATCATTCATCATTATATCTGACAACTGACAATCGATATCACTTGAAATTTCTTCAATTTCTGACGCTGTTAATAGAGCGATCAATACTTTAGGCGAGTTTCTAAATTCAGCAATTGAGAATACGCATAAAGTACAATAACATAAAACCGTTCGTAAATTGCCGATGGTTCATCGTCCAAATTCAGCTAATGCGTTCGTAATTTCAGTGTAAATCAATCGAACTAGTCATCAGTTCCATCGAACTTAAAAGCTGATGTTTCCGATGGATTTAACATTTGTAGGTTAGAATAGAATATTATTTGTGTGATTTGTGCAGTGTTAAGTCGAGATAGAGGCAATTTTAATTATTAAAATAAATTCTTCAAGCAGTAACAGCAGCAGTAGCAGCCAATATGTTTGAGAGAACAAAATTTGAAAGTTTTAACCTAACCCCCTAGCAGTCACAGGACCTTGTAGTTGGAGGAGGGGCTTACGGTCCTCGGAGGTGTTGGAGCTTTTTGGCACAACATCACTGGGGATCAATAGGCTTAAGCTCAAAGTGTTACGCGAACCGTGCCGAAGGGAGTACAAGTACGGTAGCTGTGCCTAGCACAAACAGCTATTTCGAACGGAGCCTCTAGGATACCATGCAACCCCCTGGAGTATTTTGCCTGGCTCGGCCGCAGTAGACACTTACTTACCCAGCTACTCGTGGGATCTAGATGGACCAAACAAAAAGTGAAAAAAATAATAAATAAAACAACGGAGATGATATTCTCCACGTTACATTGGAGGAGGACATAGAGGTGGTAGTTTCTGCCCCTTCACCAATCCCCAGATCGGAGCAACAAGAGAGGGAGTTGCTGACAACCCCTCCTCACAATCCTTCCGAGGATCCCCCCACAGGGGCAGATTTAGCGGAAGCGGTGGTGGATCTGAACCTTAATAAAAGGATCAGATTTGCTGGCGCTTCAAGAAAACGGCTAAGCCGTTTAATCAAGAGCGGGGTTCCGTACCAAACCACCGTTGATCAAATAGTCAAGGAGCTGGATGAACGGCACAAAAAGAGTGGGAACAAAATATCCCCTTCTTCTGCTGCCACATCCAGCAAAAGACAGAAGCCGGATGAACGGCACAAAGGGAGAGGGAACATAACATCTCCTCCTTCTGGGGACTCATCCAGTAAAAAGCAAAGATCCAAAGGTAGTACCCCGGAGACGGGGACGGGGGGATTGGTGCAGAAGGAGGAGCTACCCAAACCCCACATCTGTGAGGCCTTTATCCCTGACGATGAAGCGTCAGAAACGCTGGAGGGGAGGCAGGTGCTACAACGGCTACGTAGATCATACCAGGGACTGAGAACCCTGTAGTGGAATATTCTACACCGGGTGAATACGGGCCCTGGTCAGACCTGGACATTTTCACTGGAAGAGGAAACTGGAGCGGTTGGAGTTCCGCCCTCACTTTGGGTTCGGTCAGATCTTGATACGATCCAAAGAAGCAAGAGCATCGAAAGAGAAAACCAGCACCGAAACAACGGTCGGGTCCGCGGAGCCCAAAAAGACTCTGGAAAGGAAGGGAAAAAATCTCCCTCCCCGAAAGGAGTCTAAAAAGGGTTCTAGGGCGCAAAAGTTAGGTAAAAAGGGGGGTTAATCCCCCTTCCCCTCCTAGGGCCTCCAAATGGCTTCAGCAATAAGAAGTCTACAGGCCAACATTCACCACGCCAAAGCGGCAATTTATGTCCTTGGGCGGAGGTTTGACATGGGATTCATCCAGGAACCCTGGATTTCCAACACAGGACGGATCAGCGTACTGGGAAACTGTTCTGGTAAAGTAGTACACATCCCCTCAGGCTTTAAACCCCGGGCTTGTTTACTTATCAGAAATAACATAAACTATTTTCTGTTACTGCACACAGGATTTGGTTGCAGTCCAACTCTCATCCTCGGAGGGCAGCGGCAGAAAGGACATTATAGTCTGCTCTGCTTATTTGCCTGATGACAGAAGAGAAGAACATCCCCCAGCGGTAGTGCGAGAATTAATTTCCTACGGATCACCGTGGTGGAACAGAGACTTGGAAAAGAAAAGAGTAGAAGTTCGGAAACTCTTCAACCGAGCTAAAGAAAAAGCCAAGAAAGAGTCCTGGAGAAACTTCTGTCAGAGTATATCATATTCACCTATCAGTTGTAGAATTCACAAGCCTCTCTCCAGAGATCCGGCACAGGGCGTTGGAGCAATAAAATGCCCAGACGGCACCTATACGAACTCTGCAAGGCAGACCCTGGAGCTGCTGCTTCAGACTCACTTTCCCGGTAGTCGGTTTCTGGAGGACCAGTCACCCATTCCACTTCCAACGGGATCGACAAAACGACCCAAAAAGGAAGATTGGAAGTTGGAAACAGACATAGTCACTCCAACGGCAATTGTATGGGCTATGAACGATTTCTCACCATACAAATGACCTGGGGAGGATGGCATTTTTCCTGCTCTGCTACAACAGGACATTGGACAGCTGTTACCCCATTTGGTCGAGTTACTGAGAGCTAGTCTGGCGTGGGGGTACATCCCCATAGAATGGTCAGTAGCGAGGGTTGTATTTATACGGAAAACTGGGAAAGTGAATAACTCACTTCCCAAATCCTATCGTCCGATCAGCCTGACCTCGTTCTTAATGAAATGTCTAGAAAAAATTTTAGACAAGCCTATTAGGGAAGGGAGGTTACGAGAGTATCCGCTAAATCCCTCCCAGTATGCTTATCAAACGGGCAAATCTACAGATTTTGCGTTAAGCAATCTAGTGGGGAAAATCAGCCCTTCCCTTGGCAACAAGGAAATAGCGCTGGTGGCCTTCCTAGATATAGAAGGAACGTTTAATAACGCCCTTCCAGACTCCATATGGAGAACGGTGGAGCACAGAGGAATCTGCAAACCAATGGATCAAAAGCATATTATCAAACCGGTACATCACTACATCTCTGAATAGAGTAAGGGGTATGGCGGCAAGGGGTTTCCCACAGGGAGGGGTGCTTTCCTCCCTTTTGGGGCCAATACTGGTTGACGATCACCTGGGTGAATTATCCAGTCAGGAGATAGATGTGCAGGGACATGCTGATGATATAGTAATAATTATTAGAGGCCAATTTGAAGAGATAATTTCTAACATCCTTCAAATGGCCCTAAACATAGTCGTATAGGTGGTGCGAGAGGGAACAGATGTCTGTGAACCCCCCAAAACCGTAATTTTTCCCTTCACAAAGAGGAAAAAATTACAGCGACTCCGCCAAGCAGCCAGCCAGCCTCCATTTGCGACGGAGGTGAAATATGTAGGGGTAATTTTAGATAAACAACTCACCTGGAACGCCCACTTGGAAAGAGTGATAAACAAAGCCAGACTATCCCTCTGGAATCTCAGAAGGGTATGTGGAAAATCTTGGGGTATGAACCCCAAACAGATTTACTGGATTTACCAAATAATGGTTAAGCCATTTTGTATTTCCCTCAGCATTCCCGAGTGATCCCTCAGGGTCTCTCCATTTATTTGCCTCTCCACTGATAGCATTCTATGAGCTGTTCTCCTGGCTTCCTTCTCCAAATGAATATGGAGAGGAGTAAGTTGCAGGAGGGTTTCAATAGCTGCCGTTGGTGTGGATGACATTGCTCCGGTAATGGCCAGGCATGCTGGTCGCTGCAAGCCTTGCAGCTTTGCTCTAGCTGTCTTTTGCAGACTTTTGGTCCACCAGACAGCTGAGCGCATGCTATGCTCATGCCCAGCTTTGGACAGGGTAAGGTATAACATATTCGGTTCTAGTACCTTAGAGCCGTGCGACTTCAAAAAAGTATCACCAAATACAACCATGGACTTCGTCAAAAGCACAGGCTTGTGGGGTGAATTATAATCCCTAGGGTTGAGCCACAATAGACCCAACGGGGGTCGCAGTGGAGGTGGCGAGAAGGTCCCACTCACATAGAACCTAACCTAACCTAATATATAATCCATCGAGTTCATCGATTGACGTTACTGGCATGAAGCGCATATCTTCAAACCCTAAAATGCTGATGAATTTACGAACTCGCTTTTTATTATCACATTCTAAATTGATTTGTATTTATTCGTCCATTTCTTCGATAATTCTTTAAATCTTTACTTTTTTGAGGTTGTGCTGTCATTTTGTAAACCACCAAATTTATCTACCACCTCGAAACAGCGATGGAATGGTTTGCAGTATTGGTTGATGCAACAGTAATAAATGAACTCGTCATTTCTTCAATCTGAAATCCACCACTGAATATATAAATGCAGTTGGTGAATGAAAAATCATGCTTTTTATTGGTTTTTGTTGCCCGACTATTAAATTGAGTTTGTAGTGTAAATATATTATCGTTTTTTTGTTCTAATAATGGATTTAGATCAGGTAGAGCTGCTAACGATTATCGAGAAGGATGAAGGATATTTTTGAGAGGATGCGTTCACGAAGCGTCGACAAAGGAGCATAAACTCCAATGTTTAAGCCGGCGTACTGTGACTCGGACCCGTGTAAAGTGACACGAGCCGGAAAATATGTCTATCAGGCGAGAGTTTAACCTTTCAGTTCAGTTGATTTATAATACAAAATTTACAGGAAGGAAACCAGCACGTACTGGGTATATATTTAGAAATAGTGGAAGAATACGACGATTCCGAGCAGCACACGCTATTTTTTTACGACCATACCACTGTTATCTTTGAATAGATTAACAAAAGACCGAATTGTTAAACACCTCATCTTTATTTTCAGTTTTTTTATTCCCTAATCACTTGGTAGCAAAACAAAATATCTGATTGCATTTTTAGAAACTAGAGACACTATGCTGTCTCTTGCCAGTCTATTAAGGGCTTCTTTACTGTTTTTTACCAGTCTAGACTTAGTGGTTGGATTGTTGATAGCTTTGAGCAGAGCTCCGCTGTCAGAAAATGTATAACTCTGAATCTGCTTCTTTTTTAGCTCCTCTAGCTTAAAGGCTTACCTACTCTATGTATATTAACTCTATGGTAAACATAGATTCGTGTACTATGCTGTGATCATCAAGGGTTCCAAGGACAAAGTCCATCTCTGCAATGTCTGTTATAGAATAATAATCAGCTGTCATGCGTTCCTCCAGCATATTAACACTACCTTTGACAAATAACCAAATCCCGTGTCTATGTATCGAAGATAATCTAATGTAATTAAGCAAACTTTGAAGTTCTCTTAAGCGAACGGCTTTCAGTAGCTAGTCCTCGGATCTTTGATATATCAACCGCGAAAAATTTACTCATACACCTCGAAGTATCGCTCTCGAGCATGGTTTTTTTTTTGCAACCAATCGAGTGTTCAGCTGACCGTACGCGATTTGCGTGTGCGAACCTAGCTTTATTCGGTGGTAATTTCTCGGTCTTAGATTCGCGCGTGATCAAAGGATATTTTTTTGGACGATTGCTCTTCTGTTCGAAGCTTTCGACTGTAACGTGCGAAAGGCTACTATTATTAAGCGGATACGAGTCTAGTAAGGCGTAAATAAAAATGTTTTTGAAGCTGGGATGTTGAGTGAAAAGTTTGACGTGATTTTTATACACGGATGAAGGGTGTTGAAACACTGGATGTAATCAGGCAGGCGTTGGAAGAGTATACTGTATAACACGGTACAATTAGAGCAGAAATTTTTCTTTTATAATTTTACGCAAATTTTCTGCAATTTTTACGAAAAAACATAAAAGATCCCAGTGCTGAGACGACACATTTTGTTACTTGTTATTTAAAACGCTCTGTGGGATGTCTAAGGTACAGCAGCGGGTGTCCACTAAAACCTAACTGCTCTCTCATCTTTCCAGAAAAAATTGTGTTTTAATTCACGCCATTGTCTCTTTTAGCAGAGGAGAAACACACAAGTCTACAGGGTGTTTTCCTCGTAATCTGAAATATTGCTATGGGCGATTCGTCATTCAATTTTAAGACGAACACTTCCTATAAACATGTGTGATGAGTTTTGACGTTAATGAGATACAAAGTGTCGTGTCTTGCTTGTCTAGAAGTCTAGAACGGGAACATTAACATATTACTTTTTTAAATGAAACTAAGTGTTTCTAATTCATTCCACTTTTTAATGAAAAAATTATTAAAAATTTAAGATATTGATAATGATTTCGATATTGATATATCATCGTCAGAATGACAGAAGTTACATTTTATGTGATACCTACTTGATATTTAATATTTCGGCTAGACCAAATAGTAAGTGACCTATCTTGTGATTGACTTAATATATATGAATAGAAAAAAGAAGAAAATATGATTTTACAAATATTAAAGCTTAGGTATTATTAGCCTTATGGGGATATCCTGGATACCTTTTTCCCATTTAAGATCAATATAACTGCAATGATATAGGAAATCAAGGAAAACTATATCTGCTGATCTTTACAATTGTTACTTAAGAAGACAATTTATTAGTGGAGAGCTCCCTAGATTTATCTGTTCATTGACAACTTCATATTGTGGGTCTCTTAAGTGTCTTCTTATTTCTAGTTCTTCAAGGAAATCTAGTTCTTGTTTCTTATCGCAAATATGAAGTACTTCTAGTTCTGTATTAGGTGTTAATGAATGTTTTGTGTCAAGAAGGTGTTTTGCGTAATGTGATTTATCTGACTGTTTTAATCTGTATGCTCTTGAGTGTTCATTGTATCTAATTTCAAAATTTCGAATTGTTTGGCCAATATAGACAGCATTACATTCTGAACATTTAAGTTTATATATTCCAGACTTTTTTAATGGGGGTATTTTTGTTTTTACATTTAACAATTTTTTACTCACATTGTTTTCTGTTTTAAAAGAAATTGCTGTATTTGTTGAACAAGATATTATAATATTACCAGCATATGTGATGGTTTTGTAATTTTGTATTTTCCTAGTTTTTTCAGGAAATATTAATTGTAATGCCACTTTTTCCTCTTTTTTATTAATTAATTAATTTATTATATGTAATGGATAACCGTTGGATGTGGCTATTTGTTTAATTATATTAATTTCTCTATCAAAATTATATTTGTTCATAGGAACTGAAAATGCTCTATGTATCATTGAATTATATGCTGCTAATTTATGTGACATGGGATGATTGGAACTATATGGTATAGTCACATCAGTATGTGTTGGTTTTCTGTAAATTGAAAAATCAAGTACATTATTGACTCTTTGAATTTTAATATCAAGAAAATTGATCGAGTTATTTTCTTCAACTTCTAATGTAAATTTGATTTTTGGATGTGAATTATTAATATGATTGAACAATATATCTAATTGTCGTTCACTACCTACAAAACAAGCTAATATGTCATCTACATACAAAATAGATATAATATATTTTTTGAAATGTTACATTCAAAGATTTTTCTTTCTAAACTGTCCATAAGAATGTTTGCTAAAATTGGTGATATAGGGCTTCCCATTGGTAAACCTTCATTTTGAATATATACCTTATTATCAAAAGTAAAATAATTCTGATTAATACATACATCAAATAAATTAAGTATATCTGATATTGATATTTTTATCCTCTAGTAATTTTTTAACAAGTGTTATGCACTCTTTAGGAGGAATTTTAGAGAACATATTGGTAACATCAAATGAAATAAGTTTAGAATTATCTTGTAATTTGTATGTTTTTAATTTTTTGATTAATTCTATTGAATTATCAATTGAGTATTTAGATATACCTCCATAGCTATTAAGTATATTGTTTAGTTTTTTAGCTAACTTATTATTAGGAGTATTAACGTAAGAAACTACAGGTCTAATTGGTTTCGATACTTTATGTAACTTAACAGTTCCATATAATTGTGGAGATTGAGGATTTTTATTAATCATGTATTTTTTCTCAGAATCATTATCAATTGCTCCTGTTTTGAAGTGTCGCGTTTACACTAAACTAGCTTTGTTTGCATGTTTCTGGTGATATAAAAATACGATTTTTTGAGACAAAAATGTTACCCTGACGTATGACAGTTTACGTTTTTCAAGAAAATATAAAAAAACGCGTATATTTACCCTACATTGAATTGCTTTGAAGCAAAAAAAATGAAAGGGTTTTCAAGTATATTCTAGCAGTGTAATAAGAATAGTACGCCGTAGTCCAATCAAAAGCGAGTCTCGAAGGAACATAAAACACAAACCTAAAGAAATATTTTCATAGAGATGGGTGATACTATATTATTTAGTAACGAGTAACAGTTTGCAGATAGATAGTTTCATTTTGTAGAAGATTGAGTATTTTAAAAATTACACATGGTGATACAATCACATATACTAGATTCGTTAAAAAATCAGAATAACATTAGTTCTGACCAAATGTAGGGAGGAATCAAAACAGGTTTAACCAAAGACTGAATTGTATCTAACCAAAGAAGCTCCTGTAGTGTTTTGTTTTAAAAACAGACCCTATTCATTCATTCGTTTGGGTTGTGCTCAAAAGCCCAGGCACTTGAACTTAATCTTTGTCCTATTTTCCATATTAAACTCATCCACAAGCAGATCCTAGAGAGGTAAAAATTTTTTTTAACAGCAATAAATCGATAAAAGTAACATTACTCGACACAATTTCACTCCTGATAGTATAATAAGCATTCATTGAAGGTTTAAAACAAAAAAAACACCACATAGTTAAAACGGTTCCAAAATAATTCTAGACGAGTAACTCCCTACACTCGACGATTCTTCACCGCGATTCCCGTGAGAATAGCAGAAACGTGAATTTTCCTTGTCTTCCCGAAACCATTATTCTTATATGCTAGAGTTTTATTAAGAGTTGGATAGACTCGGAAAAAGATTGAAATGTTACTTCCGGTTTAGTATGAAAGTACATATGAAACAGTTATCATTATACTATTTGCGATTATCTAAAATATACTGGGAGTCCCAGGAGTACCTTCCAAAAACATGGGAAATGATAGATGGGCTAAGAATAATGATAGTATATTCTTTCTAAAGTCAATATGGAGAGAGAAAGATTATTAATCCCTTGTATGTATGTATGTATATTGGGGTGACATTCACTGAGACCTAAAAGATTTATTGTGACCCTTACTTTTACTTAGTTCCTGAGAAAAGTCTCAGATACTAGTAGCTCCTTTAGTACTATTTCCCGGAAGAATTGTAGGATATCTGCAGGCTTTAATTGAGGTTAGTGTCCCTCTTCTATCCAGTACTCTCCTAGGTGATGTGCCCTAGGATTCTGAATTGCTGTGCCCATTCAGGCGACAATATCCCGTTAGGATTCCTGTTGAAACTCTTAGTGCAGTTTTACTTTGACTTATGCATTCATTTGATCTCAACAGGTTGTAGTCACCCGAAGAATCTTTGATTGTCTAAGTCCTACTAGATCTCTCCAATGGTCAGATCTTCTCTTTTTTCGGCTTTGCCTATTTCTTCCAATATTACATTGGAGCTGATCACGCAAAAGGGTTCCGGCCTCCAAAAGGGTGTTTCAGTCCCCCGTTTTGCTAGTTTATCGGCTATTTAATTTCCTTCCATTCCAGTGTGTCCTGGAATCCACTTTAAGATAACTATATTGTTATCGCCTAGTTCATTGAGTTTGCCTAGGCATTCCCACACCATTTTGGAACTAATTACATAAGAGCTCAGTGCTTTAATGGCTGCTTGACTATCCGACATTGTGATCATCCTTTGCCTTCTACATCCTTTATCAATATTGAACTGGGCACACTTTCTTATGGCGTGAATTTCCGCTTGAAATATACTTGGGGTTTTCCCCAAGCTTTCAGAGTGTTTGGTTCCTGGCCCGTACACTCCTATCCCAGTTCCTTCTATTGCTTTTGAGCCTTCTGGCACTCTTTCCAAGTCTGGTAATGGTATTTGGATCCTATTCGTCCTTGTTGCTTAATTCCGTAGAGAATTTCTTTGAAAAGTTATACTTTTTCATCATACCATCTTGTGGCATGTCCCAGGTTTTCTGACTTATGGGAAGTCTGTATCTTGTTCTTTCTGCAACACTTTCCACCACCATATGTAGTGGTGTGAGGTTGAGAATCACTTCCATGGCTGCCGTTGGGCTTATTCTCATTGCTCCTGTAATCCTTTTGGATAGATAAGATGAAAGCAAAAGAGCTGAGGGCAGGTATAATGTTGATGGTACGTAGAACTTCCCTTATTCTTCCATTGCGCTTCGACGGTAGCGGGCGAAGGACCACTCGGTAATCCGAGAATGAAATAAGGAACACATATTGATGTTAGATTGATATTCGAGTATTTATTTATTAGATGTAAAAATGAATATATGGACGAGGTAATGAAGCAACTACAAAAGAGCAAATAGCAAGATAATATTGATGAGCAATGGAAGGAAATTGAAAGAAGTATAATAACGGCAGCAGAGGAAGTGATTGGTACGAAAGACACAAGAAAGCATAATGAATGGTTTGATCAAGAATGTAAAATAAAGATGAAAGAGAAAAAAGATGCCAGACTAAGATGGATGCGAACTAAGCAACAAAATTATTATGACGAATATAGAAGAGTAAGAAAAGAGAGTGCTAAATTGATAAAAACAAAAAGAATAAAATGTTTGAATTAGAGTATGGACATATTAGAGAATGATAATAATAATAATGTAAAATTGTATCAATATATAAAGAAACAAAGCAGAAAACAAACTAAAATAAACATCAAAGAAAAAGAGTGGAGCCTGGCATTTCAAAAATTTACTAACGGAAGAAAATGGGGAGCATGAAGAAGATGATATGAGTGATATAGATACAGGGTTAGAAAATGAAGAAAAACCGCCCGAAGAGGAATGTAACGACATAATTAACAAATTGAAACACAACAAAGCAGGAGGGACAGATGAAATAGTAAATGAGCTAATGAAATATGGAGGAGATGATCTAAGGCATAAAATATTTAAAATCATAGAGAGAATATGGGAATCAGAAACAATGCCGTATGAATGGTCTACTGGAATGATTATACCAATATTGAAGAAAGGAAATCCTAATATTTGTAGCAATTATAGAGGAATTAGTTTATTCAATTCCGTATATAAAATATTAACGATGATAATAAATGAAAGACTAAAAAAGATAATGGAATCAGAAATAGGGGAATATCAAAAAGGTTTTCGAGAAGGAAAATCAACAGTAGATGCCATACATACTATAAATCAAGTAATAGAAAAATGTTATGAACACAATATTGGAGTCCAAATGCTATTTATTGACTTTAAGCAGGCTTTTGACAGCCTGAAACGGAGAACAATTATAAAAGATATGGAGCAGCTAAATGTACCACGAAAGATAATACGTTTGGTAAAAATGACGATGAAAAAATCTAGAGCAAGAGTAATGACTAGGGAAGGTCCATCGGAGGAATTTGAAATAAATGCTGGTGTAAGGCAAGGAGATGGGCTATCAGCGGTATTGTTTAATATAGCAGTGGAAGGCATAATTAGGACTTGTAATATCAAAGGAAGCATAATTAATAAGTTAAAACAAATAATAGCATATGCTGATGACTTAACCATGATAGCGAGAGACCGAAGGAGTCTTGAAGAAACACTAGAGAAAATTGTAAGAGAGGCGGCAAAAAGAGGACCAAGAATAAATCAGGAAAAAACAAAATATATGGAAATGAAAAGAGAAAAGGAAGTCTATCAACCAGAAGCATTGAAGTTAAATGAATTCAGTTTTGAAGTGGTTAACACATTTAAGTATCTGGGAACAATTATCAGTAATAAAAATGACATAAAAAGCGAGATAAGACAAAGAATTCAATCAGGGTATAGAGCATATAATAAATTTAAAAATATCATGCAGAGTAAAAGAATAAGCCGAGCAACAAAGTTAAGAGTCTACAGGACTGCGATAAAACCGGTAGTAACCTATGCGGCAGAAACTATGAGACTTACAAATGAGGACGAAGAGCAACTAAGGATATATGAAAGGAGAATAATTAGAAAAATTTATGGACCAGTGAAACTAGGGAATAACGAGTACCGAAGACTTATGAATTATGAAATTAGGAATATATTAGAAAATGGGGATATAGAAAACTCTATTGAATCGAAGAGGATAAGTTGGTATGGACATGTTAAAACAATGGAGAAAGGACAGGAGGTAAGGATAATTACAGAATGGAGACCTAATGAGGAAAGATTACCAGGAAGACCAAAAGCTAGATGGGAAGATCAGGTCGTGGAGGATATAAAAATTTTGGGAGTACAAGGCGGGATGAGACAGATGCAAGACAGAAGGGCGTGGAAAGCAATTGTTGAAACTGCAAAAACAGTAGTAAATTGTAGATATGCAGGAAGAAAAAGTGGGCTGACCCCCCACAAGATACAGGGTCAAAAGAGCTCAAACTGAGCGGCTACAACTCCAACTGGAGTGTATAGCCTCGTATATATTTGTTAGAAAATGCGTAGGTACACAGGTTCCAGATTACAAATAAACACACTAATTAATTTCCCTGTCAAACTGAACAACTTGGCAACTTCTAGTGTTCACTTTCTCACTAATTTGGCGGTTAATTCACTTTACTCCCGGTACAGTTTTAAAACAATATAACGTTAAAAGTACAAATAAACAGCTTCCTGAAGAATTACAGGAGTTACCTTTATTAAATTAATTACTGCCAAAAGACCGGAGAAAATGATTGGTTACTTTAACCAGCGTTTGCGGTGTGCGATAGTTCCCAAAAACAGTTTGAGTACTTCGGAGTATCGATTTATACTAAGTGATTTGAGGAAGGTTGCCACAAGTGAGGGGTAAAGAATAGAGAGCGGCGTGGCGCATATTAAAGGCTAGAGGAGGGAACTGAATCACCTGGAGAAATGAAGTCTTATGAATTTCTCCACCTTTTGATGGGGCGTCGAACCAGCACTGTAGCGGACCGCCTCTGATGCGATAATTAGGGTGAAGCAGTGTCGAACGCGGTTAGTACTTGGATGGGTGACCACTGGGCAAGCACCGTTGTAGAGCCCGTATAGCCTGCAGCTAAACAATTTAGACTACTAGGGTGCACTTTAGACTACTAGGATGAGTAGCAGTAGCATATCACAGCTCGCAGGCATTATACCAATATAGGTATAATGTAGATATGCCGTAGTGTGCTCCCGGCGTCAGGGATTAGCCTCAGTCGCAGAATAACAAACAAAAATGTCCCTTTGATGACAAACGCCGCCCAAAACTATAGTAGTTAGATTGATACTGCTCTTAAACGGTGAACTAATCATTTTTATAATCTCTTAACGATATAAAATAATACGTGATTATCAGAAAGCAATGTTTTAATGTTATATGAAGAATTTTCCCTTTCCCTTCCAGAAAAACTGCGTAAATATCATATTTGATAATATATTATACAACATGAATCTATTTTCTGTTAGTCTGGATAGACAATATTGGAAACATTGTTGAAAATAATCGTAGTGCATCCTTTTTGGACGTCGACCTACGTATTGTGTGGTTTGTGGTTTTAGTAACATTGTAAATCAGTCCAGTGGAATGCCTAGACCTCGTTAATTATTGATTTCCCAGACCCCGAATGAAACTATATCTTTGGGCAGTGAAACACAATACGTCATATACACTGTAAAAATAATTAATTTATAATGATTAATATAATTGTACTTCCACTTCTGCCTCGTATTTTTTTTGTGTATTCTGAACGTGGTCATTAAATCCTTTTAAAAAGTTTCCTTCCTCTCGGATCGAAGGAAACTCCATTATGTTCTAGCTTTCAAGAAGGATTTTGATGACTTCTCTTTTCTGACTAGACTACTAAAATTCCAAAACAAATTGTAACAAATGTTCGGGATTTACAATGATTAATTGTTGGTAATTTACTTTTTTTTGTTCGCTAAAGTTGGCAATAATTGTATTTACAAATTCTTCAGTAGCATGGAACGTTAAAAACATCATTAATTTTTTTTTCATCGACTTACACAAACAAAAATAGGCGAAACTTTGACAAAATGTATGTGCATTTTCTAGTTTCGATTTTATTTGTATCTATCTATATTTTTGTTTCGTCTTAATAGATGTATTAAGAAACTTTTCGAGTATTTTGCTTTGAAATTACTTTAGAGTTCAATTTCAAATAGCCAGGAGCCGAAATCGATAAATGCCATTTACGGAGGTAACCTATCTTATCACGAAAATTGAAATATGCAAATATCTTTAAAAATATTAAATCAACAACGTACTGCAGTGTAAAAATAATCCGTGGTGCATTTTGACATACAGATGGTGCGATTTTCGCATAGTACCAGTAACATTTTTATTAAAGACTTTAGAAAATTTTAATAGTCAATTTTGGTGTGTACGGTGTCGAATTAACTCTTTAACTTTAGACTTTAGGACATTTTTATAATCATTTTCGGAATCTACGGGGTCAAATTAGTGGATTCCCATATATAAAAGGGTCTGAAAAGACTTAATTCCGATTTTGAAAATTCGAAAATGGGTACCTATACGCGGTTACCAATAGTACACCCGCATAGTAAAAAAATCGTAGAATTTATAATAATGAGAATTTTGAGCTGGAATTTGAAATCCATACTCTCAAATGATGGAAAAATATGGAAAAAAATCAACAAAGGGGTATCTATGATATTTTGTATGCAGGGGTAACCTAAAGTGAAGAGTAAGCATTTTCGAAAAATTTTACTTTTTAACCTTAGACTTTAGGACATTTTTATAATCATTTTCGGTATCTACGGGGTCAAATTGGTGGATTTCCATATATAAAAGTGTTTGAAAAGACTTAATTCCGATTTTGAAAATTCGAAAATGGGTATACGCGATGACCAATAGTACACAACGCCTTCTAAAAAAATCGTAGAATTTATAATAATAAGAATTTTGAGCTGAAATTTGAAATCCATACTCTCCAATGATGGAAAAATATCAACAAAGGGGTATCTATGATATTTTGCATACAGGGGTGCCCGAAAGTGAAGAGTAAAAATTTTCGAAAAATTTTACTTTTTACCCTTAGATTTTAGGACATTTTTATAATCATTTTCGGAATTTACGAGGTCAAATTAGTGGATTCCCATATATAAAAGGGTCTGAAAAGACTTAATTCCGATTTTGAAAATTCGAAAATGGGTATACGCGATGACCAACACAACGCCTTCTAAAAACATCGTAGAATTTATAATAATAAGAATTTTGAGCTGAAATTTGAAATCCATACTCTCAAATGATGGAAAAATATGGAAAAAAAATGAACGAAGACGTATCTGTGATATTTTGCATACAGGGGTAGCCGAAAGTAAAGAGTAAAAATTTAAAAAAAATCTAACTTCTCACCCTTAGACTTAAGGACATTTTTATAAGCATTTTCGGAATATACGGGGTCAAATTAGTGGATTTCCATATATAAAAGTGTCTGAAAAGACATAATTCCGATTTTGAAAATTCGAAAATGGGTATACGCGATGACCAATAGTAGACACGCCTACTAAAAAAAATCGTAGAATTCATAATAATAAGCATTTTGAGCTAAAATTGAAAATCCATACTCTCAAATGATTAAAAAATATGAGAAAAAATCAACGAGGACGTATCTATAATATTTTGTATACAGAGGTAACCGAAAGTGAAGAGTATTAATTTTCAAAAATTTTTACTTTTTCCCCTTAGACTTTAGGACATTTTTATAATCATTTTCGGAATTTAAGAGGTCAAATTAGTGGATTTATATATATAAAAGTGTCTGAAAAGACTTAATTCCGATTTTGAAAATTCGAAAATGGGTATACGCGTTGACCAATAGTACACACGCCTTCTAAAAAAATCGTAGAATTTATAATAATTAGCATTTTGAGCTGAAATTTGAAATCCACACTCTCAAATAATGGAAAAATATGGAAAAAAATCGAAAAAGGGGTATCTATCATATTTTGCATACAGGGGTGCCCGAAAGTGAAGAGTAAAAATTTTCGAAAAATTTTACTTTTTACCCTTAGATTTTAGGACATTTTTATAATCATTTTCGGAATTTAAGAGGTCAAATTAGTGGATTTATATATATAAAAGTGTCTGAAAAGACTTAATTCCGATTTTGAAAATTCGAAAATGGGTATACGCGTTGACCAATAGTACACACGCCTTCTAAAAAAATCGTAGAATTTATAATAATTAGCATTTTGAGCTGAAATTTGAAATCCACACTCTCAAATAATGGAAAAATATGGAAAAAAATCGAAAAAGGGGTATCTATCATATTTTGCATACAGGGGTGCCCGAAAGTGAAGAGTAAAAATTTTCGAAAAATTTTACTTTTTACCCTTAGACTTTAGGACATTTTTATAATCATTTTCGAAATTTAAGAGGTCAAATTAGTGGATTTCCATATATGAAAGTGTCTGAAAAGACTTAATTCCGATTTCGAAAATTCGAAAATGGGTATACGCGTTGACCAATAGTACACACGCCTTCTAAAAAAATCGTAGAATTCATAATAATAACATTTTTGAGCTGAAATTTGAAATTGTTACTTTCAAATAATGGAAAAATATGGAAAAAATCAACAAAGGGTATCTATGATATTTTGCATACAGGGGTGCCCGAAAGTGACGAGTAAAAATTATCGAAAAATTTTACTGTTCACCCTTAGACTTTAGGACATTTTTATAATCATTTTCGGAATCTACGGGGTCGAATTAGTGTATTACCATATATAAAAGTGTCTGAAAAGACTTAATTTCGATTTTGAAAATTCGAAAATGGGTATACGTGATGACCAATAGTACACACGCCTTTTAAAAAAATCGTAGAATTTATAATAATAAGAATTTTGAGCTGAAATTTGAAATCCGTGCTCTCAAATGACAAAAAAAAATGTGTAAAAAAATCAGCGAAGACGTATCGATGATATTTTGCAAACAGGGGTACCCGAAAGTGAAGAGTAAAAATTACACTTTAAATTGCTTACACATCCAGTTTATCTCCAGATTTAGCCGCCAACGACTTTTTATTATTAGTTGTATCTCTTTCCATCCTATGAAATTATTGAGTGATATTGTAATTTTACCGCCTGTAACAAACTGGGGAATTTTCCGGGTGTAATTTCAATTGTTTAGATCAATTAAAATTTAACTGGTTCAACTATACTGTAATTCGGAACACACTATTTTGACAACTGAATCTAATTAACGTCAACTATCTGAATCGTTTCGGGCATTCCCACATGGAATTTCCATTCACGGGCATAACTCCACTGGATTGAATGCTATTTTTTATAACTCCCACACCAGCAAATCGTTGTCGCATATATTTAGTGTTAAATTCATTCTAATTTTATCAAAATTTGGATTTATTTTTGAAAATATTGCATCTGGTAGCAACTGCTGTTGTTCTCTTTGTGTTAGAATCAAAAAATCGCTTCATATGTTGATTTAAGATTTTCGGTGGTAATATTTTGTTTTTATTTTAATTTTCGATAATAAAAACGTTTGTGAGTGACCGAAGTTAAAGAATTAGAAAAAAAATCAACGTCACGTATATTGTTACGGGAAAAACCATCAAAAACCTTTCGAAACAATCAAAATAGCAACCCCTTAAGGACTATTAAGTTTCCGAGGACCAACTTTCGATTTTCGGACTGGTCGAAGAGAGGAGATATGAAAATAAATAACAGATCCGTAATGTTCACTATTTATCAGACCTTCGAATCTGCTTGTAACTCCAGTCGGTCTGTAATTGGACGATGCGGTCGGAATAACCAAGGACCCGATTGATTTGGAAAGTGGTGAACAGAGGTAGGACTTAGAAAATGAAGGTATTTTGTATCTGTAAATTTGTTTTTATTTTACTCGTAGAATTTTGTATTGTACACTGTCTGAGTTAACAAAAAGTGTTTGCTGAATTAAACATTTTGCGTTAGTCCTCTGCACAATTTGATTATTTGAAATAATATTTTGAATACATTGGTACTCGAAAGTGAACAGTAAAGATTTTCGAAAAAATGAACTTTTTAACCTTAGACTTTAGGACCTTAGGACAATTTAATTATTTAAAATAGTATTTTACACAATTGGCCGTATCTCGGTGTGCCCTGTAGTGGAATAAAGACCAAAACAGACCCAACTGAAACTAAGCCTTGATTAGAAAACTTTCAAACAGCCTCATGAAGTATTTACTGACTATATGGATGACCTTCGTCTCCTAATAAAGTTACATGGGGACTTTTAATTAACTTTCCTAAAAGGGAGACACAAACTTAAATTATTTTCTTGAAAACTTAAAAGTTGCCAGAAGGGTCGAAATATTTGTCATGTAAATCACACTAAACAAGTTGTTGTCTTTGTTTAATTCGTTGGGAAATCTACAGGGTGAAACCTGGAAACATTCTTCGATAGATGCCCTTGGTCAACTTTTTTGCTGGTTCAATGGTCGCACTTGAGTAACTTAAACTCTAAATAAAATGCGTACGTCTATGTCGTTAGCAGCGAAGACAAAACATTATTTCAGTTCAGCCACCTTTTTTTTATTGAGGACTGTTAGCTTAAGAAAATAAAGGAATTTTATTTCTTCAAAGGCATTCTTTACACTACAGCCAATCAGCTAATTACTACTACTTTTCACAGTTTCATTCGCTTGTAATTTCTCAAAGGACTTTAACTGCGTAGGTTCGTAAATACAGTCGAGCTTTAACTGAAATACCATGCAGGACATTTAGATTTTTCTGGTTATTTAACGGTTTCCATCTCTAGGCTAATATAAAATTCCTTTATCTGCAATCCTTTAAGTTTGTTTTCATCTTACTTTTCAGTTTTATAGATTTTATGAATGTCATGAATGTGAACTCGATTACAGCGCTACCTATCGGAGTTAATTGTGAATCTTGGCCATCCGGGTGCTTACCCAAATACAGACACAAAATTTCTTCGAATTTCTTGGCCAATTATATCAAATATAACGAAGAGTAGATGCTTCAGTTAATACAGAAGTTTCTATATATTTTGGAATTGTATACAGAGCATTTCAATAAAAACTATCCACCCCACATAATTCTGAAAGCGTCATTTTTATGAAAAAAAAAAACACGTCAAAAATCATATAAAGGGGGACATCTTTTTCCTCATATGTAGACGTTATAACTTTAACCCCTTCCCCCCTATGGTCACCACTCCCAATTTTTTAAACGGAACACCCTTCACATTATTGCATTGTTGGATTCTCCTCTACAAGAGGATTACAAAAATGTAATTGAAAAGTCAATCAGTTGGGAGTTACGGATAAATATAATTTAATAGCATTTAGTAACATTTTAATTCGTAAGAAATCAGCAAATCAATACTAGTGGGAAGAGTGGGAAGAGTATTACTCCACTCTGACTGCTTACAACAAAGATATCAAAAAGGCAAAAAGGGAGTCCTGGAGGAAATTCTGTGGTGAGGTGGAAACAACCTCAGAAACGGCTAGACTCCAGAAAATCCTTGCCAAAGATCCTATCAATCCCATAGAGAATATTTTAAAACCTAATGGATCATGCACGGAAACTGGTAGCGAGACCCTGCAGACTCTACTGTAGGCACATCTACCAGGTTAGGTTAGGTTAGGTTTTTGATGAGTGGGTCTATAAGGCCCTCCACTGCGACTCGCAAGAGTCTATTGTGGCTCACACCTATTCAGATTTCACCAAACAAATTCAGCTTCTTAACAAAGCCAATTAGTTTATTTGGTGAATGATATTTCAGGTCCGAGGGCGAGAGAGAATCCCTGCCAAACATCAGATACCTGATTCGAGCCGCGGCGGGGCAGGCACAAATTATATGCTCTGCTGATTCATCATCTTCTAGACAAAGACGGCAGGTCGGATCTTCCGACAGTCCAAGTTTTAGCATATGATGATTCAGATGACAGTGGCCTGTTAAAAGACCTGTTAGACAACGTAGGTCATGCCTGCTATAGTCTACACTTTTTTTGGAGACATTCTTCGAAGGATGTATGAAAGCCTTTGAATGAACCAATCCTGGTAAATTATGCCAGAAGTCTAAAGCTCTTCTTGCCGTCCAGGTATTCAGTGTTTGTTTGGCAAAACTTATTGCGATGCCAATTATTGGTTCTGGTCCGATAGAAACACGTACGGCACCTTCCCTTGCAAGAGAGTCTACCTTCTCGTTTCCTTCCATGCCAGAATGGCCAGGGATCCAGACCAGCAATACTTTATTGAGTTCTCCGATTGAGGAGAGTCTTCTTTGGCAGTCTAAAACCAATTTCGACGTGACACGGTGAGAGCTAAGTGCTTTCAAAGCCGCTTGGCTGTCCGAGAAAATTTTTATTGTTCTATGTATGAGATTGGCTTGCTCCAATCTCTCCACACATGAAACAATGGCGTAAATTTCCGCCTGGAATACGGTTGCATAGGATCCTAGAGAGGTTGAGATTTCTGTCCTAGGTCTGCGCCCGTATACACCTGCACCAGAGCCTGAGGGTGTTTTTTAACCGTCTGTGTACCAACAGCTGTCTGCTCTTAATAGTTCATCCTTACGGAGGACCCATTCATCTCTATTTGGAATTAGGACGGTATAAGGCAGGCCGTAGTTTACTGTTGGAGGCATTATGTCAGAGGTCATTCCCAGAATACTGCGACTTTCAGTGTCCACTAGCATTCTGCTTCGATCTGTATAAGCCTGATTTGTGCATTTAGAAATATGCATAATTCTGTAAGTTGTCCATCTAGCCTCTCTTTCCAAAAATATATGGAGAGGAGGTAGGTCCAGAAGGATTTCCATGGCTGCTGACGGTGTGAAGCTGATAGCACCAGTAATTGCCAGGCAAGCCTGTCTCTGTAAACCAGAGAGCTTTGCTTGGGCTGTTCGCTGTAAAGCTTTTGGCCACCAGGCAATAGCTCCATATGTGATCATTGGTCTAACGATCATCACATATATCCAATAGATTTGTTTGGGTCCCAAGTCCCAAGATTTTCCACAGATCCTACGACATGTCCACAAGGATAACTTATGGATAACTTTTTCCAAGTGAGCGTTCCAAGTAAGTTTCATATCTAGGATAATACCCAAATATTTTACTTCCGCTGCAAATGGAATAACCTCACCATTGTAGGAAAGTGGTGGAATATCCTTCAACTTTCTTTTCCTAGTGAAGGGAACTATTACAGTTTTACCAGGGTTAACAGACATCTGTTCCCTCTGACACCAACTGTTGACATCGTCCAACGTCTTTTGAAGGGTATTATATGCTACCCTTCCTGACTTGGTCCTTGCCAAGATGACAAGGTCGTCTGAATACGCTTGCAGTTCTACCCCTTTTCTTTCGAGAACGCTAAGCAAGTTATTCATCAAGAGTGACCATAGTAGGGGAGATAGTACTCCGCCTTGTGGGCAGCCCCTGGAAACCTTAAAGCTAATGGTCTCGTCCTGAAGAGATGTAGTGGCTGTCCTATTAGTGAGCATGGCATATATCCAACCGGTAATGGTTGGTTTGATGCCCTTTTCAGTCAAAGCTGAACCAATGGAGGTCGGTAGTGCATTGTCAAATGCTCCTTCAATGTCAAGAAATATGGCCATCGCAATCTCCTTGTTGTTAAGGGATTGTGTGATTTTCTCAACAAGGTTGTGTAATGCTAAATCTGTTGATTTGCCAGTTTGATAAGCATATTGGTGGATGCTCAGGGGGGAATTATATAAAGCTACCCGCCTGATGTAGCAATCCAGTGCTTTTTCAAGTCCTTTAAGCAGGAAAGATGTTAGGCTAATTGGTCTGACCGATTTAGGGTGTGGGTCTGTGCGGCCCACTTTCGGTATATATACCACCCTAGCCGTCAACCAACTGGGCGGTATGTAATTCCACGCCAGACTAGCTCTATACAGTTTAATGAGGATGGGTAAAAGTAATTCCAGTCCGTTTTGCAGCAGAGCTGGAAATATTCCATCCTCACCAGGAGATTTGAAAGGCTGAAAATATTTGATTGCCCATTCAACTGCTGGTGCTGTGATAACTTCCTTGGCGGCCTCCCAATCGATCTTTTTTGGCCGCCTTGCGCCTTCAAAGAGCGGAGGTCGATTGTTATCCAGAGTCAAACTTCCAGGAAAGTGATTTTTAATCAAAAGCTCTAACGTTTCTTTTCTAGAGGTCGTGAAAGTGCCATTAGGTCGCTTCATCGACCCAATCTCGGCAATCGACTCTTTAGAGAGAATCTTGTGGATTCTAGTACTACGGGGTATATCAGAAATACTCTCACAGAACTTTTTCCAAGACTCCTGCTTCGCCTTTCTGATTTCTTTATTGTAACTTGTGAGAGTAGTTCTATAAAGCTCCCAGTTGCCTGACTCTTTAGCTCGGTTAAATAGTCGTCGAACTTCTTTTCTTCGCTTTTCTAGGCATTTGTTCCACCAAGTAGAGTTGCGATTATCTCTTTTAGTCTTGAGTGGACAGTTTTCATGATAGGAGAAGATCACTGCTTCGCGAAGTTTTTCCACTGCAGTATCTATCCCATCACAACTGTTAATTGTGGTGAAATCATCCTCAATGTACAGTTGAAGGGAATTTTTAGATCCACTCCAATCAGTAGCTTTTGAGTCGCGATATTCCACTACTGGCCTCTGGCCTATTTCAATGTTGAATTGAATATGAACACGAAGGTTCAGTAGATACAGCTCAATGCTGTATCTTATTGCTCAGAAAGTTTGAGCTGATAGTTAAATCTAATACCTCTGATCTGTTTCTAGTTACAAAGGTTGGTTCGGAGCCCTTATTAATAACAGATAGCCCTTCCCCTAGTATATAATCAAAGAGTAACTCACCTCTGCGATTTATATTCGTGCTGCCCCACGATGTATGGTGTGAATTGGCGTCACAGCCCATAACTAACTGAAGTCTGTTCTTCTTGGTATAGTCGATTAATCGCCGTATAGCAAGAGGGGGTACAGTATCCATGTCTCCTGGGAAGTATGCAGAGCAGGCGACTATGTTTGTCATACCATTCTTCTCCGGTGAGTACATCTGGATGGCTACTACATATGGAGTGCAAAAGCCTGTAAGCAAAAAATAATTAATATTTTTCCTGATGAGTAGACATGCTCTAGGTTTCACCCCAGGGCAGACTATTACCTCACCAGGAATATTGCTGAGACCGGTTACTCGGTCTGTGTTTCCTGTCCATGGTTCTTGCAGGAAGGCAAGATCGATTAATTCGTCCTTGAACCTTTTGCCAAGGATATAAGAAGTGGCCTTGGCATGCCGTAAGTTGGCCTGTAAACAATTGAATGTGGCAGAGTGTTGAGTGCCGCAGGCAAACTTATATCTCCTCAAATATTGGAAGGATCAGTCGGTGGGTCAATTAAGACGCCACCATCTGCTCCTGCCAATGATGAGGCTGTGTTTGGTGCAGACGACGAGGTTTGATCATCTTTCGTCGCCGGCCCAGCTGGTTTTTTTGGTGCCTTTGTCGAGGCCATGACGGTCTTCGATTTCAGAACACCAGGTCCAGTCTCTTTTGCCGGTTTCCTAGAAGAGACGATAGCCGTCTTCATCTTGGGAAATCCAGCTTTCCCAGCTTTTGGTTGGCTGGTGCCTTGGCTACGTGCCGGCGGTGCACTACCCTTAAGCTTGTGAGGAGTTTTGGTTCTCCTCACTGCCGCAGGGAGTTTTACGCTCGGCCCCGGGCCGTGGATTTTGTCAGATCCTTTCGAGGGACCCGGTTTTGCTGCCTGTTGGGAGGAAGACCGGGTTTTAGGGCGGAAAACAACCTGCCCAAAACCCAGGTAAGGTTTAAAACCCACCCTCTCCAGCTCGGCCATAGATCCATCGTCAATGGCGAAGGTCCATGTTTGGCCAGGGCCTGTAACTTCCTTGTGTAGAATAGTCCACTCCAAGGTTAACAGACCATGGTTCATTTTCCTCAGCCTAGTGAGGACCTGTTCAGAGGTTAGTCTACGACTACCCTCATCAGGTATGTAAGCCACACAGATGTGTGGCTTTGGAGGTTGGTCACCCAAGACGCATCTCAGGGAGGCACCATCCCATGGTTGCAGGGTATTGACTACTGCAGTCAACCACGAAACACTCTCTTGATCTACACAGGTAACCTGCAGCCATCCAGGCCGGAATGTACAGCTCTGGAACTGCACTTGTGGACCACCTTCCGGAATATCCTCTACAGCGGCCATAATAGCGTACTGAAGAGATTCCAGTTGGTTGGTCGTTATGGAGGTTGTCGGATGTTCAAGGTGTAATATTCTCACCAGACTCTGTAGAAATAGGAACGGAGCTATCCGTCAGGCCTCCAACTCCCCTGGCTCGTGCGAGGAAAAAGGATTGGAGTGCGGCTAATAAAATAATAACCCAGCTCAAATTGAACTGGGCTATGAACTCGGTTGAGCCATACAAAGCTCCTTGACCAGATGGTATAATCCCAGCGCATCTGCAGCAGGGCAAATACAACTATCTTCACTACGTTGTAAACTCTTCAGAGCATCACTAGCAACTGGATACATTCCAACTGCTTGGAAAAGAGCCCGAGTCGTCTTTATTCCCGTTCGACCATATACCTCCTTTGACTCCATGATAGCTGCTGTTACAGATCCAAAGGAGGATTTCTCCAAGAAGCACCTAGTGAAAAGACTGTTAGGCCCGATAAGAGCAATAAAACCTAAGGGCTGAGGTGCCGAGGACTCCAAGCCTCTGACTGGTGGTGCCGAACTAATCAATCAATCAATCAATCAATCCTCTTGTAGAGGAGAATCCAAAAATGCAATAATGTATAGGGTGTTCCATTTAAAAAATTGGGAGTGGTGACCATAGGGAGGAGGGGGTTAAAGTTATAACGTCTACATATGAGCAAAAAGTCGTCTCCCTTTATATGATTTTTGATGTTTTTTTTTCACTTTTTAATAAAAGTGACGCCTTCAGAATTATGTGAGGTGGATAGTTTTCGTTGAAATGCTCTGTATAATCTATAATCACATTTTTGACAGGAAATACTTTTGTGCTTCCAATATGTTCACATCGTTAGCGTGAAACCCCTTATCTAAATTGAACTAATCCTTTCTACTCGTATCCCTAAATCACTTTTATTATTTTAAGGATCTGCAAATAATCCCGCCTCTTTTATCTACAAATAACGGCTATTGTATTAAAAACAAAAATCTAGTAGGCTTTGTGTAGATTGCTTAACAAAGTATGCGAGAATAATTGATCTATATTTTCTAGAAGAGTGATTGGCTCCTTTCAGGATTAGGCAGTGTGCGGCAGCAATTACAGTATAACCGACGTGTATGCGTTTATTCATCCGGATGATGTCTTAAAAGCGTAGAAACCTTCCGAGGGAAATTTATAGGTTATATATTTAACAAAGACGAAGATATATATATATTTAGTGGAATATTTATCTAAATTCTTTTCTTTAAAAAAAATATCGTCTGATTTTATGTGTTTTTCCTTCTCGGAACATTTATTTAAAAAATCTATTTTACGACATAACACAACTACTCTCCGGTGCTACACGCCCCGGCGAGTATTGAATTACATTTTATCGGAAAACGGGTTTCTTTAGGTTTGGAATTGCAGATGTTGAAGAAAAATTTAAACTTCGCGCCACTAGCGTCACAGACATAAGCAAAAAATTCAAATTTCGCAACAGTAGTGCCATCTAGCTGATGTTGCTCGAACTATCTGCCTAAATGCAAACTAACGTCACTTAACGACACTAGCGCCAAAGTTTCACCAAAGATTACAAAATATATATAAGATAGTTCACATGAAGGCGGTCTGATTCTTCTTAGCGTTTTAAACGATCGCCGCACTCATAAATCATATTTACGGCTCCCCTTTGTTGTAAATAACGACACCGCTAGGTACCAGGGAATTAGAAGAGTATATTTTATTCCAAGCTATACAGGGGTAACTTGAGAAATATATATTCAAAGTAATGGGATGATTTATTAAAGGTTTTTTTTATATAATGTTTTTAAATGTTAATTATTTCGAAAAAAGTTCAGGTGAAAAATACATTAAAATTTTTAAAATGAATCAATTGATAGATTTTATTCAACATTTTAGTGATTTTGTGATGCTTATTGATGATCTAGCGGTTATTTATACAGAATATCACAAATTAAATTATACATACTTATTGGCCACCAGAATAATAGGACCACTAAAACAATTTTGATCTTTAAATTAGACACTCCGTATTTTTTAGATTCACAAGGTTAAAACAGTAAAAACATATTATGCAGCTGCAGGATATATTTATTAATAAATTAGATATGTGAATTTTCAAATTTCTATGAATACCCAGTATCTATAAGTACTGAATAACTAACTAATTTATTATTATCAAATATCTTTGTTACAATAGTTTAAAAAAGTTGAATTCCGTATTTGATAATAACTAATTTAATACCCACCTCTCAACGTCTTTGGGACAACGATAAAAGGGTATTTCTGGTGTTCCCACCTTGCTGGAACAACCAATCACAGCACAACACACAGGCATTTTAAAACCACAATTATAATATTATTAATGTTACTTTTGGAAGACAGGAGTTAAAATAATGCGAACAAGAAATTTTACTTCCGGAACGTTTCCCGAAAAACTAAATGAAATACTTCTACAAAGTTTCTAGAGATTGTAGGCACATTTCTGGCCCTTAATTGCTTCTCTATATTTTTATCATTGTTTACATTATAAGTACTTAAAATCAAGACTGCATTCAGAATTCGTGGGAAAGTGATAAACTACCATTTATTATGTATACAACTAAGACTATTAACAAATATCACAAAATATTTATTTTATAAGTTTTGCTATTGAAGAGGAAAATATGAATATTATTTTTTCCTTATTGCAATAATTAATTAATAAATTTAAAATATCTATAAAACATAAACACGAACAACGAATTCTAAAATACCAGCGCTCGATAGGCGACAACCCGTATAATATGCAAAATTAAATGCAAGTAAGGATTTAGCGACATACTGTAGCATGGCGCCAACCCGTAAGTCACCAGACAGTAACCAGCGGTATGAATCCTTTGATCGATAGAATTCGTACGGGTGAACAATCTTATATATATTTTGTAATCTTTGGTTTCACCTAGAGAATGTTTTTTGAATTTTGAACACATTTTTTCCCATTATTATTTAAACGGCTTTGTCAGTCTTCCTATCTTTGCTATGCTTATAAAGAAATTGATAAAATTATCCTTTAAAACATCCCATTTCCTACGCCTCTAAAATCAATCCGACCGAAAGAGAATTACCCCCATTCATACAGAGATATTTGGTTTTGGTTGTATGCATGTGTGGAGATGCGCACGAATATGATAACCACATTTGTCTACTAAGAAGCGACTAGAGAGTCGAAGATCCGTTGGTGATTTCAACCCTTAACTAATTGGAACATGAATATTTCGTTAATAAACCCTTTAAGGCGCATTTACAGCTGCCACAAAGTATCTTAATGGGATTATTGTGTCTTTACCAATTTTTTAGATGATAATAATCTGTCAACTGAATATTTAAAATATAGTAAAATCAGTGGAGTACCATAACTTTAGAATTACACCCCTTCAACCCAAACTTACATTGTTCTATCATACCAAGGATTAATAGGAAAGACAGAATCATCATAAGAAGGTTAAAAATTGGACACATTCGCCTCAGTCACGACTATATGTTTGCGAATTATGTCGCAAGTCCCACCAACTATCTGTAGAACATATTTTAAATCATTGTGGTTATTATAGTATTGTTCGGCATCATCACAAGGTCAGTTGTACTCCTAAAGATGTACCAAGTCTACCCTATAATTTTAGTTCAATAATAAGTTTCATAAAAGACTGTAACATTTATTTGTATATGAAATTTTTATCATTAATGTACCTGTGTCAATGACCATCGATGTCTAGATATGTAAATGGTGTTGATAGATGTACTTGCAACTTCCATATACAAAATAACCAAAAAAAGCATGGCACTGCTTAGTTTTGGTGGTATCTGCTGTTGCTATTCTTCGTTTTGAATGGAATAATCCATACAAATTTTGGTTCCAAGCAAAGTCCAAGGCCAGGATTGCAACTTATTTTTATACATTCATTCGTTTGGGTTGTGCTCAACAGGGCAGGTACTTGAACTAAGTATTTGTACCATTTCCCGTATATTCTACTTCCATTCCAGAAGCTTCGTATCTTCTACAGATTTCGAAAATCCCTTTCTTATACAAGTACGACAAGGAAAATATGAGCAAAACTACGTGAAAGAGAGAGAAGACTTGTTAGCCCAGCGATCAGTCCCCTCTACCAAAACAGTTGGGCGTGTGTTCATCGCTCCACTAGTTCAACCGCTGTTGCCAGAAGCTCAGATTAATTTGTAAAAATGATATTTTGGTCACGTTATCGTTAACTTTTTTTCGAGCTCATACACTATCAGGTAAAATTAAACACCTTCATCCGGCAACAGTGTCCTTTACATAGAGAACTCACATTTAAACGTATGTGATCTTTTCACTACAGAGCTTGGTTGTTAGCGCACGCCGTTGTATTTGAAATTAAAACATTTTACAATGTCCACATTAAAATACGAAACCTGCGAAAAAGTGCAAATTATAAAATGGTATTTTGGAGGTCATTCGGCTGATGCAATAGTTAATTTGTTCATTGTGGCATTTGAAAATCGCCCAATTCCTTCACGAACAACAATTTTGAACATAATTAATAATTTCGAAAAAAATGGATGTGTTTCAAACTGTAGAAAATGCCAAGCTCCGGAAGATCCAATCGAATGTCCGATAAACGACGAAAGGCAAACTAGAGAATTGAATGTTTGTTTAGCGGTTGAAACAGGACAACCATGTTCATCAAGACAAATTGCTGAAGAGGTCAACATGGATAAGAGAACTGTACAGAATATTTTAAAACGGAACGGGTACCATTGTTACAAGGTTCAGACAAAGCAGGAAATTTTTCCCGAGGACAATATTAGACGAATGGATTTCTGAGAAGAAATGATGGAACGTCAAAATGATGACGAGAACTTTTTAAAAAATATTTATTTACGGATGAGTCAACCTTTTCATTACATCAAAAACACAATCCATCCGTCACAAGAGATTGGTCTCGGGAAAATAAACATCTAAGCATTCCAATCCGAACACAGTATCCGCAGAAGCTAAATGTTTGGACGGGTATTTTAGGTGACCACATTATAGGTCCTTTTTTTATTGAGAGGAACTTAAATTCCGCCAAATATTTAGAGTTATTACAAAATCATGTAATTCCTGCAGTTCTCCTTATACCCGATGTTGATCTCAACAGAATTTGGTTTCAACAAGATGGTTGTCCAGTCCATAATTCAAGGATAGTAATGGAATTTTCAAGGTTTACATTCCCCGACAGAATTATTAGTACTAATGGTACAATTAAATGGCCTCCAAGATCACCTGAACTAGCTCCAAATGATTTTTTTCTTTGGGGATTTTTGAAAAGTAGCATTTATCAACATGAATTTGAAAGAGCTAATAATTTAAATGAATTGAGGGTGAAAATACAGCACGTTTGTGCTAGCATTACACCAAATAATCTTAGAGATATGAGATCAAATCTTTATGACAGATTTGGTTATTGCCTGGCACAGCAAAGTGGTTTATTTGAGCACTTAATTCATTAAAATTATGTTTACCTTTAGAACGGATTTTTAGTTTAATTTTTTCAAGAAGTTCATATTTTATGTTTAGAATAAGTACCTACTAATTTATTAATGGAATCGATCTTTAGTTTTTTATACCCAATTACTCTATTATTTTTATCTCAAGAATAAATGTTTTATTTTCAAGTTACAATGGCTAAAATGATATCCTATTGTAGTTAGAAATTAATTGTCAGCTTGGTCGGAAACGATCAAGTTGACAAAAATGAATTTTAAGATGTACAGGTTACGTAATAACGAGTGTATTTTTTTATTTCTTTTACAACCTCACTCCTTCCATGTTGGGAAACTACTGAACCAGAGTGAACGTACTCACAGAGTGGGGAGTCAGTCTCTGCTGCAGCGTTGCCAGTTTAGAATGTTTGGTACTTTCTAAGTAATAAATAACTTATTTTGCATTTGACTTTTAACACCGGATAACGGTGTATTTAGTGGGAGAAAATCGAGATTGGTAATATTGACTTTTGAAAAATAAATGAGATCAACACAAATAAGAAAAGAATAATGGAGTTCAAGAAAAAATTTGGACTAATTACAATATGCAATAAATAAAATCCGTACACTGCTTTCGATTTAACAATTATTGGTATTTAACATTGTTGCCGCTTGAAATGCCGTTGAAAATTTTAAAACAACGATAGACAAAAATTAGGAATAATTTTTACAGATAAGTACATTTGGCAACACAACAGTTAAAATAAATAGGAGGGGACTGAATACACGCCCAACAGCTTCTCTCTTTTTCACGTAGTTTTGCTCATATTTTCCTTGTCGTACTTGTATAAGTCGCAGCGTAAGAAAGGGATTTTCGCAATCTGTATATAGTTTGACTGAGGAGGACTTGAGTAGTTGCAATGATTGTAATTGGTCCGCCATTTCATTACTTGCAATCCCCTCATGTCCAAGCACGTGGCTTCTCGAATATTCGAGGAGAATCGATCCAGATTGGACCGAAAACAGTCACACCCATCTTCCTGTATAAAAAATATTATATTTTCAACATAAAATGGCACAATGTAGAGCGTTATTATAGTTTTATTCATAACGAGGTCTATTGATGTACGAGGATAATAATTATATGGATGTTCAGTTATCATTACCCTGTTTTGTTGTGACATTCTGTCAACCTTGACCCATTATTGATAGTTACTTAATTACGGCCTTAACCGTTTAGTACACGAGTGTTGAATGATGCATCTAGGTCAATATGTTTACAGCAAATCGGGAGAGAAAGGATTGAGGTCGGAGATTACAGGATACTGAATCCTGGCAGGCGCGTTCGTCTTACGCCTACGATGTTTTTTTTTAATTCAAAATAAATACGAATAGACAAGTAATTTTTTATTATCAGTAAAATATAGTGGATGAAATTAAGGGTAGATATACAAAGTTGAAAATAATTTTCAGATTTTTCTCGAGGCCACTTTTGTTATAATTTTTTTTCCGCAGCTGATTAAGTGAGGTATCCCGCTGTATCTCAGAAACTTATTTTCAAGTTTTCTACTCCACCGCTAGAGGGGTAGTTCACAATAATAACACAAAAACATCATTTTTCTATAATAAATATACCGTTATAGTAACACAAAATTTAAATATTCGTAATCATTAGATCATTTTACGTAAGTTTGCTCTAGTACTTTTTCCTCTATCTTGTAAAATAACTGGTAGGGGTGAGTGGGAAAGCTGACTCAATAAAACTGTTGTTTCGCTTTATTGATTTTGACAAACAAACAATCAATTGTTCTGTCTAGCTATTTTTTCTCGTATCTTCGCTTACAAAATAGATATTGAGATGCGGTTTTTACCATTTTTTTGAAATTCCATCCTCTTTCAAGTAAACGCTTAAAAATATAGCATCGCATTTGAAGATTCCCAAAAAATTTGAAAATAAGACAATTGTTAAATCACCGCCACCTAGCGACTGTTAAACCCATTGGAATAAAACGATGATATGATATTTTATTGGGGATTAAATTCCCTTTCAAATGATACTAAGTTTGTCAAAATCCTTGAAGCAGAACAAAAGTTATAACAGTTTCATTGAGTCAGCTTTCCCACTCACCCTTACCAGTTATTTTACAAGATAGAGGAAAAAGTAGTGGAGCAAACTTACGTAAAATGATCTAGTGATTACGAATATTTAAATTTTGTGGTACTATAACGGTATATTTATTATAGAAAAATGATGTTTTTGTGATATTATTGTGAGCTACGCCCTCTAGCGGTGGAGTAGGAAACTTGAAAATATGTCCAGCAGTTTCTGGTATGCGAGTTTGTAATACAGATTGTTTCTCTAAGATATACGATAAATAGTTTCTGAGATACAGCGGGTTACCTCTCTCAATCAGTCATCCGGGACTTTAAAAAGTTTCTGATATGTCACAGAGCCATTTTTATTGGGACACCCAATACTTATATTTGTTTGTTCCGCCCATAAATATTTTGCGACTCAAACCCGGGTTTCTTGGGCTTCTAGGTTAATACACCGCTGAAGGCACAAATTTTATATATTTTATAGCCCCTCTATCATCTCAATTTTTATTGCGAACTTCTGGGTAGGGTTGCGCGATACACTTGAAAGTATCGATGTTAGGTATCGATACGGGTCCGAACGAAAAGTATCGATACAGTAGAATATCTAATGTTAATGTATCGATACCCAAAGTATCGATACGTTAACGATCAGAGATTTTACGGCTGCAAGCGGTTCTATTCAAAAAGCAAAATGTGGTGATGAAATAATTCAAATAACAAAAAAACTATCAAAAGATATTTTTAATAACTAAAAATTATAAATAAACAACGAAAATTACTCTATATATTTGCGCTTGTTGGTAGATAACGCCACTCGCCGCTACCACTAAAAATCCCGGATCGCAAGGTATCGATACAGTACAAATGTATCGATACTTGGAATGTATCGAAAAGCATGGTATCGTTACGAAATATCGAATATTGGAAGTAAAAGTATCGATACACTGGAATATCGGATCGTATCGCGCATCCCTACTTCTGGGACACTCTGTATTTCTGTGTTAAGTTGCAATTTTTAGATAGTTTTTCCCTGGCAGATAATCTACAGTTGTTTTCTTTTTGAAAGTTTAGACAAAGGATAATATTGTCGGGTTGAAAAAGCTCATAAAATGAACAATGGCAGTTTTCTCTAAAAGGTTCATTAAATATTGTGTGTCTCAATTGCAGAAACTATTCGATGCACGCGAAGGTATCTGTAAGATTTGTCGTAGTCTTCAAGGATAGTAAAGGATAATGCTCAATATTTTATTGCCCCCATTTCGGGAAAATGCAGGAGTTTTATTCAAAGAGAAAAATATAAAAAGGTAACGTGGCGTTTATTTATATAATATACACAAAAATTAGGAGATTTCACAAAATTGGATTTATGTTGAAAATTATTAACTGTTTCGAATTTACTGTTTGGACCCTTACTTTGTGGAATCTACTCATATTAATGTTCTAATTAATTCCACTATTTAATGAAAAAATTTATGAAAATTCTAAAACATTATTGATAATTATTTCCATATTTGCATATCATCGTCAGAATGACAGAAGTTACATTTTATGTAATGCCTTGCTTCTTAGCATAAATATGTAGTAGTACTTCTAGTACTGTGTTAGGTGTTAATGAATGTTTGGTGTCAAGTAGATGTTTAGCCTAATGGGATCTATCAGGTTGTTTTAATCTGTGTGTTCATTGTGTCTTATTTTGAAAATTTCGAATTGTTTGACCAATATAGACAGCAAGGTTTTGTCTGTAATATATTAAATGTTTACTTGCTTATCTAACTGGTTTTTTTTGTTGATAGGTTTTTTTTATTGATTTTATCTGCATCAACCACTAAGGGTTATTGGCAGTGGTACGTTATTGATTACTAACATGGATTTTTAAATTAAATTTGTGAGTACATATTTGTGTCTTTTAGAAACTTAGTAACATTTTCAACTAGGATTTTCAACAAGGAGCACTGAGATGTAAATATTTGTCTTTCATTGATGTATTTAGGACATTCCACTGAAAAATGCTGGACACTAAACTGGACGTTGCACACTTCACATCTTGGAGGATGGTTTCCGTTGAGTAGGTACTCATGGGTGCATCTTGTGTGACCTATTCTTAATCGAGTGAGAATGGTTTGTATTCTCCTCGAAGTTGGTAGACATGTCCATGCTTTGACTGCCCTTAATTTAGTTTGTGACGCTGTCCATTTACATTGCCAGGAACTACGGATTGTCTCCTTGAGGTTCGCTTTCATGTCCGTTGCTGGCACTGGATGTTTTGTAGTTGGTTTGGAGACATTTTCTGAATATTCTCTGGCGATTTCATCAGCACGTTCGTTTCCAGGTATACCCACGTGAGAGGGTACTCAAAAAAAATCTATTGTTTTTCCTAAGGTGTGAAGTTTTTGTAGATGTTCTTTGATTTGTAACACTAAAGGGTTAGCTGGATACCATTGCTTCGTGTTGTCTATTATATTGGAGGAATCTGTTATCAGTATTTTTTGGGTTGGGCTTTCTATAGAGTATATTAGGGCCTTAGCCACTGCGTATAATTCTGCCGAATAAACTGTGAATTCTTCTGGTAATCTATAACCCATATTTCCGTTACTTGTTACTACTGCTGCGGAGGTACCTCTGTCCGTTTTTGATCCGTCGGTGTATATATGCTCATATTCTTGGTAACTGCTCAAGATGGTTAGGAAATTGTTTATAATCAACTGTCTAGGGTATTCATGTTTGCTCAACTTCAAAAGTTGAGTATTACAGTTTGGTAAATGCGACAGCCAAGGGGGGGAGGGGGGGTGAATTGTTGCTACGTTGGGGCATTACTGGTGGGAATGAGAGATGGTATCTTGAACAGATTCTTTTGCTTGCCGATGCATAGATAATTGATCCATAATCTATGCGTGATCTTATGAAACTGCCATATATGTGTAGCAGAGTTTTTCGATCGCTTCCCCAATTGACGTTCGATGGCATTTTTAGCATGTTCATTCCTGGAAGACATGATGCTTTTAGTTGTTCCACATGGAATTTCCAGTTTAGTTTCTTGTCAAAGTGCATCCCTAAGTATTTGACTTTATCAACATTTGGTATTTTTTGGTTGTTTATAGTCAAGGTGAGGTCTTGGTGGATTGATGTTTGACGAGTGAATTTGATGCTTCTAGTTTTTTTGGGGTGACAACTGCCATCCACTGTCGGATAGCTTCTTAGAAATTTCATTAATAGCTGCTTGCATATTGTTCTCAATTGTTTTCATATTTTTACCCCTAGTGTATATAACCATATCATCGGCATAAGCACTTACATATACTGCAGATTTCATTTCCTGCACTATATCATTAATAGCTACAAGAAATAAGGTTACGCTTAATACCGATCCTTGTGGAGTTCCGTTGGTTTGGATGTGGTTTCCAGAGAGTGATCCATTTACTCTCACTTTGAACTGTCTTGTACTGAGAAAGTTTTTAACAAAGCACAGAATATTTCCACCTACGCCTTTTTCTGTCATCCATCTTAGTATACCATGTCTCCAGGCAATATCGTACGCTTTATTGATATCAAAAAATGTAGACCGGTGCTTCCTGAAACCATTTTGTGCGTTGGATAAACAATCGTTTTTCTCTATGAACCACATTAGCCTCCTGTTTACGATTGATTCAAGCAGTTTGCACATTGTATTCGTTAGAGCTATGGGACGGTATGAATCTGGGTTTGACTTTGATTTATTGGGTTTCATAATCGGTATTATTGTTGCTTTGGACCAGGAAGATGGAAAAGTGTTTTCCGTGAATATGAGGTTATATATTGCCAATAAATATTCTTTTGCTCTATCAGGTAGATTTTGAATGAAAGCAAATGGTATGTCATCGGGACCTGGAGATGAATTTTTGCAGTTGGATAAAGCGTTTTCGAATTCCCCTGATGTAATTTTGACATTTAAAGGTGAACTTTGTGTATTAACATCTGGTGGTTCTTTCTGGATCGTATGCTCACACTCTATCTTCTGTTTGAGGTCTCTAAACGAATTTGGGTAATTTTCGTCACTACTGTTTTTTTCGTAAAAAGAAGCTAGTATGTCTGCTATTTCTCTAGGGTTGGTTTTTGTTTGGTTTTCGTATACAATGTGGTTGATGTGGAGGGTACCTGAATTATTACCTTTTATGCTTCGTATTTTTCCCCAAATTATGCTGTGAGGAGTTGAACTGTTCATAGAAGATACAAAATTATTCCAGGATTCTTTTCTACTTTTTTTCATTACCCATCTAGCTTTGGCTCGTAATTCTTGGAATTGTACCCGGTTTTCCTCATTTCTATGTCTTTTATAGCGGTTGAATGCATGTTTTGACGCTTTCGTGGCAGTGTCGCATTCAGTGTTCTTCTTGTTGGTGTTGTTTTTCCAATAACATCATTCGCTACATTTATGATTGTGTTTGTGAATGATTTCACAATATTTTCAACGTTGCCTTCTAGCTTACATTCATCAATTTTGTCTTCTATGTGATTGGCATACCTCTCCCAGTTTGCGTGTTTAAGACTCCATTTTAAGTTTAAGACAAGTTGTTTTCTATTGTATATTGAATAATTTTACATCAGTTATTGTTTCTACTTCATTCAGTCAACTGTGAATTGAAATTTAGTATTTTGTTTTGAATGATGCATAGACGTAAACTTGGTGCGGATGAAGTTAGTGAGGCCACCGTACACTAACTAACGACAAGTAAATTCACTTCGTCGATTCAGCGGTTACCGAAAATTTACTTACACTCACTAAATATTATAGTGACTTATTTGATTGCAAAATGCCTAGAGTGGTGTATTGTCGCAGTAAACTGAAAGAGAGACCGTTTTTTAGATGCCCAAATGACAAAATTAGGTAAGAGAAGAAGTAATAAAATGTTTTGGGTTTTAAAGGAAACCACCGATATGCCAATATAACGATGGAACAATGTTATAATAGGATAAGAATTTGTAATTTGCTGTATGATTATTATATTCTGGTTGATATTCATTAGAAGCTTGTTCGATTATACCCGAGTTTGATTTAAAAGACTACATTTGTCATGTTCGTTTTTAAATTTTATTTTAATATTCCTGTATTATACACAAATGTGCAATGGAAGATGTGGGTTCAAATAATGGTCACTGTAAATCAGTACATACACGTATTTAACCACACGTCTGTCTCTCGTACGGCGCCAGAGAAACGATGTACCAAAAATTTCAAACGTTCCGACGCAGGTGAGTTTACTTGTCGTTAGTTAGTGTACGGTGGTAAGCCTATCGGCACCGTACATAGACAAGAATAGTATGTTCAGTCTAAGATCCTGCCAGCGCAATGTCTATCTCACTCGGTCCCCGATGCTACTCTTTTCAGGATCTTGAAGCTCCCTATCAAGCGATAGACAGATACCGTGTGTCTTTTGTAGTTTGAAGGTACGAGCGGAGTTAGTAGTATACAGGCTGGACTTTCTTTGCAGTGAATTATTTAATTATTAGATATCGAAGAATAAATATATTATTCAAACGATTTACAACAAAGTTTCAAAAATAGTGACCGTTCAACGAAGAAGAATCAACTACTTCCCGGGATATTTGCCCCGACAGACATTGAATTACACTTCTAAAGTAAACGGGGTTGGTACGATATACAAGATTTAACCAACTGCAATAAGAAGAGACAACATAACTTGCAGACCGGTTTCAGCGTGTTTGGGCCTCATCAGTACAAGGTATATGTTATCGTCCGAGAGTTAATCCCGGACTGAATATGACTCTAAAATCACAATTAATACGTCTTCCAGTAAGGGAAATGTAAAAGTTGTGACCATAGCGACATATTCATCTCCAACGACAATTTTACAGGAAACTGTAATATTACTTGATTATTTAATTATTATTACGGGATATTTATTGAAAATAAAAAGCCACGAATGTGTTGTGTGGACGGTTGTAGGAGTAGAGTTGGAGCACAAATATTTTTCTTCAGATTTCCCACGGATGAAATATACTCTGTCGAGCCAAGCAACGGAGTGTTCCAAAACAGTATCATGCATAGTGCACGTGATCTCTCAGTCGAGGCAACTTGTAGACACAGAGATAATTATTCCTCCTGTCGATTGTAGTTAATTCCGATTGGCCAGCCTAGGGAGGCATATTTACTTTAGCCAATAGATGCAAAGGTGCATGGTGATCATACTTCGATCACGCATCTATCGTTTTTTGGGTCGCTCTGTTTGTTCGATGGAAATAGATATAAAATGACAGTGCAAAAGTGCCGAGTAGAAAGTTTTCTAATGACAGACCAAAGTTGCTAAGTACGAATGACCGCAGTTGACCTTTATATAATAGGAGCATAATAATATACAGAGAGCAGCGGAAGTTAGTATGTAGTACATGGAAAATGTATATGATACATTAAAAATTTAATTATACAGAGTGAAGCGAAAGTCTGTATGTTCTCATTGAAAATATATTATACGGAGTAGAATAAACAGTCAATTTCATTAGAGAGAATACACAGCGATAAATGTTATTAAATTACTATGAATGTTCTTTAATGACGGATCTAGATGAGCAAGGGTAATGACCGCAGTTAGAGGATAATAATATACAGAGAGCAGCGGAAGTTAGTATGCTAATCACAACACGGAAAAATTTTAGTATATAAATAAAAATTTAATTATACAGAGTGCAGCGAAAGTATGTATGTGCTATAGGTAAAGTTTACAATATTGTTTATCAAAGGTTATTAGTAATTTTGTTACAAAAAGCAGTATAGTTTATTGAATGAATCACCTAAATGTTGTAGTACACAGACGATTTTAAGAAGTTTGCTTTAAGCGTTTAGCGTTTAGCGTTTAGGACCTAAAGCATAAAAAAAATTTTCTACTTTGTGCCGGTTACCTTCCAAAAGCACGCTTAGCCGTTTCACCCCTCGCTTGGCAGTAAACCCAGGCTTTAACGAATTTATTTTTCATCTTATTGATCTTAGGTCTCGACTATTAAGTGATAAATAAAAATATTGCATTATTTGCCTCGATGAGATGTCATTGAAAACTTATTTATTTTATGATTTACCAAAGGATAATATAGTAGGCTTCCAAGAATCACTCATCAGAAAACGAATCCGAACCAGAAACTAGTGCATTAGTTGTTATGGTTGACAAGCAGCTGGAAACAACCGCTTGCCTACTTCTTTTATAAATCAATGGTACCTTCAAATGAAATAAAAGACATTTTGTTTGAAACAGTTAGAAAGTTACGTGGTATCGGTCTAAATGTGCTAGATGTAGTATCTGATCAGGGTTCTAACTTCCAAAAATTAGATATAAGCTGCCTTGAACTGAGCACAGGCACTGTTTTTTTTACATAGATAATATAAAGCTTGTTTACTTTTTTGGTGTGATCCACTTACTTAAATCTACTAGGAACATTTTTTTTACAGGTTTAAGTTACCTGAAGAAACTACCAATAAAATGTATTTGGATACATTTTACAATTATGAAATGAAAAGGAATTTGGACTCTGTCCAAAATTAACTGACGAGCATATATGTTTGCAAATAATTTTCAGAAAATGAAAGCAGAATATGCTTCTCAGATTTTTAGTCATACTGTTGCAGCTGCTCTTAATACATGCGTTGGTTTTAAAGTTTTACCTGTAGATTCCAAGGTAACTGCTGAATTAATTAAAACCATGAATGATGTTTTTGATTTCTTAAATTCGTGCCATTTGAATAATTTTAATGCATTCATGAGTACCCAAAAACAGTTCCAGCTGTTGGAAGAATTTGAAACTTCACTGAAAAATTTCCGTGTGGTTAACAGCGGAGGAAAAAATTTAACTAATAAAGGGAAATTTATATTTGGGTGGCAGCTTACAATAAAATAAAATGTATATAATGTAGTAAAAGCTATTCTAAACAACGATTCTAGTTTATTTCTTATAATTTGATGTTGTCAATTAAATACTAGAATGTACCGTGCATAGCAAAACAATATCGTTTTTTGAAATAGTTTTCTAACAACGTACTTTTTTATCAGCCCCCGTACCAAATACTCCATCGATAATTCAACTAGCTATGAAGGATTAGTTCGCGCATCCCCTGTATATACGACACACGTGTGTTTTAACGATCGTTTTTCGGCATGTCTTTATCAGCCCTACATGAAAGTGCCACCGACGAGTGAACTTACTATTCTTGTTTATGTATGGTGCTATAGGTAAGATCTACGGGGTGTGGCGCGAAAAGTTTGGATTGAAAGTAATGGCGGACACAGTTATGTTTAAAATCTAAAATGACGAAGCTGTAGATTTTGGATGACGTTGAGTTCAAATATAATGTTGTCCTGAATGTGGCACTTTCGGTTATACCGGAAGTAGACGTCAATTTTTTTATTTTTAATTGAACTTGATATTTTTTATTTTATTTTCGAATTCTACATGAAATTTTAGATGAAATTTGTACACAATGTCCTATACCAAAAATGAAGTATTTTCGAAATAATTCGATTTTTTTCAAAATTTTTAAATAATCCTAGTCCATATTGAATAACGATATATCCATTAATAACTTAGCTAGTGACAATAAACAACAAGCGGTTGCCCGTTAACTCCATATGTCCAAGTCATCGATATTTCATACAGGGTGTTTTAAAGTTAGCCGCCAACATGCACAATTTAAATCATTTATAAGCTGCTACTTTAAATAGAGCAACCTGTATTTTATTACATTTTCCACTGTATTTTTACAAGCCAATTCGTTTGGTATCGGCATTGTTTGATAATATAGAGATAGTTATTCAAGCTCACGGGAAATAAATTTGAAGAAAATGGGATAAAACGATAGAGGGCGACTGTGTTTGCAGTTCCACCATGTGTGATCGCCATATTTTATCCAATTTTATTTTAATCATATCAAAGCGAGTAAACGCCAAAATTACAATTTTGAATATGTCCTCCGGCTCCTTCTCTGCCCTTCACCTCAGCTTATGTGACCCTAAAACTGCACTTGCCCTTTCTTGGCAAGTTTCCGATGATCTTCATGATAGCAACCACTTTCCTATCATTATATCTAATCATTCCATTAAAGAAACTATCACTAGAAGCTTCTGGCACTTACAAAATGCAAACTGGTCTGAGTTTACTTCTCTCTCTCTCAAACTTATTTATCCTCAATAACCATTTCTGCAAATATAAATGACACTCTAAAAATGATTACTGATAGCATACTTGCTGCTGCCGAGACTCACATAGGTAAAACGTCCAAATACGTTCTTAACAGATTTCGACGATATAAAACACAAGAAAACCTTCTCCTACATAAAAAGCTAAAAGCTAAAGCAAAATTCCTAGTCAAGCAAAGCAAAAAATTTTCTTGGCAAAACTATACCTCCTCTGTGGATCATAATACAAATCCCAGTCAAGTCTGGAAAAAAATTGCACAAATTCAAGGCAGGAAAACCAACACTAAAATTCCCTCCTTAATACTTAATGATACTGTTATCTCCGAAAACCAAGCAATTGCCGACTCCCTCGCACAAGACTTTGAAGACAAATTTAATAAGCGTAACTCTCCCAATTCACATATTCAGCCTTCCTCTTCTCTTCAGTCAAATCCTCGTAATGTTCCGTCTATCAATGCTCCTTTCAACCTAAACGAACTGAAATCTGCCTTGTCTACTTGTAGAAATTCAGCTGCCGGCCCTGATGAGGTCCCTTACATCTTTCTCAAAAAACTATCCAATCCATCTCTCTCTAAGATTCTCGAAATCTACAACCTTATCTGGAATACTCATCTGTTCGCTGACGCATGGCGCAAATCTATAATCATTCCAATAAAAAAAGCAGATCAATTCACTTTATCGCCTAATTCCTTCCGACCGATCTCAACAGAAGACTCCTTTGGTTTCTTGAAAAGTACAAAATCATTCCAATCCGGCTTCCTCGAACATCGATCCACTCGCGACAACTTTGTTCTTCTTCAAACACACATTTCTACAGCAATAAATAATCACCATGACGTCGTTGCAGCCATCCTTGATATCGAAGGAGCCTTTGACTCGAAATCTAGGAATGCAATTCTAAATAAATACAATCCCAATACAATCTTCATGGTAACATTCTATCGTTCATCAATAATTTCCTAACTTGTAGAACATTCAGAGTTTTTTCCTTTTTACGAGTATCCTACCGGCACGCCTTTGGCACACTTTTTTCAGTGTTTATAAATGGATAACAATAGGCTAAACCCATAATATTGACCCCAACCCAGGTGGTACTACCTGCACTTGATAAAAAGAAAGAATTTTACAATGAAATCATTGCCAAACTATGAAAGTGGCTTAAATATTCGTTGGGTCACTCTGTGCTCCCTTTTCATACCTAATGAGGTTTTATTACTCTATACCTTTCTGAAATAAACTATAAGATTCCCTGGTTACGTATGGTGCGTACGATAATTCTAACCGATCATACATAATTATGGTACGCTCAAGTTATTTCAGTGTAATAATTTGACATTTCTGATATTTAACATAAACCTACTTGTTGCTGTGGGAATAATTATTAGCGTTTTATGTTATTGCATTATTAGATATTACTATGGATGTAGAATATATTATGGTTGCCGCTGCATTTGCAAATACCGTGAGAAATATTGTAGAAGAACTACTCGAAAGCGATGAAAAAAATACTGAAGTGTTGGAAAAGGTTGAAAATTACTATGAAATTACACTGTCGAATTTCAATGATCATCAATTCAAACTACATTTCCGGCTTTCAAGGGAGACTTTCGAGTACCTTTTGTTGGAATTGATGACAATAGGAAACGTCGAGTTAACAGTAGGAAGACCTGAAATGTCCTTTGAGAAAAAACTGTTGATATGTATTTGGTACTTCGGAAATGGCGAAAGTTTTAGAAGCGTGGTTTGTAGGTTTGGAACTGGAAAATTTTGCTGCTGGTACGTGACCAATGAAATTGTCTGCAAAATGCTACACTTCAATCAGATAAAAAAAATAATTGCATTTCCAAATATAATTGAGACTGTCAGTGTAGCTCAAAAATTTGAACAAATCAATGGATTCCCAGGTAAATGAATAATGTTCTTGCACTCAGTATAAATACTGATTATTTCTATTTATTGTTGCAGGCATTGTAGGTGCTATAGATGGATGCCATATTGAGATTGAAAAGCCCAATGTACATGGAAACTCATATATCAATAGAAAGGGATAGGCAACCATTCGGCTACAAGAAATTTGTGATTCTGAAAAAATATTTTTAGACGTTTATGCTGGTGAGCCCGGCAGTGTTCACGACCAACGCCTTTTCACTAAGTCGCCAATCTACCAACATATGCGAGAAGGATTAATTCAGATTCCAAATGACTACCATCTAATTGGTGATCTTGTCTACCAAAGTAATTGTAGGTTTTAAAGACAATGGACACCTTTCTCCACATCGAATTCGTTTTAACCAGTTATTGAAACGAAACAGGGTAGTCATAGAAAATGCCTACGCTTACTTAAAAGGTAGATTTCGGAGGCTAAAAAAGTTGGAGACGAAAAGGCTGGACCTCATTCCGCAATATATAATAACCGCCTGCTTGCTTCACAACATTTGTTTAAAAAGAGGAGACTTCTTGGCAAATCCAGAGAATCCTATTGAGATAGAGGTGGAAAATGATGAAGATGACGAGGATAATGATGATGAGAGAGAATATGAAATTTCTCGTTTGAAGAGGGACAACATTATTAACTTGGTTTTATTGAGGAACAATTTTTATGAATAACTATTAACTTCAAAATAAGTTGTTAAATAAAATATACTTAAGACAAAATATATTATTTTATTGAAAAATATTTCTTATTAACATAAACAAAAAACATGTTTTTACCTAGTTTTAAACATAAAACTACATCACAAGTGGTACGCCTTATTGCATCAGGTATATTTTCATTGATAAAGTTTTCAAAGCATAAACAAATGATACCTTCATCAGGAACAACAAAAATTGAAAAACAAAAATAATACTTTCTACATAAACAAGGAATTCTCTCAGTGAGATCGTACAGTGAGGTATCCATGAAAAAAAAATAGAAATTTTAAGACCCCATTTGTTCAAATCGTCATTTACATTTCGAAATTGGTCATGACTGAGCATGCATACGATCCTTCTGAAAAATCTCACCTCTTAAAATAATCAAAATAAATAGTGTCAAATAAAAAACATATATGAAAAAACCCCATTTTCGGAAAAGTTACCCCTTCGTTTGATTTATCCTTCCTTTTCTTTTTTCTTCTCTAAAATGACATTGTCTTGTTTAAGTCATCTATCCTTTTCATTTTTTCCTGATGGCTCCGCTCACCAGCATCGGATTTTTGTTTTCGCTTGTTTTGGAAGCAACTAGTTTTGGGCTGCTCATTTTTTTGTCCTGTGGCTTCTTCTTTCGCCTGCACCTGCAAGCCTTGTAGACTGGAACAAGTGGCAGGGGCTATCACTTCTGGTTTTTTGCCTAGGATTTCATCCATCGATAGATAATATCTCCATGGCTTTGCACTCTTTCCCGTTAGTTTATTTCGCTGTTTTATTTCTACGTACTTCTTTTTCAGTGCTTTCTACTTGTTCTCGGCTTGCTCTTGAGAGAATTTTAGCTTTGTAGCTATTTCTATCTATTGGGCAATTTTATGCCAAACTTTTTTCTTAATAGTTGTCTCCATCATTTTTTCGTTTTTACGGTATAGTGAAATAAATAACATCACATTGTTATCCGTCCAAAACTTACCTAAAACAATAGACTGAAGTGAGCTTCTAAATGAATAACAAATTTGACTACAATATCATCGTCTTCTATTTGAGAAGAATTGCCTTCATATGCATCTTCCACCATCTCCGGATTCAAATTATCTTATGGTGATATACCATTTCTGCGTACCTGTTTTGTGCTGCAGGATCTGAAAATTAAACATATTTATAACGAGTTACCCTTAAATATCACATAATGTATTTACCTTGGATTATTTGTTTATACGTTTCATCATCAATGTCTATTGTGAATTTGACACTGCCAAACATCAAATCCAAATGTCGACTATTCATATTGATATTTTTCATATTTCAGACAACAAGAAACACAGTTGTGAAAAAATCAAAAGCATAAAAATCAGATAAAATACGAAATTTGAGTCTCTGTTTGAGGTTATTTCTGCTTGACAAGTGACAATTCAACTAGTTTAACTCGATTTGAATCGGGTGAGAAAAGTTAACAACCGATTCAAACCAAACCGAATTATGGTACACAAATCGGTTAAAAAAGTTGAAAAGGTTCTGAATTATAGTACGCATTCGGTTGAAAAAATGCAAAAAGTTACGAAAAACGATAGTGGCGTAGAATCTCGTAGGACAGCATTACATAAAACTGTGTCCCTCCCAAAGGATAAATCTAGTGAAAGGGTTAGTAGAATTAAGGTTATAACCTGTATAAATGAAATAATGATCTAATAATAGTTTTTCCTTTCTCAAGAAATAAAACTGTAAGTGTATATTAAAATAAATTTTTTCAACCATTTTTCAAAAAATTGGTTTATTATTATTATTAGTATTATTTATAAGATAAAAACCTTGGACATTACTCACTCTTCCAATGACTTGGAATCTTCAACAGATGAATTTTTTGATATTTCAACAAACGGAACTACAATATGTACTACTAAATCAAGTTAAAGAGCAAAAACAGAAAGAGAACGGATAACACTGTCCATAATAAAATCCTTAAATAAAAAACTACATGTACAAGAAAATCAGTTAAAACTGGAACACGTAGAAAATGAATTTTTTTTTGAAAAATTCATCTAGATAACAAAGAATAAACAATATTAGAATGAAATTGAGCTTAACAAAAATAACAGCAAATGTATGTGAAATACAATAAATGATGTTTTAACAAAGCCAGTGGAAAAAAATTAAAAATAATTACATTATAAATTCAGAATTCGAAAATCGGTTATCGGTTAATCCTCACTCGATGTTTATATCTCCGACTGATCCTATAGAAATAATAAAAATCATATTTTTTATTCACTACATTTATGCATATCATTTTCTGAATGTATTTTATTTTATATGGTGAATAAAATCATTATTATTGTGGTAGGGATCAGATATTTCGCATTCCATAATATTCAGTTATAATATCACGAGAGCATAGACAATATTCGATTATTCACCGAGTCACGAGACGTATTTGGCGAAACATCACGAGAGCGCAGCTCGAGTGGTGTTTTGCGAAAGTTGGGTATTGGAGTTGGTATTCGTTACGATTATATAACGCATAATATTCTAATTTTTTTTATTGATTAATATTAATATTGAAGGTACAATTATTATAATACATATTTGATGTATTGTTGTTTCCGGAATTTGTAGTAGAATTAACTAACTTGCCCGTTACTATGGAAATGATCACAATATGGCAGGAGGCGAAACACCAAAACGATTATATCACGTCGTCAAGGGGTATATTCACTTATCAATACGTCGTAACTAAGGGAAATTCAAGGATTGTATTGGTTCATTAGAACATGAGTTATATAATCAACAATATTTTTACTCTAATCTCCATTTCTGAAATTAACTTGTTTTTTCCATTTGATATTTTTGGCAACATCATTTCTAATTGCCCTCGTCATGTAACTTGTCTGTTTATTTATCTCGTGCCACCGTATTCGGATTCAAGATGGCAATTTTCAAGATCTACGAGATTCGTTTAGTGTCCTCTAGATACAGTCACCTCACACTGTTACGCTAAATAGAGGCGAAATTCGCGTTTTTTGACATAATGTGTCAAATCCATATTTAAAAATATTCGCGGCGGGAAATTTTAACTTTTCTGCGATTTTTACAAGTATCGTTTGTCATACATGAAGGGAAATAACATAACCTAGAATTTTTATTATTATTTGTTGGTGTTGGTGCAATTTTTATAAAAAGAAAATAGTTCGGTGTATACAGACAAATAAAATAAAATAAGTCACTCGTAGTGTATTATGTACACCATCGTTTCTCTAGCGGGGGGTCGCGGCCCTTGGGGGGGTCGAGTTTGTTTTTAAAGGGGGTCGCAGTCTGTTGAAAACTACATATAGGTAGGAACAAAAGATTCGTTTATTAAAGGAATTAATTTTAGTGTGAGTGAGATGAGATAGTTGTGGTATGTACTAGTGATGAGAGATATTTCACAAACTGTTAGATACTTTTTCACTGATACGAACAAATCACAGTCAGTCACAGTTCCTATAAGCAAATCTAAAGCGTGACGTGATCACATCCAGAGAAAAATCTACATCTTTTTCATCATTGACTTTTTCACATAACCTCAAAATTAGCTCGAAAAACGCAAAAACAGCATTTTTCGATTTTTATTTTTAGTGTCGTCAAAATTTTTTCGATTTTGATGAAAATTTGGTAGAAGGTAGTTTTCATAGTCACAAACCGTGAAAACGATTTCAAATTAAAATATTGGAAATTTTTCGAGTTATGACGTTTTTGCGATTTCCCTCGACTAAAATTTGTCGAATGCGCCCCCCCTTTCGAGAACATTCTGGAAGACGCTTTGTTTACGCATAGGACGGGCGTAGAAGTTCAAGAATTTTTGGAGAGTTGATAAAGACTATATATACGCGGGTTTTTGAGTGAATTCACAGTTAGTCAAACGGACAGTAAAGAGTTAGTTCACAGACAGTTTACAGAAGTTCTCAGTAATCGGACAGTGAATGAAAGAGTGAAGATAAATAGTGTAATATTCAAGTGGTAAAAATAAATTAGAACTATTATACCGAGTGTAAATAAATTAGTAGTCATTAAGTAAAACGTGAAGATAAATTAAGTTTAATAAATAAATCAATAGTAATTAGCCTTAGTAGTGTGTATAATTTTATCCCACCGGTAAAAACTTATAAATAAACAACAAAAACATTACAGTATTTTATTATTTTTTCATAAGTTATTAATTCTGAAAAGTAACCAATAGCATGAAAGGATTATTAATTGTGGATATCATTAAAAACGTTGACTAGGTATTTTGTATTAATTTAATTAGATAATTTACAAAAAAAAATAACTAAGTGTAATATTAATCAAATAAAGTTTTATAATAAGTGTTCAAAATTAGCACCATCTACTTCTAAACATTTATGAATCCTTTTCATTAAATTATGTCTTGTAATTCTGGAAATATGGTCGGATGCTACAGAATTATAAGCACATAAGACTCTTTGCATCGTATCTTCCTTTGTCGTAAAAGGTTTGGAAAATACCTGATTTTTAATGTAACACCAAATACCAAAATCTAAATGAGCCAAGTCAGGAGAGCGAGCTGGCCAACGAAACGGACCCTGATTGGCAATCCATCTATGATCAAACTTGTCGTAAAGATGCTGAGCAGCAGGCTCAAAGTCATGAAGAGGTGCTCCATCTTGCTGAAACAAATCTGAAGCCACCTCTCCATTTCTTAAAGTATGTAACACCGGTCGTAAGGCTTCTTCTAAAATGTGTCAATATCTTTCACCATTTAAATTATCATCATAACATTTTAATGCTAAAATTTTATCGTCTTTTATTGCACAAAAAACATTAAAACTCCAACTGTCTTGCAAATAACGTTCTCTACTAACATAATTAAATAATCCATTTTTGCTAAACTTTGCTTCATCACACCATATAACTTTTTTTATCCTCGTGGGTCTCCATTAAAAACTATTCACAGAATTCTACCCTTCGAGGAAGATCACCTAATTGTAAGTGTTGCACCAAATGATATGAAAATGGTTTTCATTTGTGTTTTTTTAAAATGGGATGAATTGTACTCGTCGACAAAGTAAAATCTCTCTCACAATCTCTAATGGAGGCATTTGGAGTGGCCGTAAAATATCCCAAAACATTAATTTCGTTTATGTCACTGTCCACTAGTGGTTTATTTTTATTTGAACTCATCGTCATCCAAAACCTACAGCTTCGTAATTTAAGATTTTAAACATAACTGAATTCGCCATTACTTTTCATCAAAACTTTTCGAGCCACATCCTTTATACCATACTATTAATTATATGAATGTCCTTATTTTTTTGTTGAGCATTTCATACACGTGTGTAAAATTCTTCACACAAACCTCAATATTGCTAACTATGTAAATATGCATATCGTAAACATGCATTCATCGGTCATCTGCATCTAACGCTGTTACTATCACTACCAATTAATCCTTAATAGCTAATATCGGACACATTGGTGTTTAAGATAACTCAAAGCTCCAGTAGATAGCGAATAATTAACTAATAGCAGGCAGGAAACAGATTTGTTCAGCATACAGGTTAGGGTATATACAGATTGCGAAAAATCTTAGCTCGACATACGATTTACACAAGTACGACAGGGATAATATGAACAACAATACTTGAAAGAAAGAGAAGAATTGTTCGCACACGCCCATCACCCATCACCCATCTGTGATGGGCGTGTGCGAACAATTCTTCTCTCTCTTTCAAGTATTGTTGTTCATATTATCCTTGTCGTACTTGTGTAAATCGTATGTCCAGCTAAGATTTTTCGCAATCTCTTCTTCCAGGTAGTTAAAAGGATTTTGAAACATTCTTAGTCAGCTAATCTGATGGAAACTGCATTTTTAAATAAATATCTTTCAGTTGGTACATCTGGAAAGCAAGGAGAGGGTGTTTGGTAGAAGTTTTTCATGGTTTTATCCAGAGAAAAAGCTTCTTGTAACTGAACAATCTCTCTGTACTCTGCAAATCCATACAGACTGAGGCAACTTAAGATACAGACGGCTCTAAGGCAGAGGTAGGTGTGAGAGTCGGAATTGTAGGGCTAAAAGAAATAATAGATACTCCAATAAATCTATCTAAGGAGGTGAACAGGCTTACCGTTCAGTAGCCATCTTCACCGATAACAAATATGCACCAAAGGCACTCGTCTTCATAGAGATGAGGGTTGACTGACGAGGTCATGTGCAGATTCTGTGACTTGGAGGAGGAAGCTGTCATTGCGACTGTAGGGTTTCTTGTACTAGGCGATGAGAAGTCAGCGGTAAGAAACTAAACAAAGGGTTCAGTCTACGCGAAAAGAATGTAATCTAGATTAAGATGACCACAATAGATCTGAAGAGAGATCGCAGTGGACTAAGGTAATGTTGATCCTCGAGGCTAAGTTTTTTGTTGAACATGAGCTAAGAATAAATGTCATAAATTAACCTGAAACATCCAAGAAGAAACAAAAAATTTCTAAATCTACTGGTCTATACCACTTTTTGTTATCTGCAGTTACAGCCCTTTAGATCCGCTATTAGAGAACTTTTCTGGATAAGCGATGGCGTTTTTCGTGAGAGGGCGTCGCTATCGCGAAACTGATCTCTAAGCTTCGGAGCGACAAAGGCCGGGAAAGGTGAATATGTGATTCAATTGCCTTTCTTTCTTTTTTATATCCCTTTTAAAAGTATTTTGATAAGGTGGCGGAGAGCACTTAGAGACCGAAATTTTTAAATGAGAAATTTTTTGATTGTCTTAAAAGGTGCTCGAGGATATCGTTGAACATTTATTCTATTTTAAAATGTACTCGAAGGAAAAAAAAGGAAACTTTAACGAGAAATTGAAGCACGCTGGGAAAGTTTCACGTTACGACAATCTGGAAAATTTTATCCTCAAATAGTCTAACGGAGTTTTCGAAAAAACACACTATCAACTTAAAAAATAATCTAACAAAATACAGGGTGTCCAAAAACTCTGATGCCAGCGGTTGTTTTTGAGATATGGTCAAAAAACTGTCATCGTTATTTTCAAAGGAAAAAATGAGGTAAATGAGGACTTTTAATTTCATCTAGTATCTGTAGTTTGCTTTGGTAGGTGAGTTTTTGGACACCCTGTATGTAGATAGACTGCTTTAAAATTATATTCCATCTCCTATGACAATGGTTCATAAATTTGGATTCAAATAGGATAGAAATGTTTAAACATGAGAAGATACAATTTCGAGGAAGACCTGAAATGCAGGAACAATTGCGACGTTTAGGTCCTTTCTTATTATTCTAGTATTTGTCTTTCTCTCACCCTCGGATCTACGATATAATTATATATTATATATATACAGTTGCAAAGTTAAATAGGAGTTCTTTGTCTATTAAGGAACTGTAATATTTGGATTATGTAGATATATTTTCCGTTTATTTGTTTTTAAGAAAATTATAATTGCTCTACCTTCATCTATCCATATATTAATATTTAAAATTTAAATTTTCCCTTACCGTATTTTAGCTCCTCTCTTCGGCATGCTCCACTTAAACTATTATTGACACATTCAGTAGCAAATATTTTTCATTCTCCCCCTCTTTGCGATATTTTAACGTTTATTGACCATTTCTCAAAATTTTTACAATTATTGACCATTTCTCAAAATTTTGACAATTATTGACCATTTTTGACAATTAATGACCATTTTGACTGTTTTTCAAATTGGTGACCATTTTTCAAAATGATGACAATTTTTGACCATTTTCGACAGTTTTTGGCAATAATTGTCCATTTTTAACAGTTTTCAACAATAATTGACAATTTTTAACAATTTTTGATAGTTTTTGACCATTTTTCAAAATTCTAGACCATTTTTGACCATTTTTGACAATTATCGACCAATTTTGACATTTATCGATCATTTTTGACCATATTTCAAAATTTTTGACAATTTCAACTATTTTTCAAAATTTTGACAATTTTTAACAATAATTGTCCATTTTTGACAGTTTTTGACCATTTTTGATAGTTTTTGACAATAATTGACTATTTTTCAAAATTTTAACAATTATTTACCAATTTTGATAATAATTGTCCATTTTTCAAAATTATTGACCATTTTTCCAAATTTTTAACAATTATTTACAATTTTTGACCATATTTCAAAAACTAACAGTTTTTGACAATTATCAACTATTTTTCAAAATTTTGACAATTTTTAACAATTGTCCTTTTTTGACAATTTTTTAAAATTTTTGACCATTTTTGATAGATTTTGACAATTATCGACCATTTTTCGAAATTTTAGAAAATTTTGACAATTATCGACCATTTTTCAAAATTTTAAAATTTTTTGACAATTATTGACTAATTTCGACAATAATTGTCCATTTTTGACAGTTTTTGAACAAAATTGACAATTTTTAACCATTGTTGATAGTATTTGACAATTTTTCAAAATCTTTGAAACTTTTTCAAAATTATTGACCATTTTTGATAGTTTTTGACAATTATCGACCAATTTTGAAAATAATTGTCCATTTTGACAGTTTTCAAAAATAATTGACAATTTTTAACCATTTTTGACAATTTTTCAAAATTTTCGACCATTTTTCAGAATTATTGACCAATTTTGACAATTGTTGACAATTATGGACCATTTTTCCAAATTTTTGACCATATTTCAAAAACTAACAATTTTTGACAATTATCAACTATTTTTCAAAATTTTGACAATTTTTAACAATTGTCCTTTTTTGACAATTTTTCAAAATTTCTGACCATTTTTGATAGTTTTTGACAATTACCGACCATTTTTCAAAATTTTAGAAAATTTTGACAATTATCGATCATTTTTCAAAATTTTTAAATTTTTTGACAATTATCGACCATTTTTCAAAATTTTTAAATTTTTTGACAATTATTGACTAATTTCGACAATAGTTGTCCATTTTCGATAGTTTTTGACCATTTTTGACAATATTTGAAAATTTTAGACCATATTTCAAAAACTAACAATTTTTGACAATTATCAACTATTTTTCAAATTTTGACAATTTTTAACAATTGTCCTTTTTTGACAATTTTTCAAAATTTTTGACCATTTTTGATAGTTTTTGACAATTACCGACCATTTTTCAAAATTTTAGAAAATTTTTACAATTATCGACCATTTTTCAAAATTTTAAAAAATTTTGACAATTATCGACCATTTTTCAAAATTTTAAAATTTTTTGACAATTATTGACTAATTTCGACAATAATTGTCCATTTTCGATAGTTTTTGACCATTTTTGACAATATTTGAAAATTTTTGACCATTTTTCAAAAAAAATTTAAAATCTTTAACAATTAACCATTTTTCAAAATTTTTCGACAATTATCGACCATTTTTGACAATTATTGACCATTTTTGACAATTTTTGAAAATTTTTAACAGTTTTTGATAAAAATTGTCCATTTTTAACAGTTTTTGACAATAATTGACAATTTTTGAAAATTATTGACCATTTTTGACCATATTTCAAAATTTTTGACAATTTTCATATAATTTTATTTAATTTTTAATTTGATAAATTGTTAATTTGAGTTAATTCGGAGGGCGTGGTTTGATTAAATAAGCGAGCGAAAAAGATCTCTTTTTTGCGCTAGAGCGTAAAGTAACAATCCTCGACATTTGTCGACTTTACGATTTCATTTGAATATAGTAATTAGTCACTCTACGCGCGACTGTAGAAAAAGGCACTTTTTAACGTTAATCCGACATTCCCCACACGAAATAAGAGTATCCACATTTCTTCACGACTCACACTGTATTTTTATTCGGAATAACTTCACTCTTATATGTTTTGTAAATTTTCCAAGAGTGGAAAACAATTATTTGTCCTCGGTTTATCCTTTGTCACCTCAAAATATTCATCGTTACAAAGTGTCTGGAAGTACAATCCACTTTCCATAATGACAGTTAGTTGGAGTTTGGGTTTCTTATTCCATTCAGTTGCACCAGATTTATAAAACACCATCTCCCCTGGGAATTTTCCACTTGCAAATCAAGAAAAAACTGTTACCTTAGTTGAAAAAGAAAATTAAAACAGGATCGATAAGTCTTTAGGGGATTTTTCTTAGTTAGTATTCTGTTTACATTTCTATTCATTGGATTGGATAAGGTGAATGACAATTTTAAATTATTTCGACTTTCGTCATGCTCCATCTGTACGGGAGCGTTGTCTTTATATACAGGGTGTCCAGGAACCTATTGTCAAAAATCAGGAAGCGGGTAGCTGAGATAAAAATAATGTTAGAAGTTCATATAAATTAACCACTGGGCACAATCCACTCCTGGATTTCTATGTGTGATGTAAATTCACTTATATCGACAAACACAGTACTTAATCAATCACCAAAATTTTATAGTGTTTGAATGTATAGTTTAGAAATTATTAATTAGTTCAAAGTTTAAAGCAAACAGACTATAATAGAAGAAAACAATTTGAAGAATGTGTGTTGGTAAAATGTCAATAATGAATATTTGAAGAATATTATATGGTGCGATGAATCAAAATTTACTGGAGCTATGAAAATCAAAACTTAACTAGAGTACGTGGTTTTCAGGAGAGATGGGAGTTTAATATCATTTGTGCGATCAGAAACTAGGGGGCGTCCATAAATTACGTGAGGTGTTCAAGGGGGGGAGGGGGTCAAGTAAAATCTTTCCAAATCTCACTTGGGGGAGAGGGGGGGTTTCAACAAATATCACGTAATTTTTTTTCAATACAAAACCATGTAAAATTGCGATAAAATAAAGTTAAATTAAAGTAAAAAAAATTTCTAGAGTAAGAGTATGGCGAAATTCGACATAATAGTGTTTGTCGTATTCGCCCGAACCCCGCCGAGCAGTAGGAATGGAGAACTATCGATGGTTTATCGATATTTTTGACTATCGAAAAAAATCGATAGTTTTCAGTACAATATCGATAGTTGAGATGTTTAGGTGAAGAATATAAATATATTTTGAAAGCTGATATGGAGTAAAAATGCGATCAAAAAATGGGACAGAGAGAGAGACGAGAGAGAGAAAGAGAGAGATGAGAGAGAGATAGGAAAGAAAGAGAGAGATGGGAGAGAAAGAGAGAGATAGAAAGGATTGATAGATGGGAGAGAGAGAAAGAAAGATGAGAGAGAGAGGAAGAAATATGGAAGAGAGAGAGAGAGATGAGAGAGCGAGAGAGAAGTAAGAGAGGGAGAGATAGACGAGAGAGAAAGATAGTGTATTGCGTGTGATTACAATCGTTATTTTAAACTGTCAGATTCTAAGACGGATTCCGTAAGGTTCGCAGCACTCGGAATTTTGTAACGCTTTTTTTATTACAAAAGCCCCCCATTTTGCTTATAGAACATTTTAAAAGAAAAAAATTCGCTTTTGGAAGAGAAAATTGCTATTAAAAGTACTAAAAATTTTTTTTTTACAACTTTTGACAATTATTGACCATTTTTGATCATTTTTCAAAATATTTAACAATCTTTGACAATTATTTACTATTTTTAACAAGTATTGACCATTTTTGACAATTAATGACCATTTTTGAAAATTATTGACCATTTTTGATAGTTATTGACTGTTTTTGACGATTATTGACCTTTTTGACAATTTTTGAAAATTATTTACCATTTTTCAAAATTTTTAACAATGATTGACCATATTTGACAATTATTGACCACTTTCGACAATTATTGACCATTTTTTTCAATATTTTAACAATTATTGACCTTTTTTGACAATTTTTGAAAATTATTGACCATTTTTCAAAGTTTTTAACAATTATTGACCATTTTTGATAGTTATTGACCAATTTTTTAAAATTTTGATAATTATTACCATTTTTGACGGTTTTTGACAATTATTGTCCATTTTTCAAAATTTTTGACCATTTTTCAAAATTTTGACAATTATTGACCATTTTTGACAATTATTGACCATTTTTGACAGTTATTGACCATTTTCGACAATTATTGACCATTTCCGACAATTATTGACAATTTTTTTCAAAATTTTGACAATTATTTACCTTTTTTGACAATTATTGACTAGTTTTTGATAATTATTGACCATTTTGGACAATTTTTAAAAATTTTGAAAATTTTTCAAAATTATTGACCATTTCTGACAGTTTTTGACAATTATTAACACCCTTTGACAATTATTGACCATTTTTCAAAATTTTTAACAATTATTGACCATTTTTTTAAAATATTTTAACAATTATTGACCTTTTTTGACAATTTCTGGAAATTATTGACCATTTTTCAAAGTTTTCAACAATTATTGACCATTTTTGAGAATTATTGACCATTTTTTTCCTAATTTTGACTATTATTTACCATTTTTGACAGTTTTGACCATTTTTGATAGTTATTGACCAATTTTTTAAAATTTTGATAATTATTACCATTTTTGACGGTTTTTGACAATTATTGTCCATTTTTCAAAATTTTTGACCTTTTTTCAAAATTTTTAAAATTATTGACCATTTTTGAGAATTATTGACCATTTTTTTCCTAATTTTGACTATTATTGACCATTTTTGACAGTTTGGATCATTTTTGATAATCATTGACCAATTTTTTTAAATTTCGACAATTGCCATTTTTGACGGTTTTTGACAATGATTGTCCATTTTTCAAAATTTTTGACCATTTTTCAAAATTTTTACAATTATTGACCATTTTTGACAATTATTGACCATTTTTGACAATTATTGACCATTTTCGACAATTATTGACCATTTTCGACAATTATTGACCATTTCCGACAATTATTGAACATTTTTTTCAAAATTTTGACAATTATTTACCTTTTTTGACCATTATTGACTAGTTTTTGACCATTTTTGACAATTTTTCAAAATATCTGAGAATTTTTGACAAAGTTGATACGTTGTTTTGAAATAAATGTATATTTTTAACATTTTGACAAAAATCGCACAATGATGTTACCGGTTGTAAAACTATCGAAAATTATCGATAGTAAAAATAGCACTATCGATAAATATCGATAGGCGGGTCTATCGATAGTTCTCCATTCCTACCGATTTTTTTTTATTTTTAAATCCAACGGGTTTACAGCCAAAACACATTTTAAAAAATCTCACGTGAGATTTAGGGAGGGGGGAGGGAGTAAAGGAAAATCTTACGAAATCTCACCAGGGGGGCCGTGGAGTCGAAAAATCCTAAAAAATGTCTCACGTAATTTATGGACGCCCCCCAACCAGGTTGTAGCTCTTCACTTTTATGATGGAAACTTTAACGGTCAGAAATTGTGGTGACATAATTTAAAAATTTTTTATTTGCTAAGAATTATTTTTTAAGGTCAAAAATATTTTCATATATTGAGATAATTAAAAACAAATTATTTAGATCGTTTACCACCACATGAATTCAGAAAAATATTTTTCCTTCACGATGGAGTTCCTGCTGACTGTTTCAGAATGGTAAACTAATTTTAAGATTAGACGTTTGAAGATAGGTGGATTGCTAACAATGGTCCTTTTCGGTGGCCTCCTCGATCACCAGATATAACAAACCTTTTTTTTATTTGGGGCTACATGAAAAATGAGGTGTATTCCCATTCCCTAATGCATTTAATTCTCTCCTTGCAGCAATGATTGGGCGTGCAACAAATGAAGGTGTGATAAAAAGGCTTACTAAATGATTGCAGGTTCAAGGACAAAATTTTGAACACCTTGTAAAAAAATCACTGTAACCTTAGACACTTATATGAGATCTGTCATTAATGAATAACTGTCATCTTAAGCTGGCTTATTACATGGTGCCAGAAGTAAAAATACATTAAAATGATGGATAAAGAGGACAACACGAAACAAGTTGAGGATTTACGCAAAGAACTGGAAACACTTAGATTGTTAGTGCAAACCCAACAACAACAGGATATTTCTGCCGATTCTAAAATATCTCAACTACGACCACATTCGACCACACCCGGTCTACAGCCACAAAAAAGCTTTCAAAATCGAAAATAACAGTGCAGAGGATTGGAAAAAGTTGCTGCAATACTTCGAGTGGTATGAAAAGGCAGCAAACCTCTCCATCAAACCCTCTGAACAACAAATTTCGACGTTTATGCTCACAATTGGTACAGACTGTTTCGAAGTCTACAAGAATCTTGGAGATGAAGACAAAGCGACTTTAAAAGGACTTAAAAGATCCTTCGGTAAGCACTTCACACCCATTACTAATGTGACGTTCGAAACTCTCGTCCTAAGCAAAATAAAGCAAGAAGAAAATGAAGCTTTCGACGACTTCCTTACAAGAGAACAGTTGCAAGTGAAAAAATGCCAATATGGTGATCTGGAACCGAGAATTACAAGAGACCACATCACCATAGGATTGCGAGATAATAATTTGAGAGAAAAACTTATGCAGGAAGATCTATCTTTCGTAAAAGCGATCGATTATTGCCGAGCTTTCGAAACGACCTCGAAACAACTACAAGTAATGCAGAGTGTCCCGCATTTGGAAAAAGGTGCAAACGATGTAACAAGCTGGGACACTTCCTTAAAATGTGTAAAGCTCAATTACGCAAAGATAAGAAAAACGAAGTCTTCACCATTAACGAATCAGATAATGAAGAAATCGACGAAGAAGACGAATTCTACGTGGGCTCAATAGTACAGAGATACCAATAAGAAAATATTGACGACTACATTGAACTAATAAAAGTAGCGGGAAGATTGTTGAAGTGTAATCTTGACACTGGAGCCGATTGCAACGTAATTAGTTACAAACATCTACCAAAAATGTTGAAAGATTAAGTTCGCGCAGCAAGCACGAAAACCCTAAAGGCCTTTAATCAAACAAAAACCAAGGTTATAGGAGAAGTCGTGGCAAACTGCGAAATCCGAACGGTTCCACATGCAATTCGACAACAAGTGAAATACGAATTAGCCACTATGGAGAAAATGGGAGTTATTAGGAAAATTAACGAACCAACACCCATTGTTAGTCCAATGGTGATAGTTAAAAAGCACGGGAAAATCTGGATTTGTGTGGATCGATCCAATCTAAACCAGCTAATACAGAAGACATTTTCCATTCAAAACCGTCTAAGAGATAGCAACCAGAGTTAAGGGAGCGAAATACTTTACGTTGTTAGACTGCACTAAACGGTTCTGGCAAGTCAAAATAGGAGAAGAATCTCGGAAGTACCTTACATTCAGTACTCCGTGGGGTCGTTACTGCTGTACCTGAATGCCTTTCGGATTATGCTCTACTCCCGAAGTATTTCAACAAATAATTACCAACATAATCAAAGACGTTACAATCGCAGAAAGTTCAATGGATAACATCTTACTTTTTGCTCAAGACTCTGAAGAGCTCGAAAAAACAACACAAGAAGTGGTTTCGAAGTTGAAAGAAGCTGGTCTCAAATTAAACAAGGGCAAGTGAACAAAATCAAATTTCTGGGACATAAAAGGACTGCTACCCGACAAAGAGAAAATTGAAGCCATTAACAAGCTCGAAACTCCTCAAACCAAACAACAAGTACAAAGATTGCTTGGAGCTGTTAACTATCTACGGTAATTTATACCCAATCTCTCCGATTTAACAGCACCAATCTGCGACTTACTCAAAAATACCACCTCGTTTTCATGGGAAGCTGATCACGAACAGGCGTTTACCAAAATAAAAAAAATGTTAACCACACCACCGCTGTTACAATATTATGACGTTAACGCACCGGTGACGATCCAATCAGACAAAAGGCACAAGAGCCTTCGGAGTCGTACTTCTGCAAAACGGAAAACCGGTTGCATACGCTTCCAAAGCTATCGGCGAAGCCCAGAAAAATTATCCACCCATTGAGTTAGAAGCAGCAGCTATAATGTTTGCGTGTCAGAAATTTCATCCTTACATTTATGGAAAAAAGGTGACAATTGAAACCGACCACAAACCACTCGAAATTATGTTCAAGAAGCCATTGACTTCAGCACCTCCAAGACTACAGAGAATAATTTTTGGATGTCCTACAGTACTCACCTGAAGTCCTATACAAAAAGGGATCTCTCAACGTATTAGCAGACATTCTTAGTAGAGATTCCACTCCTTCTGAATCCGGAGATAGACGAACAATTTCAAGTCCAGATGATTTTTGCAGCATCAGCAACATCACAAGAGCAAGTTCAAGAACAAACGATTGAAGATCCTGAATTAACAGATCTAAAAGTACAAATATTATCAGGTTGGCCTGAAAATCAATTTCAAGTTAGTCCTCAAATTACGAAATTCTGGAATTTTCGAGAACAACTCTCTACTCTAGATGGTTTATTATTCAAGGGTCACAAAGTCCTAATCCCTAAGTCGTATAAACCAAAGATACTTGAAGATAGTGGACATCACGGGATCGGAAAATCTTTGTCCCGAGTAAGATCATCAGTATTTTGGCTAGGTGTGTCCAAGGATATTACCGATTCTGTGCAAAAATGCAAAACTTGCGCTTCAAAACACATGTCGAATCCGAAACAACCTCTAATTCCTAAAGAGATTCTTACGTTACCATGGGAAATCACCGGCTCAGATATCTTCACGATTGCTAATAGAGAATATCTACTAATTTGCGATAGTTACTCAGGATTTTATGATATTGAAGAACTAAAGCACTCTACAAGCAAGGACGTTATAAACGTTCTAAAAAAATGGTTCGCAATTCACGGAATCCCCAAAATTCTCGAAACCGATAATGGACCTCAGTACAGCTCTCGAGAATTCAAAGAATTCAGTAAAAAATGGAACTTTAATTAGCAGACATCCAGTCCGCATTACCCACAATCAAATGGTCTTTTTGAAAAATGTGTATCCATTGCCAAAAATCTGATAAAGAAATGTCAGGCAGACGTTTTCAAAGCCCTATTGAATCAAAAAAAATACACCAAGAAACGAAATGCTAGGCTCACCTTGCCAGCGTTTATTTAGTAGAGCAACTAGAAGTCACGTACCTGCAAACAAAGACTCTTTAAAGCCCAAAATTTTGAATAATGTGAGTGAAGAATTATCAAAACTTCGACTGAAACAAAAAATTAACTTCGATAAAACTGCAAGGCCTAGTCATGCAATACAAGTCAGGACAAAGTGTTGTTATTCAAGAAGGACACCGCAATTGGTCTCTGGCTCAAATAGTTCGAGAAGCCAATCGTCCTAGATCTTATGTTGTGCAGACTGAAAAAGGACAAAAATTCGAGGGAAATTCCAAACACATAAGATCCTTACCGATCACACAACAAACATCAACTATGACTGAAGAGACTGAAAACCTCCCGGAGATGACAAGCCCAACCTCGACCACAAGTGAAATGGATGAACCAAAACATCTTGAAACGAATAGACCAAAACCTCTGAATGCTCCCATTATGTCACCAAGACGTTCTAAAAGAGAAAGACATCCGATCAAGAGACTCATTAAATAATGTTAATGTTAATTAGTTTAGTATTGCTTTAATTTAATTCTTATTATCCGTAACTTGTATTCACAATTGATTATATGTTTTGTTGTTTATAATCGATTTATGCACGTTAGTTTAGAATGTAATAATGGGGATGTAACCTTAGACACTTATATGAGATCTGTCATTAATAAATAACTGTCATCTTAAGCTGGCTTATTACAATCACGACCTAATTACAATAAGCAACAACACAACAAAAATAACTAAAATTTCAATTTTATTATCATTATTGTAATGTTTTTGTTATTTATTTAAATAGTTTTTACTTGATCTATAAAATTATATACCCCTCTATGGCTAATTACTATTGATTTATTTATAGAAACACACACTGTATTAAACTTGATTTATATACACACTTTACTTAATGTCTACTAATTCATCATTTGAATGTTACACTATTTATCTTCACTCTTTCATTCACTGTCTGATTACTTTAGAACTTCTGTAAACTGTCTCTGTACTGTACTGTTAACTAACTTTTTACTAATTGTCCATTCACTCAAAAATTCGCGTATATATAGTCTTTATCAATTCTCGAAAATTCTTGAATTTTCCACGCTCGTCATATACGTAAACAAAACGATCGTCCTAGAATATTCTGGATAGCGCCTTCGCCAAAATTTATAGTCTAGTAACAGGGCCGGCTTTGAGTTGTTGACCTCGCAACATTATCATTAATAACATGCTTCACTTTAATAACTTTCGGTTGAAAACAACCAAATTATGTTGAATTTTTTAATATTCTCTTCACTAAAATAAAAAAGTAAATAACACACAATATGAAGGTCTGCACCTGTCAATTTTTTATTAAAAAAATTAATATCTCGATAACTAGAAATATTGGATGTAAGGTATTCTTCACAAAGTGACATTAAAATTCCATGTAGAATCCGAAAAGTTCTTAATATACAGGGTGTTACGTTTAAAATAACGAAGTTGTCGTTTACTTTACATGTATGTCAAAATATTTTCCATAAATTCGCCACCTATGCCAATTTTTATAGAAATCGTGTAAGGAGGGAAAAACTTGACTTGAGGAGAATGAGTGATTTGTAAAGATTGATATATTTAATTAGAATTTAACTTTTAATTACTTACTGTGTACTTACATTATATTGTTTATAATATAGATAATAAAACAAATCTAAATGTTGAAAATAACTATTTACAAGACACTGGACGTGATGCCTGGATTTAATTGAACAGTCCATGTGGACATGGTCCAAGTAGGTTGAACAACCGAGATGACGTACCTGGAATTAGATAGAAAAACACTCTGAGTATTCAATTTGCCATAAATAATAATTAATTATTTAACTAACGATTAGTATAGTTGAAATCCCCAAAATTAATAAAAGTATTAATAATATACAAGGTGCATCTTATGTGTTTGAACTGTGATTATGCATATCAGTACTAAAGTAAAGTTAAAACTTCACTTGATCAAAAATAAATGCCTAATAGTAAATATTTAGGGTTATTAGGAAAGGTGCAAGGGGCGCAAACTCTCCCCAATGCATGTAAGGAATATGTGGCACAAACTCTCCACAAACAATATTATAACTACTGTAAGTGGCTCAAACTCTCCACAGTACAGCAAAATAATATTACACTGCAAGTGGCACAAACTCTCCACAGTACAGCAAAATAATAATACACTGCAAGTGGCACAAACTCTACTCAGTACAGCAAAATAATAATACACTGCAAGTGGCACAAACTCTCCAGAGTACAGCAAAATAATAATACACTGCAAGTGGCACAAACTCTCCACAGTACAGCAAAATAATAATACACTGCAAGTGGCACAAACTCTCCACAGTACAGCTAAATAAGGTTACACTGCAAGTGGCTCAAGCTCTCCACAATACAGGGGGGGTGGAAGGAGATATAGGTGACGTGAGAAGTCACCCTGTATCAGGAATGGACAAACCGCAAGTGGCGCAAACTCTCCACAGTACAGTATAGGTATGTGAGTTAAACTGCAAGTGGCACAAACTCTCCACAGTACAGCTAAATAAGGTTACACTGCAAGTGGCTCAAGCTCTCCACAATACAGGGGGGGTGGAAGGAGATATAGGTGACGTGAGAAGTCACCCTGTATCAGGAAAGGACAAACCGCAAGTGGCGCAAACTCTCCACAGTACAGTATAGGTATGTGAGTTAAACTGCAAGTGGCACAAACTCTCCACAGTACAGCTAAATAAGGTTACACTGCAAGTGGATCAAGCTCTCCACAATACAGGGGGGTGGAAGGAGATATAGGTGACGTGAGAAGTCACCCTGTATCAGGAATGGACAAACCGCAAGTGGCGCAAACTCTCCACAGTACAGTATAGGTATGTGAGTTAAACTGCAAGTGGCACAAACTCTCCACAGTACAGTAGGATTGGATGAATAGGAAATGCAACAACAAATTAATGTTCTTAATAACGTTGAATATTGAAGAACTTTAAACAAAGTAATTATTAAAAATAATTAGCAAATATATATTCTCTATGTGATAAAATATCTTTTAAAATCAATTATCAAATAACAGGCAGAAATGAATTAATCTGTGAGATAGACTCACCTATTTAACTCCTGATATGCACCACAATACACACTATATTTTAATAGATTTATTTGGCTCAAGTGAACACTTTAGTTATTTTCTAGAAACTAAATCTCAAATCGTTCTTAAAATTTTCTTTCCCCTTTCGTGGCCTCGAAGACTACGTGACATTATGATACTTTACTTATCTGTTTCAGACAATTGGTTGTTTGGTCGAGAAATGCATTTCTGAAATATTAGGGTATACCCATGATTTAATTCATTTTACTTGAAACGAAAACTATTTTAAGAATAACAGGGTGAGAAAAAAAAATTGTCTTGCAATCGTGAGAGTAGTCTCCAATATATAGATAGTGTAAACTCATCGTGAAACATCCTGTATATATATATATTTTTTTTTTTCAAGTCTTAACGTCTCTGATGGAAGGAGTAGGAAACTGGTCTAGAAAGTGATGGGGGTACCTCAGACGATATATCCAAGCTACAGCTATTTTTAAGTAGAAACGTCAACGTCGCATATTCGAAAAGTATATATTTACTTATGTGTATTACAGATATTTTAGAATTATTTATTGATTAATTCGTGAGAAATGTATAGTTTTGTAAAATTAATTCTTCCCGAGTTAGCTAAAACCAGAGTTTGTGAAATTTCCAAACTGCCGTTTTAAAAACGCAGGAATAGATAACAAAACACCCCTTCTGGCGTTTCGACGCGCAGCATCGTTGCGTCGTTAAACTCACGACGCCGATCAAAGGAAGGGATGCCTCGCCATAGTAGGGAGTTTATGTCAGGCAGCGTCTAAGCTAGGAACGCTCAGTTTTCCCGAACGCGTCGTTATCAAAGCAACCAAGTTCCCAAAACATTTGGCAATTACCCGACAGTGTTTTGTTTGCGCAACATGTGCGATATCGGCGGTCTACTCAATCTATGTGGAAAAAGTTGAGACTTTTGTAAGTTTTGTGTTGTTGTTGTTTTTTTTTTCTAAATCACATCCCATATTATGTCACACTGTTCGTATTATTTTTTGTTTGGATGATTTTTTTTTTGGTTGTGATTCGGTGATTTTTAAGTGTTTGTGTTTTTTTAATGGTGTTTTTCGAAATTTTATCGGGTGAGATTTTTTCTCTAAGTACATAATAAGTTTTTTTAATGAAAATTTTTTTACACAAAAAAAATTGCATGTTTTTTTTTGGTAAATATTTGAAATTTTCATCATTTTTCCACTTTGGTAGAAACGTATAAAAATGTATTAAACCAAGTAGAAAACTTTTTTAAAACCAAGCCAATTACACCTACCTACGCTTGTATCGATTTTTTAAGAGGGGCCAACTCCCACAATATTATAACTATCTACTTATTACCCTATTTGTACTGAAAACCCTTTCAAAGTTACAATAACAGAGAGGGCTTTTGCGGTGAAATATTACATTATCTCTCTCAGCAGATATTCGTCGTCGATCTATTATAACTAATGGTTCAAAATTACAAAGTTTTAATATACAATAATTACTTTAGACATTCACTTTGACTCGATTTCTAATGGCCTGACAAATATTTCACTATAAATTTCACCTTAAAAAGCTCCTACGTTAACCCTTTTGAATAAGCAAACTAGTTTTGCGTAATTTAATCTAATTCTAGACTCGAAAAATTCATGAACCAACAAAACGTTAATGATTTCTATTCGATGTAGAAGTCTTTTGGTGCCGAATCAGGTTTGTAAGGTGGATGGTCTATGAATAAGATATTTTGGAGCCAGAGCGAGAGAAGTTATTTGGATGGAATTCTTTTTGGGAGTGAAGTATTTCTCTTTGTATACAACAGCTACTTCTGGATTTCACAAAAAAAATTGTACTGACTTATTCTGTACACCCTCAGGATCCCTAAACACAACTCCGTTTTTGGCGCACACTTCTTGTTACTTTGTTGTTGGTATTTAAAGTTGCAGTTTTTCAATTTACGCGGCCATTCTTTCAACACTGTACACCTTCTTCAATCATTTTCCTGTCCCTTCTCGATTCATTAACCAATGATCTGTTTTAAAACGTCATATTATTTTTGCGATCTTGACAGATCGTCAGGATAATCTTATTTCTAATACTTTTCACTCTTCGTATTTTGAGGTTACCCTACAAATTTTCATTTTTTTTATTAAAAAATATTATAATTTATTACCAAATAACAAGTTGAGTTATACATTCTACAGTCATTTTAAACAGTTTTCTACAAAAATTGACTCAAAATACCAGAAGTAGCTGTTGTATACAATTACCTAAAAAATTTTCTTTGTGACGTGAGAAATGCTGAAAATTCGGAAAATGGGAATTTTTTATACAACAAATCGACTGGTCTACTTAGTTTTTTGATAAAATGATTTTTTCACTTCCAAATAATAATGTCATGCATTCACTTTGACTCGATTTCTAATCGCCTGACAAATATTTCACTATAAATTTCACCTTAAAAAGCTCCTACGTTAACCCTTTTGAATAAGCAAACTAGTTTTGCTTAATTTAATCTAATTCTAGACTCGAAAAAAATTCATGAACCAACAAAACGTTAATGATTTCTATTCGATGTAGAAGTCTTTTGGTGCCGAATCAGGTTTGTAAGGTGGATGGTCTATGAATAAGATATTTTGGAGCCAGAGCGAGAGAAGTTATTTGGATGGAATTATTTTTGGGAGTGAAGTATTTCTCTTTGTATACAACAGCTACTTCTGGATTTCACAAAAAAAATTGTACTGACTTATTCTGTACACCCTCAGGATCCCTAAACACAACTCCGTTTTTGGCGCACACTTATTGTTGCTTTGTTATTGGTATTTAAAGTTGCAGTTTTTCAATTTACGCGGCCATTCTTTCAACACTGTACACCTTCTTCAATAATTTTCCTTTCCCTTTTCGATTCATTAACCAATGATCTGTTTGAAACGTCATATTATAATTGCGATCTTGCCAGATCGTCAGGACTATCTTATTTCTAATACTTTTCACTCTTCGTATTTTGAAGTTACCCTACTAATTTTCAATTTTTTTATTCAAAAATATTATAATTTATTACCAAATAACAAGTTGAGTTTAGGTGCGATGACTGAAACTTGCAGAAAATACATTCTACAGTCATTTTAAACAGTTTTCTACAAAAATTGACTCAAAATACCAGAAGTAGCTTTTGTATACAATTACCTAAAAATTTTTCTTTGTGACGTGAGAAATGCTGAAAATTCGGAAAATGGGAATTTTTGATACAACAAATCGACTGGTCTACTTAGTTTTTTGATAAAATGATTTCTTCACTTCCAAATAATAATGTCATGCATTCACTTTGACTCGATTTCTAATCGCCTGACAAATATTTCACTATAATTTTCACCTTAAAAAGCTCCTACGTTAACCCTTTTGAATAGGCAAACTAGTTTTGCGTAATTTAATCTAATTCTAGACTCAAAAGATTAACAAAACGTTAAGGATTTCTATTCGATGTAGAAGTCTTTTGGTGCCGAATCAGGTTTGTAAGGTGGATGGTCTATGAATAAGATATTTTGGAGCCAGAGCGAGAGAAGTTATTTGGATGGAATTATTTTTTTTGGGAGTGAAGTATTTCTCTTTGTATACAACAGCTACTTCTGGATTTCACAAAAAAAATTGTACTGACTTATTCTATACACCCTCAGGATCCCTAAAAACAAATCCGTTTTTGGCGCACACTTCTTGTTGCTTTGTTATTGGTATTTAAAGTTGCAGTTTTTCAATTTACGCGGCCATTCTTTCAACACTGTACACCTTCTTCAATCATTTTCCTTTCCCTTTTCGATTCATTAACCAATGATCTGTTTAAAACGTCATATCATAATTGCGATCCTGTCAGATCGTCAGGATAATCTTATTTCTAATACTTTTCACTCTTCGTATTTTGAGGTTACCCTACAAATTTTCATTTTTTTTTATAAAAAATTATTATAATTTATTACCAAATAACAAGTTGAGTTATACATTCTACAGTCATTTTAAACAGTTTTCTACAAAAATTGACTCAAAATACCAGAAGTAGCTGTTGTATACAATTAAGTACCTAAAATTTTTTTTGTGACGTGAGAAATGCTGAAAATTCGGAAAATGGGAATTTTTGATACAACAAATCGACTGGACTACTTAGTTTTTTGATAAAATGATTTCTTCACTTCCAAATAATGTCATGCTACTTGTAAAAAATTTCACAATACTATAAGCTGGAGAAATAGTCAATAAAATTTTTTTTCACGAGATATAGTCCATTGTTATTTTAAAAATTGACACTGTATATAGTTATTTATATTATAAGGGATTTAAGTAACATTTAATGGAAAAAATCTAGTTTAGTGAACCAACGCGGATTTTGATGAAATATTTTTTTTTTAATTAATTCGAGGTCGCTGAACACGAAAATGAAAAAAGAAATCGGCGCTCTCTTACCAAAAACGAGTTATGAATTTTTGAAGATGAGTTCAGATCAGCACTGCACTGGTTTTATTGTCATATAATAACTGATTTAAATGATGCATTATAAAGTCTACACAATGTTAATTACACTATAATTACTTTTTACGATATTCCTCTCACACACACATTTAAAAAACACTGATATTGATATTCATTTCTTGTAAATTCTTTTTTTAATTCCTCAATTATTATATATTTTGACATTTTCATGTAACATGACTGACATATAAGTTTTGGTCTGTTTCTTCTTAGTCGTACAACTTGTACCTAATAGCATATTCAGCCATAAAAGATATTTAGCCACTTGAATTAGTTGCTGAGTATATTCGTTTTCATGATCGTGACCATATCGTGACATAGAAGATATAAACAAGATGAACATCATGAACATACACCTATTTTTCCGATAGCTAGCGCCGTATTACAGCTGAAACATTTTTTTTCAAATTTTGAGAGATGTTGATTTTAGGAAGATGGTTAGTTTTGAGATAAGTCTGGTTGATATTTATCATTTATTTGAAGGATAATGAACCATTCAATTTGATCATTGAGGATGCTGAACAATTTTTTTTCTCTGAATTGCACTCATCAATTAATTCTTTAAAAAAATCACCTCCTCAGTTGTTCGGCCTCTATAAACACTGCTGACAACGAAAATAGTTGCTGCAGGTGTAATTCCAAATCAAATTTTTAACATACTACTAATATTATAAGACTTTGGTTATCAGAAGCTGTCTCCCCTTTTTAGAAAATTTGAAAATTCTACTAATATCGCTTCCCGACCAACTAACACCGATCAAAGTGAAATCGCAATCGCTTCTTATCATCTTGATACATTTATTAGATTGGATTTCCGTTTGAAATAATGAAGTAGATTGATTATCGCGAGCGCGCCGGATCGACGTTTCGCAATTCGCGCGCGCGAATTGCGAAACGTCGATCCGGCGCGCCTTTCTCACAGTATGTAGATGGCTGTTCATATAATTTTTCCATAACCGATTTCAGTTAAACGAAAGTTGAGCCAAATACAGCGCCAGCTATCGGAAAAATAGGTGTATGTTCATGATGTTCATCTTGTTTATATCTTCTATGTCACGATCATGAAATCGAAAATATTCAGCAACTAATTCAAGTGGCTAAATATCTAATGGCTGGATTTGCTATTAGGTACAAGTTGTGCGACTGAGCGGAAACAGACCAAAACTTATATGTCAGTCATGTTACATGAAAATGTCAAAAGATATAATAATTGTGGAATTAAAAAACGAATTTGCAAGAAATGAATATCAATATCAGTGTTTTTTAAATGTGTGTGTGAGAGGAATATCGTAAAAAGTAATTATAGTGTAATTAACATTGTGTAGACTTTATAATGCATCATTTAAATCAGTTGTTATATGACAATAAAACCAGTGCAGTGCTGATCTGAACTCATCTTCAAAAATTCATAACTCGTTTTTGGTAAGAGAGCGCCGATTTCTTTTTTCATTTTCGTGTTCAGCGACCTCGAATTAATTTAAAAAAAAATATTTCGTCAAAATCCGCGTTGGTTCACTAAACTAGACTTTTACCCATTTAATATACCTTGTTTTTCAACTAGGAGGAGCATTTTAGGAAACCTCAACACACCACTAGAAGTAACTAGATTGGGAGTGTGTTCCGAAAGGGTCGTGTTCAGACTTTTTGAACCAATTGACATTTACGTGAAATATGTATTATACTGCTCGCAGTTGTCGTGGCCAATGAGGGATCAAGGCATGTCTAAATATCGAATCATCATTGGTCACAGGCCATGGCGAAAGTGATAACCAATTGTCACATTATGGTGAAAAAATGTATGGTTGGTTATAATAAGTAATTTATATGGAACAGGGGATAAATAAGTATGTAAAAAATGTAATTGTAGCTTCAGATATAGCTAGGCTTAGGTATAGCAAAAACTAAAAGTAAACAGAAGTTTTGATATCGAAAAATGCTATAATATTGTATTGTTATGTATGTAAAACTTGATGTAAAAATACTCACAAAAATAAGATTTTATTTGCGATCAACAAGAAAAAACAAGCATGGACTGTAGATTTTGTTTATCAAACTGAATACTTGGTTGGAACATAACAAACGCAAAAAAATGGTAATAAAGATTGAACTATAATGAAAATTGTTACATGAATAAACACAAAACTGTCAAATGTCGTTGTCAGTTGTATCAAAAGAGCTGTGTGAAACGGGCGGCAAATTGACCAATCACTAGGCAACAGAAATGCCAACTTAAATTCAAATCGCTCCTCTTAGTTTAAAAACAAGGTATAGTCGAGAAAGATTTTGCGCCCGAGCGCCCTAGCGGTAAGAACAGTTGATAGATCGCTAGAGCTAGAAGAACATAACCTTAAAACTTCACTTGTCACCATACCTTGAGAAAACTGACCAAAATTATTAATTTTGTAAATAACAAATAACTGCAATCACAGATCACCTACACTGCAATGACGAGTGGAAATAATTATAAGGACAGTTCTTTAATGCCATATCCATTAAATAGTGTAGTCAAATTAGCAGATTTTAGGCAGTAAGGTGGAACAAATTAAAGACAAATGTTTAATGGTAGAAATTTAAAGTTAAGGGCGTCTTAAATAATATACTAAGTCCCATCTAATCTGACAATGGCAAGTATTGAAAAATCGCCGCCATTTTGAATTTTTCAAGTTTTTGGATATATTTCCCAAACATCCGGGTTTTTTGAAAACTTTTAAGTGGCTTTTTTTTTGGTTATAAATAAAATTATGTAGTTAATATTGTGTTAAATACTGTTTTTATTTCTCACGATTAATAGATTTTTAACTAAAAATAATAGCACCAAAAATCAAAAGCTTTTTGTCGCTTTAATTTTCTTGGAAAACACCTAAATTGTGTCTTGGTAAAAACTTAATACCATTTTAGTTTTAATAACATTTTGACAATACCATAATGCACTAATTTAACAGAAATATGTTATCTAAAAAATCCATGCCATATTGTTTTAAAAAACACCATAACTAAAAATGCCTGTTTTAAATAGGATAATGCAACATATTTACATTTTTATTCACTTAAGTAAATAAATACAAAATAACAAAAATAAAAGATTACTATCAATAAATAGATGTCTAATAATCGTTGTTTGAATCAATTTAAATTTAAGCATTGATTATGATTATATTGATTTTCATGGAATAATTTTTTTATTTGTTTCTCAAAACATGGTAAATTGAATATTATTTCATCAAAATCAATGTAATTTCTTCTAAACTATTTAAAATTCGAATAAAAATGGTTTTCTGCAACTTAAAGAAGGGTCATGCGGCAAGGCGTGTTCTTGCAGAAAGTTGGGTTTAAAATGTTCCTCTAAGTGTGGACAATGCATTGGAATTACGTGCGGCAATCCCTGCACCATAAATGATGAAGAAGAAGAGGAAGATCTAATTTTATGTTAAAATAATTGTTTGTTTTGTTTTATGGCATTATTGTAACTTCTTACCTAAACTGCTCGTAACAACGATTGCATTTATTGGTTAATTTTTTTTAAAGTAAATATTTGTTTTTTTGCTACCTTTTCTGTAACTCTTAAAAATTTATGTTATAGGGGTCAACATTTATGTAATTTTTTATTTCCTATGAAAAAAATATCATGACAATTTCTCAAAAAATTAATACTTTTTAAGATATGTACCAAAATATCGAGAAAATCATAAAAAAACAAAATGGCGACCATTTTTTCGAACTTGCCATTGGAATATTTTATGGGACTTTTAGTATGTTATTAGAGACTATATAACCAATACATTTTCGTTGAAAAATGCTTGTCTTTCATTTGTTCCTCCCCAATTGCCAATTTGATCACGCTAAAAGTATAATGACACTGTTTTCACAGTTAATGTGGATTGGAAAACATATAATGAATTGAATGCAGGTAAAATATATAGTAATGTACCTATAATGTATAATGAATCTTATTTCTTAAAGATTCTGACAAGATAGAATCATATGCACAAATGTGTTATAATATAGAATATAATATTGCAATTGAAACAACCGATACAACAACAGAAGACGAGTTGAGGAAGAATATAATAATAATAGTATATATGAGGACCCAGTTGACTTTAAGTGGACCAGCAGTCATGTTAAATTTTTGGCCCCGAAATACGGTAATTTTCTTCTTGATTTAATTTTATGTAGATAAATATTGAAATTGGGAATACCGCGTATTGTTTTAGGTTAAGTCATGAAGCAGCTTTTCTAAAACCCAAATGTAAAAAGAAAAAATTATGGCAGCAGGTAGCTGACGAATTCAATAAAATTTCGGTAACAGCCAACATATGTGATGTTAAATTTAGAAATTTACTTATTACCTATAGAACAAATAGAAAGAAACAAAGTTCAACTGGACGTGGAACAATTAATTGGGAATATTTTCAACTTTTTGATATATAGCTTTAGGCTATAAGGCTTCCAGTTGCCCTTCAAGAGACAGTCTGAAAACCCTAATTCATCTGGAATAACAGTAGCCGACATAAATGAAGTAGATTGTGAGATAGATCATGAAGTAGGTCTTGAAATAGGTAGTGGTGATATGACCAGTAATAAATCACACGATACAGCTACTACTGCCATCATTGCCAACCCTGACCGAAAAAACAAAAAGAAAAAGTAACTTACAATGGGTGAGTACCTGTTCCTAAAAAATAAGAGAGAAGAAGAAGAGTCTCGTAGGAAACAGCAACATGATGAGGAGCGTTGGCAGCAGAAAAGGGAAATAAAAGAAGCTGCACTTCTTAGTTTGGCTGGTGCTATTACTAAAAAATCAAATAATATGTAAAGACTTGAGTTATGAACAGGTTTTTAATAATAAATTTGAAAACATATTACTATCTTATTCATCACGTTATTCCTAAAGTCACGAGCATCCTGAGTGACACTATACTCAAAATCACAATTATCCTCAGCTTTTTTATAATCATTTTCAGATTTGTCATAATATTCTACCCCACTTCTAATTGATATATTGTGAAGTACACAGCAAGACACTATACACTGTGTTCATTTGAAAAGGACCCACCCTTAATATTTCAAAATTGGGACATATTAGAAAGTGATGACGAAACACGTGAACTTTTAACTTGAGTGGGAAACTTTTTGGCGTTAATGTCATAAACGTCAGATTCACCCCCTCCCTACTGGAGACACCCCTTACATTTTTTCAAATGGCATTAGGAATCAAGTCATACCTCATTTAAAAGGTCTGGTAAATCTCTATTCAATCATTATGTTTTGCCTTTGATACCAGCCTTCCATTGTTATTTAATAATTGTTTAAAATTGGCTCTTTTTCAACTTTTCGTATGCCCTCGTATTGTGTTATGATAAAAAGTCTCTTTAAAGAATAAAAAATTTACAAATAGTAAAAAGACAACTGTTAACAAGAAAAAACTGCTATTTAATCATGTGTCAAAGTGACCACCGTTAACATTCAGGCAATAAAAGTTGAAAAAGAGCCAATTTTAAACAATGATTAAATAACAATGGAAGGCTGGTATCAAAGGCAAAACAAAATGATTGAATAGAGATTTACCAGACCTTTTAAATGAGGTATGACTTGATACCTAATGACATTTGAAAAAATGTAAGGGGTGTCTCCAGTAGAGAGGGGGTGAATCTGTCGTTTATAATATTAGCGCCAAAAATATTAAATATTAGCGCGTTAAAAGTTGACGTGTTTCGACATTTCTTTCTAGTATGTCCCATTTTTGAAATATTAAGGGTGGGTCCTTTTCAAATGAACACAGTGTATATTTTATTACAGGAATGTTTGTTGATTCTATTTATTTTAGTCTCCGAAAGTGACCTTTTAGTCTGCCAAAACTTTGTTCAATTACCACTCGAGTACTGCTTAATTTTTGATTAAATTTTCTTTGCTTTCTTGAAAGATGGCCATTATCACGAAATGTTGCAATTAAATTTTTCGATAATGGATACCATTTTGTAGTCTATTAAATAATCAAAAGTTTGTCCAAACTCGTCCATCAGTGGAGGAACCAGGCCAACAACAAAATTCATTTAAAAATTCTTGTTTCGCATTGCAAATTGCTTGTAAATGTATGGAATGGTACCCTTTGCGATTATAGTGAGAGTTATCATTTTCCGGGCCCAATATTTTAATATGTGTTATCGATACATCCAATGACACCTGCAAAAAGATGAAACTGATTTTTTAAAATTTTCTTATTCACAGAGTAATTATATACCTGGAAAACTGTTTGGACCCCTCAAATTATTGAATTCTGAAACACAGTTTCTAATGTTCTCTGTCGAATGCAATAAAATAAACTCGTTAGCTTTTGAACACAGCTAATTGCACATTTTTATGTATAGTTTATATGCATGTCCCTTATTCATTCCAAATCGGTCTCCAATCGATCGAAAACTCTCTGGAGTAGCTAAAGTCCAAATTGTCAGCAATAAAGCATCATTCAAAGAAGTTGGAGGTCTGCCTGGTTTGCCTTCCATTTCTGAGGTATAATTTTGAAGAATCTGAAGTAACCTCGTAATTCTGAAGTGTGCCTGAAAATCCATGTCACTCACTGTACTGGTTTACCACATTATTCACGTAGTTCATTATTTTGACCCTTTTAATTCTTTTACGTTTATTTGTTTGTATTTTGAGGTTATGGAATTTAGCATGTCGTTTCTTATTTTGTGCAATTTCCGTCTAGCGCACGATCTAGCAGTTAACAGCTGACATTTAGCACTAGTTTCTAGTGCTAATTAGTAAGCTGAGTTCAGAAACATGCCCTTTTCGCATGAAATTACGTACAGCTTTGACCGGTTTCTATAGCGTCATAAGCATTGAACACTGTTTACACTACCACTACACCAACACTAACACTTTACACTATCTTACGCGCGTTTCGATAACCAAGTTATCTTCTTCAGAGACTGAAGGTAAAACTAAAAGTAAAGTAAAGTAAAACTAAAAGAAGATAATTTGTTTATCGAAACGCGTGCAAGAAAGTGTAAAGTGTTAGTGTTGTAGTGTTGTAGTGGTAGTGTAAACAGTGTTCAGTGTCAAGTATCGCCAACGGTTCCAGAATTCCCAGCTTAGTCATAAGCATTGTTATTTTATCAACAACGTCAAGCTGACAGTTTATCGACAATACTGTGCAATGAAAATGGACAATGTTGACGAAGTTGACGAAGTCATAATTGTCACTATTTTTGATTTAAAAAATGGAATGGCACGTTACAGTGACTAAAAGTGACGATGAGAAGGTTTGTTATTTCAAAATATTTCGAAATTACATTGTTATAAGAGCCCACATGACGAATTTTAATCTTCGCTTCTTCATGCTCATGCGATATCAAAATGGAAAGTGCTTAAACCAGCCTGTCGGGAAAAACTTGATCTCTTCAATTCCAAGTAAAATTGCTAAATTTCTGGGTGAAAGTCTAGTTTAGTGAACCAACGCGGATTTTGATGAAATATTTTTTTAAATTATTTCGAGGTCGCTGAACACGAAAATGAAAGAAAAAATTGGCGCTCTCTTACCAAAAAAGAGCTGTGACTTTTTGAAGATGTGTTCAAATCAGCACTTTACTGGTATTATTGTCATTTTATAACTGCTTTATAATGTTCCATTAGAACTGCTACACAATGTTAGATACACTATAATTGCTTTTTACGATATTCCTCTCACACACACATTAAAAAAACACTGATATTGATATACATTTCTTGTAAATTTTTTTTTTATTCCACAATTATTATATCTTTTGACGTTTCCATGTAATATGACTGACATATAAGTTTCGTCTGTTTCCTCTTAGTTGTAAAACTTGAACCTACTAGCATATTCAGCCATCATTAGGTAGTTACTTGAAAAAAAAGTTGCTGAATATCTGTAATTGTGGAGACCATACAAGGTGAGTGAATTGGAAAATTTGGCTCAACTTTCGGTTAGCTGAAATCAGTTATGGAAAAATTGAATTAACAGCTATCAACATACTGTGAAAAATGCGCGCCGGGTCGACGTTTCGCAATTCACGCGCGCGAATTGCGAAACGTCGACCCTGAATTAGAAAATTTTGATTAGGCTAGAAAAATATAGGAAAAATAAAAGAAGGGGCAAAAGGGGAGATGTATCAAGCTGATAAGAAGCGATTGCGATTTCACTTTGATCTGTGTTAGTTGGTCGGGAAGCGATATTAGTAGAATTTTCAAATTTTCTAAAAACGGGAAACAGTTTCTGATAACCAAAGTCTTATAATATTAGCGGTATGTTAAAAATTTTATTGGAATTACACCTGCAACAACTTTTTTCTTTGTTAGCAGTGTTTATAGAGGCCGAACAACTGAGGAGGTAATTTTTTTTAAAGAATTAGTTGATGTGTGCTATTCAGAGAAAAAAATTGGTCAACATCCTCAATGATCAAATTGAATGGTTCATTATCCTCCATGTAAATGATAAATATCAACCAAACTTATCTCAAAATTAACAATCTTTCTAAAATCATCTTCTCTCCAAATTTGAAAAAAAAGTTTTAACTGTAATACAGCGCCAGCTATCGGAAAAATAGGTGTATGTTCATGATGTTCATCATGATATCGAAAATATTCAACAACTAATTCAATTGGCTAAATATCTAATGGCTGAATATGCTATTAGGTACAACTTTTACGACTAAGACCAAAACTTATATGTCAGTTATATTACATGAAAACGTCAAAAGATATAATAATTGTGGAATTGTGGGAAGAATTTACAAGAAATTTATATCAATATAGGTGTTTTTTTAATTTGTGTGTGGGAGCAATATCGTAAAATGCAATTATAGTATATCTAACATTGTGTAGCAGTTACAATGGATGTTTATAAAGCAGTTATAATGTGACAATAAAACCAGTGCAGTACTGACCAAAACACATCTTTAAAAATTCATAACTCGTTTTTGGTAAGAGAGTGCCAATTTTTTCTTTCATTTTCGTGTTCAGCGACCTCGAATTAATTTTAAAAAAATATTTCATCAAAATCCGCGTTGGTTCACTAAACTAGAAATCTGCAACTGTTGCGGAAAGTTATGTAGTGGAGAGCGTCAACAGTAAAAAGGAAGGTGCAAATAAATTTTATACAATATAACGAAGCCAGAAGTCTCCTGCAGTACTTCAAGAGTAACAGAAAACTTGGTTAGAGATGGAGAAATTAAGGAGTCATTTCATACAAATTGAGAAAAAAACGAGAAAATAACATTTATCCAAATTTTGTAAATAATTGTACTATTAATATTCACATAAATAAATAAGATACACGTTTATGTTTATTATGGCAAAAATTATTACCACCCTTGGGTGGTAAGTTGACTTACAACCCGTCTTCAAGGGCAATCGATACCTTTTTGGTAATTGTTACTAACGTCCTTCAAAACAGTGTCAAAATGAGTTGTTTATAATATAGGGAGGAAAAAAAAATTATTTTATTCGAAGTGGATAATTGAGTGTTACGCATTTCTACACATAATGAAAACATACGAAACCAGTTAATTAAATCAGTATATTTTATTGTGTATCTGCTGTCAATAAAACCGTTATTTAGAAAATATTATTTATTTTGATTGATTTTTCGACTTTGTTTCATAGAATTGTTGGAAAGTGTCCAAAGGTTACACTAGAAATAAATTTTAATACAGATGCAACGAAATATCACATTTTTTCGGTATTTATAAATGTGTGTATTCTCTGCATTTAGCTTATTGTTTCAGCGAGTTGTTGACCTACATCATACTCTACCAGAACACGCGGTACACTTTTGAAAGTCAATGTCATGTAAATCGTAATTTTTTAAAAAACAATCTCCGAATTTTTTAACTTCCTTGACTCTTGTGGAGCAATACAACATTTTGTGTGTCTTCAAAATGGTGTTTCATCCTTTATTTTTGCAAATTCGTTTTTATCTATTCCCGAGGGGTGAACCGCCGGCAAAAATCTTGTACACCTACTTCCACATTTGAGAAAACTTCCACATACTTCCACATACTTCCACATACTTCCACATACTTCCACATACTTCCACATACTTCCACATACTTCCACATACTTCCACATACTTCCACATACTTCCACATACTTCCACATACTTCCACATACTTCCACATACTTCCACATACTTCCACATACTTCCACATACTTCCACATACTTCCACATTCTTCCACATACTTCCACATACTTCCACATACTTCCACATACTTCCACATACTTCCACATACTTCCACATTCTTCCACATTCTTCCACATTCTTCCACATTCTTCCACATTCTTCCACATACTTCCACATACTTCCACATACTTCCACATACTTCCACATTCTTTCACATACTTCCACCAAACTTCCACCAAACTTCCACATACTTCCACCAAACTTCCACATAATTCCACATACTTTCATCTGATTTCCAGTTCTTACATTTTTATATTTGATGATAGGGAATAGTTATTAATTTAAATAGAATACTTCATTTATGCAAAATAAAAAAAGGTTTTATTACAAATTAATAGAAAAATAACAATTATTAATAAAAAAAATTGACTAATATAAAATTAACAAAATTACAAATATTCGTAGCTAAATCATTAGAATTCTTCATTTATGCAAAAAAGGGGTTTTATTGATAGAAAATTGATATTTTAATTGATAGAATAGTATAATTTAACTGAAAAAAAAACTCTGAAAAAAACAATACACAACGTTAATATAAAATTAATAAAATATCAAATATTCTAAACTATATTATGACTTTTATATTTTATTTCGAATGTCTAAAGAAACATTTTATGAACCTTTGAAAATCCATTGGTCCACTCTTTATCAATTATTTATTCTGTCAATGCTGTCAATTGAATGACGCACAACAGCTGAACCACTTCAAAGATTTCTGGCGCACTCCCGACCACGCCAGTTTCCGCTTCAAGCGTTTTTAAGTGTGACGTCATTACTTATTCGCGAAAATGAAACGCTTTAATCCGCTTAAAGACGCTAGATCGCAAAAATATGGCTTAAGGTTGCTCTAAATGGACTAAAAATGGCGTCGATCTGAATGTTTATGTTTGTCATGATGACAAAACCGAGTCTATTCCATTGTGCAGACTGATTCAAAGTTGGTAGGAGATCAGTAGATCCATTTTTGATTTTTTCTTTCATCTGTTAAATATCAGTCATCAACCAAACATAATTTTGTTTCCTGTTTGACAAGACCAATCAATACGCTCTATTAGCGACTATTTGCATGGTGCATACTTATACCAAGGAGCCTGTGCATCTGACATCAATCGTGTTGAAGCTGTTGAAGTGTTTGAAAATGAATCGGTTTGGAGAAACCAAAAACGAAGAAATAGATAGAGGGTAATCGAGACTACAATCCCTGATAATACAGTGAGGAGTAAAAATAGCGTATGGAAACAGTTTACCAAATTTTGCAAGCAACGTCAATATGAATTGAATGAGTCGATTCACAAAACTGAATGATATTTTGAAAGATTGGGCCTGGAATATGAAAAAAGAAAATTGGCAGGATTATAAAGAATATACTGTGAATTCTACAGCTAAAACTCTTCAAGAGATGTATTTCAAGAAGTATAACATGAAAATAGATCCATTTCAAGCGTGCGAATTTAAAAGTTGTCGAGACGCACGCAATGCCAAGAGTCGCGGAAATTGCAGAAACATCAGGAAAAACGGAAACGGCCTTAAGTATAGAAAATATGTTTGCTATTATTGACAAATGCGATGAAAAAACTCCAGATGGCTTCAGTAGAATTAGCGTGAGGTGGGGGCGAAGGTTGTTCAGCTTTGATTGAACATTTCAAATTTGAAATTCAGAATGATGGTGATGAATCAGGTAGGATAGAATACAACCCAATTTTCAAGGAGGAAATCATAAATGCGCAGACAGCAAGTGGATTACTAAAAATGAACGAAACCCACAGCGCTGTCCAGTTAGATTGTTCAGAGAATTGATTGGAAATAGAGGACCAGGATTCACATGTCCACGTTTGTTCCTAACTCCAAATCCATTCTCATTGTGGTACAAGAATTCGCCAGTTGGGAGAAACGAACTTTCAAAATGGACTAAAATGGGAGCAAAGTCTATTGGTTTAGATACCAACCAATTGAAAATTACAAATCATTCTTGCAGATCAACTGGAGTTTCTCAACTGGCAAAATCCGGAGGAAAAAAAAAATATATTGCTCTCTAGTATAACAATGATACATGAACAAGAGGAGAAGATTAGGTTACGTATATTAATGCATAAAGTACAAGACAGAATGATGAGATAAAGAGTAAGAATAATTAATAAAAACATAACAGAAAAGAAAATTTCGGACTGGTTGAGGTGCCTTCAGTCATTCATTTATAATGAATGCTCTAAGTTTCATTGCCTTGTTCATAAACCTGTGAAGCTTTTGCATTATCATAGCGTCGTTTGAAGTTAATAAAGCGTCAAGGTCATCTGAATATCTCTCGAGCATCGTAAACCACTATACATCGGACAAGTCAGGATGACGTGCTCAAGGGATTCGGGTGTTTGTTGATTACAAATTGTGCAAATTGATTTTGTTTTGATCAAATACGAGTTATTATTTAGAAATATGTACAAAGTTTCAGTATTAGTAGAACGTAATTGGGCAATTAATCTTTTGATATAGAGGGGAAGTGTGTGATAGTTAGTTGTTACAGATGGTGAGTATTCTCTTAAAAGAAATTTATATTGTGGATGGTAAGTACTAGGCAAAATTTTGTTTAAATCTTCCTTATAACTAAGGTTCAAATATCTAGTCAGAATCTATTCTTTATCATTTAAATCTCTATAATGGTAGTAATTAAGTCAAGTTGGCAGTATTTTTGTAAACAAGTTTGTAATTGGTATATGCAATTATACTTCATATTAACATTAGCGGCTTCATATAAATTAATTAAACGCATAAGGGCTTTATAGGTGCTTTGCTATTCTACTCAAAAGTTCCAGCGCTTGCTTTATAATAAAATAGCCTAATTTACAAATATTAACTTCTCTTCGTATTATGTATGCAGCTGTACGCTTTTGTATAAATAATAGTAATTGAACGCGAAGGTGGAAAAGTGAGGTATTATTGTCGAGGTCCATTAAAGACCGAGAAGCGAAGCTTCGAGGTCTTTAATGCATCCGAGACATTAATACACTTTTCTACCGTGGCTCACATAGCATTTTTTTCACTACTTCACTACTGGCATTTTATTTTTTCAAATATTAGTTTGTCGACTCCCGTTTCACATGACATGACAGCTGTGCACAAGTTAACCTCACATTCTATTAAATGGATTGAGATTTAGCTCTAATCAAGTAGGCTCTATATTTTACTACCTTGGTTAATAATGAACAACTTTACTACCTACCTCAACAAAAGTCAATAAAGTTAGGTTTAGAGGCTAGAAGTGAAAAATAAGTTTTTCCAAAAATTGCTCAGGATTTTTTCAACTTGTCCAAGTATCGAAGAGCCCAAACACTGCTTGCGTATGTGAAGGTGGGTATAACTACGTTATTGTATAAGGTTTTGATTGAACTTAAGTCTGCTATATGAGCGGAATTTATAATTTTTAGCACTACTCCCTGTGATAATGCTGCTTTTTGTTCGCGGATTTTAAATTATTTTAAAAAAGTCCGTTAAATGTGAATTTTACTCCTAGGTACTCAAAAGAGTTTACTAGTTCTACTTTAGAGTTATTATACACTGTGTTCAATTGAAAAGGACCCACCCTTAATATTTCAGAAACGGGACATATTAGAAAGAAATGCCGAAACACGTCAACTTTTAACTTGAGGGGGACACTCTTTAGCGCTAATGCCATAAACGTCAGATTCACCCCCTCCCAACAGGAGATACCCCTTGAATTTTTTCAAATGGCATTAGGTATCAAGTCATACCTCATTTAAAAGGTCTGGTAAATATCTATTCAATCATTTTGATTTGCCTTCCATTGTTATTTAATCGTTGTTCAAAATTGGCTCTCTTTCAACTTTTCGTATGCCCCCGTATTAGGTTATGATCGAAAGACTCTTTCAAGAATAAAAAATTTACAAAAAGTGAAAAGACAACTGTTAACAAGAAATAACTGTTATTTAATCATGTGTCAAAGTGACCACCGTTAACATTTAGGCAATAAAAGTTGAAAGAGAACCATTTTAAAACAACGATTAAATAACAATGGAAGGCTGGAATCAAAGGCAAAACAAAATGATTGGATAGAGCTTCACCAGACCTTTTAAATGAGGTATGACTTGATACCTAATGCCAATTGAAAAAATTCAAGGGGTATCTCCAGAAGGGAGGGGGTGAATCTGACGTTTATGACATTAGCGCCAAAAAGTGTCCCCCTCAAGTTAAAATTTGACGTGTTTCGGCATTTCTTTCTAATTTGTCACATTTCTGAAATATTAAGGGTGGGTCCTTTTTAAATGAACACAGTGTATATAAATTGGGGTTTTTTGCTCATGTTGGCTGCTTTACGGAAAACGACCATTTTCGTTCTTGAAGGGTTAACTTCCAGTTTAAATTTATGGCAATAAGACTCTAAGATTCTTAAATTACGGGACATTTCAACTTGTGATTCGGCAAATAGGACAAGGTCGTCGGCATACATTAGCGTGTTGATGTTAGTTTTCCCGTCAAGTATAACACCTTTAGCATTATGGTTTAAAAGTAGTTATCAAGAAACAAAAATAGAGAAAAGAAGTGGACTCAGTGAATCACCTTGTAAAACTCCTTTGGTTATTTTGATTTTATCTGAAATGTTGTCATTTCCTTCGATATAAAGATAAGGTGAGTTATATAAAGCTAGGAAAATTCTGAGAATTTTTGGCACTAACCCCTTGTAAATAAAGTTTTTCCCAGAGGACGCTGTAATCCAAAGAATCAAAGGCTTTCCTAAAATCAACAAATAGAGCGAAAAGTTTTCTTGAGGATAAGCGTAGGTAATTATTAATAATTGTATGTAGAACAAAAACGTTGTTATCACAGCTGCAAAATTTACGGAAAAAAATTCGGAGTACCAGAGCAGGAGGTCATTCAAATTACTGGTCACGCTGGTACTTCTCCAATTCAACCTTACTTGCAGATGAATGAACAACATCACCATCTGAAAAATCAGAATCTACGGAATCTACGGTTAATACTGCCAGTTCTTGGTGAAAATGTAATAATTGTGTTTTCAATTTCAATTGATAAATTATAAAGCTGGTGCTGTGTTGATTGTTGTTGATATTTTGAATAAATTATTCTGAATTGTTTCATTTAGTGAATATGACTGAGATAAAGAATTGGATTCAAGAAATAATCTTCATAAATATAATATGACCTTGATAAATTGTCGACTATTTTTATTGCTGCTAAGTTTCTCTTGTATTTATTAATTTGACTCGACATTATTTTGGCATTAATAATTAGCGATGATCAGATTATTAATGCCAAAATAATGTCTCTTAAATTATTATAAAATACAGTCGAAATTGAGTAAAATCCCTCTTCTACCACTTAATATCTGCTATTTGTTAAGTATATGAATGCAAATATTATTTAGAGATCATAAGAGGATCCCTGTTAAAACTCTTAGTGCAGTTTTACTCTGACTTATGCATTCATTTGATCTCAACAGGCTGTAGTCACTCAGAAGAATCTTTGATTGTCTAAGTTCTACTGGATTTTCCCAATGGTCAGATCTTCTCTTTTTTTCGGTTTGCCTATTTCTTTCAATATTACATTGGAGCTGATACCGCAAGAGGATTCCAACCCCTAGAAGGGTGTTTCAGTCCCCCTTTTTGCTAGTTCATCTGCTCTTCCATTTCCTTCTATTCCAGTGTGTCCTGGAATCCACAGTAAGGTGACTATGTTGTTCTCGCCTAGTTCAATAAGTTTGCCTAGGCATTCCTATACAATCTTGGAACTGATTACACAAGAACTCAGTGCTTTAATGGCTGCTTGAGAATGCGACATTGTGATAATCCTTTGCCTTCTACATCCTTTATCAATCTTGAACTGGGCACACTCTTATGGCGTGAATTTCCGCTTGAACGATACTTGGGGTTTTTCCCAAGCTTTCAGACTGTTTGGTTCCTGGCTCGTACATTCCTATCCCAGTTCCTTCTATTGCTTTTTAGCCGTCTCTGTACCATTGAATGGCATTCTTTCCAAGTCTGGTAATGGTATTTGGATCCCATTCCTTCTTGTTGCTTAATTTATTTGAAAGTGTATACTTTCTCATCATACCATCTTGTGGCATGTACCATGTTTTCTGATTTCTAAGAAGTTAGGAGGTGTTTTTTTATTGATTCCTTCTCTACTTAGTCTGTATCTTGTTCTTTCTACAACACTTTCCACCACCACATAATATAGTGGTGTGAGGTTGAGAATCACTTCCATGGCCGCCTTTGGGCATGTTCTCATTACTTCTTCAATGCATATACAGGCTAGTCTTTGAATTTTGGAGAGGTTTTCTCTCGTCGTCAATAGGCTAGTTCTACTACTCCACGAAATGTCTCCATAAGTGATAATTGGTCTCACTATGGCAGAGTACGTGTACATCCAGCTCAGGATTTTTGTGCTACAACCAATTTCTCCCTGCCAGGTTCCTACTCACCATTAGAGCCATGTTTGCTTTGTATTAAATTCGTTTTATCGTAATGTTAAAATTTTTTTATTGAAAGTAGTAGAATGTTCATAAAATTATACATATTAATCAATTTACCAAGTTAAATATTTTTTAAGTGACTATTTCCGAAAACAAAATCTCTAATAACTTTTTAATTAGTCATTGTTACTTCATCGTTATTGTATCGGAATTTAATCAGTTGATTCTAATTTAAGGAAATCTTCGTTTTAAAATCATTTATTTTTAATGAAATAATTTATCAACGAGCTAGAAAAAGATTTTTTCTATTCATTGCTATATAAAGAATTATGCCGAAGTGAGGTTATGTTTATTTTTTTGAAACGCTATGTAGCATAAACGGCTTGACGGATTTTAACGTATGAGAAGGCATTAGCTTCATCTTAATTGTGGGGGTGAAATAGGGTATAAAAATTGATTATAGCTTCCAACCAGAAAAAAGTAGGAGAAGGAAAGCATAACGAATGCAAACAAATTGTGAAATGAACAAAAAACTCGACTGCATTAACATTTTTGATTAGAAAGTGAAAAATAAGGTATGCAGAAGGGGGTTTCCTGATTCCTGGAAAAACGCGTTACACTTTTTCTTGTTGTTTTCCGTTTTTTTAATAAAAAATGTCAATAAATTAGGGTTTTTATTTAAATAATGTATGCCCAATTGTACCAGGACGCATAGAAATGTGTTTACAATTTCATGCATATAAGCTTCGCTTGGATGACGGGGCAGCGAGCATAATTTCTTAAGCCTAGCTTACTTGTTAAGTCAAGGTAGTGCAATCGGGCATCAGATTTTATTTATTTAAAACGTGGGCTCTAAAACACTAAAAAAATGATGCAAATCTCGCCTGACTGAACTTTTTATATATAATAACAAATAATTACGCTGAAACTTGGTTTACTTCAGATTATCTGAAACTAAACTGGGATAAGACTCAGAAAATTAGAATATCATCAAATCGACAAGTAACAACGAAGCAACATGTAGATTTATTGGGGTTTAAAATTGATGACATGATAAATTGGGAAGCATATATTGCTAGTTTCTACACAACTATTCGTACTAAGACAACTGAAAATGTGTCTTAGTCAAATTATGGTATTACAGATATACTTTTCTCTTTTTAACAGCCACCTAACATATGGAATACGTTTATGGGGACAGTCTTCACATACAATTAAAGCCTTTGGTATGCAAAAAAAAGGAATCAGGATCATAGCCAATGTTTCTCACAGAGAACACTGTCGTCCTTTATTTCAAGAACTTAAAATTCTACCCTTGCCATGTATTTTCATACTTTGCAATGTTTTAGAAATACACAAAAATTATACTAAGTACCTTACAAATGCTGACTTTCATAATTACCCAACTCGAAGAGGTGCACAACTGAGGCCTCAATTTTATCGATTGGATCTATCAGCTCGAAATTCACTCAACTTACATTTATACAATAAAATACCAGCAGACATTACTGGTTTGAGTTATAACCATTTCAAGGTTAGAGTTAAGCACTCACTATTGAGGCACTGGTTCTACTCCATCGAGGAGTATTTGAATTGTGAGACATAGTTTTTGTTTTAATTTTAGAAACAACTATTTTAGAGTGTAGACCAAGATAGAAGCATTCAAAAATAATAGAAAGTGAAAAAAAAATAGTAGGATGAAACCCTTTGGAAAAGGAGGAGATTATCATAAAAATGAAAGGAAAAAAGGCGATCTGAGGTCGGGAAGGGGTGAGTTTTAGGGCAAAAAATGGTTTATCTCGATTTCCGGCAAAACTACAAGTCCTATGGAAAAAAGTTGTAGGTAACATAAAGATCCACAACTTTTGTATTCGCTTTTTTTTACATAACCTCAAAATTTATGTGAAAAATTCAAATAACCAAGTTTTTGGTTTTTTACTTTTATCGAGTTCACGAAATTTGATGAAAACTTACCTTTTTATGTCCCAAATACACTGTAATTTATTTGATTTGAAATATTCATTTTTTCACCTTATTTTGACTTAATATCGAAAAAGCACCCTAATTTTAAATCGAAAATTCTCCCGTCAAAATATCAAAGAGTTGGTGTGCTTTTTGTTCGTTCAAATATCTACTTTCCGATGGTGTAAAAAAATATACAGGGTGTCCCAGAGTAATTTATCCAGGCTATATCTGTTAAACGAATAGAGATTTTCGAAAGGGACAAAAACTGATCTATTCCATTTCTAATACACTTTAATATGGCGTAGAAAAGATCATCCACTAAATATTCATCCCTTAGATACAACCCCTAACTTTAAATTTTTTAATAGCACCCTGTACATTTTTTTAAAATTTTGTATGTGGTCTTCCATCGTCTATTCAAAAAATTTTTCAAAAATAAAATGGGTTCATAAGTAATCAAGAAAATATCAGTTTATTTTTTATTTTTGTTAAATTAATCAAGAAAGCCTTGAAGCTTAAAGGAACAATAAAAATAAATGTAATAAAGATTACATGGCTTGAATCATTGCAGGAGTAATTTGGCGACATGCTTGTCTTATGTTTTCTTTTAATTTGTCTACATTTTGCGGTTTTCATTGATAAACAATATCTTTTATCACTGTCCCTGGCCAGGTGAACCGTTCCCCAAAAAGGGTCCAGTACTCAAAATCTTCCTCTCACTGGATGGCAACCAAAAAAATGATGAACCAATATCAACAACATGTGGCACACCTTCAATGCCAAAACTTCAACGTTGGCGCTTTCAATCGTTTGAGTGTAATATATCCCCTATAAGGGTTTGTGGAAACAGCTTCCAGAACAGGACGAAATTCTCCAACAATACGAACTCCTGTAGAACAAAATACTATACCGTATATTCCACAACTAATTCAGAACGAGAACCTATAAAACCCAGCAGGGGATAACTTCCCAGTCATTAACAAAATTCAGATTCTCGTTCGATGCACTTTTGGAAAGCAAACCATCTAGTAAAAAGCACTCAGTGGAAAAAAAGTGACTGACAGTTCCTCAACTTCAGTACTACCTTAGAGAAACCTACCCGAAACATACATCCGAACTACACTGCTCACTACCGAGCGTGCTCCGCACAGATCAAGTCATAAAGTGCTACACTTCCCTCTATGTAAGCCACGGCATGACAAACGAACGCTTTTATCCAAGACACGACCAATTGACAATTTCATCCAACAAATAATTCCACTTTGTAAACAATGGACAGAAATAATAAAGTCTGTATTAAGGATTATTCAAATAAATTTGAGCAATAGATAGTACCACAATACCCCCTTAGAAACGTAAACCTCCTGCCCATAATAAAGAGTCAAGAGTTGACAAATCAGGTGAACGTGCCGCCCACATAATTTCTGGAGAGTTGTTTACTATCCAGTGGTTATCGAAACGGTTTTGTAGGTGGTTGCTAACGATTCTCGTATTGTGTGGAGGAGCTCCGTCTTGTTGCTTGTTTCTTGATTACTTACGAACCCATTTTATTTTTGAAAAATTTCTTGGAATAGACGATGGAAGACCATATCCAAAATTATAAAAAAATGTACAGGGTGCTATTAAAAAATTTAAAGTTAGGGGTTGTAAATAAGGGATGATTTGTTCTACGCCATATTAAAGTGTATTAGAAATGGAATTGATCAGTTTTTGTCCCATTCGAAAATCTCTATGCGTTTAACAGATATAGCCTGGATAAATTAGTATGGGACACCCTGTATATTACTAAAGTAAATGTTCTCAGAAAATGCAAAAAATCGAAAAAAACTCGAATTCGAGAATTTTTTTTCAATCATTATGTACAAACTTGAGCTATTTATTAAAATTTACACTTTAATTACTCGAGAAACGTAAGATTATATGTTACATTGATGAACAAAAAAAATTGCAAATCGAAATATACTACTATAATTAACAACCAAATAAGTTAATGTTTTATAAGACATCTACAATATTTTGAGAAAGTTGTAGAATCTTCTTTAAATTATATGCGTAGATGCCTATTTATTGCTTATTTTAAGATAACTTATATACCTACGGAAAATTTTAGCCCATTAAAAGGTAGGTAGAAAAATGAAACGGTGGAAGAGATCATGAAGCAGCAAGCAGCTATATTGTTTTTGATGGGTACCCCGAAATTAAAAAATCAGTTACTGTCACATCAGTACCAGCAGTTATTTCAACTAAAAGAGGAGATCGTAGTCGTAGAAAAACCTCAGATATTATTCCAGAATTCGACTATCAAAACCATACAAAAATACCATTTTTGCAAGAAAAATTTTTATCTAACGAGAAAAACAAGGAAAGAATAATCTTCGACATCTATTGTTAAAACGCTTTACTAAATACGACAATTTTACAGGAAACTGTATTAATTCAATAAAAAAGTTAATCAAAAGATTACAGCCAGAAGGATTTTCCTGTAAACAAGTAGAAGAAGATGCTAATGCTGACATAATTAAGACCTCGATAGAAATTGTCAGAGATACTAATAAAACTGTCGTTGAAGTGGGTCAAGATATTGATCTTTTGGCCCTTCTGAATCAATTAAATTCAAATTATTATGACATTTATTTTCTCAAACCAGGTTCTGGGAATGTGAAAGATCTATTTTTCACGTCTAATAGTTCCAAATATGAATCCTTCAAAAATATTGTTGCATTTCTGGTTGCGATAAAACATCTGGATTTGCCGGAAAAGAAAAGAAGAGTATCGTAAATTCATTATTAGACAATAAAAATTTGTCAAATTTGGCCAATATTTTTTGTAAAAAAGATGCAAGTAAAGGAGATATCGAAAAAAAATGGATCACAATTAATCAAATCTATTTATAAACCTAAAAATGATAAAATAACACTGACTCAATTAGGATTTCAAAAATATCAATTAGCAAAAATTGAATCATCTTTCATATTGGCAAACCTCCCACCCACAGAAGGAGCAGTAGAACAACATTGTTACAGGGCATATCATCTGCTTCAAACTTGGTAGGGTAATGAACTGACAGCAACAGATTGGGGCTAGAAGCAACATCAACGTGGCATTATGCCCAAATTTACAGAAAAGGAATTAATTCCGGAAATATTGCTCAAAACTATTTGCTGCAGCTGTGAAACTGGATGTAACAGTTTAAAATGTGGCAGCCAAACATGGTTTAAAATGCAAAAATGTATGCTCAAATTGTCATGCTTCTGAAAAATGCTCCAATATGGAAGAAGAAACCTACGGGGAAGTTAATGATTCAGAAGAAATTGTGGATGGAGAACCAACACAGACTGGAAATAATATTGGAGACGAAGAAGGTGATGGTCATGAAGATTCCGAAGATGTACTAGAATCGGAAAGGTTTGCAGAATTTAACGATGAAGAAATGCCATCAAAGAGACAAAAACTAATGGATAAGTGATTAGAATTCAAGAGAAAGTATTTATGAATAACAAGATTAATGTATTTAAAAATATTGTTATGAATAACGTAATCAAAATGAAGTTTCTAAATTCAATAGTACGGTTTACATGTATATTTATATATTATGAGAATTTCTATGGCATAAATGTAATTAGAATTTAATAAATCAACTTTTTAATTGAAAAAAAGCAGTCACATTTCTTAGATGAAATTCTATATAATGATTAAAAAAGAAATTTTCGAATTCGAGTTTTTTTCGATTTTTTGCATTTTCTAAGAAGATTTACCATAGTAATGTATATTTTTTTTGAACATCAGAAAGTAGAGATTTCAACGAATAAAAAGACTTTTTTTGAAAAAGCTGATATTTTGACGGGAGAATTTTCGATTGAAAATTAGGGTGCTTTTTCGATATTAAGTCAAAGTAAGATGAAAAAATGAATATTTCAAATCAAATAAATTACAGTGTATTTGGGATATAAAAATTTAAGTCTCACCAAATTTCGTGGAAAATTTTTTTTTTGTAAAAGATTAAAAAAAAAAAAAAACTTGGTTTTTTGGATTTTTCACATAAATTTTGAGGTTATGTGAAAAAAGTGCGAATACAAAAGTTGTAGATCTTATTATCTACAACTTTGTTTTTTAACTTTTTTCCATAGGACTTGTAGTTTAGCTGGAAATCGAGATAAACCCTTTTCACCTCTAAAAACTCACCCCTTTCTCCTTCCCGACCTTAGATCACCCGTAAATTATTTTTCCTTTCAATCCTACAATTTTTTTTTCAAAAATTATCTACCCTGGTCGTGTGTATCAACTGCAACTATTGTTCTTTTTTATTTTGTCAGTTTGACTTGTCACTATTGTACACTTTGTATTTAATGGGATGAAATAAATCTATCTATCATCGTTGCTTGTCGAGCAATATCGCTTCGATTTCATAGGATAGAAGTAAGTATATTGTTCATCATTTTTTGGTTTATTTTTTGTTGGGATATACAGATTGCGAAAATCCCTTTCTTACGCTGCGACTTATACAAGTACGACAAGGAAAATATGAGCAAAACTACGTGAAAGAGAGAGAAGACTTGCTAGCCCAACGATCATTCGTCCCCTCTACCAAAACAGTTGAGCGTGTATTCAGTCCCCTCCTATTTATTTTAACTGTTGTGTTGCCAAATGTACTTATCTGTAAAAATTATTCCTAATTTTTGTCTATCGTTGTTTTAAAATTTTCAACGGCATTTCAAGCGGCAACAATGTTAAATACCAATAATTGTAAAATCGAAAGCAGTGTACGGAATTTATTTATTGTAATTTGTCCAAATTTTTTCTTGAACTCCATTATTTTATTCTTATTTGTGTTGATCTCACTTATTTTCCAAAAGTCAATATTGCGATTTTCTCCCACTAAATACACCGATATCCGGTATTAAAAGTCAAATGCAAAATAAGTAATTTATTACTTAGAAATTACCAAACATTCCAAACTGGCAACGCCGCAGCAGAGACTGACTCCCCACTCTATGAGTAGGTTCACTCTGGTTCAGTAGTTTCCCAACATGGAAGAAGTGAGGTTGTTAAAGAAATAAAAAATATACTCGTTATTACGTAACCTGTACATCTTAAAATTCATTTTTGTCAATTTGATCGATTCTGACCAAGCTGACAATTAATTTCTAACTACAATAGGATATTATTTTAGCCATTGTAACTTGAAAATAAAACATTTATTCTTGAGATAAAAATAATAAAGTAATTGGGTATAAAAAACTAAAGATCGATTCCATTAATAAATTGAATTGAAAAAATAAAATAAGTAGGAACTTATTCTAAACATACAATATGAACTTCTTGAAAAAATTAAACCAAAAATCCGTTCTAAAGGTAAACATAATTTTAATGAATTAAGTGCTCAAATAAACCACCTTGCTGTGCCAGGCAATAACCAAATCTGTCATAAAGATTTGATCTCATATATCTATGATTATTTGGCGTAATGCTGGCACAAACGTGCTGTATATTCACCCTCAATTCATTTAAATTATTAGCTCTTTCAAATTCATGTTGATAAATGCTACTTTTCAAAAATCCCCAAAGAAAAAAATCATTTGGAGCTAATTCAGGTGATCTTGGAGGCCATTTAATTGTACCATTAGTACTAATAATTCTGTCGGGGAATGTAAACCTTAAAAATTCCATTACTATCCTTGAATTATGGACTGGACAACTATCTTGTTGAAACCAAATTCTGTTGAGATCAACTTCGGGTATAAGGAGAACTGCAGGAATTACATGATTTTGTAATAACTCTGAATATTTGGCGGAATTTAAGTTCCCCTCAATAAAAAAAGGACCAATAATGTGGTCACCTAAAATACCCGTCCAAACATTTAGCTTCTGCGGATACTGTGTTCGGATTGGAATGCTTAGATGTTTATTTTCCCGAGACCAATATCTTGTGACGGATGGATTGTGTTTTTGATGTAATGAAAAGTTTGACTCATCCGTAAATAAACAGAAATAAACAGAAATCCATTCGTCTGATATTGTCCTCAGGAAAAATTTCCTGCGTTGTCTGAACCTTGTAACAATGGTACCCGTTCCGTTTTAAAATATTCTGTACAGTTCTCTTATCCATGTTGACCTCTTCAGCAATTTGTCTTGACAACATGGTTGCCCTGTTTCAACCGCTAAACAAACATTCAATTCTCTAGTTTGCCTTTCGTCGTTTATCGGACGTTCGATTGGATCTTCCGGCGCATGGCATTTTCTACAGTATAATTATGAAACACATCCATATTTCTCGAAATTATTAATTATGTTCAAAATTGTTGTTCGTGAAGGAATTGGGCGATTTTCAAATGCCACAATAAACAAATTGACTATTGCATCAGCCGAATGACCTCCAAAATACCATTTTATAATTTGCATTTTTTCGCAGGTTTCGTATTTTAATGTGGACATTGTAAAATGTTTTATTTTCAAATACAACGGCGTGCGCTAACAACCAAGCTCTGTAGCGAAAAGATCACATACGTTTAAATGTGAGTTCTCTATGTAAAGGACACTGTTGCCGGATGAAGGTGTTTAATTTTACCTAATAGTGTATGAGCTCGAAAAATAGTTAACGATAACGTGACAAAAATATCATTTTTACAAATTAATCTGAGCTTCTGGCAACAGCGGTTGAACTACTAGAACTGTTTTGGTAGAGGGGACTGATCGCTGGGCTAACAAATCTTCTCTCTCTTTCACGTAGTTTTGCTCATATTTTCCTTGTCGTACTTGTATAAGTCGCAGCGTAAGAAAGGGATTTTCGCAATCTGTATCTTAAACTATAGCTAGTTTTAATATTGAATAATGAATATACCTCAAGGAACGTTACCCTTTTCAATAACAGAATTCACACTGTCTCATAATAAAAAAAACCGAGCTGTTAACTTCCAATTTGTAAAACAAAAACCTATTTATTACTCAGATCAATCATTGAGATCGGTAGATAATGTTATCATATTCACAAATGATTGATGATAACTGAAATTAAAAAAATAAATTCAGTGGAATTAAATGCCAAATGTCTAAGAATTCGATCGCTTATTATAGACAAAATATGAGCGAAATTACCAGATAGAAAAAATTCTCCCAAAACAATATGCAAAGTTATTGCAATCTTGCAAAACATGTCGATTTTTCAGAGTTAAACAAGAAACTGAATACTCTGAACTAAAACAAATAAAAGTAGGTGTGCCACAAGGGAGCGTGCTTGGCCCAGTTCTATATCTACTATATACATATGACATACCAGATATGAATGATATAAAAATTGCCACATTTGCTGATGACACCGCTCTTCTTGCAACAGGAACAAATGTGGAAGAAGCTACTCAAAAGTTACAATGAGCCACTAATCAATTCAACGAATGGACCAAAAAGTGGAGATTAAAACTTAATGAATCAAAATCGGTAAACATAAATTTTACAAACAAAACGAATAATCAAAACATACCAATCGCAGTTAACGGAATGGAGGTAAACACTGCAAAATATCTCGGAATAACTCTGGATGCTAAGCTAAGATGGAAGAAGCATGTAAAGAAGAAAAGGAAAGAACTAGATACAAAATATGAAAAAATGTATTGGCTTATAGGTAGAAAATCCCAAATGTCAACACATAATAAATTGCTCATATATAAGCAGGTTCTGAAACCCATTTGGACATACGGACTTCAGCTTTGGGGCTGTGCCAGTTCAACCAACAAAGCACCCAAAGATTTCAAAACAAAGTACTCCGTACTGTTGTGAACGCTCCATATTATATTTGAAATGAAAATCTGCACAGAGACTTCAATGTACCAACAGTTTTATGAGGTATGCCCAGAACCCCGAAGACAGGTAACATAATCATGTTAATATCGAGATGATCCAGCTACTCGATCAACACAACCTAAAGAGAAGATTGAAAAGGACGAAACCTTAAGACCTGGTGTAAGTGACAAGTGGAAGTGTTGAAAGCAAAAAGCTCACAGAACTGAGTGACATCAATGGATTATAACTTAGTTTTAAGGATTGTATTTAGGATAAGAAAAAATTGCTGGTTGGTCGTTGTTTTCGACCAGGTCTAATACTACTTTCCATAATAAAAAAATTTAAAAAAAATACCAGTTGTTTAGTTAATCTATCTTTTGCGGGGGTGGTAAGCCTTGGTAGTCCACTACTAGGTCTTCCTCTCACGTTTCCAGGTGCTCGATATCTACGTAGAAGCCGCGAAATGACACTTTCACTTACTTGAACGTCCACAATCAAAGTCCTTTGTGTATTTAAATTATTTTCAAAGTCTAATTTTAGCAAACCTTTTAGTTTTCCCTATAAAGTTTCTCTCAAAAACTCTAGCGAAGCATAGTTTTTTTTGTTGACAGGAGGACGAATAAAGGAATAAAGGTCCTTGAAGTTCAATTTAAATTTCCGTACGTTTGTGCTGTTACTTATTCAGGTGTCAATAATTTATTTACGATTTTGGTAATTGGCCGGATGAGACTCTGTCTTGTGCCAACGAACGTCGAGTGTTCGGTTTTAACCGAGTTTTCGTATGTAAATATTTATGAAGTCTACAGGAACAAATGGAGACCCGTACCAAATGGAATCCTGAAGCAATTTCCACTGGAGCATGGCGTACGAAATGAATTTTCTTGATGTGAAATTTTAAACAGATTCATGTAAATTATCATCGTGTTTGCTGTATAAATTTGAAAATATTTCATCAGTCGTTACTGGCTTTTTCGAAAGCTATGGATCAACATTAGGGATCTTTGTTTTAGTTTATTTTAACTCGTTAAATAAATGTCATTTTGGTTATGCAAGAACAGTTGTTTGGATTGTGGGCGGAATTTGAGTTTTTATTAGAAACTGATGGCTCCAGAATAGTTGGCTCAGTTTTTATTTTATTTTCCACGTTTCCTCTTCGTGCGATGCTTCGTAGCTACCCCACTTTTGTATACCAAGCGTTGTACATATATGTATGCTTGTCTGAACATTATTTTAAATTTTCTATTACTTAACTATCCCAAAAACAGTGTATCGATAAACTTTATTCGACGTTCGGTGATGTAGCACCATCAAAAACCGGAGAAATTAGAATTGATTTTGCCACGTGAATGAAACATAAATAAAGTATTATTACAGTTTCCTGTGAAATTGTCGTATTTAGTAAAGCGTGTTACCAATAGATATCGAAGAATAAATATATATTATTCTAACGATTTACAACACAGTTTTGAAAAATATTTTTACCAAAAAGAGTGGCCGTTCAACTAAGAAGAAACGGCTACTTCCCGGGCTATATGCCTCGACAGACATTGAATTACCTTTCTAACCTAACGTAATCTAACCTAACCTAACCTAACCTAACCTAACCTAACCTAACCAACCATTCTGGTTTGCAATTAGAAGGAACTACATAACTTGTAGACCGGTTTCGGCGTATTTGCGGTTTATGTTCTCCTTCCGAGTACTCTAAGAGCCTAATCCCGGACTGAATTTGACACTAAAATCCCAATCAATACATGTCTTCCTGTAACGGAAATTTTAAAGTAGTGACAATAGCGACATCTTCACCTCCAACCGCAAACCAAAATTCGAAAAATTTGACAACAAGCCCATGGGATTGAAACAATAAAGTATTATTGTCCCTTCTAATTGCAAACCAGAATGGTTGGTTAAATCTTGTAGATTATACCGACCCCGTTTGACTTAGTAGTGTAATTCTATGTCTGTCGGGGCATATAGCCCGGGAAGTAGTTGTTTCTTCTTAGTTGAACGTTTTTGAAAAATATTTTCCAAAATTTCGTTGTAAATCATTAGAATTTATTCTTCGGTATCTATCGAAACATGAATATTTTTTATATTAAATACGCCCTGTCATATAAAATACGTAAAACGATATCTATATTGCTTGTAAATAATAACAATAATGTATATTGTGTTTTGTCTGTTTCGGTATTTGAATTTCTATTGTTAACATCATTTTCCATTGCACATAAATCAAAATACGTATACAGTTAGATGAATAATGTCTAGATCAAAATTGATTATTACATCTGAGGGCAGGATGTCACTGTGAGAGCTTTGCAAACAAATGAAATATCGCTTGACATTGAAATTACGAGCTGTGCTTTTTTTTGTGTACAGGGTGTTTCTAAATACAAGAAAAACTGTATAGAAATCGTGTGTACGTTTTGAAAAATTTGGCATTTACAGGGTACTGTACCTTAGGAATCTTGGAGAATCGTATACAGGGTGGAATTTTTTATATGAATGTAGTGAAATGATTTCTCAAGACCAGATACGATTTTTTTTAGTTTTAATGTATCAGTGCTTCTCACAAGTTATGACCAGAGAAAATGTCAGTTAAAATTATCATTTCGCCCCTTATATTAGTAAACAATTGGAGCAGACACTTTTTAATGGTAGTACATTTTTTTTTCAAATACTGAATTTTCAAATTTTCAAAATCGCAGCTAAGTTTTCTCCGACACTATAAAAAAAAATACAAATTTTACCCCGTAGATCACGAAAATGGCCACAAACATTTTCTAAAGTCCATAATAAATATGTTTTTTTTAAATTTCTGTACCCCTCACTTTCGCATACTCCTGTACACAAAATATCGTAGATACGATGTTGTTGATTTTTTTCCATATTTGTTTATCATTTGAAAATGTGTATCTGAAATTTCAGCTCAAAATTCTCATGATTATGGCCTTTAGAATTTTTTGAATTAGCGCTTGTACTTTCGACTATTACGTAAACCCACTTTCGAATTTTCAAATTTTCAAAATCGGAACTAAGTTTTTCCGACACTTCTAAATATGAAAATTCACTAATTTGATCCCGTAGATTACGAAATTGGCCACAAACATTTTCTAAAGTCCATAATAAATATGTTTTTTTTTAAATTTCTGCACCCCTCAATTTGGCATATTCCTGTATACAAAATATCGTAGATACGATGTTGTTGATTTTTTTCCATAATTGCTTATCATTTGAAAATGTGTATCTGAAATTTCAGCTCAAAATTCTAATGGTTATGGCCTTTAGAATTTTTTGATTTAGCGCGTGTACTTTCGACTATTACGTAAACCCAATTAAGAATTTTCAAATTTTCATAACCGGAACTAAGTTTTCTCCGACACTTTTATATATAAAAATCCACTAATTCGACCCCGTAGATTACGAAAATGGCCCTAAAAATCGGCTATAGTCCATAATAAATTTTATTTTTTTTCGAATTTCCGTACCCCTCACTTTCATATACTCCTGTATACAAAATATCGTACATACGATATTGTTGATTTTTCTCCATACTTCTTTATCATTTGAGAGTGTGCATCTAAAATTTCAGCTCAAAATTCTTATTATTATGGCCTCTACAATTTTTCGACTTGCGCGATTACTTTCGAGGTAAACCCATTTTTCTACATAAAACCGGAAATTTCTTTACAAATGTATGACATGCTAATCTTTAAATTATTATTACCATGACATTCATCTTCAGACCGTTCGATAGGAGAAGGACGACTCTAAATGGAGAATATTATTTGGTTCCTTTAATTTCACAATTGACAAAGTTATACAGGGTCGAAGTAGAGATAATTTTTTTATGACATGCATCTCGTGAAAATAGTGTACCACCTACGCCTATGGAAACAAAATAACCAAAGAAGCATTAATTGACAGTTTTAGGGTTTTTATTAACATTAAGGAAATATACCACTTCTCAACTACCATTTAAAAGCGAGTTTTTGAATATTACAGCTGGAAGTTTGTAAGAAATTTTCGATTTTCTATAAAAAAACAAAAAAAATTGCTTGCTTGGAAAATTGAAGAAAATTTCAGAAAATCGTATTTTTTGGGAAATATTGCTTGCTAGCTTATGCCATTATATTCGCTAGCATATCTTCTATGCTGTTAGTGCTATTGTTACCCTTTTGTGATGGTTTGACAATGCCATTTCAGGTATGTTGGGTTTTATTTCCTTGTCTGTTGACGTTCCTTCGTGATTGTTGTCTAGTGTTATTCCCCTGAACGGATTTTTTCTTTTTTGTAGCTCCTTCCCTATATCTACTTCTGGAGTGTTTTAGCTACTTCGCATCCTCTGTAGTAATTATAGTCTATTTCAGAAAGGTATAGGGTAATAAAATGGGGAATTCCGTCCAGTTCGGCTCAATTTCGGTGTCGGCCATAGGCGTAGGTCTTGAAATAGTATTGTTTGTAATATTAAAATGTCAAGTAATTGCGTAAGAGAATTAGGAAAAGTATGTTTTCTGGCCTGACGTGTCAATATCGAAATATTGTGTAGGGATTACTTAGGTAGTAGATTATACAGTTACGTTTTCCATTTAACAGGTACCGTTTAACCTTCTATTAGTGCCTCTGCCTAATTCCAACCATGTTTCAGATTCGGCTCAACCATGCGCCGCAAGGTGCCTTACCCAAAATTTTTAGACCTTTACAAGTATATTTGTTTAGTTTAACGTATCAGTATTTGCTGTTAAGCCGTAAATAGTATTCACAGTATTATAAGATTAGTAATAAAATGGCGACATTTACACCAACGAAAAGATGTTCCAATAATTCTCCACTAACAGTGGAGTTATTATTTTAAATGTACTCGATTGCATAAAATACGATTACCCGAAATTTACTGTACAAGAAACTGTCGACCGATATTCCCGAATGACTGGAGTTTGAAAGTCCACCGTTTTTAAATTATTGCGGGGGAGAAAGATAGCAGGCCAAGTGGAGCCTCCCAAGAAAAGTCCAGACAGACCAGTAAAAGACCTTGATGAAGACACCAAAAGTGTAATTCGAAGAAAAGTTCACTCTTTATTTTAAAAAAGAAATACCCACCCTAGATAAGATTTTAATGGAGCTTGGCCAGGATGACAGTATTCCGTTGATAACTAAAAAACTTTTATGGACCACTTTGAGAAATATGGATTTTGCCTGGGAAAAGCATAACCGTAAAGCACTTTTACTGGAAAGCGATGAAATTGTTTGCTGGCGACGAAAATACTTAAGAAGTATAAAGCAGTACAGAACAGAGCAGAAGAAATTCTTTTATCTTGATGAGACGTGGATCAATGAAGGTTATATAGTGCCAAAAACGTGGCAAGACAAAAATATAAGCAGTGCTCGCCAAGCTTTCATGGAAGGCCTGTCAACGGGTATTAAGGTGCCTTCAGGTAAAGGGAAAAGACTAATAATCGACCATATTGGAAGCGAAGAGGGATTTTTAAAAGGAGGTTTGCTAACCTTTCAGTCATGCCATACGGGAGATTACCACAAGGACATGGATTCGGATGTTTTTGAAAACTATTTTGGTGAAATGATAAAATATCTTCCGGCTGATTCAGTAGTAGTTATGGATAACGCGAGTTATCATTCTCGACGCATAGAGAAGACTCCAACTTCATCTTGGAGAAAACAAGAAATTATTGACTGGTTAACCACCAAGAGTATTGAATTTGAAGATAATTTGGTAAAAAAAAACTATTAGCTATAGCAAATATACACAAACATCGTTTTATGAAATACGCCGTGGAAGATATAGCAGAAAAACATAGTGTAACTGTGCTGTGCACACCGCCATATCATTGCGAACTAAATCCTATAGAACTTATATGGGCGCAAGTGAAAGGATTTGTAGCAAGACACAACACGACATTCAAAATTAAAGACGTTAAGCTACTGTTTGATTAGGCCATTAAGGAGGTGACACCAGAGAACTGACGAAAAGCAGTCCAGCATGTCATTAAAGAAGAGGAGAAAATGTGGGATCTTGACTACTTGATCGATCGGACCGTCAACCCGTTAATTATAACGTCAAGAGGAGATGACAGTTCCTCAGATGACGAAGAATATTATGATTTTTTATAATTTAATTTCTGTATAATGTATTTTTTGTATAATGTTCAATAAAAAATAAGTGTACCTAATTATATGTACATAGTGCCTAATTTTCATTCTGTTAAAATAAAATTCTTTCCTTTTTACGAATATCCTACCGGCACGCCTTTGGCACACTATTTTCAGTGTTTGTGAATGGATAACAATAGGCTAAGCCCATATATTGACCCCAACCCGGGTGGTACTACCTGCACTTGATAAAAAGAAAGAATTTTACAATGAAATCAATGCCAAACTATGAAAGTGGCTTAAATATTCGTTGGGTCACTCCGTGCTCCCTTTCCATACCTAATGAGGTTTTATTACTCTATACCTTTCTGAAATAAACTATAGCAGGATGTTGCTCTTTGCAGTTGACGCAAGTGGGTAATATATTTTTTGGTTTATCACAATCTTTTGTGAAGTTTTCTTCAACACATTTTACGCATCTTGGTGTTTTGTGGCAATATCTTTGGGTGTGTCCATATTCTTGACATCTTTTGCACTGAGGTATAAGTTTGGGTCGTCTTATAGACTCATTCCCAATATATCATGTATTTCATATATTTTATTAACATTTTCTTTATTATCGAATATTCTATTAAGAAATTATTATGATTTTCGGATTTTCCGACCTAAAAAACATATTAATTGTAAAATAAAAATAAAAATAATGAAACAGCTCGCCACTGTATAACCTATAGACAGTCCAAACGGTGTTAAAACTTATATTTAGATTCAAATAAGATATCAGTTCTTGACACTAAGCGATTGTAGAGATAAGAGCTTAGCGTTTTCGCTGTATGCTTTTGTTCGTTAGAAATGTACAATTTCCTGTTTCACTCCCATTATTTTGTGGCAGATGATTATCAGGAACTGGGAATACCGAACCTATTACACAGATCCGGCACGTGAATGAAAAACAATGTGAGCTTCGTGGTGCTTTACTTATTAACGATTAGATTCGGTTTGAAGAGCTTGAGGAGATTCTTAACCAAAGGCAGAGATAAGTAACCTAACAAGATGTGCACGTCTAATGGAAGATTTGGAAATATACTCACATCATTAGTTTCTGCTTCATATATATTGTAATAGATGGCGCAAAATGCGAGAATTTTATTTAGAATATTATAATGTGAAGTTAGAGAGATTCACAGCAAAGCAGCAACTCGCTTAAAAACCCGCGTATATATAGTACTTATCGGTTCTGGAAAGTTCTAGTATTTTATGACGCTCCTCATATGCGTAAATACTGCAATAGACCAGAAGCTTCTAGAAAGCGCATTCACCAAAATTTATAATCGAGGGACAGGACCGGCTTTGAGTTGGTGACCTCGCAACAATATTATAATACAGGGTCCGGCAGTGAAACGGGAATATTTAAGAAAACTCTCAAAGTCTTTATTATTAATATTTTTACACAAATGTAATCTAAATTAGTGGACATTAATGGGGATATTATGAAAATGTTCATTTTTTGAAAACTATGTAAGATGGCGTCCTTCGTTTCGAACACATTCTTGAAATCTTTTGGTGAAGGATCCCATGACTCTGCGTAGCATATCCAATGGAATGTTGTTGATCTCCTGTTGAATTCGCTCCTTCAGTTCGTCCCTAGTTCTGGGTGGGTTTGATTCAAAAACCTTTAGCTTTAGATAACCCACAGAAAAAAGTTAGGAGCCGCCAAGTCTGGTGAACGGGCAGGCCAAGGAATATCGCCATTCTTACTAATTAAGCGATCAGGAAACGCCAATTTCAGCAAGTCCATCGAAATGTTAGCAGTATGGCTAGTAGCACCATTTTGCTGGAATAATGATCGATCATTCACATGTTCGTCAAGAGCAGGAAGTTCACCAACATCTCAGCATACCGTTCAGAGTTCACTGTTACAGTGTTACTGTTTTCACTTTTTAAAATGTACGGACCAACCACACCTAGAGAGGACATTGCGCACCACACAGGAATGAAGAGGCTTTTCGTGAAGATTTTTGTTTATTGACTACCCACAAGGATGGAAGTGAGCCTCATCACTCATCCATAAATTATGGAGCAGCTGTCAAATAAATTTAACAGATGTTGACAAAAGCGTTCTCGGCTAACGTATTGTTGATGTTTGAGAGCTTGGACTACCTGTATCTTAAATGGATGAAAGTGGAGATCATTCTTCAGGATCCTTCTTGTGGTTCGGTCACTAAGACCGAGCTCTATGCTGTGACGTTTTTCAGATTTCCGTGGACTTACACTACCACTCGTTTCTTGGTTACACTAGCAGTTTCTTCGAAATTTCTTACCCATAGGTTGATGGCGTACGCTGAAGGTACAGGATCACGCGGAAAGCACGTTGAGCACCAACAGCACTATCAGCATTTTTTACGGCGAAAGCACGCTGCTCATTCGTCCAATGCAACATGGCGACTGAAAATACCGGCTGTCTGGACGCTCAAGCAGTGTGGCCAGATGTTCAACTGTCTTAAGCGCCAAAAATCGTAACATGTTCCAACGTTGCCATGTCGCCCAAAAATCGCCAAAATACATGAACATAACATGTAGTTTATACAAAAATAAGGCTATAATATTTTATCTTCATAAACAATATAAACTGTTTATTTTCTTCGATATTTCCGTTAGTATTTCAATAATTTGTCAAAACTGTCACGTCATTTGTCATTGCTCTGTGAACGTCATCCTCATCACTTCGCGATTTTAGTCAAAATTGTTCAAAATAGCCCAAATGGCGACAAATCGCCCAATCTGGCCACACTGCTGGACATATTTTTATGAACATACCTTGGTACCCTGCATTTAGATATGCAAAAGAATTATTATTTGGGCTTTGACCAATATCGCGTCTTTTTTATTCATGAAAATAGATTATTTTTCATTTTTTGTCTATTTTTCAGATACATAGAAAAAAATTGATTTACTACGATCAATATCCAAAGTAGACTTTTACTTTATGCTTCCAAATCTGACTGGAAAGTTGACGTTGTCTATTTTTATTTACAATAAAGGAAAAAGTTAGTCATTATGAACGTGGTTGAAGGATGGTTATATTGATTCAGTTTACAAAAAGGAAAAATTTCGAGATAGATCTGGTTAATGTACGTCCCAATTTCAGAAAATTTTAATTTTACATCAAATATTTGTAATTAACATTAATAATTTTCAAAATTGTACATTTTGATTGTAACATTGTTAAGGATAAAAACGCATAGCAAAATATTGCTATATCATCTGAAAAGTGATTGTGATGTAGATGTAGGAATCGAATACTACCAGGATTTTATTTATAAAACATCACATGCTTCAACTTTACTTTTAGTCCAGGAAATATAGCCTGAAAATGACCATTTTACATTGTTTTCCTGCTGGTGGCTGATTTTGCTTGACAAAATGGCAAAATTGATGTAGAATAAGATGCACTCACTCCGATCTCTAAAGTTGTTGCTGAAAATTGTTTAACGAGGTAAGAAGAGTGTGATTTCAGTGAAAATAACGTTTTTTGTGCATATCTTTTTACCCCTCAATTTTACCAAAAAAATCGTTAAGAACTTTTTTTTCTCCTCTAAAGATGTACAAAACTAGACTTTCCACGTCAAAAAATATCGATTAGGTCCGAAGTTATGAGTAAAAAACCATTATTTACAATATTATTAATAACCAATTTAAAACCCGGTGTTATTATTATAACGTCTTTATATTGAACCTAATTATGCGCTCAAATTCACAAATAACGTGTACGAAATCTGGAATCTGCAACTTAATTAATTTGCAAATTATGACGTCATAAACAAATTAATTGATTCTCGTCCTGAACGACATTGCGCATCACCCTTACCTATGCTGTTTGTTTTTTTAGTAGATTTCACTGTTATAAGTCATGTGTCGTTATTATTTTTCAGAAATATGCAATTTCGCAAGCGTGGAAATAATTATTTAAAACGACCTTAGTTGTAAAATGCAATATACCGCATGCTCAATGAATTTTGCAGTATATTATTACGTGCATTGATAGAGCATGAAAAAAGCTTTAATCTGAAAAAAGATTCGTCTAGATTCCTTGAAAAACAACGAAGTGACAAACCGTCAAAGTCAATTTATCTTGGATAGTTCCCGAGAAAAGTACCAATGCAGCTCCGGGGTCGAGTTTGAAAGCGAGCAGCGAGAAATTTTCTCGAGTGAGTCGAGTCTCGATCGGCTCGCCCCACTGCGTCGCCACGAGCCAGATAGTAAAAATGATAGCGTTGCATGAACTTTGGAAATGGCTTTTAGCTTAGTTATCTGTTCCCCTTAGAATAAATATTTTAAACAGTGAAAGTACTCCGTGTTCCGATCATCAATATCTTTTTTTATCGCTGCACCCTGAATAATGAACCTTAAACTTTGACGGTTTGTCACTTCATTGTTTTTCAAGGAATCTAGACAAATACTTTTTAAGATTAAAGCTTTTTTCATGCTCTATCAATGTTCGTGATAATATATTGTAAAATACATTGAGCATGCGGTATATTGCATTTTACAACTAAGGTCGTTTTAAATGATCATTCCCAGGGTTGCGGAGTTGCAAATTTCTGAAAAATAATAACGACACATGACTTACTACAGTGAAATCAACCAACAAAACAAACAGCATAAGTAAGGGTGATGCGCAATGCGCATTGTCAAGCAAAATCAGCCACCAGGAGGGAAACAATTCTCACAATTCCATATTGCGTGGACTATTTTTATTTTTATGTACAAAACAATGTGGCATAGTAACATTTTGATTAAACTTTTGGCGACGTGTCCTTTCATAGTTTATTATTATTAAAAGATACACTCGAAAAAACATTTTTTTAAAGCCTGACCTGTATTCACGGAAACATAATAACGATTCGATGATAATGCAGATAACAGATACAATTTCATTAGCTAATGAAAAGTTCACCTAAACGCCTTAATCAATTAAAGTCACATGCAAATGTGGATTAATTTTTCTAAAAAAAAATATTTTTTAATACTAAATATTCGTCGTATTCCTGATTATTACAGTTTTGCTTCCAATGAACTGAAACCTAAAGCACCCTCTCACCAGAATAGTTTTCAAGGGTCAGTGGCAGTTCTTACCTTCCTTAAAAAACCACCCCAGGATTTTTAAATATTTTTCTTCAAGTACGTCCCAATTTTTGATTAAACAGGGGCGAATGTATATTTTCATCTATCGCCCGCCAAAAGATATAGTGGATCCAAAGTCAGTGAAACGACAATAAAATGAAGCAATGTTGTCAGATATATTTTCTAGAATTGTTAGGCTCACTATACAAATGTTCTCCTTACTTCAGTAAACTGTTAGTTCGTGATGTTCTTAGAAAGCTAGTTTGAAAATATTTTAAAAAAATACATAATATGAATATATTAGTAAGCATTAAAATAAGTCGCTTACAATTGCTGGAAAAAAAATTAATTAAAATCACTTTATGTATGTTACTATATTTAAGAAAATTTTGAATAGCTGGCAACGTAGCAATGGGAATCGAATAAACCCAGTCCAGTATTTGGCAAAATATAACGAAGTAACCTGACAGTTTTAACTCGGCCAACTGGGACATAAAAAACGTTCGAACACCTGGCCTGACCTGGGTTAGAACATCCAGGGGTGTGCGTAAATTGTGTTGTAGAGAAATATTATCAATATACTTAATATATATTTGTTGGTTAAGTGAGTTTAGTTCTTAGTTGTAGAAAAGTGTAGTTAATCTAGAGTAGAAAAGTATTATTAATATGATATAATATTTGTTGGTTTAGTAAGGTTAGTTGATCAAGTGGCGTGAGTGAATTATTATTATTATTTATTTGCTAGTAGAAGTTAGGGTAAGTTTTACAAATATAATTTATTAGTAATTAATTAGAATGGCATTTTGGAGACCATTTGAAAAGACAGTTCAAGATGATGTATCGCGGGAATCTAATAATTTGGCGCCCCAGACAAATGATAGGGCCGAATTTCGAAACAAAGATTTACATGTTCATTGTCAACGCGTTGTTTTAAATATGTACGCTTGTTTAAAATAGAAAAATTCTGAAATTTCTGATAATGCGGTTATCGCGGAAATTCACGAATTAACGAAAATCGGGTTTACAACGATTTATAAAGTAGTTAAACTAGGCGCTGTTATGGATCATTTTTTAAAGCGAAAACGACCAAATCAACAACTGAATAAGGTTGACAACGCTACGAAAAATGTTATTCAACGGATTGTTTACGGGTTTTACAAGGACAATATAGTACCAACTTTAGAACTGATTTATGCTAAATTGCGGGATATTCCTGAAAATAATTATCAATGTTTGGAAACACTGCGCAGGTTAATTTTAATGTACTAGATTAATTTGAACGAAAAACATTATTTCACAATATTCGAATTTATAAAAAATTTATATGCACGCCATTGGGCGGCATTTGCCTTCAAAGGGATTAAAAATATGGGTCATTACATTAAGCCTAGAAGAACTTTACAAAACTACATTTATATGATAAAACAAAAGAAAGTCTGTTCAAAAAAGTGAGGTTATAATAATCTCTTCTACATCTTTCCTTTATAGCGAATTTTTATTATCGAAAGAATTCTTAGCTGATTCTAGGCAAGAAAAAATCATTTTTAACGTACAATAAGTAGTTTAAGTCCCTCTAGCGGCCGTTCTGAGTACTTTCCATAGTAGTTTCTCTCTACACACGTTGTCTCTATGTGGCAAATTTCTTATATTGAACCGTAACAAAAATAGAATTCAACTTTCTTTTGACTGTCAATCAAAATGAAAACATACGCTATACTCCTATTCTCTTTTATACTTGTCACTCTTCTTCAATTTAATCTTTCGGAAAATGTATGCCGTTTTTGATGACACACTCACGTGTGAATCATCTCATGGCAATTGAAAAATGTAGGTTATCTTTATACAATTCTTTTCGTGATACGTTAAATACTAAAATTCCAGTAAATCTACGTACAAAGTCAATCTAGTGCGAGCACGAGACTAAAATTGATAATGTTCCCTGTTTCCAACTACTCCTTAATCTTAGACAAGCAAGAAGCGACACTTTCATTTCATTTCACTTTTTTGAATATGAATAATACGGTAATGTAGCTTGTATTGAATAAATTATTAAATAGAAAAACTGTATAGAAAGCCCTAGATGTACGTACTGAAAACATCCAATTAATTGATAGAGAAGGTACAAATACCAAAAATGCGTATTAATACTTTTTTTCATCTAGTAGTTTATTTTGATACGCCTCTGGTGTAATTTCTATCTCGGAGTAGGCAAAGCAAAAATGAAATAATACGACTGCAGAGACTTCAAAAATACTTCATCTCGGCTTTCTTACTAAAAACTAGGTATTTGATATCCCCACAAAAGAAAACTAGAGAAGAATGCGCGGCTCCAGTTCGGTGAAAAACGATTTTCTTCTTTGAAATGGAGATTTTTATCCTTGAAGTTTTCTCTAGGGTATACACAGTCAACTGTTCGGAAAAACACATAATTTGTTTTTGGGCTGAATGCATTAACGTCGAAAATAATAAGATTTAAAGCGGAAATTTCAATTTTTAATTAGCACCCTGTATTATAACGCGAACAGGAAATATTTACGAGCACCTATGATTAGAACTTCCAGTAATTTTAACACCCTACGTTGTGGAGGCCGCATATATAGTAGTTTCACTCCCAGTGGTATCGTAACAAGATTGTTAACCTAGCAATATCTCTAGGTGGCGCTAAAACTTACACATTGTCTATGCGAATGGTGTTGCTGACCTCACCTTATTCACTACGACTCTCTTTATTATCTTACCGCAATATAGACAACACAATATACATCAACTAATAGAGTGCTCAGTGATTAAATCACAGTTCATAAAATATCGCTCATCATTATCTTTGGATGAACAAACTTTTTTTAAATTATCTATCAAATGGAATGTAAAAATGGATGTTATTTTGAAAATTTATCTCTCCATTAGGATTTTGCATACCGGTTATTTTCCTGTACATTTCCTCCGTTTCCGTTGATAAATAGTCGAGCGTTCATAGATATATAACTGGTAGTTTTAATGGTCGTACAGATGCTGCTTCGTTGCAGTTATCTGTACGGTGTTTATATAAAAAAAAACATAATAAAATACGTTGTACGAAGTTACTAATAACAAACAAAAAAGTTTAAACAGATAGTTATCGGTGAAATGAATCACATTGACATATTCCTTGATTTAACCAAAATACTTGACATATTCCTTCATTAATATTAACGTATTCCTTTATTTAACCGAATTACTTGACATATTCCTTGATTTAATTGAATTACTTGACATAATTGAATTACTCGACATATTCCTTCATTTAACCGAATAACTTGACGTATTACTTTATTTAACGGAATAACTTGACGTATTCATTTATTTATCTTGACATATTCCTTGATTTAACCGAATTACTTGACATATTCCTTCATATGTATTAACGTATTCCTTGATTTAATTGAATTACTTGACATAATTAAATAACTCGACATATTCCTTCATTTAACCGAATAACTTGACGTATTCCTTCATTAAACGGAATAACTTGACGTATTCCTTTATTTAACCGAATAACTTGACGTATTATTTCATTTATCTTGACATATTTCTTGATTTAACCGAATTACTTGACATATTCCTTCATATGTATTAACGTATTCCTCGATTTAATTGAATTACTTGACATAATTGAATTACTCGATATATCCCTTCATTTAACCGAATAACTTGACGTATTCCTTTATTTATCGGAATAACTTGACGTATTCCTTTATTTAACCGATTAACTTGACGTAATATTTTATTTATCTTGACATGTTTCTTGATTTAACCGAATTACTTGACATATTCCTTCATATGTATTAACGTATTCCTCGATTTAATTGAATTACTTGACATAATTGAATTACTCGACATATTCCTTCATTTAACCGAATAACTTGACGTATTCCTCCATTTAACCGAATAACAACGCATTATTTTATTTATCTTGACATATTTCTTGATTTAACCGAATTACTTGACATATTCCTTCATATACATCAACGTATTCCTTGATTTAACTGAGTTACTTGACATATTCCTTCATATATATTAACGTATTCCTTCATTTAACCGAATAACTTGACGTATTCCTTTATTTAACGGAATAACTTGACGTATTCCTTTATTTAACTGATTAACTTGACGTAATATTTTATTTATCTTGACATATTTCTTGATTTAACCGAATTACTTGACATATTCCTTCATATTTATTAACGTATTTCTCGATTTAATTGAATTACTTGACATAATTGAATTACTCGACATATTCCTTCATTTAACCGAATAACTTGACGTATTCCTTTATTTAACCGATTAACTTGACGTATTCCTTTATTTAACCGATTAACTTGACGTATTATTTTATTTATCTTGACATATTTCTTGATTTAACCGAATTACTTGACATATTCCTTCATATATATTAACGTATTCCTTGATTTAATTGAAATACTTGACATACTTGAATTATTTGACATATTCCTCCATTTAACCGAATAACGACGCATTATTTTATTTATCTTGACATATTTCTTGATTTAACCGAATTACTTGACATATTCCTTCATATATATCAACGTATTCCTTGATTTAACCGAATTACTTGACATATTCCTTCATATATATCAACGTATTCCTTGATTTAACTGAATTACTTGACATATTCCTTCATATGTATTAACGTATTCCTTGATTTAATTGAATTACTTGACATAATTGAATTATTTGACATATTCCTTCATTTAACCGAATAACTTGACGTATTCCTCTATCTAACGGAATAACTTGACGTAATCCTTCATTTAACGGAACAGCTTGACGTATTCTTTTATTTATCTTGACATATTCCTTGATTTAACCGAATTACTTGACATATTCCTTCATATATATCAACGTATTCTTCGATTTAACCGAGTTACTTGACATATTCCTTCATATACATTAATGTATTCCTTGATTTAATTGAATTACTTGACATATTCCTTTATTTAACCGAATAACTTGACATATTCCTTCATTTAACCGAATAACTTGTCGTATTTCTTGCTTTAACCAAATTACTCGAATGAAAAATATAACCATGATTATTTTTACCAAATTTTAAGTTTGAGCTATATAAGCGAAATACCAACCTTTTATGATAGACATAGGATTATATCATTTCGTGCGTTGTGTCAATCAGTCCTAATCTCTATTTCTGTGTACTTGAAGGCTTATCACAATTAAAATTTGAGTTTCCTTCTGTAAGCCGATGGCATATAAATCATTCGAGATTCTGAAATTATCTCTTTTGTTTCCAACTCTTTGTTAATTACAATTTAAATTATATTCAGGCTTGTTCAAGCTTCTAATTAACTTAACAGATTTAGGTCCTCAAATTCGAAAAAGTATGCTAAATCATCAATCCTCTACAACTCATTATCTTTCACACTCCTTTCTCCACCAGAGAGCTGCTTCCTATCTGAGGTGGATAAGGTATGCTTAAAACGTTACTTCCAAAAGTAACGGCCAGATTAACGTCTTCAAAGGTGCATGATGATTCTTCTTCTAGCTGGACTATCTTTATCTCTCCTGGACGTTCCCAATTTTTCAAACTCACCAGCACATATTTAACGTACTAGAGAAGGTGAAGCTTTCCACATCTAACTACAGATACCTTCTTGAGCAAAAATAATTTACTTTTTTGTTCCTCACATTAATTAAATTTATTAATATCTTTAACGTTCTGTTCTATTAATTTTTATATAATAAATGCCACACCCCCTCAAAATTCACCATAGGTATACGATGAACAAACAAATTTATGGTTGACCTCACAGACTTGTTCTTCGGTCAAACCCTTCAAAATGTACACAAACATCATTATAATCGTTCTATCTGTCCAATAAGTCAAAATACACACAGATAGAGGGTAAAGACAATAGACACGCCCTAATACACACCCCAATTAAGTTGATAATAGGGCTAGATACTGTATCGTGATCGTAGGCTTTGCTTTTCCACCTAATGTTTGCTGAAGAACGGTTGCTCGAGCGTAAAATAAGATACGAATCGGATGGGAAATTTTTTAATTATTTTGAAATAAAATACAAAATCCATTTTTCAGGCCAACTATCATTTTTTGTACCATTTCTATCAAAACATACAAACACTTCTCTAATATTAAATGGATGCTGTATTAAAAGCCAATAATAGCTTGCAATATTATAAACGTTGGAGTCAGCATATCGTCTAATACTAAATAAATGATAATATATCCAATCTTTTATGTGATTTATATTTTAGACGTTTAACATTTATGTATATTACAAAGTTACATTCCCATTATTATTTTGCATCCAGGATAATAGAATGGACTAAATATTGTTGTATCAATCAACTCCTCTTCTACTAATTCACCAGAGTCATCCTCTTGCACATCACTATTTTTTATAATTTGCACTTTTAATTCATGGATACAGTTCACATTTAACAGGCTATACAAAACACAGGGAATTACAAATTCATAGATAGTATCATGTTTGAAATATCTATAGCCGATTCCAATGTTCTTGTTATTTACGTCTTTGTTACACCAATATACCGCATTTGCAGCGATACTTGCTAATCTTGGAGCACTATAGTCCTAGCTTCCATTTCTAATCAAATTAATTTAATTATATACTCTTCAATACCTCTAAGGTAATTGACTTTTTATTCTGCTCCGTATAATATACTACCTTACCCCACTCCTATTATATAAAGGTCAACTGCGGTCATTACCCTTGCTCAATTTGGCCTGTCATTAAAGAAATAGAAATAAATAGTAATTTAATCGCTGTGTATTCTCTCTAATGAAATTGACTTTTCATCCTGCCCCGTATATACTACCTTGCTTCCCCTCCTATTATATGTTGGAGTACACTTACTTTCGCTACACTCTGTATTGGATTTTAATGCATCATTCATATACTGATATTTTCAATGATATGTCGGAGCACACATACTTTCGCTGCACTCTGTATAATTAAATTTTCCGTGTCATGATTATCATACTAACTTCCGCTGCTCTCTGTATATTATTATCCTCCTCTTATATAAAGGTTAACTGCGGTCATTAACTTTGCTCCTTTTGGCGCCCCATTTAATATCTAATTATATCATCAGGTAGTGGTAACGAGGAAAACCGTATTCGAAAGGCACAAGTCAATGGAAAAAATATAAAGTTAGTATCTGCCGGTGCCGGAGCGGTGCCGGTAAATGTGACATCGCCTTAACTTAGCGATAATGGGTTTTTATTATTATCTATAGTTAAATATAGACATTTCCATATTAATAGACATTTAATATTTTTTGGAAGAAAAATCTACAACGAAATTAACTACGCAATTTGCGATAATGGTTCATCCAGAACTTTTTTTGTAGATACAGGATAAAAACGACTCGGGAAGCCCAATTACCTGAATTCCAGATGCGATTTTCTTTTGTTTCTCCACGCTTATGGAATCTGCGGAATTTCCTTGACGGGGAACGATTGAAGCGATAGTAATTACGAGACATTTTAGAGAGGTTTTGTTCACTAAAATTCTTTACTTTCTTTAAGTTGTTTTCTGGTTGACAAAAAAAAATTGTTTAGAAATTTTTGTGGGTTTATTGAATATTGCTTTTTAACGCCATATCTCAAAAAAACTACAAGCTACAGATATACTCTACATGGGTAATTTTTTCTTACACTTTGGGCTGAAATTGAGCAAACTGGAAAAAAAAATTCTATCCACCCATTTTTGAGAAAACGAGTGTAGTGTATTTGACCGACAGTATTTTTCATGCATATCGATCGAGAGTAGTTATACTATGCCACCACTAGCACAGTAGCTCGGACACTAACCTACGATCTTCATAGGTTGACATCTGACATGTGACGTGCATTTCTTATCGGACTCTACGGTATAGGATAAAGTTAAAGAGTTCTGGATTTTCTAAAAATCGTTAGTTAGGTCGCTGTTAGGAATGGAGGAAGTGTTCTCGGGAGTTTGAGTGCAAGTTAGGTTTGTGTGTTGTTTGAGACGTGAACGTAGAAAAAACTTTTACCAATTTATTTTAAAAAACTCTTGGCATACTGTAAATTAATGGATTCTACATTACATTTTTTCCCTATCAATCAAATGAATGTGTTGGATTTCCAATCGATTAAGTTTACAGCTTTAAACTTGATGATGTTTTTGCAGGACTCATCAATTCTATTTACCAATTAGTTTAACAATTTCGATTGGGGTTATTTGATGTACCTAATAAAGTTTTAATCCACTTTGTTCAGTTAAACATTAACTCACTCAAAATGCAATAACGCGGAATTGCCTGAGGTTGAAATGATTTAACAGGGTAGTGGTTTTGTAGTTTATTATTTTAAATCGAACAACTGAAAATATAAACGTATAAATAAAAATAATTTAAAATATTTTGAAAGTCGTAGAAAAAATATTGTTTATAAAATGTTTTTTTTTGTGTACTAGCTAGTAGAATCCGCAATTTTAGTCGACAAATGCCGAGGATTGTTACTTTACGCTCTAGCGCAAAAAAGGATTTTTTTTCGCTCGCTTATTTAATTAAACCACGCCCTCCGAATTAACTCAATTGGTGAATATTTAACAATTTATCAGATTAAATATCGAATAAAATTGAATGAAAATTGTCAAAAATTTTGAAATATGGTCAAAAATGGTCAATAATTGTCAAAAACTGTTAAAAATTGACAATTTTTTTCAAAAACTGTCAAAAATGGTCGATGATTGTCAAAAATTTTGAATTTTTTTTGAAAAATTGTCAAAATTTTCAAAAATTGTCAAAAATGGTCAATAATTGTCAAGAACTATCAAAAAGGGTAAAAAATTGTCAAAAACTGTCAAAAATAGACAATTATTGTCAAAATTGGTCAATAATTGTCAAAAATTGTTAAAATTTTGAAAAATGGTCGATAATTGTCAAAAACTATCAAAAATGGTAAATCATTTTGAAAAAGGGTCAAAAATTCTGAAAAATTGTTAAAATTTTTGAAAAATTGTCAAAAATGGCCAATAATTGTCAAAAACTATCAAAAAATGGACAAAAATGGACAATTATTGTTAAAAATTGTCAAAATTTTGAAATATAGTTGATTATTATCAAAAATTGTTAAAGTTTTTGAAATATGGCTGAAAATGGACAATAATTGTGAAAAATGGTAAAAAATTTGGAAAAATGGTCCACAATTGTCAATAATTATCAAAAATGGTCAATAATTTTGAAAAATGGTCTAAAATTTTGAAAAATTGTCAAAATGGTAAAAACTATCAAAAATGGTTAAAAATTGTCAATTATTTTTAAAAACTGTCAAAAATGGATAATTTTTCTCAAAATTGGACAATAATTGTTAAAAATTGTTAAAATTTTGAAAAATGGTAAATCATTTTGAAAAAGGGTCAAAAATTCTGAAAAATTGTCAAAAATGGTCAATAATTGTCAAAAACTATCAAAAAATGGACAAAAATGGACAATTATTGTTAAAAATTGTCAAAATTTTAAAAAATAGTTGATGATTATCAAAAATTGTTAAAGTTTTTGAAATATGGCTAAAAATGGACAATAATTGTCAAAAATGGTAAAAAATTTGGAAAAATGGTCCAAAATTGTCAATAATTATCAAAAATGGTCAATAATTTTGAAAAATGGTCTAAAATTTTGAAAAATTCTCAAAATGGTAAAAACTATCAGAAATGGTTAAAAATTGTCAATTATTTTTAAAAACTGTCAAAAATGGATAATTTTTCTCAAAATTGGACAATAATTGTTAAAATTTTGAAAAATGGTCGATTATTGTCAAAAACTATCAAAAATGGTCAATAATTTTGAAAAATTGTCAAAAATTGTCAAAAATGGCCAATAATTGTCAAAAACTATCAAAAATGGTCAAAAATTGTCAAAAACTATCAAAAATGGACAATTATTGTTAAAAATTGTCAAAATTTTGAAAAATAGTTGATGATTATCAAAAATTGTTAAAGTTTTTGAAATATGGCCAAAAATGGACAATAATTGTCAAAAATGTTAAAAAATTTGGAAAAATGGTCCACAATTGTCAATAATTAATAATAATTGTCAAAAATGGTCAATAATTATCAAAAATGGTCAATAATTTTGAAAAATGGTCTAAAATTTTCAAAAATTGTCAAAAATGGTAAAAACTATCAAAAATGGTTGATAATTGTCAATTATTTTTAAAAACCTTCAAAAATGGATAATTTTTCTCAAAATTGGTCAATAACTGTCAAAATTTGTTAAAATTTTGAAAAATGGTCGATAATTGTCAAAAACTATCAAAAATGGTAAATAATTTTGAAAAATTGTCAAAAATGGCCAATAATTGTCAAAAACTATCAAACATGGTTAAAAATTGTCAAAAACTGTTAAAAATGGACAATTATTGTTAAAAATTGTCAAAATTTCGAAAAATAGTTGATAATTGTCAAAAATTGTTAAAGTTTTTGTAAAATTGTCAAAAAATTTGAAATATGGTCAAAAATGGTCAAAAATTTGGGAAAATGCTCCATAATTGTGAACAATTGTCAATAATTATCAAAAATGGTCAATCATTTTAAAAAATGGTCTGAAATTTTGAAAAATTGTCAAAAATGATCAAAAACTATCAAAAATGGTTAAAAATTGTCAATTATTGTTAAAAACTGTTAAAAATGGACAATTATTGTCAAAAACTGTCAAAAATGGTTAAAAATTGTCATCATTTTGAAAAATGGTTACTTATTTAAAAAAACAGACAAAATGGTCAAAAATGGTTATTAATTGTTAGAATTTTGAAAAATGGTACTATAGAAATAGATAACTAAAACTCGATTATAAGAAAATAATAATCGATTTAAGTAAAAATCGATTATTATTTAACATCCCTAGCCAGTAGATCTGTTTAAGGTTAATCATGACGAATAGCGAAAATTACGATTATTCTAGCACTCTATTATAACCTAAGATAATATAAAAAGCTGTTTTAATTATTAAAAGGGCGACTGTAGAAAAAATTATGTGTGTTTTTCGAGAGTAGTAAAGTAAAATTGCCGCTTTCGCTTTTACAGCGAAATTTACCACCGCTCGCGCTCATTGGTCAAATCAAAAAGCAAGCGCTTTACTGGCTTCCTGTTACACACTTTCGTCCCATTTCACGAAATCACTGCTACAAATAGCAGGGAACCGAGCGGAAAGATGTTACAAATCAAAAATATTGTTTATAAAACGTGTATAAATTTTTTTTCGCGTACTGGCTAGGAAAATTCTCAATTTTTACGAGGATATATCAAGGGTCAAGGATTAAGTAATGAATTAATAACATGACGGCTCTGTACAATTTCATTTACATGTATTTTCAATATTCAACATGTTGTTATATAAACCAGGATTCATTTATTTTATATCAGGTTTATTTTGTTTCAGCAAAAAATCCATCGATTCTCGAAAGGTAATTGGATTTCTGGGTAAGTACAAACATTCATATGTTCATACAGGTTGTGTTAAAATAACATAAATTTACGAAAATAGAAAAAAAAAATAAAAATAAAAAGTATCTCGGCATCCAATAATTTACGTTAGGCGATTGCGGAGTAGGAATTAAACCGGTACCTTAAACATCTCTCCCATTTTTCCTGTCCCGGATTCCCTATTATCCCTTTAATAGAGCAAATTAAAGTCTGTTCCTGAGAGTCTGATTTCCTTTTGGGTGTATGTTTTCCGGCAGTTATCGAGTGAGAGAATGGTCGATGCGGGAAATTTACGTAGAGCCGGAGAAAAGATCTCGAGGTTATTCGGTCGTAGAAAAATTAGGCTAAGATAATTATTAAATCCGACGAATTATCCTTCTGTAAAAATATATTTTGTTACGCCAATGGTAACGGCTAAGTTTGAAGCACACCTTTTCTTGATGTCGTTCAAACTTTCTCGTTTTTTACTATCTCTCTTGAAAAGCTTTCGAAAATCCGATAATGGTGAATTATTGAAAGATCAATTTTACGTTATGGATATTTCTGTGTTGGAGAAAATAGATACACGATTTTTAACTGAACAAAGTTTTCGTGAAACCTACTAAGATAAATAAACAACAAAAAGATTAAATGGAAGATTAAATTGAATACACTGGAAAAAATGGAATGTAAAAACAGAGTTTTTTTAAAAGAAATTGAGTCGGAGTTTCACAAGGAGGAATTTTGAAATCAGTCTGTCAGCGAAGCTGCAATTATTACAGGCACTGTGAGAATTACACCCACTATTTCATTGAAATGTCAAAATATTACATTTAATATTAATAGCTGGCCGATGACCATAATTTATGACCTGTCAAAAAAATTGTGGAACACTCGGTATACACTCAAGCCGTATCAAAGACACAACCAAATCTACTGGATCGATTAATTTGGAATATTCACAAATTTCTGTGACCTTAATATGGACGTGCAATGTGAAAAAATGAATTTTAAATATGGGGGTCTCTTTTTGGGGGACAAATTTTAAAATAAATTTTTGTTTGCAAACTGTGTCATGTGACATATCAAATGGAAGGAATTGTTACAGGGACCTCGAATATATATTTTTTATAATTTTAAATTGAATATTTCTTAAGTTATACAGGGTGATTAACTTTTGTGACAAAGTCCGTTACATCTGTGATTATAGGAGATACCAACAAAAAAAAATTTACAAAAATAGGAGGCAGCTATGAGCTTCAAAATTTAAAATTAGCTGAAAGTATACAGGGTCTTCCATAACAATGTACCGCATCAAACATATGTTTTTTTTAAATCATACACCCTGTCTTTTATTTTAAATTTAAAATCCTCTTTACTTTCTCGTTACAAGAATACAACGTTGTTATGTGTTATACAGGGTATTTAAAAATGTATAACCAAATAAATATCTATGAACCTATGAAAATCGTGGCAAGTTCAACGTCTTGTTTAATAGAAAAGAGGTACAAGAGCAATGATTTGAGGAGCACCTGTCTGTAGCCCTCTAATCCGATGTTGCCAATTCATATTTTCGTAACATCTAACCTCACTTTTTCTGTCTACGATTTGTGTAATGCTGTATTTTCTTTTGATTTTTCTATCATTATAAAAGTGTATTAAAATAACAATTGAGTGAGTTATCTATGATAAAAATGCCGGTAAAACAGATCATTGATTAATTTATCGAGAAGGACAAGGAACATCATTGAAGAAGCCTTTTTTAAACACTGTATAGCTTCTTCTATTAAACATTGGTAGGTCCAATTGTAGGTGAATAACCTGAAAGTAAAGAAAGTTTTGCTCAATAAATCAATTATTATTAGTTAGTAACAGAATATCTCAACATTAATTAGTTTGAAATTATTTTGGAAAGAATCAAATAAAATTAATAAATGAATCGAATAAAAACAGAAATAAAGTCAAATAATAAAAACACAGAATTATCTTTATAAACCTTAATAAATAATGCTAGAATTGGTACACTATTTGTACATAGTGTGAAAATGTTGAAATCCAAACAGATCTATGTAATTAATTTGAAATTTCGTGAAGCGACAGTGAATAATCGCGGATAGAATCAACCGATAAAAAAAGTGTAGTTCATAGAGGACATGGTATTAAAACATGTGAAAGTACCTTTAACATCAATAGAAATCAATAAAAATAACTCTAAAATAATTTATCAGAACGGAAAGTCGTCTGGTGAAAAATAAACAAGAAAAAAATTGAATGTTGTTGATTTTGTAACGAGGAAGGAGGAAGTACAATAATTTTGATGGTGGAGATAAAAATTGAAAATTAAAATTAAAAAGCCTGAAAAATCAAACCAGAGAAATGGAAAAGTTAAGAAGTACTAACCTTGTAAGATATAACATCCATTTATTATCAACCAGAAAGCGGTAAGCTTAATTTCACATGTTTAAACTCGACTGGAGACAGCGACCCAGGTATTCTAAGGAAACCAGACACAATTTGTTCCAGAGAAAGTTTAATTTACTTTCTACAATACTGTATATGATATCAGCATGCAGATTTGATGTTATTTTATATCCCACACAGCAGAGGAGTGAATATTCTTTCACACGTTGTTCCTAAAAAGAAGTAGCCTATAAATATTTCACATCGTAAAAACATGTATTTACCAATTGCGTATTTCTTATTTGATATTTAGTTAAGATTGTTGATATTAGTAGTTATAAATTAAAAAGGGAGCTTACCTTATTAAAATAAATAATCCAAAGCAATTCAATAATACTTCTTTTCGAGAGACACTTGTTCATAACATTGCCCAGCCATTTTAATTCAACAGATTCAGTTACAGTGTTTATGCGCATGACACAAATCTGAAGCGATTCTTCCGATTCCTGTTTGTGTTACGAGGGGAATGCGACAAGTAATCATTAGAAATTTTAAACTAGAAACTACCAGAATAAATTTATTAATTACAATACAAAACAGAAGAAAAAGGAAAGTATTTAGTTGCAGCGGAATATAAAAAATTTAATAAAGAGGTTTATAAAGGTTAAAATTTCAATTAAAATTCTTTTTCATGTTCTTATTATAAATTCAAACATTCATTATAATACAATTTTAAAAAGAATCAATTAAATTATTCTTCATCGTAAAATTGATTTGAGGGAACCGCAGACTGAGATAAAGAGTCGAAACCCCTTTTTCAATAGCTAGCCGGATATACAAATTAAAGAATAAAGTAAGTATACAAGGGGTTTCTTAAAATTAAGAAGGTGAACAAACTAATAATATTAGAATAAAAAAAAAATAAAAACATATCATCCACAAAAAATCATAACAATATAATTTTATATAATAAGCTTTATTTATCACACAGAAACCAAAATTACCTTAATTTTTTTTATCCCTAGGCAGATGAGGTTAAATGAATTTGAATTTTTTCTAATTTTCTTAAGGAATAAAATTAATGGCGCCCTTCTTATAAATATCTGTAATATTTCTTTATCTAACTTCCATAGGTAACAAAGCCCTGCGAACCGACTTTGTTATCTCCAAATTTTAAAATCAGTTAGGCAAGCACGTTCGATATTCATTTTTTCATTAACGCCCAACGCGGAGAGTTTACTTATGTTTCAGTGTTTCATTTAAAAAAACATCTGTTTGATGCGTTACAGTGTTATGGAAGACCCTGTATACTTTTAACTGATTTCAAAATGTGAAGCTCATAGCTGCTCCTATTTTTGTAAATAACCTTTTTGAAAAAATCATAGATCACAGGAAAATCCGTTAAATAACATGTTAGGACTTTAAGCCTAAATGAGAACAATTAAATTTGTAAACCCAATAAATTCGAAAGAAAATTCAAATGAATTCCCCCAAAAAAGGGGAGAATTTAAAAAAAACCTCTCTTTGGTAATAATTAAGACCAAATCTAAATTAAAATCTTCAATTAAACTTCTTTACGCGGTTATAACGAAGAAATGCTTTGATATAAATAAAAATCCTCCCAAGTTTAATTTAAAAAATAACGGAAATTTCCAATCAAAATCTATTTGCTGATTTAGGCGAATTAATTAAAATTAAAAACTTATTCAGTAAGCAAAATAACCTAATACTCAAATTAGCGCGAAACGTAATAAGTAAACAAAGTCTTGATTAAATATAGTGAAATCAATAATTCATCTCCTTTTCGATTGTATATCGTGCAAACAGAGTTAATAATTGAAGTACCACTAGCTTAAAACAAAACCCTTAAAATTGGTCCTTCGAGCCGGATAATAATAATTACTCTTACAGCGTTGCCAGACATACTAATAAACCTAACTCGATGTAATGGTCTCATAAATCGATTAAAGAAAAACCGGAAAATGGCATTTTCCATGAATTCAATAACATAATCCGATTGAATATCAGCCGGCTTTTACCCTAGCGTATATAGATAGATATTGGATGGAAATCGTAAATTTATTTTTACCGTCGCATGTACAATATATTGGTCTGGGTATATATTGAAAGATTTTGAGTTCTTTACATCGAGTAGTTTTTTTTTATTGAAGTCGTATTTTGAGAGTAAAAATTGGCACTCGGCAAGATATACTTTTTGTTTGTCTCATCTCATCCCTAAATATTCATAAGACTTTTCTTTAACACTCCGTACTTATAGTTCGCCCTGTATAATAAATCATTGTACATCAATTCTAGATCAGTTTATAATTATTTAGAAACAATCGCGTCTACAGAAGGCATTCAAATCATTATCAAAACTGAAGCTTCAAATTCAAATTGTACAAATCAATTATGGAATGGATTGTCAGAGGCGGTTTTAATGTTGATTCAAATGAAATTTGACGTCCTCGATTTTCTAATTTGGTAGTTCGCTAATGAAATTTTCAGCGGCTTTGTGTAATTTTCAAGAGCTTAACCACAAGGATTTTTAATTGAGTCCACAGGGATATATAGGAGGATGTTTTAAAATAAAACTAGAGTCTCGAAGTTAAGAAGGTATTAACCGTATTAACTGGGAACATAAAAAGTTGCAGGGAGATACGTCAGGATAGAATTAAGTGATTTTACATTTTTATAATTCTCTTTTATTAAGTTACCACGTCCTCCACGTGCACAATGGACAGCGGCCGAATTCATCAGTAGCTAGAGATATAGCGACGAGTGAAGATCTCGAAATACAATCAGTAAAACGAGTGACTGTGACAAAAGATTAATTATAGTGCACGTGGGCTATGAGAATGGTTTTGTAGAAAACGCATCTCTGATCTGGTAAGTTGGGAAGGTAGAGCAACTCCACAGCATCTAGGCCTCTTTAGGTTATTTGTGCATCCTCTAGGGAGTTCCTCTCGGTAATCCCTTGGCTGGTTTGCAGTATTTTGTTCGATTCCACCTATTGTGAGCTCTAGGATTACCACTACTGAAACTGTTGCATGGGCGGAGTAGGCAGGATCAGAAAGATTTAGAGCCACTACATTCCTAGTAGAAAACTCATATCTGAGGCTTGAATAAAGGAATTAAGTACATTAATGATAAAAGATGGCTGCCTATGGTCTAAATTTCAACACCTGTAAGTGCCCCGAGGTACATTTTTGGGTTCTAATAACTTTTAAAAATCAAATTTGAAAACAAAAACGAAATTTTTTCACAAAAAGAAAATAATTAAATAAATTTGCAAATATTTTAATTCTTTTATCGGCGATTTAGTAGGAAAAAAATAAAGCAATTTATTGGCACGAGACACTGTCCTATTCCCTATTTAATAAGCGAAACCAGACACTTACAAGAAGAAATTATTCAAACAGCTTACCGAACTGTAAATATTTATTCCAAATACGAATTGTTTCCTAATAAATTTCTCGGTGATCTTGAACTTGTCCTGACCTCAAAATTGACAGATTATAATAACAAATATCGTTAGCCGTATTGATTTACGTTTGTTTAGGAATTTGCAAGTGGTTTATTAAAATTTCGAGCTATACTTACACCTTCGTAACAAAATCCTGAGACCCACTGATAAGTTAGTAAAATCGGCAACACCGCTGTATTGATTAACGATGTTTATCATAATGAATTGAGTCGAAAATTTCACGTCGGCATGCTAATTACGTTTAATATGGCTTTTATTGAAATATTTCAGTCATTGTTACAGTTACATTTAAATAGAGTTTATAAATTATTGGAGTTGTTTAAAAATGAATAGAACAGACTTCAACAAGGGTAGTGCAATTTTTTAATTTTTATCCTAGGGACTCCTAGTTCATTAACGAAGTAAGTAAGTCACACATTTAATATGAAGTACCTACTATAATTATTTTTATCATCTCTCATCTCCCAACTTTTTGCTGGTTACCATCTTTTGGAACACCCTGTTTTAATAATAATAGTAACCGGACCTCAAACTTCTTGAGTACTCAAGCTCTAGCTCAACCAATCAAAATATATGAAGGGGAAAGTTAAGTCGTTCGTTTACCACATTTTTTTATAATTGGAAAAGAACATGCATTTTGAAAACCAAACAGTGGGGTTTTAAAAACAATTCTGGTTTTAGTTCGCTCGATTTTTTAGCGTCGCCTGTCGGACGAAACAAAAAAAAATTCACACGTTCATCATTGAAATTTGTGTCGAAAAACGATACCGAGTTTGGTGAGAGCTGGCATATTTCCATCTGAATAGTATCCAACTTCAGAGGCGTAACGGGGGTTGAAAAATAGAATAAGTATGCTAAAATCCACTTCTATAGTGGAATTTACATTCAGATGACTGTACACAATATAGGATGACAGTGCTGCCAATGCTACTGTCGTTGTGAATTTTGTTACTTTTTTGAAGAAACAGAGCCGTCTTTATTCCTTACCCAGCTCATTGGGATTTTTTCATCCCTCTGGATTCTATACTATTCAATTTTATTCATAAAAAAATAATTTAGCTGAATTTTCTTTTTAGTTTTAACAATCTTGTAACCTATCGAAAAAGTTTTTCGTGTCGATAATGTCTATTACTGATTCGTTTCCATGATTCATTGACTAATAACGATGCATCAAATCAGATACGTTGCTAGTTTGCGCAATAAATTTAGCAAAAGAATGTGCTAGCTCCTGGTTAACACGCTCAGATAGATCTCCATCGCTACTCCCAGTTTGTTTCCTGTTAGCCCCACAGAGCAAAAAGTGATCAATAAATCAATGAAAAATTTAACTAGCTCCTGGATAACACGCTAAGATAGATCTCCAACGCTATTCCTAGTTTGTTTCCTGTTAGCCACACAAAGCAAAAAGTCATCAACACGTCAGCTCCTGGATAACACGCTCAGACAGATCTTCAGCGCTGTTCCCAGTTTGTTTCCTGTTAGCCCCACAAAGCAAAAAGTCATCAACACGTCAATAACAAATCTAACTCGCTCCTGGCTTTCACGATCAGATAGATCTCCAGCGCTATTCCTAGTTTGTTTCCTGTTAATCCCATACAGCAAAAAGTCATCAACCTGTCAATGACAAATCTAACTAGCTCCTGGATAACACGCTCAGATAGATCTCCAGCGCTATTCCCAGTTTGTTTCCTTTTAGCCCCACAAAGCAAAAAGTCATCAACACGTCAATAACAAATCTAACTCGCTCCTGGCTTTCACGATCAGATAGATCTCCAGCGCTATTCCTAGTTTGTTTCCTGTTAATCCCATACAGCAAAAAGTCATCAACCTGTCAATGACAAATCTAACTAGCTCCTGGATAACACGCTCAGATAGATCTCCAGCGCTATTCCCAGTTTGTTTCCTTTTAGCCCCACAAAGCAAAAAGTCATTAACACGTCAATGACAAATCTAACTAGCTCCTGGATAACACTCTCAGATAGATCTCCATCGCTATTTCCAGAATGTTTCCTGTTAGCCCCACAATGCAAAAAGTCATCAACACGTCAATGACGATTCTAACTAGCTCCTTGATAACACGCCCAGATAGATCTCCAGCGCTATTCCCAGTTTGTTTCCTGTTAGCCCCATAAACCAAAAAGTCATCAACACGTCAATGACAAATCTAGCTAGCTCCTGGATAATACGCTCAGAAAGATCTCCATCGCTATTCCCAGTTTGTTTCCTGTTAGCCCCACAAAGCAAATAGACATCAACACGTCGATGACAAATTTTACTAGCTCCTGGATAACACGCTTAGATAGATCTCCATCGCTATTCCCAGTATGTTTCCTGTTAGCCCCACAATCAAAAAGTCATCAACACGGCGATGACGAATCTAACTAGCTCCTCGATAACACGCTCAGATAGATCTCCAGCGCTATTCCCAGTATGTTTCCTGTTAGCCACACAAAGCAAAAAGTCATCAACACGTCAATGACAAATTTTACTAGCTATTGGATAACACGCTTAGATAGATCTCCATCGCTATTCCCAGTTTGTTGCCTGTTAGCCCCACAAAACAAAAAGTCATCAACACGTCAATGACAAATCTAACTCGCTTCTGGATAGCACGATCAGATAGATCTCCAGCGCTATTCCCAGTTTGTTTCCTGTTAACCCCATAAAGCAAAATTCATCAACTCGTCAATGACCAATTTTACTAGCTCATGGCTAACACGCTCAGATAGATCTCTATCGCTATTCCCAGTTTGTTTCCTGTTAGACCCACAAAGCAAAAATTCATCAACACGTCAATGACAAATCTATCTAGCTCCTGGATAACACTCTCAGATAGATCTTCAGCACTACTCCCAGTTTGTTTCCTGTTAGCCACACAAAGCAAAAAGTCTTCAACACGTTAATGACAAATCTAACTCGCTCCTGGATAGCACGATCAGATAGATCTCCAGCGCTATTCCTAGTTTGTTTCCTGTTAACCCCATAAAACCAACATCCCTCTACACGTCAATGACAAATATAACTAATTCCTGGATAACACGCCCGGATAGATCTCGAGCGTTATTTCCAGCCTGTTTCTTGTTAGCTCTACAAAGCCAATAACCAGTAACACGTCAATAACAAATCTAACTAGCTCCTGGGTAATTCCAGTCAGTTTAAAATACCTTTTTTTATGACATAAAGTTTGCACTATTAAAAATTGCAATTTTATTGATAAAAAAATAATTTAGCTGATTTTTTTTTAGTTTTAACAATCTTGTATCCTCTCGAACAAGTTTTTCGTGTCGATAATGTCTATTACTGATTCGTTTCGATGATTCATTGACTAATAACAATGCATCGAATCAGATACGTTGCTAGTTGGCGCAATAAATTAAGCAAAAGAATGTGCTAGCATTCGAAAATTGCTGTTTGAGATGTATAGCTATAAATATTCATCGAACGTAATCGATAGTCGAACTTCCTGTTCTTATTTTATTAATTAATTTCGGAATGGAATTTTGGCAACATGAAATATTGGATTTTCCTGAAAATATATTAAATATTACATTGAAACAGTTAAAAGGGACAGAAATGTTATATTTCATATTTCAAGAGTATTATATTTTTTGGACAAGACCCATTAATATGTCACCTTGCTTTATTTATTAGACAGGATCCATTAACAAACATGTCACTTGAATGTTGAATCCAGTTTTGTTTATCTCATCTCCTGTAACATATACACATGGCCAAGGGTCGAGGGGATCTGAAAAGGAAAGTGATCTGGAATATGCAGTCGATGTGTAACCGTGACGTTGAAGAGAATACATTCAGATAGTTGTATTATTATCGAGTTTTATTATACTCTATCCTTTTTGAGTCTTACAGAAATAACAGTTATTTGAAGTACAACAACAGATATAATTTGATTTGGTTCTAAAAGGATACGAATATCGTGTTGTAGACTAAATTTTTTCTACGATATTTCGAAGATGAAAGAAGAGAAGTTTTTGAAGGAAACTTGAATGAAAAAGTGGATGAAGAAAAATGGTTAACTAGAAGGTATTTATAATTTAAAAAAGTGAATGACCTGCGTTAAGTTAAAAAAAATAAAGAGCTTGTTCACTAAATCGCTTTTAGCTTAAAACTGGGAAACCTTAAATACTTGAACATGCGTTCTGTTCACATCATGATTTTACTAACAAACTTATAAAACTTTCAGCTCGAATTTGAGTTAAATAAATATCCCGTCTTCCTTTTAAGGATAATTGAAAACCTAAGAGATTTATTTTTCCTTTCGTCACAATCAGGAGATGAAAAAAAAACACAACTGCTTGACGTATATGTTTGCACAAAATAAAAAGAATTCCTTTCGAAAATACTCGAGTCAAAGAAAGTTTTTCTTCATTACTCCATGGTGTCGGAACATCTTTGTCGGATGTCATACACTCACCGAGGAAATTAATGCATAGGGTGCGTATAAATATTTATCACACAATTCAAATAATAAGAGACCGGTTGCCTATGATACATGTAAGCTTCCTTCTTTCGAATGGAAGCCGTTTTCACCATCGAGTTTCGTTTCGATAACATTTCTGACTAGAGAATAGAGAGACCTTTCAAACGATATATCACAAGCCTATTCTTCCCATTTAAAAAATTGGGTGTTCTACCTGTAATTCGAAGGATCGCATTTTCACGTTGAAGAATGTCAATTTATAATTTTAATTTGATGAGTTTCGGGAACCTGGGGATTATTCAACCGGTTTAGGTTTCATCTCCTGTATTTTAGATATGGAACAAAAGCATAGAATATTTATATTGCAGATACATAGTAGGATATTTCAACATAATTTTGTAATAAAGCACAAAATTGCTGAATTGACTAATTTTAAATTATTATTTTTAGATTTGCATTTGCATTTGGTTGTATCTTCCCCAGGGGGGAAGTTGGGGTAAAAGCTCTATTAGCTCTTGGATTATCTGTGGGGGTGGTTCATGGTATAACATGGCTCTTTCTAGCTAGTCTCAAGCATGCTCAATGCAATTGAGGTCGTGCGATCAAACGGGCAGTGCCAGTGCTAGAGAAAGAATCCATATACGAACACGCCGACTATCAGAAAACTAAATAGCAAAAAAATTACTTTTTATTTGGTTGTTCTATGTTTGAAGAGGCCATCTCGGTGAGATATATTACTTTCCTGGAGTGGTGTAGTCAGTCATGGTTCCAGATAGAGTCCTGGTTCCAGATAAAGTTCCAGATATAGGTACAGATAAAGTTCTGGATAATGTCCTGGTTTCAGATAAAGTCCTTGATAAAGTTCTAGATAGAGGTACAGATAAAGTTCTGGATAATGTCCTGTTTTCAGATGAAGTCCTTGTCCCAGGTAAAGTGCTAAGGAACAATAATGGTAGTATCAGGAACAAATTTACCAAACTTTACAAAATCCAGGATGTCTGAAGTATGAATTTGATAACGAATTTGATATTACAATTCTGAGTGTTAAAGAAAATCATTTAAAAACGTGGTTCATACAAACATCCTGTATTCTACGTTACGATAATAAAAAGCAATATAAAGAACATAACGAAAAGTTTAATTTTTTAATAAGAAACAGGATGCAGGTATCTAGTTCTGGAACGTCATATGTAATTATAATAAAATAAGAAAATATTATACGGATAAGCGGAAGGCAAGAATGCAGTTTAGCCATACACTTCCCATTCAATGATGAATGCACTTCGTTACGGCAAGATGGTGGATCTTCACCACTTAATTAATTTCGACTTTATATGTTCATGTTTGCTCGAGAAAAGAATGAAATTCCTTATTCCAAGACCTACGTCCGGTATTTTTACCCAATCAGTAGCCTTGAGGAAAGAAAATTTACAGTTCGAACGTATATACTTATTTCATTACTTATTTCATGCCTTCACACAAAATAATCGATATAGAGGGAAAAAAATTAAACTAGGCCAGGGACGGAACTGCACGACGTGAACGTGAATTTTAAATATTTTAACAATGATCAAATATACCGTTACATTAACCTCGTGTAATCTTCGTTGTATTGTTTCAATTGAAACCGAAGCACCAGAAGCATTCAAAAGACGCTGCTGTATGATTCAAAATGTACTCAGATGTTCTCTACGCTTATACACAGTCAGAAAACGATATTGTGCGGGGGTGGTTACCCTTGGTCGTCCACTTCTAGGTCTTTCTCTCACGTTTTCAGTTGCGTGATATCTACGGAAAATCTGCAAAATGTCACTTTCAGTGATTTGGAAAACGTCTGCAGCTTCTCTCTGAAGACGACCCACCTCAATCATACCAATAGCCCTACTAGCTTCACCCGCAAATGTACTAGGCTGGATGGTTTGTATATAATCCAGCTAGATTACAAACTATGCAAGATTTATCGCCAAAGTATTGTGTATTTTTGTTTCTTCTCTTCTTTTTTACACGCTCTATATTAGCTTCACTTATATGTTTGTTTGTAACGCAATCTTTAAACTGGATTTTTACTCCTTTCAAACGCTCGGATTTAAGATAAATTGTTTAATGAGAAAATTAATGACGTTGTGGTAAAAGCGTATGGTGCTTTGTACTACATTTATACACTAACTCTGCATTTCGTAATAGAACTAGTAAGAAATTATTACAATTATTGATATCGAGCACTCCACAGTTTTACCACAATGCTCTAAATGGACTAAAAATGGCGTTGATTTGAATGTTTATATTTGTCATGATTACAAAACGCTAAGTAAAATGACAGATGAGTGCAATAAAATTTTCTGTCCACGACTATTTGATAATGTTCACATTTCACGTATGGTTCTTCAAGTATAATGACGTATATTATTCACCAGTAAATAATGGGTGTGGATAATGAACAGGTCACATGACAGGGATAAATAGGACCTATATTGAAGGTTATTTTCATACAAATATACAAATATCACAATATAATAAATTAAAATTATCACCGTCACCAGGATTCGAACCCTATACCTAGATTTCTTCATTTCACGAGTTAGACCTCTGAACCATTGCGCTACGGAGATGTAATTATACAATCGCTTATCCAGGTGTTGTATATAGAGCGTATGATTATGTCAAAATAAGGTGACATTTTAAATAATTTATAGCTGATTGAAAGAATTATAATTATTATACTGAATTTACATTGAAATTACTGGAAATTATAATATGGAAAGCGAATCAGACACTGAAATGAATGTTACCCCGACAAAAATAAGAGAAGCGGATTAATTAGTATCCTTAAATTTATTGCCAGAACAGTCGAAAAAATTATAGGCACATGACAGCCTTTAATCCCTAAATTGGACAAAAGATGAAAAAATAGATTCGTTTATAAACAGGATAACAATGATAAATGGAAATATATTGATATATAGCGGAGTAAAGCCGGATAAAAGGGCATCTTCAGGAGTGGGTTGCATAATAAATAAGAAACTGGAAAAGCAAATAAATGGTTGGGATGCAATATTAGACAGAATATTAAAAATAAAAACTGATCAAAATATCCAAAGAACAGTAGTTTATGGACCCAACGTTGACGATACAGCTGCAAATAAGGACCAATTCTGGGAAGAATTACAAGTAGCTACAGATGAAGCCAAAGGAACACTATATATATTAGGGGATTTTAATAGTAGGGTGGGCATAGAATATCAATGGTATAGAAATATATTAGAAAAGCATGGCGAGCCAGTAAGAAATAATAATGGCAAAAGAATGCTAGATTTTTGCTTGATAAACAAATTAGTAATAACAAATACGTTCTTTGGGCATAAAAATATACATAAATACATCAGAGAGGTAAGAAGTAGAGGAAAAAAATCAAATACTAGTAGAAAAGAACAACAGAAAAGTAGTAGAAGATACAAAAGTGAAAAGAGGACCAGAAATAGGCAGTGATCATTACGTAGTACTGAGCACAATAAAAGAGTATGTACTGGAAAACAAAAAAAAAGAGAAACTCAGTCCAAAAAAGAAGAGTGGGAAACATTATAAACGTATAAATTAAGAATCAAGGAAATAGGAGAAAAGTATGAAATATACCTCAGCAAAAAATTAGAGGATGTTGAGAAACAGCTTAATAATGACATTGAAATAATTTGGAACTCAATGAAAAATGCGATCACAGAAACAGCAAAAGAAGTACGTGGAATAACTAGAAAACAAAATCATAGACAACAAACTGCATGGTGGACTGACGAAATTAGAAACCAAATCAAAATAAAGAAAAAGGTGTGGAGAAATTACCTAGGGTCTAGGAGAATAGAGGATTATGAAAAATATAAAACCGAGAGAAAGAAAACCAAGAAATCAGTTAAAAATGCAAAAGAAGATCAATGGGAACAATTGGGAGAAAAAATGGAGAATGATAGCAAGAGTAACCAAAAACTATTTTACAAAGTGCTAGAATCATGGAGAACTGGAAAATACACAAATATAACTAATATTAAAAACAGGAAAGGAGAAGTGTTAACTGAGATATGAAAGTAAAGGAAAGATGAAAGGAATATTTTCTAGAATTATTAGGTAACGGAGAAAGCACAACTGAATCAAATGAAGAAAAAATACAAACAATACAGGACAATATTGATGAAGAAATATCCATAGATGAAATCACAGAAATAATTTAAAAGTTAAAAAATGGGAAAGCACCAGGATGCGACAAAATAACTGGAGAAATGTTCAAAAATATGGATAAAAGTGGAGGAGAACTATTATTAAAAATATATAATAAATCCTGGAATGAAAGTTACCGAAAGAATGGCAAATTGCATAAATTGTCCCTATATATAAAAAGGTGATAGACGGGAATGTGGTAACTACAGGGGAATGACGTTGCCCTGTACAAACATGAATATATTGGACCGAAAAATTAGAAAAGTCGTGGGAAACACACTAGACGAGGCACAAAATGGGTTTAGAGGTGGAAGGAGTATACAAGACAATGTATTTATGATAAAACAGATGACAGAGAAATGTATACAAGAGAAGAGAAAAATATATTGCGTATTCATAGATTTAGAAAAGGCATTTGATATGGTATCAAGGGGTAGACAATAAAAAAATAATAATGGTACAAAAAATATACGGTAATAATCCAAATACTGTTATAAGCCATAATAGAAGGTCAGAAGCATTCGCAACTCAAAGTGGACTTAGACAAGTCGGAGGATTAAGCCCATTTATTTTCATTGAGCTCATGGATGAAATCATAAATAAAACAAATAATAAATGTAAAAAATATATGGTAGGACATAGAAACTTGCAAAAAATTGAAACAACAAATGAAGCCTATGCAGACGACATTGTAATATTTGCACAAATTGAAAGGGAACTACAACAAAACCTAAACATATGGAATGAGACATTGAAGGAGTACGGTATAAAAATAAGCACGAATAAGACTAAAACTATGGTGATTGGTGTTACAACAGAAAAGATAAAAATATATATTAAAGATCACAGTATAGAACAAGTGGAATCATTTCAGTATCTTGGAGTAGAGTTATATCAGGGCGGAACACAGGAAGCCGAAATAAATAGAAGAGTTCAAAAAGCAAGTAATCTATATTATTCTATGAATGAAAACTATTAATAAAAAGGAAATCTCAAAAACAACTAAATTAACAGTGTTAACGAATGGATTTGAATCTTGGATACTTAATAGAACACAAAAGAGTAAAATACAAGCGGCTGAAATGAAGTATCTAAGGCGAATAAGAGGAATAACAAAAACATATGAAATAAGAAACACAATAATAAGAGAAGAACTGGAAATACAGTCAACTTTGGAGTATATTGAGGAAAGACATCTGAGATGGTGGGGATATTTGCAGCGTATGAAGGAGACTAGATTTACTGAAACAATATGGGGAGCGAAAATTCAAAAGAATAGAAAGAGAGGTAGACCCAGGAAGTCTTGGGATGAGACAATAGGTGAAATATTACAGCACAAAGGAATAGCTTGGATAGAAGCTAAAAAGCTGGCCACTGACAGAAAGAAGTGGAAAAAATTTATGAAAGAGTAAAAATATCACTCTACACCACAATGTGGTAGAAGAGTTATTTGACTATATATATACTGTTATGGTTTCATTGTCACCACTAAGATACTCACCAACCTTAGTGAATGTAACCAATAAACTGGTTCATTTAAATAAATAACCAAGCCAGCGATTTCTTATCTCAGGGGTGTTTCAGTAGAGAGGAAGAAATAAAATTTTTTTTATAGATATTATAAAATGAAGCAATATGTCTAGAAAACAACCTATAATAAACAACTCAATTGAACAAATGCATTACAAAACTGCACAAATATATCTATATCAATTATTATCACCACAATTACCATATATCAAATTTTTGTGATTTCACCAAAAATTCTTTTTTTTTAATTTTATACGAACTATTCTAATAACACCCTAATTAATTCTAATACTAACCACTCTATATTCAGTTTCTTTTTTCATAATTTCGCACTATTTGTCTGTTCAATGACCAATGTTAAAATCCGTCAAACTTTTTTCAAATTCTACTTGTTATTTACTTTATGAATTTTATCAATTGGGTCAAACCGAATAGATTTTATAAAAACTGGATCTTCTATTATAAGAGTATCGTCAAGTTAAAAAAATATTAGCGTAACTCACCAACTAACTTCAAACTTGGATGTCCATACAAAGTTGCTCCTCGGCATAATACCATGTTATAGCATTCTAATAACTGTACTCCTACTATTTTAACGATAATCATTAAGATTTCTCATGGCTTTTTCTCATGAAAATTTTCATGACTTCTCCCTTTTTCGCCGTCAAAAAAATTCCCCCTTTCAAAAAAAATAATTTCCTTGGAAACCATTTCTTTCAAATTTATCGGCACATAATTCAGGCCTATCAATAGGTACATCTTTTCTTTTTATTTCATATTTGACTAATAATTATCACTTTTATAAAATTTTAATGTTATTTAATGTACACAATTATTGAAATTATAAAAATGCGTTGTTTTCTAGACATATTCATATGTAATCCAACATATACCAATATAACATCCAACATTAAAATTAATTCCTTTAAAATATAGAGTGTCTGGTCGATACCATAACAATATATATAAACAGGTAATTCATAGTGTTGGACAAAATATAGTATTCTACTCGCATATAATGGCTAATTTTCACTTAGGTGTTTATGTCACTCGCCTGCGGTTCGCGACATAAGCGCATTTTCGTGAATAATAGCCATCATTATATGCTTGTAGAATAATTTATTATTATTCTTGAATTAAGAATTATTTTCTACTTTTTAGTTCGATTACCCTATAAAGCGTGTTTTTTATATATTTTTTTAAACTATAATTTATTTAATTCTTACGACCGGAAGGTCAAAATCCTGCGTAAAGTTCTCAGACAGCAAAAATGTTCTTTATTTTTTTTTCAAATAAATTTGTTTGTGTTAATTTTGTGTGGTATTTCAATTTTATGAAAATAAAATAAACATTTTCTTTGACTCATGAAAAAGTATCGAAGGATTGTTAGTATACACAGGAAGTTTGTATTAATTTATCAATATTTTTGGAATACTTAGTTTAATTGAGATGCAAAGCAGATTAAAACGTCAAAAAACAGTGAATCAAGCTAAGATATTTCCATTATTCTCGGTAAAATACAAAAATAGATGTCTTAAATCAAAAATAACTTCATTGTTTTCAAAACTATCAGGAACTTTTCCATTACTTACAAGACTATGCTGCATCAAAATCAATAATAGTATAAAAATAGGCGTTTAATGCCCGATTGCACCACTTTGACTTAACGAGTAAGCCAGGCTTAAGAAATTAAGCTCGCTGCACCGTTATCAGAAAGAAGCTACATTCACGAAATTTTAAGCACAGATTTGTCCACTCAAGTGAAGATATACGGTATTGTACGTAAGCGTGGCTTTACTAAGCAAAACACGGTGCAATGAGAGATTGGAATTATCAGTAAGCCTCACATTTAAGCTAAACTGGTCCAATCGGGCATAAAAGTGAAAAATTATTTAAAATTTCATTATTGCGGTGCTTTGTTAATACTTACGTTAAAAATGTGTCATTTTTTATAACTTTCAAATTTCAAAAATGGGATATTTTTGAATAGCGTGGAAACAAGTACAAACGTACGTTGTTTAATAGATATTTTTCTCCGATCGTGGGAAAAGTGACACTATTTTGACCTGTTTTCTATGCGCAAAGCTCAACATTCCAGAATAGTGGGCAGTTGCTAAGCAATTAGAAAATAACAGTGCGGTAATATTCTTACCGCACTGCTGTAGTGTGCGGTAATGTTACAAATGGATTATTACAATAAAATGAAACAAAGTATGGTTTTAATTTTTATATTGATAAAGTTGTTATAAAAGAAAAAAAAAGAAACATCTATGGTTACCACTTCTATATTTCAATATGAACATAGAGAAACCTATCTAAACTTACTTGATTACATCTTGAATGAAATATTTTTTAATTAATTTTTCAAATGTAAATCAACGATCGAATAAAAAATAGTATGTATAATTCGTGGGAAAAGCATATTCCCAAACTCCTGTATTACCAGACTCGTCGCTACGCTCCTCGTCTGGTAATTATCACAGTCGTTTGGGAATATTATGCTTTTCCCACTAATTATACAATATACTATATCTTAACTATTGCGAAAAGTCATACCGTGTTAGAAAAATTTTTCAGTGTCCTGGTACTATTGCACGTCTTAATAACAGGGAGAAGATATTGTCGACACCGCTTTGCATCACTATATCTCTTGCTCGTACTATACTAACCCTTTGATAAGTCATTAGAAAGTTCTACTCCATAATTGTTTAGCTCGGGAAACAATAATCAAATTGATATATCGATTATCCACTCTCATTCTGTTGAGCCTGACAAGTGCAACTGGTCTCCTTACATAAACGGTACAACCAACAGAACAAAAAGCCCAGAGGCTGAGGTGCCGAGGGCTCGAAGCCTCTGGCTGGTATTGCAGAATTAATCAATAATTTAGTGAACGGACCATTTTCATTCTAAAATGGTCCGCAATATACCGTGTGTCTGATTAAGAGAGGTTACCCGCTGTATCTCAGAAACTATTCGTAAAGCTTATTGAGATGCGGATTTTACCATTTATTTTTAATTCCATCCTCTTCCAAGTAAATGTCCCTAGCCAAATGGCTGCTGGCTGGATTCGAGCTGTCTTCTTCTTGGCTGTGTAACCACGGTGGTTTTTCTTCAGCGGTCTTCTAGCTTGCTTTGTCTTCTGTTGTGTGTGTTTTTGCGCTGCCTCTACAAGGGGCGAATCCTTAGCCGACGAACTGCGGCTAAAGACGACCTTATAGAGTGGATCCACTTGTTTTTGCTGTACTAGTTCAAATCCCTACCTATCTTTTCATGGATGTGCCGGGCCTTCTCGTAGGTGGGTCTTCTTGAGATTCTCTTATCTGAGTTAACAATCTTGTCACCTGTTCGAGAATCTGTTGTTTCGTCGATGTGGGCGTCGTCGTCTTCTTGGATGTCGTTTGAGCGTAGCTGACTCCTGGCTTCCTTTTAGAGCTGATTTCCTCGTCATCCTGTTATTTGGGGCCTGTGGGCATCTCTTATAATTTGCTGGCAGTTTGCGCAGGTGGCTGGCTTGTCCCTTGGTCTTCTGCACTCGTTATAGCGGTGTGGACCTCCGCACTTGACACACTTGGAGTTTACTTTGCACGTCGTCTGTCCATGGTGATATCCCTTGCAGTTGTGGCACTGCGTCGAACCATTTCCTCTCTTCTGTTTTTCCCATCTTATCCTCATTTGTTGTATATGTGGGATTTTCTTATCTTCTCCTTTTCTTCCATGTCAAGTTCCACCATGTAGACTCCTTCCTTTTCGATTTCCTCTTGTAGCTCGTTGACGTCTTCGCTGCTTGTCAGACCTTTGATGACAATTCTTCCGTTTTTTTCTTCACGTGGTGTATAGGTGCACCGTTCCACTTCCTTTCTCTCTTCATTCAGGTACATTGTTAGGTTTCTGTAATCTTGGGGTCCTTCGCAGGAGTTTTTACTCCGAGTCTTTCTCGGATGGTAATGGACCTCGTTTTTATTCCTAGCCGGTATATGTCTTTCCTTACGGAACCCCAATGGTGGGTGCTCCGTAGGATGACGGGTGGTGGTCGGTGTGCTGTCTTCTTTTTTTCTCTGTTGGCTTCGTCCATCATTTCTTCATCGGCTTTCCTTCGGGCGACGGCTTCCGTTTTCTGTTGTCTTTGGATGTTTTTGATGGACACCACTTCCGTGAAGTCCATCTCATCGTTTTCGTTGTCTTCGTTTCGTTGTTCTTTGCGCCTTTCTGCGGACGCTTTCTGATCGGCTTCGGCTTTTTTCGCTCTCTTGCATGTCCTCCATTGTTCTATGGCAATCCTCAGTCCCGTCATATCTTCTTCCATTCGCTTGATGGTTCCTTTCAGCTCTTCTGTTTCTTTCTTCTTCCTTAAATTTATCGGCTTCTTCCCTAAATGTATCGGCTCCTTCCCTAAATATTTTGGCGAAATTCCTCATTGTGTTCCTTTTCTCGAGCAGTGCCGTGTTTTTGTCTGTGACTATGTTCAGCTTTCCTCGTAGCTCGTCGTTTTCCTCATCTCTGCTGTCATAGTCATCATCGTCATCATCCCGGTTGTTTTTTGGCTTTGTTCCGACATCTCTGTAGTTAAATAGTTTCTGAGATACAGCGGGTTACCTCTCTTAATCAGATAACCGGTACAAGATAATGATCGAGTTGTCAAGATAAAGCATACAAAATAGTCTGACTGTAATTTTTTCAAGAGTTTGAATAAAAATTGTAATATTTCGTTGTACTATACTATACCACCAGTTTTGTACGATATTTAGAGAAACAAAGGTGTCTGGGACACAAATATATCCATTTCGAAGTAATATATCTACTTATAAGACTTATCTAGCCCTTTCATGTCCTGTCAAAGCAATTTTCAAAGGAAATACATTAAAGTTTCGTCTCTTCGTCATTCCGGAGGTATTATTTTTAAATAAATTAGGAAACTTTGAAAGCCATTTGTAGAAAACCATCGTCTAAAAAAGATATTCGCTCCTGTACGTGCGGATTAAGTGTTTGAATCTGGTTTTACTTCGACGGAGATTTGCTGGAGAATTTATAACACAAAGCAAATTTTTTTTTCATTTTTTTTTTGTGGAAAAAAGTTCCGAGCTTTGCAAAGACACCGAGTTTTGTTATAAATTGTACGAAATACGGCGGGGTTAAAGTATGTCGTTAGCGTGTGGGGGTTTTAGACTGATTTGATGAATTTATTTCGTGTGAATGTAAACATACTTTAATTTATTTGTGTCTAAAGATAAGGGCGCAAAAAATATGGTTCAAAATAGCAATATCAGAAAAGAGGAATTGGATGATGAAAATAAAGATTAACATCGATTTTATGGTGAAAATATAGTAAAAACCAAAGAAAAAGAGAGCTTCAAGGTTCAAAATTTATTAATTCCAAGCAAAAATCTCGGAAAAATAGAGTATTAAGGTTTTAAATAGCGAAAAATATGCTAATTTAAGGTAATTCACTAAGAAATTTGGCTCTAAATTATGGCGAAAATTATTTATTTAATGCTGTGAAATATCGGAAAATGCAGTAATTCCAAGTGAAATCACGGAAAAATAGAGTTCTAATGTTCTAAATAGCGGAAAATATGATAATTGAAAGTAAATCACGAAAAAATGGAGCTTTGAGGTTTAAAATAATAGCGAAAATTATATACTTAATGGAGTAAAATAGCGGAAAATGCAGTGAATCTAAGTGAAAAAAAATATAAAGTTCCAAAGTTCTAAATAGCGGAAAATATGCTAATTTAAAGTAAATCTCGAAAATATGGTTCTTTGAGGTTGAAAATAGCGAAAAATATGCTAACTTAAGGAAATTCACGAAAAAATTTGTCTCTAAGGTTGAAGATAGCGAAAATTAATCATTTAATGGTGTAAAGTAGCAAAATGCAGTAATACTCAATGAAATCACGAAAAAATAGAGTTCTGAGATTCTTAATAGCGGAAAATATGCTAATTTGAAGTAAATCACGAAAAAATGGAGCTTTGACGTTGAAAATATCGAAAAATATGCTAATTTGGGGTAATTTACGAAAAAATTTGGCTCTAAGGTTGAAAATAGCGAAAATTATTTATCTAATGGTAATTCTAAGTGAAATCACGAAAAAAAAGATTTCTAAGTTTATAAATAGCGGAAAATGTGCTAATTTAGAGTAACTCACGAAAATATGGTGGTTCTTTGAGGTTGAAAATAGCGAAAAATATACTAACTTAGGGTAATTCACGAAAAAATTCAGCTCTAAGGTTAAAGATAGCGAAAATTATTCATTTAAAGGTGTAAAATAGCGGAAAATGCAGTGATACCAAATGAAATCACAAAAAATAGAGTTCTAGGGTTCTAAATAGCGGAAAATATGATAATTGGGATTAAATTACGAAAAAATGGGGGGTTGATGTTAAAAATAGCGAAAAATATACGAATTTAAGGTAATTTACGAGAAAATTTGGATCTAAGGTTAAAATTAGCGATAATTATTTATTTAATGGTGTAAAATAGCGGAAAATGCAGTAATTCTGAGTGAATTCCGAAAAAAAAAAAGATTTCTAAGTTTATAAATAGCGGAAAATTTGCTAATTTAGAGTCAATCACGAAAATATGGTACTTTGTGGTTGAAAATAGCGAAAAATATACTAACTTAGGGTAATTCACGAAAAAATTTGGCTCTAAGGTTAAAGATAGCGAAAATTATTTATTTAATGGTGTAAAATAGCGAAAAATGCAGTAATACTAAATAAAATCACGAAAAAAAGAGTTCTAAGGTTCTAAATAGTGGAAAATATGATAATTGAGAGTGAATTACGAAAAAATGGAGGTTTGAAGTTAAAAATAGCGAAACATATGCTAATTTGAGGTAATTTACTAGAAAATTTGGCTCTATGGTTAACATTTGCGAAAATTATTTATTTAATGGTGTAAAATAGCGGAAAATGCAGTAATTCTAAGTAAAATCACGAAAAATAGAGTTCTGTGGTTCTAAATAGCGGAAAATATGATAATTGAGAGTAAATCACGAAAAAATGGAGCTTTGAGGTTAAAAATATCGAAAAAGATGCTAATTTAAGGTAATTTACGAAAAAATTTGGCTCTACGGTAAAAATTAGCGAAAATTATTTATTTAATTGTGTAAAATAGCGGAAAATGCAGTAATTCCAAGTGAAATCACGAAAAAATAGAGTTCTTAGTTTCTAAATAGCGGAAAATATGATAATTTAAAGTAAATCACGAAAATATGGTTCTTTGAGGTTGAAAATAGCGAAAAATATGCCAACTTAAGGTAATTCGCGAAAAAATTTGGCTCTTTGGTTAAAATGAGCGAAAATTACTTATTTAAAGGTGTAAAATAGCGGAAAATGCAGTAATTCTAAGTTAAATCACGAAAAAATAGAGTTCTAAGGTTCTAAATAGCGGAAAATTTGCAAATTTACGGTTATTCACGAAGAAACTTCGCTCTATGGTTAAATATAGCGGAAATTATTTATTTAATGGTGTAAAATAGCGGAAAATGCAGCAATTCTAAGTAAAATCACGAAAAAATAGAGTTCTATGGTTTTAAATAGCGGAAAATATGATAATTGAGAGTAAATCACAAATAATGGAGCCTTGAGGTTAAAAATATCGAAAAAGAAGCTAATTTAAGGTAATTTACGAAAAAATTTGGCTCTAAGGTTTAATATTAACCAAAATTATTTATTTAATGGTGTAAAATAGTGGAAAATGCAGTAATTCTAAGTGAAATCACGAAAAAAAAAATAAAGTTCCAAGGTTCTAAATAGCGGAAAATATGCTAATTTAAAGTAAATCACGAAAATATGGTTCTTTGAGGTTGAAAACAGCGAAAAATATGCTAATTTAAGGTAATTCACGAAAAAATTTGGATCTAAGGTTAAAAATAGCGGAGATTATTTATTTAATGGTGTAAAATAACGGAAAATGCAGTAATTCTAAGTAAAATCACGAAAAATAGAGTTCTAAGGTTCTAAATAGCGGAAAATGCTAATTTAGAGTATATCACAAACAATTGAGCTTTGAGGTTGAAAAAAATATCGAAAATTAACTTAATGCTGTAAAATAGCGGAAAACGCAGTAATTCGAAGTGAACATAACGAAAAAATGGAGTTTTGAAGAAAAAAATACCGGAAAATATGCTAGTTCTGAGTAAAACTCATTGAAGATTAAAAAAATCGAATTATTATGAATTTCATGTTAAAAAATAGCTAATATAGATGTCGAAGAATAAATATATTTTCATATTATTCAAACGATTTACAACAAAGTTTTGAAAAATATTTTTCCAAAACAGTTTCCGTTCAACTAAGAAGCAACAACTACTTCCCGGGCTATATGCCACGACAGACATTGAATAACACTTCTAAGTGTGTGTGTGTGAGGTTGTGATATTGACTGCGGATCCTTAAAACGGGGTAGGTATAAACTACAAGATGTAACCAACCATTCAGGGTGTCAATTCTCGAGATCGTTCGTTCGTTAAACGGATACGCTCGTGAACGAATAAAGTTGAACGTATAGTACGAGCGACGTCAATTCTCGAGCATATCTCCAGCTACTCGTTCCAACGAAAGTATTCGCTCATTTCTAAGCAAGAATAAACTTGGCATCGTGGCAAAATGTATCGTTCTGTCAAAGAATACTTGGTTCTGTGTTGTTTGATCGAATTTGTTTTGAATATTTTCTAACCTCCAAGATTCTTCAGATTTTTTGTAGTTGAGTTGTGAATATGTCGAACACAAATAAAAGAAATAAGCCAATGTCGGTGGAACAAAAGAATATTTTAATTGAGTTTATGCGCTCCCATCCTCAATTGATAAAACAAAAATTCTCAGCAAATTACACTAAACAAGACTCCATAAGAACGTGGAATGAACTAACAAGTATTTTAAATGCAACCCCGGGTGCAAACAAAGAGTGGAAAGAGTGGAGGAAGGTATATAAAACAAAACATTTGATGTATATTTCATAAACTTATAATGTATTTTTTATTCAGAGTTGGCATGACATTCAGTCAAGAACGAAGACTAAGAAGGCGCAGATGAATGCCCATTCTTCGAAAACAGGAGGTGGCCCTGCAATACAGGATCTTTCTCCAGCAGAAGAGATAATCGCTGAAATAATTGGCGATACTGCCATAAGAGGCTTAGAAATAGTAGAATCACAGGTTCAAGAGATTGAGGTAGAGAATGAAAATACCTCAAAATCAGATTTCCCAAGTAACCAACTGGATGAAACCAACCCTCTGGAAAATATTGTGATAGAGCACAGCTATCAAAATAACATATCACATGATAAACAATCTCGAGAACAATCTAATTCATCAGGAAACAAAAAATCTAAATTAAGGAATGTTGCTACGCAGCGCTTGGATAAGGCTGTGGAGCAAAATAATAAATCTATAGAACTTTTATATGAGAAAGTTCAAATAAAAAAAGACTATTATAGGAAAAAACTGATTCTTATGGAAAGAAATGTGGCAGCAAATGAGAATATTGCTTCTGATATTAAAGATATCAAAGAGTTACTCGGGGAGGGGTACTTCTGAAAAAATTCAATAGTGTTTAGTGTTATATAGTATATTTATCAGTATTAGCTTGTTTTTGTTTTATATATATGTTTTTTAGGAAATGTATTTATTTTGTTATTATTTATTGATTTTGTTTGCAAATTGCAAAACTTTTTGGGTTGTTCAATGAGTAAAGTAGATGTGATATGTTTTTTATATTTTAGTTTTTTTAGGAAATGTATTCTGTTGTTATATATTTATTTTGGTTGGAAGCTGCAAAACTTTTTGGTTTCTTCGTAGTAAAGTATGTGGTATAATGTTTTTGTTTTTTTTTAGACAATTTATTTATTTTGTTGCTATTATTTATTGATTTTGTTTGCAAAACTGGGTAATGTTTAGGATGGCCTCTCTGTGACAATATTTATGTTTTCTTTAAAAATAAAAAACAAAAAGAAAGTGTTAAGTATATTTATAATAATATTAACAAATAATTCAATTCTGAAAATGATTCATGACTAAATTTCTAATTCTTCTTCCCTCCACTAATTCAGGGTTGACTCTTGCCATAGCTCCTCCCATATTTTCATTACCAATAACATACATTCCATAATCTAGATCTTCACCTAACTCTGGTTCTGGTTCAGGCATATTGTTTTCAACACATATGTTGTGAAGCACAATGCAAGCATTTATTATTTTTCCTGCTTTTTCTGGTGTGTAATGTAGCACCCTATGTTTCAATAAGCATCTGAAGCGCATCTTTAGTAGCCCATTACACCTCTCAATCAAACAACG